>JAREIS010000165.1:6000000-7200000 GCA_030060385.1 Muscicapa striata striata | reverse complement strand
AAGCACCCAAACTGGGTCATCCATCCAGCTACAAATCCTCCCTATGGAAGCATCAGGACCTTTGGCCCCTGGTGTCACCCAAATGCCTTTACTGCTTGCTGCACCAGACCTCTGATCTCTCTTCCACCTTAAAAACATCACACCATGACCACCATGTGTTTTGCCACAACATCTGACACCTCAAAACCCTTCCCTCCCACAAATACCTCTTTTCCACTTCTGCCACACACACCTGTGGCTGCAGTCACGTCCCCCATCAGCTTTGCAAGCTGCTCCACAACTTTCCACTGCAGTGGTAGACCCTTGCCCTGATGCAGGGTCCCTCTGGAGTTGTCCCTGCCCAGCATGCTCAGACCCAGGCTCCCAGCACTCCTAAGCAGGAGGGCCACCTCACCCTCTGCTCCCCCATGTCCAGTCCTCCCTGGGTACTGAGCACAAGGGACAGCCTCTTGCCCTGCAATGGATCCGTGGAAAGTGGCTTCACACACGGAAAACTGAGCACTTTCCCCCATGGCTTGCAAATGTGGCGCGCTGTATTTTCAGTTATCTGTCAGAGAGGCTATTCCAGCTTGCTCTTGGGTATCCAACCAACACAGAAGTCTTTGGATTTGACTTAAATTTGACTTAAATTACCACATTTCACTTGACTTTATTATCAGACCTCAATGCCCTACAATAGCAAGGCTGGCTTCTGAGAAGGGCTCAACTGCCCAGCCCACAGACACCCAGTTCTTTGCCCAGCAAATTCCTGCAGCATTCAGAGGCTGCAAAGGCTGAAAAGCAACAAGGAGCCTGGACATTTGATGAAAATGCAGCTATCCTGAACAAAAGTTGTATTTATAAAGAACCTAAAAGCAAATACAATCTAGCACTGAAGATGCACGGCACAGGTTGTGATTGTTAGTGCGCAGTCTGGTACGAGAAGGCTTTCAAATAAAAACACTTTCTTACTGACCGTGCACTCGCGTTAATGTATTTCTTACCAATACCACTAATGGAGCGTTCATCATGTTTCTTGCTTCTCTAAAGTAATAAGAGAAATAGATTGAGCCATGTAAGAATAAAATTAAATATATCCATGATGCTACACGTTATCATGCTGCACACACTCCACAAATGCGTTTAAATAGGGTCCTTGAAAGAAGTAATGGCAACTGACTTCAATATTACAGAAATATTCAAACCAGCATAAATTGGAAGGCAGGAGAGATAAGGAATATAACCAGTAAAACAAACATCTACATTCTTGAGGACTTATTTGTGCAGCAAGGAAACTGATGAGAGAAAGAAAGAAGGCAAGGTCTTCTGCAAAACACCAACTATTCTAGACTAAAGAAAGTAAAAAGATTTTTGTTTGCCTGGTTATAGATAAGGATGATATGGAGCAATATCCACATGATTCATCGAGGTTTTTCCTTGCCTTGAGTACAGTGAGTAGCATACTAGATAGGGGACATATTTCTTAAGAGGTTTATGAGGAAGCAAACCTCAGCTTTTCTGTTTGTTTTTATAAACTTTTGACAGATTTCAGCATGGCCAATTCCTTGACTCTGCCTTGAACCATTCCCAGTTATAGTTAATGAACTTTGCACCAGGAATCCTTTTAGGGATAAGCAATGGACAAATGGATTACCAGCTGTTCAACTCAATTTTTCACTGTTGTTCCACTTCTAGAACCATATACAAAAGAAACAAACAAGACCTACAGCTAAACTGGATGGTACACACACATCTAACAGATACCTACTTATTTATTCCTTTTTAACACTTGAAGATAGACATGCAAAGGAATTGCCAGTTATGACTGCATTTTGCTGCCTATAATTTATACCTAAACTGTTAAAATATGTTTAGGTAATGTGCGTTAACTGAGTGTTTATTTTTCCAGTAGCACTAGGAAGATTATCAGAAACACAAATACAAACTGCACACTAAACATAACCATAACATAACGTAACAGGACATTCTAACAGATGCATAAAGGACATTAGAACATCATTTTAGGCGCACAGGAACAAGTTTTCTTCCATCTTCAAAAATAATAATATTAATAACCACAGTAATGAGGTATGAAGCCCAGACTCCTCTATTATTACTGTTAATTTAAAAGTACCATATATTTTCGAACTTTTCTTTAGGAAGCACACACTTCGAAGTTCACTTTTCCCCCACTGCACAACTCGCTGAGCAAGGACTGAGCAAGGTTGTTTACTCGGGCTGTTTACACGGCAACTTAAAAACAACAGCAAGAAAAGCCTCCAGAAACATTTACACTTGAGCGAAAGGTGCTAACTTCCAGTGCCAATACAAATTCCAAAATACGGGACAATATTCCAGGTTGGTTGCTTCTGACGGTGATGCTGGTTTACAGCACGTCAGAAACTTAGGAACCTCTGCCTTCCTAATCCCTCCGCGACCCCTGCGCTCCTGCTCGGCCTCTCCCCGCGCCGCGTTAAACTCGCAGGAACCGTGAACCGGGGGCGCACGGACATACACCGAGCAGGCTCTGGACGGTATTACCGCCTTCCAGCCCCGGCTCGGGCGGGCTTACTCACCCGCGGGAAGCCCGCACTTCCCGACTGACAGTCCCTCACGGATCTCCCTCAGCGCGCCTCACTCGTGCGGCGGGTAAACCAGCCCCATCTCCGCACGGAGCACTTCTACCGCAACTTGTTGGCTTCGGGCTTTTACGAGCGGAGTTTTCCCGACCTGGCCCGCCGCGGCCCGGCAGGCTCCCCGCGGGGCCCCGCCCGCTCGGCTCCCGCCGCCCACACAAAGAGCCCCGCGCCCGCCCCGCCCGCGCCCCGAGCGCCGCGCGGGCCCCGCGGGCCGGCACCCACCTGCGGAGCGCTCCGCTCCCGCTCCCGCAGCTCCCGCCGTGCCGCCCTGCGCGGACAGATGGCCGGCAGCCCTCGCAGCCCTCCGCTCTGCAAGCCCCTTTTTTTTTTTTTTTTCTTCCCTTCCCCTCCTTTTTTTTTTTTTTTTTTTTTTTTCCTCTTTCCTCCCTTCTCCTTCTCTTCCTCCCTTGGCTTAGACCCTGGCAGATCAGCACAAGTGTGCTCACAACACCCCCTCCACTAGTCACTTCAATTAGTGCCACACGAGAGGAGCTTCTGCCCAAAATCTGCTTAAGAAAGGGCCAGAGGGCAGGGCAATCGCCTTTGCTCAACAATGACCAGAAGCTGCTATAAATATCCAAACAAAAGCACTGGCGAGGCCAGGAATGTCATATCCTAATGTGATAAAAATTGTAAATATCCGATGTATACCAGAAACACAAAGCAAGAAAATTAGTTGGGTTTTTTTGGGTTTTTTTTTTTTTTTTTATAAAAGAGACAAAGATTAAAAGCAGTCGCCACCTCCTTACCCTCTCCCCCCAGCACGTGACCTTGTGGTATGTTATCAAAGTTGTGTATTTCTGGGTGCCAAGCTATTATATTTTCGAGGTCCCGAGCAGCTCGTTCACAATCCCTTTGTGACAGCTGCTCGCTAATATTTATAGGTACCCCAGTCTGTGCACCTTATATAACCAAGTCGACTGACCAGGGCTGGGCAGAGGTAGACTCCAACCCCACAGATATGGTGCATCACACAAATAGTACAGACGGTGACTTCTCTTGTTGATTAAAACATTAACAACAAGTTCCCAATACACCAATAAGTAAAGCAATACATTCATACAGTACAGACGGGAGTGCATTTATATGAAGACTGGAGGATTTAATGTAATTTGATTTAGACACATTTTACACTAACATATGCCAGTGCTGTGAGTGAGGAGAAACTACAGCTTGAGGTTTCTAACTGTACAGTGAGCTAGAGTTGAAAACCAAAAAAGCAAACAACAAAACTCACAAAAATCCCACAGACCCTTGATCAAGCACCAGCAGTGCCTGGACCTTGGGCTTGTGCACCACTTCAGCAATGTCCAGTTCACACTGTGCAAGTAGCTGGATGCCACTGGTTCTAGCATGGGGAGGGCAGAGCGGGAGAAGGGAGTGGTTTCAGTCCCATGAGACTCCTCACAAACTCTGCAGTGCCTTCGAGATAGCAATTTCCAGTGTGTTGATGGCCGGATGACAACAGCTAGGTTCATCTGAGGGGAAGCCAATAGCCACTGTCACCTAATTCCCTCCCCAGACGTTGAAGAATGTAATCATTGCACAGGGAGGGCACTCAGCTCATGTCCAAGTCTCGTGCCTCAATGTTTATGTACAAATCTGTGTACAAGTAGTTAATCCTATTGACCAACCGCATGCTTTTTTAGAACTGAGATAAAGGCCATCTGAAATTAACCCTGTATTTTGTCTGTCGTGTTTCCATCAACTCAAAAATCTCTTCTACTACAAATAAATATTATTTTTTCCATTTCATTCCCATGCCCTCTTCTGATCACTCTCATTTGTCCTCCTGCAGTGAATGCTGCTTTCTCAAACTAAACTTATTCACATACAGACTTACTCTCAAAGTACCCTTATCCACAAAGGATTGTCACAGAAGGGTTTTGCCCTGAATTTGAGCATATGCCCAGTGTAATGAAGAGTGTACTTTTAGAAGATCACTTGATTTAAAAGAGAGAATATTTAAGTGAAGCTCATACGAAACTCTAGTCCAAAAATCTCATATGCAGGCCTGCAAGAACAAAACTGCCCACAAGACTTCCAGACTTCAGCAGGAACAGAAATATTCTTTGTTTCAACCAAGAGTTGTGAGTAACCCCGAGCACACAGATGCAAAACAAGAACACCAACACGAACAACACAGACTGAGCATTGTGGAGCCAAAGCTGCCAGCCCATGGGCTGACACAGCCCTCCCTGATGACGGGGAGAGGGAAGCAGAGCTCCTCACTCTGGCACGGGCATGGTGCAGGTCTGTGCAGCCCAGCACAGCAGCCAGAGGGATGGAAGTGCATCCAGCTGAATTTCCAAGGTGCTCCATGCAATATGGCTAATTAACCCTGCCAGTTCCACTGGCTGGTCTTTACACAGGCTCCTGCTTCTACTTCAGTCAGGGCCAACTGGGTGGGATGGCAACAGCAGCAGTACAAACATGTTTTGCATTGCAAAAGAGTGGACAGAAGTCTCACTGAAGGAATAAAAAACCCCAACATAATCCTCAACAACAAAAACCCCTCCAGGTAAGCAGGAAAAAGATTTTTAGAATAATAAGCTTACTTGGCAAAAACATGAACAATGACTTAAATAACTGCATAGTGGTGACTGAATAACAAGACAGCAAAAATAAATCACTAATGGAGTGAAATTCAAGGCTGTGTGCATGGTATAAAAATTTAGCCAGCCAGGCAGATGAATAAATTGATGGAACTGAGTTACTGATGCTAGAAGTTATAGAAAAATATCCTTATCTCTGAATTCTGGGTGGGCATTGTATCTTTATTTTTCCTATCTGTCATTCCCACTTTCAAAGGGGGGAAGTAAAAAGGGATATAAAATTAAAATAAAAAAATTTTCTCCTTTCAACAAAGGGCTCTGTTTTTATTGATCTGCTCCTCATCATTTTGCATGCTGCTTTCCTACACCAGCTTTTCCAGCCTCTGCATAGAAATGGTGGAGGAATCTTGGAACCTCCCATAAGGACTGATGAAAATGTAAAATGATAAAAAACTTCATGGAGAAAATGAGAACAACTGCATGGATGTATGCCTCACAAAGGGATATTCAGAAGGGTTGTCTCTGCAAGTGTGAAAATATTCCAAATGCCATTTGCTTTTCAGATCAAAATGCTCCATTTGATGATAAATCTAAGAGACAGATGACAGAAATCTCCAACTGAGCAATGTCCTAAAACGAAAATGTACAAAGAAAAGATACTGTTTAGTTTATAAACAATTGAATGTTTATTTGCAATTTTAAACTGTTCATAAAATATTCTACCAATAGATCACTCATTTTATATAGAATTGTGCTTTACCTGGAAGTGCTTTAAGTTAACTCGTTATGGAAATAGAAATCTGGATCAGATACATTGGGTCCTTGCATTTGACATAATTTCCTGGAGAAGGAAACCCGTGTACAGAAAGCTATCTTCAAGCACTGGTTGAAGTTTTCCCTTAAATACTGTTTTGTTTGATAAGTGAAAACTGACACCACCACCAAATCATCTAGTATTAGTGTTCTTTTCTTTTACATGTCCCTGCCCTTGGACAAAAAATAATAATGGCTTATGCTATTCTTTAGCCTGAATAAAATGTTGCAGTTCCGGAGATAAAGACGTATTGAGCTGAGCAATTAAATAGCTAAATAAATGAATCAGCAGAGCAGAAGTGACAGATTTAATTACTGCTTAGAGCTAGGAAGGGGAACTAATTATGGGGTTCATGAACCGCATGCCATCCTTTTCCTTAAGCATGCACTTCGATTCTTCTGGATCAAACTCTGCAAATGCAGTAGCACCATGCATTAGATTAAAAAAAAAAAAAAAAAAAAAAGAGAGAGAGAGAGAGAGAGAGAGAAAGCTATCCAAAATTTGGAAATAAAGTCTGATCTTTGAAGAAAGAATAGTCAACACTCTGTTCTAAAAGCCCGTGTCCAATTGACTCCATATCAAGCGTTACAAGCACTTGTTTTCAAATAGATAAACACTAAAAATTTAGTTCTCCAAAAAATGAAAGTGCAATCAAGTTCACTAGATGTGAATAAGCCAAAGATTGCAACAGAAAGCTATGGTAAGTGAGGCATAAAGCATATAGCTCCTATATATAGCTCTATTGAGTGATTAGGAACCCTCTTCATCAGAAAGTATCTGTCACTGGGAAGCCTGAGAAAGCTTTTGATTCTTCTAGCTCTCTCCTGCTTTGGTCAGCTCACCACACCAAGCAAAATGTCTCAGAAAGATTCTTTTGTGGCCACCAACTACAAAAACACTTGCAGTGGAAAAAACATGCTCCTCAGTTTCTGCCTTCTGTCTCCTTTCCCTAGGTGGTATTTACTTCACCATTCTAATTTTATTCTTGTTTGATAAAACTGTAAATGCCAATTATTTGAGCTTCACATTAAACTCATGATCCTAGTGGTGATCATAATCCCTTAAACACAGAATTCTTTTACTCATTAGTGGGAGAGAGAAAGGGGATAAAAGCCCATATATACAGCATTTGAATCAAATCATTCAATTAATTGAATAATTTTGGGTTACAACTGTCTTGTACAGATAAAGAGAGACAGGTGTCATTTCAGGAAAAATAAAATAAATGCCAATCTGGGTTTTTAAAAATGAATTAGGGAAGAGAGGAGAAGTCTTCCATTCATAGGCAGTTGTTTTCCAAAATCATAATCTCATTATGATGTCTGTTTTGGTACAATTTTAAAAATCTACACATTTGCCTTTTTTCCTACAAGTGCTACAAAGAGAAAAATATCTCTGAACAGCTGACCTCACACACTATTCTGAAAAGAAAATCAGGTCTTTTACTCCACTGACTTTGAAAATTTTAAAAATGCAGGACATAATGCAAACAATAAAACATCTTATGTCTAGGAAAGATCTAAATCTACCCCAGCTATAGCTGTGATCTCCTTCCACACCATGAGTAATTTTGTCAGAATTAAAATAATTGTGTCCAAACCCAGAGAAGTGGGCTGATACCTTGGAAGGCTCACTGAACAGTCACAAATGCCATCATCATCCAAGATTACAACATCAGCTCTGCTTGACTGAAATTCTGTCCTCTGAAACCAAGGTCTATTGCCTCAAAAGAGTCCAAAATTAACTCTGTCATTAAAATCAGTGTCTAGGTTTTTGTATCAAGGGAGACTATCTGCAGGGAACCAGGAGCACTGTGCATCCAAGATAAGATAAAACTAGGATTTTTTTAAATGGAATTATGGTGTAGCTCTATACAAGTGATGTTCTTTGACTGGAATTCTGGTGCAGTTAGATCAGAAGAAAACACAATTTGTACCTAGACATACGTCAAAGTAGAGAGGAACTGATCTTCTAAAAAGATCCCATCTGAAACATTGGGTACAAGTGCAATTGGGTACATTGCACTAACATTCACACCATATGAATTTTACAGCATGAGATATCCATGTTATTAAAGCGTGATGTGTATAGAATGTCACTAAGGTACCGGTATCATGAAACTTGCAGAACACACACACATCCACACAATTGGTATCTCATAATAGAGGTATGATGATTGTATAAAAACCTCAGTGGAGCCTGATGAGAATTAAAGGATTTCATGGGCAGGGGCAGCAGACTGCTGAAGGACAAAAGTGTTGTTGGTGCACAACACTTCTAATCTCAGGAGCCAAAATCAGCAGTATTTCACTAACAGTTCCCTGCCAGGCTCCCATGGAAATAACCTTTTAAGTGTCTGAGATGTCCCTCTCAAGACAGGACATGATCAGTATTTACCTATGCTTCCAAAAGCAGAGTCCCAAAGGAATACAGGGCATGTAGGAATGGAAACCATGCAGAAGTGAGCTCACCACTGGAAAGAAATCTGACTGTGATTCCACCATCTTCTGCTCTTACTGCAGAGCAGTGCAGAAGAAATCCCTCGTGGGATACTTGCAAGGGGAGTCATGGTTAAGGATACTCTGGAAGCGAATTTGTCATTGCTTTATTTATACCCTTTTGCTCTCAATCTTGCGCTTGGATGTCTGCCCTTAGGTCTTGCTTAACATAATTTTGCAGTGTCTCACCACCCAGCCAGCCTGGTGCAGTGGAGATACATGATGAAACATAGTGAAACCAGCAGATTATCAGTAAAAAACAAAGAAGGGTGCACAGGGTATCTTTGAGACATGAATGTCTCTTCCAGAGGAGTCATAGAAGACCAAAGCTGGCAATTCCTTCCTTTTTTTAAAGGGTCACTGGCTTAGGATGACTTTACTAGCAGGGGAAGGATTATCTCTAACAGCCATGAACTAATTCTTCTCCTGCCTGCTGGCAAAGCAACACTCCACAGTCCTGGGTGAGCTCTGGGTTTTCAAACAGCCTCTGACTCTGTGTTTGGTTATTACAGGGAAGATAGCAGGTCATTTTTCACTGGCATGGGGAGTGTGGCATTTCATCAAAGCTGCCCTTGGGAAGTTTGCTTGTGCTGATTTGCAAAAAAGTGACTAAGTATACCAGTAGGTGTAAGAGGAGTTGCTAGTTGTCTTGGGCAAAGAAGAAATTACTGTGTTTTTTGTATAAAGTCTAAATGGCATTTATACACTACTATTCTCAGACCTAAAAATAATTTTAAATCACCTACCATTTTCTTCTTTAAAATCTCAAAGAAGTACTTTTTTTTGGAGTGATTTCCTAATAGTTCATCGAAAGCTGGAAGCAAGTATCCAGTCTTCACTGGGGACTAATATAAACACCCCTCAAGGTCTTTGACAGTAATGACAACTGAAATAACTGGAGCCACTGTCCAACTAAAAAGCTGAAGTAAGCCTCCAGCCACAGTGCTCAAAGGGTTTTCACAAAGAAGGGCAGGAATGTGTGCATACAAACATCAGAGCTTGCTTACTCTTGGAATGAGTTGCATCTGGGAAAAAAAAAAACCAAACCAAACAACCAGAATTATGCCAGAAATAGGAAGAGCAAGGAAGCCTGTGAACTGGCTAGACTGCAGCCCTAGACTGAGCCTGAGCAAAACTCACAGAAATTTCCTCCTCTCTCCAAGAGTAGTAGTATACCAAAGATGAAGCAGCCATAAGGAGTATGAAATAAGGAGTGAGAAATCTGATCCTCATGAGCCTCATAATATAATCCTTGACTTAATACATATGACAAAAAGGAGGCTTATAATATGTGATATGTTCACTGTGACACGAACAATTGTAGAAAGTAATTAATTAATTTTTACAAAAGCTATCTTGATTTGTGAAACTAGAGAAGCAGTTAAATTCAAAAATTCTGCCACTATGAAAAACAGTGGCTGCAACATGAGGGAATAGCACAAGTCCAGAATGGACTAAGAGAAAAATTCAGAAATCTAAAGGAATGGTTCACTTCCATCTCTGGAGGTCTGAGGGTCAATTTGAACAAACAAAACTCCAGGGCACAAAAATCAATCAGACAGTTATGGAAGAGACTTGGGAAGTTCCATGTACAATTTCTGACTTGGCTACTGAATTGGTAATGTCTGGAAATTGGAAATTCCACTGGCAGAAGGTATGGAAATTACCAAAATCTTCCTACCACAGGGAAGTTTGAAAGCCAAAACTGAACCTTTGTGATTCAATCTCAAAAGCAGAGAGTGATGGCAGACCATCCATCCATCCATCCATCATGAAAATTGGTTTTAATATTACACCATTGAATTCACAAAGAACTTTGGGTAGAAAAAGAGGAAACTTAGATAGCCAGAGGTGGAGAATCAAACACTAATAAGGTTATCTGCATTTTGGAATGAGCAGCATGCTACATACTACATTGAGAGCAAGGACACTCCCTGAATTTCTAAATATAGCAATGCCATGATTATTCCTCATTTAAAAATTCCTCACTATAAACATTTTGCATGCCTATTATTCCAGAGCCAGCATCAGACTTTTCGATGGCTCAGGCAAAACTGACAGTCAATCCTCCTAAAATAACAGATGGGACAGGGCCACTGCCTGCCACAGAAAAGCAGGGCATTGCAATGGAGAGATCTAGAGGATCCATGCTGTTAATCTGGCTGCCTCCAGGGACTGATAGCAGTCAGCTATCACAGCTGCTGGCACTGGGCATTCTACCAGTAGTTTCCACTCCTACTTTAGGGGCAGCAGCACTTTCAGACAACCTGTTTTTCCCTGTCCTAATATGGACAAAATTAGGGTGGACAGATATTAAGGGATGTATGTGTGCTTTGTCTTTCCAGGAGCCTGCCACCTTAGACAATTTCTGCTTTGTTGTGCTCACAGCCAGTCCAGTTTGCTGCTGAAAGCTGAAGACTCAATTTATCTTGGCTTCTTCTGCATTTTCAGAAGATTTAGCAAAACTTATGTTCTCTGGTATCATAATGCTTCTGAGAGTCAGGGGCCTTGACCCTTACCATATGAAATCCACCCTGTGTCAGTCTTAATTCCATCTCCAGAGTCATCAGGATAAAATCATGTTCAGAAAAGCAAAGAGTTCATCTCTAATGATCAAGAATATTTCTAACATGCTGTCCGTATTGTGCTCTTCAAGTTCCATATGAAAGTGAAATTGCAGTGATATTCTTGATGTGAAAAGCTACTGTGAGATATTTCAATATGCTGGTGCAACGTAAGAGTTATCAGTGTATCAGGGTAGAGTTTGACTAGTTTGATCAGAAAACTACTGTGGAGAGCTGTAGAGTAAATGATAGATGTAAAATCAGAAACAGCTTTGAAATATATATTGGCAGTTGTTCCCTTTACAGGACCGTTGAAACATTTGTTGCATCAATATTGGTGATAACACTCAAATTTCAGTAAATATTAGTGTTTCAAGCTGAAGTTATTAAAGCCTTGTGGAGTATATTTGCTGCAGTTTTCTAACAGATTATATACTATTGTTACCCAGTGAAGTAGCAAAAACAGGAAAAAAAGGGTAGAACAATAATTTTGTTCAACATAAAATCATACCTTGATACACCATAATGATTTTTTATATCAAACCCCATATTTCAATTCCATTATACTTTTTTTAATATATGAAACTTTTCTAAGGGAAATATAATTCAACAAATTCAGACCTCTTCTCCACCTGCAGATTTCCACTGTGCCCTCTTGAGAGCCATTTTGGCTTTCAGTGCTTAGCTCCAAGAACATAAAATAATAACCTTGTCCTACCCACTACTAATAGAGCTACTATTAGCACAATCCATTTATATTTGGTAGCATTACAGCATTATGGGAGAAAAATGGTTTATATATGTACCATTCCATGTGTACATTTTCCACTGAACTTTTTAAAAAAACACAAAACCTAATTTGTCTTTTGAACATTTGTTTTTTCATTTTCTTTTCTAACTTCCATCACCTTGTTTTGCTGTGTACTGTGTTGTGTCTCCTAGTATAGTCTTCCTCTTGTTTCAGTCACTTTTCTGTGTCATCTAACTGTCATGAGTTTTCTTTCAATATTTCTTTTCTCCATTTTTGCAGCCATTTCTTATATATTGCCAGTCCCTATAGATTGAGAATAGGTAACTATTCTCAAATTTACTCGAGGTTTTGTATCTCTCTTCCTCTTCTTCTGAGCCTTTCCTTTCCTGTCTGTGAGCCACCCTGCTTTGCCCCCTGAGGAATTGTCTCCCTTTATAGGGGTAAAGGAGAGCACTGCACCCGCAAGCATTCATTGGTGGGAGACAGGGAAATCAGGAAGAGTGAATGATCAGAGAGCTTTTATTCAGGATACATGAAGGCCTTTAGCCATGTGTGAAACACCTCAGAGATAATGAGTGCTTCAGGGTAGGGATCGTACCTGCCTGAAATAAAGGTTTCTCCAGTGTGCAGTGCAAAAAAGTTGCTAACCTTGCAGAGGCCTTCAAGTTGCTACAGCTCAAACCCCTGGAGGCTTTACAGGTTAAATTTTCCATCTTGAACCCAACTGGGAAACAAACTCAAAGCTGTTGCATGTGACAAAATCCGTGGTTTATGGGATGAGGGCAGCCCAGGTGCTGATGGCTCCCAGCTGCTTATTCCCTTGTCCTGTGCTGTGGGTTCTCAAGAAGTGCAAGACAGAACCAACCAGTGCTGCCATTTATCTTGATTTAAATCATTTGAAGGACCTAGATCTGTCCTCAGAGATACAAATTAAAAGTCTCATTGTTAAGCCTAGTTAAAAAAAAAAAAAAAAAAAAAAAGCTTGCAACTGCAACTGCAACTTGGTCTTTCAAATAAGAACTCAGAATCCAGCAGAACTCCTAGAGTAAGAATTGACAAGTTATTTATATGTAGAATGATATTAGTTTTTTTGTTACTTCCCTTTAAGGGGTGGTAGGTGCATTTCTAAAGTTTGATATTTGCTCAGTTTCAAAAGGTAAGATATCTCCTCCCTGCAAATCTGGAGAAATGTTAAAGTTGTCAATACATTGCTGGAAGGCCTCACCTTAGCGTTACAGCTCTAAACAGATTTACAGCTCACCATTTTTGTGCAGAGCAGCAGCCTCAGGGAGAAATCACCAACCCTCCTGGAGTGGCTCATGAGAAAAAGCTCACAGGACTCAGTCCTATAAAGGCAGTGACATAATCTGGCACCATCCTTGGCTTCCTCTGCAAGCGTGCAGTGCTGGGCCACTGCCAGAATATACCCAGGAATCACATCTGTACACACCTGTTTGCAGGAGACAGAGCCCACTTGGAATCTGCTGGGAAATCTGGCAGGTGCTCAAGGATGAATTTTGCCTCTAGTTTGGGGGTTCTACTCTGTGTTCAAATCCCATCAAAGCATGTGGAAACCTTGCTGTCTCAGTCTGCCTCCTTTCTGAGGCAGAACATGCATACACACATGGATGTATCCATATACACACTTCTATCTATGTGTGGTAAAATTTGCAAAAAACCACAATTTCATAGTTTCAGAATATTTCTAGGACTCATCTCACTAAACTGTAGAGCAAGCTTCACTGAAATTCTTAGTATTTTGGAAGGGATTAGTTTGGTATCATCACTTTTTTATTTATCTGTGTAAGTATTCCCAACTTTTTCTTTCTTCATTCTGCTGCTTTTCTCTTTTTCTTTTTTTCCCATGGTTTGAATTTTATGAGCATTCCCTGCATGTTTTCGGGCCTTTCTGAGGAGGCAGTAAAGAGAGAGAAAGCAATTCAGAAAAGGAACAGTAATAATTTAATAATTTTAACAACATAAAATAATGGAATCATAGAATGGGTTGGAAGGGCCTTAAAGATCATCTGGTTGCAAATCTCCTGCTGTGGGCTGAGCCACCTTTCACTAAACCAGGTTGCTCAGAGCACGTTAAACATGTCCATGGATGGGGCATCCACAATCTCTCTGGGCAACCTGTTCCTGACCATGTGCCTCACCATGCTGGCAGCAGAGAATTTTTTCTTATACCTAATCTAAATCTACCCTCCTTCAGTTAATGTCAGGTCATTTTGAAGGGAAAGGCAGGAAATGTGGAAAGAGAAACTCCCCAGAGTTCTCATTCTTTTCTATACCATTTTAATACACAGCACAGTAACGGTGATTATTAGAAGTTCTTCTAAGAGTGGAAGTTTCCCAACCAGAAAAATGGAAAAGAATACCAACTCTAAATATTAGTAAGTCCAGCCAACAATTACTTTGAAGAGCAAGTTTCAAAGGCATAAAACTAATAATAAAATATTTTTAAGCACATCCAAAACAAGAAGTCTGCCAGAATGTCTGTAGGGCTGATAAGTAACTGGGATATAAAAGCAGAAGCCAAATAAGATCAGACTCTACCCCAGCAAAGTGAGTTCTTTACACAGGTGTACAGAGCACTATGGAATAGACTTTGGAGATTCCCAGGCTGAAACTTTCTTTACAGGGCACAACCCCCTTACTAGTTAGACAGTAGGAAAGACAGAGCAGAATGTTACATGGTCACTCTTCTCAATTCAGAGAGATTTCTAGTAGATCAGTGTAGGGAAATACACTGTTCAGCATAGTCTTCAGTAATTTGTTTAAGGCTGAATAGTGAGGAGAGATTAAATCATACTAGATTATTCAATGTAGTAAAAGCTAAAGATGTCTGAAAAATTGCAGAATCATCTCAATTATTTGTTATTGGTGATAAAAGTGTGGATCAAGAATAAAGCTGATAAATGTTCAATCTGGAACAAAAAAACAGAGTCCTAACTATGTATACCCAGTGATGAGCTGTAAGTGAGCTGCTACAAATCTGAAATATGGCTACTGCAACTGGTGAAACCATGTACCATTCTATAAAACACCAGCCTAATGTAAAAGGAATATTATGAATTATTAGTAAAAAGAAATGGAAGAGAGATTATAAGGTCACAAAGAAAATACACTTTATCTTCTAAGCCCCAAGGGACTCACCTGAAGTAGAAAACATATAAACAAGGATCTACAGATAAGTAAGGTAATTAATGGTAAGGGATGGTATCTGTGTGAGGAACAATAAGTAGGTTGGGATAAACGACATTTTTTTGTTCTATTTAATAAAAACCCACAATCTATTCTGGCATCCTGGTGTACATGATCACTCCCACAATATTTCCTAGCAGCAATGACATACATTTTGATAATAATAATTATAGGCATTTTCACTGGTTTTTTTCTTCAAAATACAAAGTATCCTAGGAATATTGTTTAAATCATTAAAGCAGCCATTTAAATAAGCAAAACCAAATTCTGTTGGAAGTAGCAAGTTGGAAGATATCTTTGGGGCTCATCTGGCCCTACCTAAACAAGACTAGCTTTGAAGTTATATCCGAGTTCAAAGGTTGCTTAGGAGCTTACACAGAGAGCTTTGTCTGATCTCCAAGAATGGAAATGCCACAGAATCCCTTGATACATGTGCTAGTATTTCATGCACATGTATACACACACATGCACACACAAGAAAGGAAAGGTTTTTTGATATTTAGACAAAATTTTCTACATTGTGACTTGGAGCTGCTGCCTCTAGTCCTATTGTGGTGCACTACCTAGAAGTGTCTGACTTTATCTTAAATGTACATTGCCACTAGGTGGGTGAAAACACTTTGATTCCCCCATTATTCTCACCTTCAGCCAGAAGAATCTCTTTTCTGTCAGCTCCTCCATGCATGTTGTGTGTCCAAGAGACTCATTCCAGTATGTCAATGTCCATTTTGTACAGAGCACAGTCCTCCAGGTAGGGTCTTACTAGTGCCAAACAGAGGGCAAAGCATCACCTTTCTCAACTTGCTGGCTGCACTCTTGCTGGTACAGCCCAGGATGGTGTTGACCTTCAGGGTGCACTGCTGACTCACAGTGGAGTTTTTTGGTCTACTGGGACACCCAGGACTTTTTATGCAGTGCTGCTCTGGGGCTGATTGGTGCCCAACCTGTCCTGCTGCATGGTCAGGAATTTGCATTGACCTGTGCTGAACTTAAAAAGTTTCTGCTAGATTTATACTCCCACTTGTTGAGAATGCTCTGATGGATAGCCCTGCACATTAATTGGCACATTAATTGCTCCCCTAACCAGGTATCACCTGTGAACTTGAACTTGCTGAGGGCTTTATTTCATCCCACTGGCTACATTTGCAGTGAAGGCATGAATGGAGTCCACACTAGTGTTGATTCCTGATAAATGTTACTGGAAATCACTCATCAATTGGACTTTTTACAGCTGATCACAACTCTTGGAGCCTCATGATATGGCCAATAGTCCATTCACCTTGTAGTCCACTGCTCAAGTCCATGTCTCACCAATTTGGCTGTAGGAATACCATGTAACAGGCCTTGCAGAAGCCAAGGTAAATAACCTCTTCTTTCATCCATCATGCCAGCCATCTCCTCAGAGCAAGTACTCAGAGTGTTCAGTCACAATTTGTGGTTTGTGAATCCATGCTGTTCCAAATCTTCTTCTTGTCCTCCATGTGACTGCACATAATTTTCACAAGAGTTTTCTCCAAAATCCTTGTGGAAATTGAAGGGAGCTCTATCAGCAAATAGTTCCCCAGATCTGGCTTCATTGCCCATCATGTGTACATGTAACACTTGCCAGCCTTCATGATCCTCTCCTGATTCCTATGGACCTTTTGACGAAGATACAAAGCAGTTTTTGCAATGACCTTGGCTGCTTCTCTCCACATCCTTGTATATATTCTCTCTTGTCCCATGGACTTGTGTTTGTCCAGTTTGCTTACTTGGTCACTAATGGGGTATTCCATACTCTGCCTGGGAGATATGGGGGCAGAACTGGCCATGAAAGACCAAGGAGAAGATGCTGAGTTTCTCAGCCTTTTCTGTGTGCTTCAAGTCTGCTGCTTTGTTTCATAGCCCCTCATCTTCCTTAGACCTCCTTTTGATTCTACTTTTAAAATTCTTCTTGTTGCCATTTCCATTCCTCACCAATTTTGAATCCAGCTGAGTTCTGACTTCCCTAATTCCCTACCTACATGACTGACAGTGCTCTGCTCCTGAGTAGCCCTCTATGCCTCTGCCTTTTGTGTTGGAGAGAGCTGGAGCTCCCTGCCTGCCTGATGGCTGTGGGCTGGGCCCACGTCTGGGGAGGCTGTCCTCAGAGAGCAGCATCCTCTCAGGGTTTCCTTTCCCTTCCCTTTCCCTTTTCCCTTTTTCCCTTTCCCTTTCCCTTCCCCTTCCCCTTCCAGACAATCTCCCATAGGAACCTGCTGAACGGGCTCCCAGAATGAGCTGTTGAACCCTCTGTTTTCATTTGCTGTTATAATTCTGAGCTTTTGCTCAAAGTACTTGTTCATTTCAGACAAAAGATTCTCAAAAAATAAAAGGTAAAAAAAAAAATTAAATGAAAGTTTTTTCTCTATCAAAGTCAATTTAAATGCAACTGAACTTCTTCTTAGAAGGAGTCACTTAACTGTGTTCATTCACTAAAGTGAAATGAAAAGTAATGGAGTAGAGATGCTTAATGCTTACTGACTATAAATAATTTAGATTATTTATAATTTTAAATACTAATTGGTAAATAATGATCCATGACTAAGTCTGACAATATGGCTGGAAAATAAAATCAAGAGAGATTACAAAGAACCTAGCGCAGCATCCCATGAATTTTGCTTGCTGCCTATCAACATCTGTTTCACTTTTCAGCAACCTTGTCTTGCCTGCTTTGCAACTCACAGTAGTGCCTAATTTAAACATTCTGTAATAGTGATTTTTAGTCTTAAATGGGGTTGTGAGATGTGCAATTATTGCTTCTTTCATTTTATTTACAAAAGACAAGAAAGAGGGAGAATACTGGTTTTTTTTGCTCCCACCTGTTATATTAAGAGAAGCTAAATGAGTGTTTGACAGGCAAAAATATAAATGACGAACTGTCAGATTAAAATACTATCGGAATTAAATTCATATGTGTTTTTGAGAGTCTGGGCAAGTTCCAGAAACTGACAGCATTTTACTTTTCCTTCAACATGCATAGTATGCTCAAAAAGCTTCTCTTAAAATGCCTTAATTAACCTAGGATATGAGAGAGAAAACGGTGAACAGAACAACAAAGACAATTTGTCATCAGGATTTTCATTAAACCCTTCAGTATTATAGGAATTAATTTCAGTAGTGCTTTGCCCTGATTACTGCCTGTCGGATAGGATACAGGCATCCAACAGGATATTTGAATGGAGAGCGTTTGCTCCCATCCTACATCAGCATTATGAAGGCAAGGGCTTTATCTACATTGACTGTGATTCATCATCTATATTTTAACATTGCAAAAACTGAAGACAACTCTAATTTTAACTTCCCCTAGCACTGCTTTTTTCCAGTAAATGTTATGTTGATAATAGCTCACATTGCCATTCCCATCTTGGGCAGGGAGAAAGATCAATGGACTTTAAGATCACAATAGTCATTAATTTGTTACTTTAGTTTCCCAGACATTATAGCTCACTACATATTGTTATATCACACAGGCACACAAACCTTACTGGTCACAGAAGGGAGGGAACCAGCTCTCATTTTAGATTCTGAATTGTCCTACAACCTGTGCAGCATCTAGGCAGCGTTCTTGTCTGGCTCTCACGTTTTTAGTTTTTCAAAATGCTCCCTTGTAAAGCAGACCACTTTGGAATCTGCAGCACATTTTAAAGTAATGATTAAACACTAATCCACTAAAATACTGAAGTGCCACTTGAGAATTTGGCAGGATCACTTTAAATAATCTCTTAGCCTACTGATGGCTCTTTCAGTGTTCTGTGTTTCCACACATAGCTGATGAATAAAATTATTTGAACTAATCTGTGCCTATACTTCTCACAGTATTTCTTACATGAAAAGCAGACAGCGCAACATGTATGCCTTAAAGTAAGGAAAGCTGTAGGAAACATAGTCAAAATGTCAGTTTCTACAACATTTTCTTCTTCAAGTTATATAAAAGTATTTTTAGAAACAATCTCACCTTAAATCTGAGAGTACCATTAAGGACTGTATTACAGAAATTACTTTGGTAATTTTGGCAAAAGCAATGCAGTTGAATGTCACACATGGGTGCAGGGGGAGGCTAGCAGAGAGAGAAATCAAATTCACCCCTACAACATAAACAAGATATGAAACGTTACTGAGGAGCAACAAGCTGCAATATTGCACAGTGTCTTATAAAGCCATGTTAAATGAATACAAGTAAACAGATGCTGCCTTAAGTTCTTTTTGCTCATTGTCAGGAATTTATGATTTTTTTCTCTGCAGAAAAAATGACTGAATAATATCTGTGCTGCACCCAGCTGCTTATAAGGTGAGTAGGCAAAGTATCTTTTATGGCTAAAAATATTATTACAGGATCGAGATTTCTATCGCTCCTTGAGCTGAAATGTGACTAAACCCAAAGGACTAAGCTATCAATTCTCTCTCTTTGAGTGGGAAAGTGAAAGTGGCTCTGTGTGTGTGTGTGTGTGTGTGTGTGCATGTGCTGATCTTTAAGTAGTATTTCAAACAAAAAAACAGCTCTCTCAAGCATTCTGCTTTAAAAGTTGGGCATGTTCACGGACTTTCCATCTGTTCCCAACTTTCCTAAGAGCTGTCCCTATATGCTACAGATATTGGGTCCAAACCTGCTTTGCTTGCATCTTCTGTCATAATCACATTATGAGATGACACATACATTCATCTGGTCATAAGGGAACGCTTAGAGAATTCAGGTTAAGAAGATGACTCAGTTGCCTTATTTAGATTTAAAATTCTTCTCAGTACCTGGCACATTAGGTCTTACATTAAATCACAAAATGTGCCATCTCTCTTTCTTCTCTGCTCTCATTTTTCCATTAACAGTTTTCTGACCTTTTTATCATTGCATGTTTCCCTTCTCCCAGTCTGTTGATCTCTTTTCTCCTCTTTGCTGCTCATATAGTTGCCCTCCTTCCTGTTCATCTTCTCTCTTTCCCATAGTCTCTGCTATGCTACCTCTACATTACACTCCCAGTCATTCCCTGTTTCTCCTTTTAATCCCATCCAGACTTCTTTTTTGCTCCTTTTGATGGAATATATAACAAGGATGAGAAACAGAAAATTTTATATTTTCCAGTACTTTATGTAGGGAAAATCTTTGGCATGCATGAATCACACATGGTGGGATTCTTAGGTTCTCACATGTAGGGTCAGGAATGGGACTTGATGATCTTGATGACTGCCATTCAACCCTGTATATTCTATTATTTTATGATTTAATAGGATCTAAACACAATCTACAGTGATGTCTGTTCAGCAGGTGCCCCGGAAGCAAAGGGCAACCATTCTTTTGATTGTCCTGTAACCTATAGAACTGTTCTAGCCAAGAACACATCCTGTAAGTGACATGCATGACTGCAGCTCTATGGTAACCAGTGGGTCTCGCTCATCCCTGAAACTCCTCCAGACTGCTGGATGTGTATGTGGGGTCAAACTTCACAAAAAGTATTTTTCCCCTCCTTTGCCAGTGCTAGATTTGCTTTTAAATTATTGAAGCTTCTCATCAGAACTAGTTCTACTGGGCAAGGCCTGGGGCTTAAGAATACAATTATATCACAGGCATAAAAGCATCTCTTTTCTGGCACAATGGAGCTATAGAGTGGAAACTGAAATAAAAAGTAGAAAATCTAGAGACGGAACATTAGATTTTTCTTTTTGATTATTCTTAAATGTAAAACCCATTAAATAGACCAGTATGTAGGCAACCTTTCACTTAACTAGAATTATGGCAATTGCATCCACTCCACATGGAAATTTATCAAGTACTTATGGCTGGGTATTTCAGTGCACTCTTTTTTCAAAAAGTAATTATAACTCCCAAGTATCAGTTATGACATGCATCTTTAAAAGTATCCAGAATTATTCCTGAAAGACTGAGTAGCTAGTTAGAGTAGAAATTATACACATTATCAGAGCAGAATTATTCAAGATTATATTTTCTGCAACACAGAAAATCTATTAGCACACAGAGATTAACAAGATACTTTGTATTTTCAGTCAGAGCACCAGGCCAGTCTGTGACTAGTAATCTAGAGTACAAATAAGGCTGTGAATCTGCTATGCTAAAGTAACACCACTGATGTTCCTACATTTCCCATATCTTCCATAAATAAACTAGTCCAAGAGGAAGGTGGCTAAGTGATGATTATTTGCATTTAGATATTATTCTTTATGTACCAGCTATTCAGCCATTGCCACAGGGCCTATATAAGAACACTAGTTTCTGCATCTAATTCTTTCATCTTAATTGACTTTAAAACTCTAGCTAACATTGGGCACAGGAATTTACATGGAAATTAGGCCATCTGAATATGACTTTCTTCGCCCAGCTCATTCCCTCAGCCTCTCCTCAAAGCCAAGGAACGGGATAGGTTTTAAGAACAACCCAGCAGCTCTCTTCATGTCCAATTAACCTTTCTTCACAGAGAGGGTGATTAAAGGCTGGAATGTACTGCCCAGGGAGGTGGTGGAGTCAGTGTCCCTGGAAGTGTTTAAGAAAAGACTGGATGCAGAGCTCAGTGCCTTGGCCTTGTTGACATGGTGGCATTCAGTCAAAAATTGAACTTGACGATCTCAGAGGTCTTTTCCAATCTAATTGATTCTGGGTGGGTGCAGGGGACAGCTAAGGGATATCTAATATCCTGGGTGCAGAAGACAGTTAATGATGATCATAAAATAAAATACTGAAATGACTATTTAATTCCTATTCTCTGGCAGAAATTATGATGTTGGTTATTGCCGGCCTTTTGTGCTTCAATAAAAGTCTTTAAAATACCATGTCTGACTTGATGGATGTGCTTTAGAAGCAGTTTCTTGAATCAGAATACCTCCACTGCCAGTGTACTACAGAGTTCCCTTCAGACTTCCTGGATTTTTATAACAAGGTCTCTTTCCTGTGATGTTTTCTTCTCTCCTGTTGACAGGGTTTTTGAAATGCTACACTTCATTTATTCAAGGGAACAAAGTTCCTCTCAATGATTTTATTTAACCTTCCTTATTTAAGACCAAAACCCAGTGAGTTTAATTAATTCTCACATGTGACTTCCAAGCTGAGAAACTACATTTCTTCTCCCACTTCTTTTGTTAATTCCACTCACATAGGTTATTGTCATCTACTGGTATAGAATTTAAACAGCAATTTTGTTGATGATACACCTTGCAGCAGAGAATGGATCTTCTTCTTGTGACACTGGTGCTGCCATCCTTCCATAATACATATTGATAATACACAATAAGGCAGACAATCCACTTAGATATTGCAACAACAGGCTTCTGACTGAGGTCAAAGAAACTAATCAATCCTGTTCAGCATCTGGGTTCCTCCTGAGGTGTCCAGGCCATGTTATCTTCTTCATATACTTAATTTTTCTTCTGGAGGAATGATCAGGATTTCCTAGTAAATTACCAAACTGAACTCTTCAAACACCTTAGGCCTTTCCATAGCTGGGATTGTGGAGCATTAGCTGTCTACTGCCAGATTAAGCTCCATGAGCTGCTAAGAGCACCTCCTAATCAACTCTTATGTTCCTAACTGGTTGATTTTGTAGTCTAAATCAAAGTTTTGTCTCCTGTGTAGCAATGATTCAACACCTCATCATTGATCACTACTTACTTAAATAAATGAACAATCAATTAATGTGAAGTAAAGAAAACCAACCTCAAAATGAAGGCAAAAGCCAGCTCTAAGCCAGTTTTAAGAAGGAAGGAAACTGTAAATGAATCTTTAGATATCAGTGTGAACAAAAATATTTGCATATGGGTTTGCTTATTGCTGCATGCTCAGCATCACGTCTGAATGCAAATCTGCTGGACACAAGCAAGCTACAGCCACTTTTGTCACCTTCTCTTGTGTGTAAAGTGATTCAAACCTGGGGAATAGCAAACTTATTGCTGTTTTGATAACATTACTTCTCCCTGTTTTTCACACCCTGCCCCACAGCTGTGCCAGCAGAGGGGTTTGCATGAACGCTCTCTAAAATGCTCAAGGCAAAATGAGCCAGTTTATTTTAAGCAGTGTGAACCGTGGATCTGAACTGGCCTGGCTGAGTTAGCAGGTTTGAGGCTAAGGAGCAGTCATGCAAGCCACTCCACTAGCAAAAGCAGAGGGGAGCACTGCCAGCTGCTGGATGGCAGTGACAGAGGAAAGCAGGAACATCTTTGGGCAGAACAGCTGGAGCATAGAAGATGCCATCTCTCTGCAGCTGCAAAACTTCTGTCTCAATGTTCCTTAGGTGTGGGAAAGACCAGCCACAGGAACAACTTCTTTTAGTATGTGGGGGGGAAAAAAAGTTACAGTATGTTACTTCTATCCACTTGATATACATTGTACTTGGGAAAAAAAACCAAAAAATAAACCCAGAACCAGCTAGTAAATCAGCAAACTCTTTTAAGTATTGGAAATTTCTTGTACCCAATTCTAAGATAATCAAATTACCCTTATCTGTGGTATATGTGCACTGACATAAGCTTTTCCCTAGTTTTTGGCATTAAAAATCTCCAAACTCGTAAAAACCTTCAAATTTTCAAACCTTCAAACTGAATCCAATCCTAAATGTTGTTTCTGTACTGGCAAAAGTTTTCAGCAAAGATTTAGTTCAGAAAAGACACCATTACTATTACTTAAGTGTGTCTGTGTAGAGTTCACAGGCTAAAGCATCAAGAAAATGGCATGTCTTTAAATCCAGTGATGGTTTGATGAGCACTTTTCCCTGGCCTGCCTGAACTGAGTCAGCTCACTCCTCATGATGCTTGGTCAGTTGCACTGGAGCAGTGGTTTGGAGGCTACACTGCAAACCAGGTGAGCACATTGTATACCTTGTTAAGGATCTTGAGAAAAAGAAAGGAGATGGGTAATCTTCCAAGGTTACTAACCCAGTTCAGAGTTCAGTCCAAATATGGGCACAATAGTAGGAAAGGGGTGGATATAGGTGAAAGGCTGTGGAGAGGGGTGAGAGATGCTTAAGTTGAATTTTACCACCAAAAAATACATACACAGAAGTCTAAAATAGCATCAAGCATGAATTCTGTATCCCACACATAACTATCAATTAGCAGATATTAATTTAAATTAATACTAATATACAAATACATTAAATAATTTTAAATTAAAAATTAAACATAATAAATAATATTAGAAACCTTGATTTAGTAGTTCTTTAAAAGTGTTATCAAGTAAAGCTAAAATGAAGGATTTATCATGTATTTGCATTTTAACACCTTTAAAGAACTTCACCTAAAAATATAATATGCATTTTTGTGCAGGAAAATAGTCACTTATGATTCACTGTAATTTGTCTGTTGCACTTGGAAGGAACTGTGGGGTGGCATCATGGAAATATGTTTTCTTCTCATTCTGTTAGATACACAATAAGGCTTTCAGAATATTTTTATTTCAGACACAATCATTAGCATAGAAACTTCAGTTTCCTCCACAAACATGGAATATGGACTTCAAACAATGGCTGCCAAAGCACACATTTAATGAAAGGGAAGTAATGGAGCACTGAAGAATATCAGCTAGCAAATTGCTCATGGTTACTCATGCAAGACATCATCATTTTCTGCAAACACACAAACACACAGTGCCAGTCAAAAGCCATGTTAATACAACATTGGATTAAAAGCAGTTTAACCTTCTGGACTTCACTTCGTGGGTCAGAGCTCAGAGCAGAGGGCCAGATTCTGAGTGCCTGCAGTTTGGCTAGGCTGCACCACAGCCTGGGTTTCTATATTAAAAGCACCTGGCAGCACTTCTGAGGATGTCTATAGCATATTAGGGCGTAAAGGTCAGGAGAGGAACTGAAAGTGATTGTCTCAAGGGCCATCCACCCCCAAAAGTGTCTGTGTGCCATGAGAAATGACATTCTAAAGGACAATCAGTCTCATCATCAGCCTGCCATAGGGTCAGAAATCACTGCAACTCTTTAAATGTGATTGTTAGAAGGTACACAAGTCTGACCTAAAGAAGGATTTACATTCTTGAAACTTTCCTGTGTCTCTGAACGACTCTGGTCCACACTAGAAAATACAGTTCCCCTCCCCTACAACCCAGCTCTGTCATCTCACTGGCATTTAAAATTAAAGGCAGCATTTAAAGTAATGAAAAAAAACCTGTTTCTAGATAAAAAAATCACAAAAACATTTTCAAACATTGAATTGAATGAGTATGAGAAAAGTATGAATTGTAATTAAAGTTCTACCTCTTATTATTTTCCAGAGTGAAACATAAAACTAGCTGAGTGATTGTATTTAATTCTTCAAGCAAAACTGTAAAACTGGGTCTTTGAGTCTCAGCCTTAATCAAGGAAAATTAAAATCTTTAAGAGTTAAAAGCTATAAAAAGTTGCTGTTACACTGCAGAGCTACATATCTGGCTTGACTTTTAAAAGAAGTGATTGAAAGTACAGGTGCAACAGACTGAGATACTGTGTTTTATCATCAGTGGGCAGTGTTGAAGAACAGTGCAGAAAAGGGTGTTTGTTCCAGTCAGCTGCAGAGGAGCAGTTGTACTCATTTTATATACCAATCAGACATTAGGACAAAGATTTTAACAACAGAAACAGTAACTGACATAGTACCAGGCACAACTGTATATCAGTACACATAGCAGAAGTCTTTGCAGTTTTTGTTTTATCAAAAAACTGTTAAAGTTTTGCAAATTTTCCTTTTTTTTCCCCCAAAGTATCTAATTAAAAGCACAGCTCCAGAAAATATCTCCTATCCCTTTAGACTCTGATTTCTCATGCAGAATGAGTGTACCGAGGTTTTAATATTAATTAATATATTAAATAGTTTACTCACAGCCCTTTCATTCAGACCCACACGCCAGTTTTCCTCCTTCATAAAAAGGCATTTTTGGATACATGGCTGAGGAGCCAATCCAGCAAGTTGCCTTCCAAATGGAGCAGCTGAGCACAACACACAGTCCCAGAGTTACCCCTCTCCATGCACTCAGAGGAACACATGGGTAGCACCCGGCTCCTGGTTTGGAGCAAAATGGGAAATGCCAGCCACACCAGCAAGGCTGGAAAAATCTTTTTCCTGATTGGCTGCTCATCCCAAACCGCCTGGCAGAGGTTTGAAATATGCAATGGAGGGAAGTGATATTCTATGGCATTCATTCAATTTACCTGCACTACACTCCAAGGAGCCGTGCTATTAAACAACAGCTCTGGTGTGTCAATAAAGTTAACTTAATTAAATCGCCTCCCCTCCCACTCTTCCAATTAGCAAGATTTAGGGCACAGGGACACAGTGCTGCTTGTAAATAAAGGGATGATTTAGCTAATCATTTGCTGAGGAAAGACATTTTTTTGTCAATATTTCTATGCACAAAGCGGGGAGCTAGTTTAAATTAAAACAATCATGTAGGATAAGGGGAGATATAATACCAACTATTGAAGGGTTGTGAATATTCTTTAAGCAGTGTCAATTAAATGCACTATTTAAAAGTTAAATCTCAGTGATTGCACTCTTTGCTGCATAAGACTGAAATAACAATTGCATAAATGTAATGCTATAAATGTAATGTTATAAAACATACTATCATTATTACAAGCATAGTGAATGCACATTCTTAATTTGCTGGGACTGATCTAGTCCCTCTCTGGTCATTTTGATATGTACACTCTCACTGCCTTACAATAGTCACGTTTTAGGAGTCTCTAGTCTATCCTTTTCTGTGGCAATACATGAAAAATATTATCAGTAATTAAGGATAAAAAAGACTACAGTTAAGCCAAAATTAGCAGATTGTTTGCAACCTTATCATACTTTCAAATCGTCAGTCTGAAACCTCTGAAGCTCTTTGTCTGTTTGAGGTTAGGTGTTTTGAAAGGTTACAATTAAACTGATGTAGCTGTTTTGCAAAACAGTATTTATTCTCATTCCTTTTTTCCTCAGAAACTCTCCAATTTTGACTGGAGTTCCCTGATGTTACATGAGCACCCTCTGCTCTGTCTCTTGAGTGTTTTCAGCTTTGCCCCAAATCATCTTTTGCAGACACTGAGTAAAAGCATACTGAGCACTTGTGGGCAGACTCTCTAAAGATTTCTTCTGTGCTGTTTATATCCTGTTCCCCCTGAGCTTTTATCTGCAGGTAATAAGGCTTTCTTGTTTCTTTTCTTCAAGTATTGTTACTGTTTCCTATTAATAGCAAGAACTTGGAGCTGGTCTGAGTTTTTATAAGAAAGTAAAGATAGAGGGAGATGCTTGTAAAGGCACATAGGCACAATTTAATTTAGGAAGTATGAAAATACAAGCAGAAAAAAGTCCCTTTATGCCCTCACAGCCATTTCTTGCAGTACAGGCCATCTCTCCATAAACATGTCTGCCAGGGGGTCTGAGACTGTGCTTTCCTCTTAAAACTCAAATCTTCCTCTGGTTGGGCTTGCTGCTCTTTGTTCTACTCTGACTCAAACAGCCAAAAGTTTTTGATCACAAACCAATGAAATCACCAAGTAGAGTCCTGTCTCCATTTCATTCTGGTTAATTAGTCTCTTATTTCTTCACAGCACAAGCTGGAATGGCAACAGCCTTCCTGCATGTCCTCTCCCAGTATCACAGAAAAAAGCCCAGAGCATTATTCACATAGACTTGAGTTTCACTCCATAAGAACTCCTACTGAATACCATAAGACAAAACTAAAATGAAGTGCAATTACTGTGATTGGAAATGCCAGAATTTGGTTGGAATGAGCAGCCCTTTGACTGCTTCATGTTGTAAGATGTGTTACTTCATCAATGCCTTGTCAAAGTCAGGATTACACAAAGAAAAATACCTATACAAATGTTTAATGCCTAGTCTAAGAAATTAAATATAAAGCTAAAGATTACCTATCTAGGGAGCAATTAATCAAAGAGACTGAATTAATTTAAATTAATGGCACAGTGCAGTGGAAGGGTGGTCAGGATGCTGAGTGCTGTAGGGTCAGAGCCAGTAGGACTGGTGGGGTTGCCCATCCCTCTCCTCCCACAATTTCTGCAGCACCCAGGGGTGACACACTTGACCTCCAGGAGTAGAGGGCAATACTCAGCTGCTCCCAGTGCACCTTCCCACTGATGGATCTCAGCCTCAGAGAAATAGAGCCCTATTCACAGCATCCAGGAGTGACAGAAAAGGGAGGGAAGTCTCTCTTGTAGGACAACAGTGACTTTTCAGCTAGGATTGAATACACTGAATAAGACCCTTCTGGAAGTAGAAGGACAAAGAAAAGGAAAGTTTCTATTATAAAACAAATAGCATTGAAATGGAGATTTTTTTTTCTTTTTTTTTTTTTTTTTTAAACCAATTGAACTCCATATGGCAGCATAAAACAATTCATACTATTACACTCACATATTTTCTTTTCCTTTTTACCCCCTCTATCCCCAAATCTGATGAAGTTGATAGGCCAGAAGACAGATGCTCTGGTCTTCCATTCAATACATAAATCTCAGTGAATAGTAAGAACATTAGGAAAAAAATAAGACCAAAAAAAAGAGAAAGAAAAAAAAATTACAAAGACAATTTTCTTAGGATAATTATATGGCTTAGTTCCTTCCTAATGAGCTGTATTTCTGGCCTTTTGCTCATTTCTACCGTTACAAGACAGGGAAATAATGTGTCTGTATCTGCCTAATAAGTGTTATCTTTCAACTGCTTATTGCTACTACAATACAAAAATACTACACAGGACTGCATTTAACCAAACTGTTCTTAAACTGGACTGAACCTGCCCCACCCTATCAGAATGAGGGAATCATACTTCGAAAGTGGCAGTTCTGCTCAAAAAGACGCTAAGCACTCACCCTCTGCCCCAAATTCTTTGGTCAGGAATTTGCAGCCCTTTGCCAGAGCCCCAGGAGGAGCTGCTGTGGGCAGGGTGTCACAGACATGCTCCATGGCCCCAGGGATCCCAGCTGCAGCCACATCCATTTCTTCTATTTTTAATGTTGAGTGCTGCAGCACTGCTCTCCAGCCAGAGGGCTGGGACAGGCATGCTGGCCCTGCAGACCTTCCAGCCCAGAATCCTGTGCTCTGGAAGGGCTGCTGCTGGCCCACAGCTCCCAGTTCTGGAGAAAAAAATGTTTCTTTTGGTCAGCAACATAAAGAAAGTAGACATGTTGGAAGGCTCACTCAGCCCTTAAGAGGACCAGAATCCCTCAAGGACTTGCCCTCCAAGTTCTCCTCCCTCCTCTGTGTTAGCTGGAAGAGTGTGAGATGATGGCATGACTAAACTTAGGACCCTCCATCAGATGCCAGGAGTTAGACAGACCCTTGTCCATGGGATTTTTGAGGAATGGGAATCCATGAGTGACTATGGCACCCAATATCCCAGCAGGACCTGCCCACTTAACTCCTCCTGTTGTCACCAGTGCCCCTGCAGAGTGTCTCCTCAAAGTGGGGATTTCACAAGGGTGTCCCCAAAGGGTCCCCTTGAGGGATCAGGATCAGGCTTGGGCCACAGACACATTTCTGGGGAGGAAGGGAGGGCTGCTAAGAGCTTCCTCTGCTGCAAGGAGTGAGGGTGCTGCCTGTTGGCTCAGCACCAGGTGGCTCCAGTACAAAATCTTGAGGGAACAGGTAAGGTAACCCCTGAATACAACTTGAAATCTGAATTTTTTTTTTTTTTTTTTTTTTTTTTTTTTTTTTTTTTTTTGTGTCTGGTGCCACTGGCATTTTGTGACTGATGAGAGGCTCCCTAAAACTGATAACTGATTTCCTCATTCAAATGTCCCCTCTGCTGCCCATCCACCCCCTCCAAGCAGGTGACTGTGACCCTTCATATTCACTCTTGCATTCAGCTGCAAAAATCTGAATTAGCAACGACAAGTGTCACAGGTGCTCACCATCTCCCGTTGAGCCAAGATCTTTATTTGTTATAGCTGTCAGCCCAGTCAATGACTGCTCTATCTCACTGTGGGCAGGCATATTCCATCCTGCTGATGTCAAAAGCACATCTATCTATTCAGCATGGCTCTATGCTGAGCAATTGCCACACTGTGGGGAAAGAAGATTGTGATCAGCACCATTTGTCTACATAATTGCACTTGTTTCTGGACAATTGTTGGGTCAGAGGCTAGTGTTTTTTATTTATAGTCTTTCTACACTCATCTGAATTTTCTGTGCCTTTTTCTACAACAAAGAATTTGGTACCATTTGGCTTCTACTGCAGAAATTCTGCTAGAAATCTGAGAAAAAAATGTCTGAAAGCAATTCCATAACAGTCATTTGAACAGAATTTTACATTAGGGAACTGGAGTAGTGCCTAAGACTCAAGTTGCATTTCTAGGAAAAAAGAAAGATGAAATACACATTTAGCTTCTTTTTTCTTCATATTGTATAACTACCAAACAGAACTCAAATATATTTGTGGGGATGCTATCTTGTCTTTAGAAGCTGAAACAAAAAATATGCTACCCTTATATCTCACTGTCCATTTAATCTGGTTCTGAAATTCCTCAAATATGAAATATTATTTGTTTTCTCTATGGTAATAATTATTTTTATTTTCACTAAGAAAATGAATTTAGTATTTTGCCTTTTTGCTATGCTTATTAAATAAACAAGTCAAAATCTAAGTTTAACACAGGTGTTGCCTTAGGCAAGCCACTATTTCACTTCTTTAATACCTCAAGGGTTTCCAAATAGCCATACAAAGTAGAGCTGCTTGCTTCATTTTCCATTGTCCTGCAGGCAGCCTGCATAGCAAGTCATGCATAATTTTTTAATACAAGAATGGATTTTGCTGAAACTGTTGTTTTTACTTTTTTTAATAGGTGCATTTTTTCAATTTAAATATATACATATTTATTTAAAATGATCCTTTCATTTTAAACAAGATAATTTAAAATTAAAAATTAAATTTTAACAATGTACTGCCAAACTTCTTAAATTCAATATCTGGATTTATGTTAGATAACATGCAGAGTTCAAGTATTATGTGTATGTTGGTAAATATTTGCTGACCATCAAACCACTGAGCTGGGAGAGTTTAAGTGGCTGGAGAAAACAGCCTCTGACAGAAGTGTTTAGTCCAAGTTTGATATCTGTAGCTTTGTCTGCTTGTTCAGAGAAGGTATTTTCTTCACTTTATTCAGGTTAGCTTTATGCAATATCTAGTTCATGCAGCACTATCTCTTGAGAGCTGATAAAAGGCAGAAAACCTTTCTTTCTACTGTAGGGAAAAACTCCATGGCAGAGACTGAAGTCTGCTAATTTTAAAATCTTGCAGGGCACAGAAAAAAACACACTGATCTGTTTACTCAGTACAAAGAATGGCTAATTTGACTAACAAATCACCTTAATATATGTAATAAATAAGTAAATATAAACATGCGAAATATCATTCATTGGTTTCTAAGAAAACAAAAAGCAAATATCAAGAATCTGAATAATTATATTAGGAACTTATATGTAATTCTCTAATGCTACTTAATGTAAGTCCACTTCTACTAATATAAGTACCTAATGTAAACAAAGTAGCAGTCAAAATAATCTGTCGTATGATATTCTCACAGCAGTGGAACAGGACTAATTATAGTGATCAAAGACTTTTCTCCCATCATTATTTTGACTACAGGAATTATGCTGCCAGTCAAGAGTACAGTAAGCAGGGAGAAGATGATATAAAAGGAGGTTACCCACTTTTGATTTTGGGTAATACTATACTTCCCAGTCTAGATTATCAAACTAGCGAGGTCAAACACCATATTATGCACTGCTACACTTCGGCAGAAAGCCAGAATATAACCAAAAGAGGGGGAACAAACCCCTTTCCATAAAACTAATTGCAAAGTAAATGCACAGAAGAAAGACAGAGTGATAATTTCTGCTGACTCTCTATGCTTTTTACAGCACTCTGTCTTCAAGCAGAGGCACCTTCTGGTACACAGCCTTCTGGTATCAGTCTCACCAAAGTCAGACTCACAACCAAAGCAACAGGTCCTGTTCTATGTTACCAATTTTTTTTCAGTGAAGTTGCTTATCTGCTGTAATTGCTGAAATACTTCCCTCAAAGGTTAGGGCCCCTTAGGACACAATTCCTCTTTCTCTCGATGAAGCAAGTACTCTTTATCCCTAAATTCAGTATGTTGCTATACACAGATGGGCTGAGGTTACCAAGCAACCCAGGTTGCTTGATAGAGCAAGTGGTCTGGACTGTTGGTATCATTTGCAAATGTCATTGACAAGAATATTCTGTTGGCTTCCAGGTTGTCTGCAAAACACTGAAAACATTTAATTGTGAACCTTGCTGGCATCTTTGGCAAAAACTCTCCCTCAGTTATGACTCTTCTAGTATTGTTTATGATATTTTCACTCAGCACATGCTTCACTGACATTGTGTAGGGATAATGTTTCATGAGAACACTGAATAGTTTGAGTAAATAAATAATAAATACTAATACATACTTTGCTGGGGATACCATAGAACTAAGAAAGCTGATAGGTATTGTGATCAGAGGTGAGGGATTTGTGTTCCAATATTATTTAGTAGAAGAGGAGATTTACCCTGTGACTATTACAATGCTGTACTACGAAATAAAAGGAGATATGACCACCACTACTTCACCTGTGGGCATATGCCTATCTTTCTCCTTTGCTTTTGTAGCATTTGCCTCAAAACACAATGTTGTTAATGAAAATAAATTAATTTGGCTAAGCAGAAATGAAGCCTCTTCCTTGGAACTTGCCCCTCCTGCTTCATCTCAAAATTAAACCCTCTGTTTTCTCAATTCAGATTGATTCAGAATTTATTATTTATTTCCTGGGTTGATGAACCGATAAATCAGTTTCGTGCACAGTCCTGACATGCTTAATGCCACCCAGATTCAGTAATTCAATTTTTAAGCTTGGATTCATTGTGTCAAAGAGCCTCATCTTCCTTAGGGTTTGCTTTTCATGGTAAACATGACAGAGCTTCAAAACTGCATCTCACAGACAAATCCAAGTAGAATGGAAGCTGCTGGCCCTAGCCTGTTTGTCCTCTTAGCAAAATACAATTGAATGGTCACTTAAGTAGATATGGAAGCTTGTATTGTTGTCCATATCTCTGACATGTTCTGGCCCAAGCAGGAAAGTGAAGCATGCAGAAATACAGGTGGATCACTTAGTAACATGTGGTATATTCAGTACTTCTGCTTCCTGGAAGGAGAGAAATAGAAGCCATGACCCTGGCATCCTTTAAGACCCCAAATAAGACTCAAAAGTTTGGCTGTGTGCTTATAGCTAAAATGCCTGAAAAGCAACCAAACAAGCAATAAGAAAGAAGGAAGCTGTTTTTATAAATATAAATCCAAATATTTTTATTCCCATGGGCAGTTGTTAGATAGAGCATATTCTTCATGTCACTTTTTCTTCATTTATAAGAAGTGATACATCAGAAGACTTTTGCTTTGGACACTGCTGGTAGCTAAACATGCTTAATTATTATATACAAGGTCACAAAATATTTGATACTGTATGAACTAAATTCAATGTATTCTCTTCTTTATCTCAGAAATATGCAGTGGCAAAAAAAGAAGAAAGTCCTAAAATTTCAATACCAATCATCCTCAGAGTAATAAAATATGACTGTAAAAATTGAACTAACCTGTAACCAGGCACTGCATTTCATAAAATCTACTGGGTACGATAAAGTGAAATATGTGAAATATATTCCAAGAAGTAGCAAATAACATAATATTTACAGTAATTTTAAGGAAATAGAAAGAAAGATGAAATTTAGCAGTGCTATGAGAATCTCCATTGATATTTTTGGAGCAGCAGTCTCTGGATATATAAGATCTCTCACTTAAGAAGTTAGTATAAATAAACTTAATTGTTTAGAATAACTTGTGTTTTAAAATGCAGTATCTTATTAAAGTTAAACTTTATGCACAGAAAAACTAAAATTTTAATAAGTGTTGAAGCTCTCCCTCAAGAAGTCCTGAACAGAAAGGAAGTTTGTTTTCTATTCCTCTTAATAAGGATCCTCCTCCTCCTCCTCATTCCAGTGCAAATTTTTTCCTCTCTGCTTTTCTCAGTCCTTACCAGTTCTTCTAACACTCTTTCCTCTAACTGCAGAGGCTATCCTCAGACAATATTACTTCCAGCACTTTCCAAATTCTTCTAGCTTCCTTTCCCTAAGTCCAGCAAGAACATACAAATATTTAAATAACTCAATTTTTCCATCCAAAAAATATTTTACCAGGAAAAAGGTTTCTCAAAACATCCAGAGATATGACTGCAATTCCATTGGCTCTACAGGTTGGGATAATTGGGTGAGTCAGTGCTTTATCTGAGCTCTGTCTGTAATATTGATAGGTTTCATTCTAGCCGAGAAATTTAAGAGCAGTTCCATACTATTCAATTTGCATTCATGTTTACTTGGCCCAGAAAATGAATGGGGTAGTCCATATAATAAATACAAGAATTAAATACAAGTCAGGAATACCAGAGAGAAAAAAAAAAAAATCTGAGAATGAAGAACTTACTTGTCAGAAGAGCAGTGATATTTAAAAACCTGCTGTTGGTGGTCAGCTTTTGGAGTCTCAAGATATCTAAAAGTGTTGAGTATGCTCTGAAAAGGAAAAGAATCAAGCATTTAGTAATTTTGTCACCTATAAAATACTAAACCAAAACTTGTCCAACATAGATTGGTCTTCCATTTTATGAGATTATTAATTCGTAAAATATGCTTTTATTTCCTCACTGGATTTGTAGGGATTTTATGGGCTTCCAAAAGTTGAACTGCTCAGATCAAACTTCCCGGAGTGCACAGGGAGTCAGAACAATGAGAAGAGTAATTATATAACTTATTATCTTGCATATCTACATTTCCAAGCTCCTATAGTTGACAGAGAACAGTGAAAATGAAAGAAATCTGACTCCTCTCTTGTTAAAAAAATATATACTGAAATAAATGACTTTCCAAAACAAGCACAGAAAATCATGTCCCTAAATGTCTTTTAAGCAAATGACTATTTGCTGTCTTTTTGACTAGTTAATGTATTTGGCCTCCTAATTTGTGGTCTAGTAGCTGAGACTATCCCTTTGTACTCAAACATTATTCTAGATTAAAGTCTAGCTTTGCAATTTCCAATTGTCTTTAACAGACAACGGGGGAGTTTACTGTATCGAGAAGCCTTCTTAACTCTCCAGATCAAAATGAAACTGAAAGACTGGGACAAGTGCTTCCATCTATGGCAGCCTGTGGTGGAAGGGGTTAGGGGAGTTGGGAATTAAGGAGTGGAATTGACCCTATAAAAAAAAGTGTTAGAGGGGAAGTGGGTTTAGTGTTGTCTTTGTTTCTCACTTTCCTATGCTATTTTTAATTGGCAAAAAATTTAAATTAATTTTCCCCAAGTGGTGTCTGAGTTGTTGGTTTTTTTTTTTTTTTTTTTTTTGCCTATGATGGCAATCAGTGAATTATCTTCTTGTCTTTATTCCAGTTTGTAAGATTTTCTATCATATTTTCTCGCCATGTTCTGCTGAGAAGTGGAAGACTAGATGGATGGGTGCCTGGCTGCTAGCCAAAGTCAGCCCACCAAGGCTATGAAATAATGTTTCCATTGTCATCTTTCCAAGATTCCCAGGACTTAGACTGGAATGAAGATATAAAGTCCATACTAATAAAACTCTGCCTATAACACACAGGAATAAACAGAATTAATAAGGAGCAGAAATGTTGCTCAGAGAAAACTGCATTAACAGGAAAACTTCATAGATCTCTACCTTCTGTACTGTAGTGCAGCCACAAATTTGAAAACAGAAACTTATTGTAACAAGGACATAGTCAAATGGCTCTCCATCCATGAAAGGAGACAGCTGAAAACCTCATTTAAAAAAGATCTCTACTTGTGATATGATACTGAGGTGTCTTTGGCCCATTAAGGAATTTTTGACAGCAATCATCGAAATGTACCATAGCATTTTTTTTAAAGTCAGAGATGAGGCTGATCAGCTTGCAGCAATATATTTATTCTGTCAGCACTCTTTTAGAAACAACTTTTTAAAGTTCTTTCACAGCAAGGTTTTTACAGTCCTGAAGTGATTTATTCAATTCCAGATTTCATTAAGCTCCAGAACTCCATTTTAGCAATCATTATGATACTAATAGCACATTTCAGCTATGAAAAAGATTGAAGTGCTATGCATCTCTACCTGATATTGAAGGCTATGGATAAAATCTCTATTGAGTCAGTACTGCCGAGGATTATGCATTTGTTGGATTCCCTGAGTTTTGGTCAGGGTATGCCTTATAGTGGCAAAATTTGCAAAACCCTCTCTAAAACTCACCAAAATGAACTCTTTTCTGAATGAGTTTCCTGTTAGAATTAATGTTCTAATGTTAAAGTAATCAACAACCCACTAAAAAGATGAGATCCATGGCAAACAGTCTCACTGCACCACACATACATGACAGAAACCTCTGTTATAATAAAACCTAGAAGAATAAAAGTTTCCAGTAGAATTGAGCAAGCATAAAATTCTATCAACAGTCTCCTATTTACAGCCCAACCCCTCTTGTAATTTAGCTGTGTTTTCAAGACTAAATGACTGAGCTCTCCTACCTGCACCCTGGGAAATCTATAAACACACAGTGAAATTAACTACTAGTTGGAAAAGAGAGCTTGGAGACAGCCTTATGAAAATGTCACCGAAACCCTCATCAACTGTCAAAAAAAATAATAAAGCAGTATATTAGGAAATACTAGGAATAGAACAGAAAACAGCAGAAGAAACACGATAATGCTGCCAAAGAAATCCATTGCCCACCTAGAATTTTGATTATTGAATACAGTTCCAGTCATCTCACCTCAAAAATGACAGGATGGCAATAGAAGGATAAAGAAAAGGGTGACAGGGTGATCAAAGGTATTTAATGGTTTCTGTACTAGGAAAGAAAAAAAGAAAGGCTTTAGGATTTTGAAATGGAAGAGGGGCAAATGAGGAAAAGGGCTGTGACAGAGCCCCAGGACAGTCATGAATAGTACTGAGAAAGTGAATAAAGAATGGTTTTCACTTTATTTCATAGCAAAGGAAGAAGTCACAATAAAATGAGCAGTTAGCAAGTTTAAAACATGAAACCCAAGAAAGGATTCTTTCCACAAGGATCATAATTAAAGGGTGGAACTCATTGCCACAGGATGTGATGGGAAGCCACAAACATGTGTGGGCTTCAAAAAGCAAGTCACTGTAGTGGTAAAAGAAATATTGACCAGTACTAGTCTGTGTTTTACCCAGAGCTGCAAGGAATAAACCATCAGGTTAAGAAGTATTACAGAGTAATAGGGTGATAGCAAGGGAGGTTGTCCTTTGGTCTGGTTTAAATACAGCTGGTGCAATTTTTCTCATTAATTTTGCTCTTTTTCTGAATTCTTAGTCATCCCTTGCAACATGCAGAGACGTTAGAGAGCATTAGTGCAGATATGTGATTTTAGATTTCTATAAACATATCTACATAGGAACTCATGTACAATTTTAAGTTCAAATAGTGCAGCCTACTCAGGCAGGCAGGCTTTAGGCTAGGATTTTCTGAGGATCCTCAGGTCTGGCATCCAAGCATCCAACTGCTACTGAAGACTAAGGGGATTGGCAAACAAAACTCTTATTTTATGGAAATAAGAAATGCTATTGAATTTTCTCCCCTCAAAAAAGAAGGAAATAGTAGTTCTTGTGTAGTTAGTGGTCTTCATCTTAACTGTTTCTCATGATTTTCCCAGACAAATACATAGACATAGGACATATGGAATAGTCACTTTCTGTTTATTGTGGTGATAAAATACCATTATTTTAGTGAATAAGCGAGGTTGTTTGAACTCTGTGCCAATCTTCACTTTATCTGATGCAGATCTATCTATTAAAGACTTTGCCCTGAGACTCTTATGCTACAAGTGAAGGGCTTGTGACTTCCACCATGGGATGGCCCATGCTTCTGATCAGATGAAAGGGCCATGGTTAGGAAACACTTTTACAAGATTATGATGGAAATGTTCTGACTGACTTTGGCTGACTAGATCTCTGGTTGTGTAGGTAGCAACTAAGTTGTGAGGCATGTCTGGCCCCACAACTCTTGGTTGCCCAGATCACTAACCTTGGTTTCTATCACTATTCCCCTCTGCTACCTACCCATGTTGTTTCTCATTGCAAACCAGGAGGTGGAAGGAGGGATGGGGCATAGCCACTGGTGAGACCCTGGTCACTGGGAAGTGAACAGAAATCTGAGGAGAATTTTCTTCCAGTACTTTCACAGTGGTTGTTCAATGTCTGTTCAGGACAAAATATGTTTGCATGGCTTCTTAAAGGGTTAAATATCCTGAAAGCTGAATATGTCATGCTAGACTAAGCATGGTATTTTGGATACTGCAGTACATGGGATACTGGCTTAGGTACACAGACCTGTCTGACCTCATGTAGACATATTTAGTTACTCATTTATTCAAAATTCCAAAACACTAAAAGATTATCACAGGTCTGTGCAGAGGATTATTACAATTATCATTATATTATTTTTTTATTTCCTAAACTATGGATGGTCTTGTAAAGAACTCTGAAAATAAAATCCTTCATTTATTCTAGTTACCCTAGAATGTGAAGTTATACAAAGATACCAGTGAAACTCAGAATTTTCTGCCCTCAAAAATTTGCACTTGTGCACTAGCTGGAACAATTCCTAAGAGCCTTGCCCAGAAAAGGGAAACCAGACTCGAGAGATATTACAGAAAAAGCTACTTCTAACAAACTGCATTGGAACAGTGACTGCTCTTGAAATTCATACTCTATATAGAGAAATGATAGCTGTTCAAAACTGATGGGAAATAAATGAGGTTTACATACAAATCAGTGTGTCTGCATAAGTTCCTCCAAAGCTTACTTCAACTAACATTAACAACAGAAATCATTATTCTGTCCAAGCATAAAGACTTTCCTATGCAGGCATGTGCTTACTACAACATCTGTCCACTCTAAAAGGTCACCACTCAGTTGATTGGTATTTCAGCTAGCAGGGTTGTGTTGGTCCTCAAGGTATTCAAGTGCAAAATATTCAAGTCCCCAAGTTGAGTTTATTTTCTCTGTGACAGTAATTGGTTAATTATCTAATTCATTCTGAGTCATGAGATTTTTGAGGAGAGGGATTGAGAGCATCCAGGTGGGTGCCTAGCCACTAGCCAAGATCAACGCACTGAATCCTTGGAGCAGGCAATATACTTATGCAACTTGGTTTTCAGTGAAAATGTCCAGACTGGGTTTGTTGTACCTCCATTATACTCACCAATTCCATACCTTCATTTAATTTAAACTAGACAAAGAATGTTTCTGTTCTCTGGGAGCATGAGGATGCAACCCTACTGTCCAACTACATCCAGTATTGATAGTCTGGAAATGCATTATCCAGCTCTGTTTTCCACTTGGAAATTTTTAATGGGCAGATTTCTGCAGACACTTTTGTTAATTATGCATTGAATTGTTTGGACAAGGCACTTCTAACATGTGGGTGGTTTGTCAGCTGTTTTCTATTGGCTATGCATTGTTAACAATAGTTTCTACTTCTGCCTTCTGTGCCTTATGGTGGAGGAAAAATGACACTGCTCATGAATGGCCACCACATAGTAAGCAGAATGTTTTCTATTTGCTAAATAGATGAAAATAACTTTCAGCAAGATACAGGTGAGTAAGAAATAACTGAATAACAAACAGAAAAAAATGACCATGCTAGTTTGCAACTGGTTTTGTTGTTTGTGCGTGGGTACAAAACAACCAGCATGGCAAAGTGCTTCCTCACACAAATAAGTATTTCTCAAATAGCTGTTTGGATCCAACAAACATATCTGTCAAATGTTAAAGAGAAGTGAATCAGATTTTAAGAAAACAAGTTTAATGGGTCCATCATGTAATCTGTAATGCAAAGGTTCCTCAAGGAGTTTTGATTAAATCTATGGAGGCAACCAATTAAAATAATTGTATTTGTTCTAAGTTTGGACAATCTGGAATGATTTCATTTTCTTTAAGCTTGGTCAACCTAAGTGCATACACACCACCTGAAAAGATCACATCTGGTAGGGTCAATGCTTTTTCTTTGCCCTTCCAGTACCACACACTCAACATTTTTTAAGTCCCAAAGGCCTTTGACATTGCGTTACAATGGATCTGCCACCTCTAATATGCTGAGCAAAACAAGGCATACTCCCCAAGAGAGGGGAAGCAGACAATCTGCCCTGAGGCCTCCCTATTGTTATTTCATTTAGAGAGACAGGCAATATCAGAGTATCTGTGACAAGAGAGCAAAAGATTTCAAATCCGCCCTGCTGTCTCCTCCTTAATTCGATACTGATTGTTCAGTTGGTCCCAACTGTCCATAATGCACTGAGATTTCTTGTGGCTGCTGTGCTAGAGAAATCTCCCACCTCCTTCTGATGTGCTCTTCTAGAGGCAGCAGACACTGTGCTACCTCATCCAGGAGCAAACTGATTTTCCGTTGAAGATTTCCATGGTCTGTCAGGAAGCAATACTTAAATGCTTAAACATTTCTGATTGCTTCAGCTTAGTTTCATAAGGACATGTGGAACAAAGAGATGTGTGTGAGGAACATTCCACAGCTGAGTAAGCATTGCCTTGGGAGGGATGGACAAAAAAGAGTGTGGTGGTCAGTACTGTACCTTTGTTTGACAAGCTTGGGCTGACACTTAGGGAAAACTGTGCAGATAGCAAAGAACAAGGGTTGTTTCCCTGACACACTCTTTAGGAGACTCTATGCACTCTATAGTCTATGCAGTAGACACTGAGCAGAAATGGTTAAGAACAAGGAATCTCTGAGAGACTGTCTAGTTCATGCACCATCTCAATTTGGCATGCTTATTGTGCCTTCCTGCTCAGCAGGAATATTAAAGACTTCCAGAGCTGTCATTCTTCTCCACAGTGGGTATTGAAATCCTTTACTATTTGAGATGCAGCACTGTGCAATTACAAAGGGGCTGCGCCACCGCCTCAGGTGTTGCAATGAAAGGGGTAGAACTAGAAGTAACATTTATGTCAGCTGTCCTAGGTGCTGTGCAAGTAGCGTCACTGCAGACTGACTGACAGAGATGGCACAACTAACAGGTAAGGGCAGAGAAATGACAGCACTTGCCACATGTCACATAGGTGAGGCTTTCGCAGCCCTCGTTATCTGATAAACTGCTCTGCCTCTGGAATAAGCTAAGGCTAATGAAATGGTGATGCTATCAGAAGGCAACTGAAAATAAAAGTCTCACCATGAATAGCTGAAAGTTATTGTTAACATCACAAAATTGACACTCATTAAAGTACCACTCTCCAGCAAAGAAAACAGGACAACCATAACACAGACTCATAATTTGCACAGAAAATTCATTGTACAGGAGATATAGATACATTAGGAAGAAAAAACTGTTAACATAGTATCAATTCAATCAGCTATTTTTATTGCAAGACTAGAATAAATGAATGCATATCTTGTTAAAAGAATCTGTGGGCACAGTCCCATTTCATTTATATATTGAAATAATGGTCTAGCTTTATAAAAGAATCTCATTCAGTGACATCCTTGAAATCATTCACATGATGATCATTAAGATGAGCAAGATTTCACTTAATATGGTTAGCTGACATTCCTGATGCATATCACACCTCACCAATTATACTGTTATGTTATCCTTACTCAGCTCTGCAATACTTTAAATGATATTTCATCCATTCAAGCATCAATGTCAATCTCTGGCTACATTAAGTACTTCCAGTTAAACAGTGTGAAAAATCCCACCTTTTAAGCTATGGTTTCAGTTAAATAACTCAGCTGAAAGTGACAAGAATAAGGCTTATTCAATTTCCTCATTTCACATATCAAAATGATTGGCAGTAATCTACCTCACTCAAACAGTGATCTCCCATTGCTTTCCAACAAGATATAAATGGAAACAAATAATCTTGCTCAATCTACAGCTTATACACATAATAAATAGCATGTTGCAATCAGTAAGCAAATCTGTAAGGGTACAGTTTATAGCAGCAGGTCATCTGCTTGTACTGCAATTTAGATTTCAGTTTTCTCATATGTGCTTAGCAATTTTACCTGCTGTGTTTCCCAGAATACTGTGATCCCATTGTTTAAGGCAATTTGACCATGCAGAAGCACAGTGATGTTTCTCTAATTTAGCTTATACACAGAAGTCCACCTTATCCTTCCTTATGCCAAAAAGAAAGGCATGGTTGTTTCTATTGCTTACAGATTAAGACCTTTATATGGGTCTTCTCTGATCACTAAGTGTGACCTCCTGCAGAATATGTGATGCAGAATCCCACTTAGTTTGCAAATCCCTCACTATGGGCCTAAACTACTCCCTTCCCACCTGTATCCTGCTTTTCAACAGCAAAGCTGTCGGGTTTTTTTAGTGTATGAAAATAGGATTCCTCTTCTAAATTATGCTTTCCCTTCTTCTCTAAAGACAAAATAGAAAATTAAAATTAAAGCTGATAGAGAAAAATGGCGTTAAAGACTTAAAGAAGGTCAGAGAAGGTATGCTGTGGAACTACTGCTGGCCAGTTCCTGCCATCCAGCTCCAGGGTAGGTTTGTCTGTAAAATAAGGAAGCAGAATCTATTCTATCTACAGCTACATCATAATCAAAAGCACTAAGGAGTTGGGGGAATTGAAAGGTTGCATACTGAATAGGGCTCAGCTGATTATTTCAGGTCCAGGCACCCCTGGGAAAACCTGCAAGATAATCAGGGGTTCAGCAGATTTGATATAGTCTAAAATATTGTCTTGGGGATTGGGCCAAGTGGTTTGCAATACAGTCAATTGGTGGGCTGAGGGTGGAAGCATGACCCAGCCCTCTGTGCAGATACTGGACAGTGGCTTTCATTAGGCAGAGGAGGCAGGAAACACCTTGCCTTGGTGTGACAAACACCCCCTGCCACTCCTGCTGCTGTCCTTTGGGAGAGCAGTGTGCTGCTCTGTCACGAGGAATGCTGATGCAGGAGGAAGGGCAAGCAATAGATCCAATATTTCTTTGTTCCCCTAGCTGTGTAGTTGGCATGCACTGAGGTTAGTTGGACCTTGCTTAGGTCTAGCAGGCACAGAAATAGTTTATCTGAGCTTTGTTCAACTTTTCACTGGGGGAGAATGAAGTCTAAGCCAGGTTTCCACCTGACCCTTTCTGTACCAGTCTGCCAGAATTAAACCTCACATCTTTGTGCTTACAGCTGCAACAACATCACAGTCTATGGATTGAGACAGGTGCTGAAATTTTTTTATGAGTAGCCAAGCGGTTAAAGTGAAAACTCTTCAGAAACATATAAGTACTTTGAAGCATTACAGTGTTTATAATGAAAAAAGAAGTAAGTCACCATAACTATTAAAGTGTCTTAAAAAAGATTAATTAAGGACTAGGCAGGAAACTGCCTTTGTTTCTAAAGCAATAAATTTTTAATTGCAAAGTATACATTAGTAACAAATTGGTGTTTAATGGTGACATAAAAAGAGAAATCTGAAGGTCAAGGGTAAGGATCATGTACCTGTGTATGCATATGCATGTGGAACACTGTACTATACTTGAGAAAATATTGCAAAAACATATTTAGTAAAAATATACTAATTTTAGTAAAATTATATGTTTTTTAAAAGTATTTGCTATCCTTTTTTTTTCTTGTATGACTTTATGCTCATATGGAAGAGCATTCCTTAAAAGAATACAAACTGCAAATACCTACTAATGATTTTCATGTGGCTAACATACCACTGATTAGGAAGGTAGAGAACAAACAGAAAGATGCCAATTAAAAGCAGTGAAAACATCTACTTTAACTGCATGGAAGCAGCCACATCTATGGAGCATGAACATAAGTAAGGAGCTTCTGTTTTTAGTAACCAGGTATTAAACAGCATGGTTAGCCATCTGAAAATAGATGCAAATATTCCATGTGCAAGTATTGTCAACCTAACTGAAAATAAAGGTAATTAATTACTCTCTGATCTTGTAAAATAAATAGAAGCTAGAAAGGCACTATGAGTTCCATTATCCTCCAGTACTCAGAGAACCTGGAAAAACTGGCTTTGGAATGCAATGGGCAAGCCACACTTTGGTTCTGTTTGGGCATAGTGCCTTGGTTTGTTTTGTTAACTCACACTTCCCCAGCTGAGTGAGCTTATTTTGTTTATTTGTGCGACTGCACACGTTGGGCTTTACACATAAATGAGGATATTGCTGCCCATCCAGGTTCACAATGCTCAGTTTTGAGTGTTGGGCACTCAACACTCTGAGTGTTGAAGAAGTAGCTCAGTATGTTCACATGCACCAAGTGAAAGTTGATTCCTGCAATAGCAGTTGCATAAAGGTAATTCTGAAATGCAGTTTTATGATTGGATGAACTGAACTGAAAAACCAACCAAATTTCAAGAAGAATTTTACCTGAACTGAAACCAGCTCTTGATACAAAAAACATAAACCAGATTGAAATAATTCAGTCTCCCTACATACATGTGTGGCTTCCTAGCATGCACAGAAAAGATCTCTTTTCTATACTGCTTCTTCCCTTTGCACATTCAGAGCCAAGAACGTAAGAGATATAAAAACAAAGGGCCAGAGAAAACCTCTTGGTGTTTCCCCCAGCTGCTCTCCTGGTAGGATGTTCATCAGAAAGCAGGTTTCACATTTTTTCCAGACTCTTTGAATTTCCTAGATGCAACCTTCCAAACTGAGCCCAGGCCACCTGCAGTAGGATATTGCTATGATTTTTTTTGATACTGACCATCTGCCCCCCAATACTTTATTCTAAGTTTAGAATAAAGCAGAGCAGAGAATATGAAGTGATGCAATAAAGTGAGGGACTCAAAACCAGAAGAAGTGGGCAGTTAAATAAAAGAGATTTTGAACTGCACAGTCAAGGTGTATCTGAACACACTGGGTCACATCTTCAATTGGTAGAAATAACCCTTAAGACTATTAATCTCAGAGCTACATGGGTTGTTGCCCTGCTAGTGATGTAGCACAAGTCAAAAAGCATCTAGTGCTGGGCTCCTACATAGCTAAGCTTTGGTGGATTCCCTACTTTATAAAACAAATTGTGGGAACAATCATGAGAGGTTGCTGGCATTTTAGAAGCTGCACTCTTAGAGAAGCTGAGCAACTCAGCTGGTGTGTAGCCCTGGAGCTGCTCTGCCTCCCCAGAGCATGGACTGTGCACACTGGCAGGGAAATCTGGGATAGCCTCCACAGCCCCTCCCCTGTTCTACATACACTGGATCAAGGGATGCCTTCAGCCTTCCCACTATTTACTAGGGCAGCTTTTTGAGCATCAAGGAGCTTCTCCCCTGAGGATAGTAAAAAATCTTATAAGCATTAAAAACAAATGAGGAGAAAAAGAATATTTTTTCAATAAATTTGAGCATGGGTTTTCCTGGCAGGTGTATTGAAGTATAGACTACATTATCAAATACTTACTCAGCTCTAATGGTCCTTCCTTTAACCCTTGTCAATTTAAAATGTTCATTTTAAATTCAGTGATAGGGCTATTTTTCACTGCCTAAATTTACTTATATCCAGCATAGTCTTGGTTGCACTAATGAGAAACAAAGCCAAGTGAATTTGACACCATCTGTAAGAATAGGCTCTATTTTACTGTAATAGACTTCCTCCACTCACTCCAAGACACTTTCTCTCTCATAACATTTCAAGGAGCCACAATGCTTCTTGCTTCCCTCAGTTGTAGGTGTAAGATTTTAACAGAGGTCACATTTTAGGGATGCTTAATATAAAGAGAAATTATTGGCAGTGATAAATGTATCAAGATATATATTGATTATGGCAAGAGCTGTTTAGTTTTGCTAGATGTACAAGATCAAGAAAGAATGATCAGAAATGCATCTATATCAAGGTACATTTGGGACTTAACACCACTGCTGGCAAATAAAACCACAATACCTTTCAGTATAATTCACAAAGATTGTTTTGGTTGCCCACTAGAGTAGTTTGATACCAACATTTTCTGCTGAGGATTGCCTGCTGAAGCCACAGCATGGAGCCATCCCAGCCTAAGAGCAGAATCAGGACCCACATGTGTTTTGATCACCAGAGCCATGGTCCACCCCTTGCCCACACAACTCCTAGTCACTAACATTCCCAGGGATCCCAACTAGTGCTCAAATCTGGCTAACAGAAATCAAGACACAGTCTTTTCTATAAACCTGTAATTTGTCTACAGCACAAATGAAGCAAGCACGTCCCTTATCATTGATCTCTTTCTATAATTTGAGCAATGAATGTGTTGAAGCATTGCTGTAAACAAGGTGGGAAGACTACTACTGAGCATCAGGAGTAAAACAAATAAGAAAAGACCATAAAAAAAGAGATGTTTTCTTGCTTAAACAGATAAAAATCACAGCATGGAACTCTCAGAATCTGACAGCAAAGCACTAATTTGGTTATTTGAAGGATGCAGATTCAGTCAATAAATCCCTAGCTATCAGAGCAAATCTTTCAGGACAGACCAGAAAATCAGAATTCACTCTTCTTTCCACAGAACATTCGAAACATTTAACCTTTTTCTCTTGTACCTTATTTCTAAGGTATTGAATCCATATCTAATCCATGTTTTATTTTCATCACAAAATCATATCAAAGTTTTCATGCTCACATTCCTTCAAAAAAAGAAAATTAGCAAATAACAAATAATCAAGCTTCAGTGAACCAATGAACTATTTCTGCACAGCAGAGATTCTACCTTCATGTACTTCAAGGTACATGCCCTGCTCACTAAGGTCAGTTTGATGTCAGTGCCAGTGAGAGATCCCCAGAGTCTGAAAAGCAATCACATGTCAGATCATTCTCTGTTGATTCTGTGAAATTTTAAAGTCTACCTCAGTTCATGGTGTATCAGGACTCCAAGAAAAATATAAAAAGAAAAATTTTAGTAACTAGGAACCCTTCTGGATGCAAAACTCTGGCTTTGGTTAGAAAGTTTACTTGCTGGAGAAAAGATTCAAATTGAGGAGCACCAAGGCTTGCACCCAGATGACCCTTTTTGGTTCAGATATTAAGAGAAGATCCAGTGCACCATAAAACCTCCTACTATCCTCCTCTGCCCAGAGAAAGAATAAGAGATTCAGTGGGGGAGCAAGGAAGAGAATTATAGCTTCTGCAAAGGAATATCAAGGGAAAATGAGCTGTCATCATACCTCTGTTCAAACAGAAAGAAATTAATTTATGTAATACACTTAAAAAGTTAGAAATTAAGTAATATGGATTACTTTAAAAAGATTTTTTTTTCCCAGATGGCATTGTGTTAGCCACAAAATATTAAATATTAATTTTCAAAAAACATATATTTTAAAGATTTCCCATTCTATTACTCACAAGGGTTACAGGAGGCTTCCTGGTGAGAATTTAAACTTCTGAAAATGACTTCTCCCTCCCAGGTCACACTGTGCCTAGTCCAGTTTGTATAGCTGGTTAACACCCTGTGTCCCAAAGACTGCTCTTGCTGGTTGCTACTTTAGAATTTTGAGTAAAAAAGACATTTTAAAATAATCAATACAAATTGTTCCTTCATAAATGGTCAGGCAGGACAGTATTTTATGTGCAGGTTTTTATTTAAGAGTTTTTTATGTAGTTAAGATATACAAGTATCAATGAATTAAATGGTGGTGGATGGTGCCTGGATTACAAGAAATGAGCAGAGCAGGGCTTCAAGGGCTCACCCCATACAGCTGAAAATGCTGCTGCAAGTGCCCTTACAGCAGAGACTCGAGTCACCACCAGACAAACACTAACTATTCTGCTGAGGAGATTTTATCGCCCTCTATGATAAGATCCTCACTTTATTTTATTTTATTTTATTTTATTTTATTTTATTTTATTATTATTTTTTTTTATTTTTTAATTTATTTTATCAATCACTCTCCCTGAGTCTATGCAACAGCAGTACAGAAAAACAATCCCTATGCAAGAAAACAATGGGAAAAGGGTATGAGATTCATAAAAATTTGCCATTGAGTTTCACTCTGCTGTAAGAAAGGCAAATTCTGTCTGGAGACATATAAGGACAGACTGCAAGAGAAATGAAAAGATCCTTCTGCTTCTCCCAATACAGGAAGACTCAGGTGAGGGCATAAATTCCTGTAAATTCGGTTCTTGATTCCACAACAGGCAGGACAGGAAACAACGAACATAGGCCACAACAAGGAAGGTTTAGGTTAGAGACAAAGAAAAACTTTCTTTCAAGAAAAGATCCTGGATGAGCGAGTAGTCCATCAGAAATGTTACCAAATAATCTGCAACTAACATGGGCTTCCTGACATTTTGAGTCCCTTTACCTTTGCAACCTGTGAAAACCTCTGTTCAGTTGTATCCCCAATGAATTCCATGATATGCACAAGGAAAGAAATAGTTTAAACATATTTCTGTTACTGGTAGAGATTGTAAGACCATTAAGTTCCCCTTAACTATGTTGTTACAGTGTTTTAATACCTTGAGACACCAAGTAAATAGGCATTTGCACTCCTGGACACATTAGCAGATGAATAATCAATCTCATAAATGTGTAATGAATGAATAAGTTGTTCCAGTCCCTGCAGGTAACACACAGATTTGATACCATAATTTTCTCCTTTAGAAGTGTCCGTTTGAAGAACAAGCCTGGGAATTTCCTGTGATATGAACTGGTACCATCAGGAAGTGCTTATCTCTACATGCATCTGTTTGCAGCAGGAAGCCCCTTTTTGTTTAAATTGAGCCAGCTGCCAAATGTCTTGCCCTTTGTGCAACACCCAAACCCTTGCCAGCAGCAGTGGTGGCCCCTGCAGCCCGAGCAGCAGAGGGGGATGTAAGAAATGCCTTTCATTGAGTCTGACACCAGGAACCTGTCAGCCAGCAAGAGGAGGCACAGAGCACCAGCAGGGAGCTGTGGGCTAAGGCTGACTCCTTCAGCCCCTCTCCCAAAGGGGGCAGGGAAAGCAAAGCAGCCCAGGGGAGAGTAATGTGTCAGCAGATGAGACAGGTGCACTGCTCCCTGCTCCCAGGAAGGATACAGCAAAAGTGGAGCTGAAATCACACCTGTACACACAGCTTTGAACCAAGGCAGCCCATGACATAGGATTTGCTGTCATTAATGGAGACAGAGCACGGGATACCCTGTGAAGGTGAAAATACAGAGCAGCTCTGTGAATGATACACTGGTGCCTGACAAGCCATAGACTTACTGAAAGTACTGACTGCACAACCTGAGCCTTAGAAAACATCTCACACCACTGTAAGCTCTCTCCTCTTGAAAGTCAGTCCCTCCTGAGCTCTTCCTTACCCACCAGTTTACTGTAGAAAGATTCAGCACCATCTCTGGCAACACATTCCCTTCCACTTGCACCCCAGATTTCACTATGTCCAGTATCTCCCTCCTTCAGACTTCTCTAGGCTCATGTGAACCCATGTGAACATCATTTAAATTCCTTCCCAGAGATAAGCATCAGCCTTTCCCACACTGTTTGGAGGAATAGAGCAAGCAGCTTACCTTTTCAAACACATTCAGCTGCTGAATTCTCTTGAATAATTATAACCCAAATTATATATTTGACTTGCAGAAAGCCATGTGAGAAAAATCAAGTGAATCTTGTGAGAGTCCAAAAATTCTCAAGAAGTTACTTTTATTAGCAATTGCACATACAACCTCCCACTCATTAAAATAAAAAAAATATAAATCCCTAAAGAGTCATAAATAAATTATGTATTAAGGTTCAACACATGTAACTGTCAGGTTTAAGGAAAAATGACAGCATTCAATACAGAAAAAGACAAGTACATCTTTAACAACTATAATTACAAATTAATTAGCTCTAATATAACTTTAGAAACATTTTTATAGCAGCCATTCTAATTTATGAGTTAAATGCTTTTGCTGATGGGAAACTTTACACCTAAGATAGCAGAATATAAAATAGCACTTATCAGCTGCTGTGTCTTCTGTGGTGGTGTCCACCCACTGTACAGAGGAAAATTACCAATGAACTCAGAGAGAAGGAAGATGTTCCATGTGGGTATTGGTGCAGAGCCTGACAGTGTCAGAGCCCAATGCTCTCATGGCATATGAGAGACTGAACATCCAGAAGCAGAAATTGTGTTGGGGAAGGAAGGGCTGTTTCCTCGGTCTTGTGAGTTCAATTTTTTACCTCTTGATCCTTTTATATTTTTCTCTAAGTCAAAGAAAATAAGTTTTCCGATGAAGGATATTTTGAGGAGAAAAAAAAAAAAGATATTCTGTGTTATTTTGTCTATTCCTTCACTGACCTATGTCACTCACTATTCCTTGTTTTTCAGAGCTCAGCATCAACATTAGACTCCAATTCAGCATGGCTACATTCCTATCAATCACTCTTTTCTCCTTAGGAGAAAAATACATTTCTTGAGTATAACTGCTACCTACGTTGGTTCCTCTTATTACAGGCAGATGACAAAACACAGCAGCTGAGACTGTATGGTGTAATCTGGCTGACCTACATTTCACTAAGTATCAACCTCCACAGGCTTTAAACACATGATTTCCTACTTTAAATTCATTCCAGCATTCGACTAAAGTTTTCCAAAAGTCTCCTTACAAATGAGGAAGATTTCATCTAACAGTCAGTGCAATCAGACAGAGGCATGACTATCTATGTTTATTTATAAAGTATGCTGTATGTTTGACTCATATGTCATTGAATAACTGCACCAAATCCTTTTTTTTTTCATCTTACACCTCATCCTAAAAAGACTAACACAAATGTGAAAGTTTCTTCTGAGTGGATCATGTTGAAAGGGTTGAAGGTACTAAATTTTTAGTATTTTACAGCTCTGAGGGAATTAAATAGATCATACAGAATTGAAATACATTTTTTCTGATCAGTGTTTTAATAAAACTTTATTGTTTTATTATTCAAAGGTGGTAACCTTTGAACTGTTGAAGTGTATTCAGAAATGTTCAGTGAGGTCTCGACCAGAATGAAATTCCATTCATCTTACATTACATCATCTCCAGGGCAATTAAATAATTATTATAGAACACTTACTTAGTTTAGAGGATAGATAGATAGATAGATAGATAGATAGATAGATAGATAGATAGATAGATAGATAGATATGTACATGTGTGTGCATATGCAGTAGTACACCAACAACATAGTAATAGCTCTAACCCATTGAAGTAGATTCTTTTTAGTACAATGATTTTTATTAATAACATGATAGAAAGGCAAGAATGTACTAGCTAAAGGGCACTAGTCAATCAATATTTCTATTTATTGATCTTCCTTTAAAAATTCTGTTAAGATATTGTTAAAGCATATCCTTCCTCTACAAAGATGGCAGTCAAGTGGAGGGAGAGAAAACCACTTTGGAGACTGGTGTGCTGTTACAACAATTATTCTGAGGAATAGAGGGTTTTAGATGTTTCCATTGTGTTTGCCAGTTTCCAAGTGCACTGGAAAATATGAAAACAGTGGTGACAGAGAGCACGTGCCTGGGCTGCAAACCAAGACAAAGCAGCTGGCTTGTCTGATTTGAAGCCTGAGAAATCTGAAGGCATCTTGTCCACAGGAGCACGGAGTGGGCTGTGGTGGAGGGGGCACCTGGATTACCAGCCTGCAGCCACAACCACAGCAGAGACTGGTGCTTGCCATGCTCCTGCCAGGCAGAACTACACATTTGCATTTTAATTATCTCAGAGACACTGCAAATGCTAAAACTTAGAGAAACCAAGGCCAATAGTGCACATCTCTTATGCTCTTCTGCAGCAACTCTCATAATTGCTTCACTACTGCTCTCCACTGCTGTTCATTTTTTCTTTAAATTGCTGTACGTTTATAGCTTCTAAAGAAAGATTATTTTCTTGAACTCTTCTATAGCACACATTGATCTTCTTTCTTCTGTGTGCAAGTAATAATTATGTAGCTTTCCAATAACCTTAATTAAAAAAGAAAAGCCCCAAATCATCCTTCATGGTGCTGATACCTTTATTCCAACCTGTATCTGCTCTTATATTCAGTGACAACATTTACTACTGTTGTGAAGAGCTGCACTTCTTTATCTGAAGCATCCTAATCTGTAAAACATTCTGTATATACTTGATAATAAATTTTAATGTTTCTAACTTCTCAAAACTATTTATTACTTCTCAGACTCTGAAAGCCCAAAATATTATTCCAGAGCACCTTCTGCAGGCATGTATCAAGATGAGAAAGCAAAATCAGAAGACACCGTTGCTACCCTGACAATTACATTTACCAGGCAAGGCTGCATTCCCTGGAGAGACAGAACTACATGCCAAACTCACTCAAAGGGATCACCTATCACTTGATCCAAATAGGTGCTGAGAACTCATTTTATCAGCATTAACTGATCACAGCAAAAGACTGCTGTTTGAAATGATCCTTCTGGTTACAACTCCCCACACTTGTGTAATTCACACAGACTCTCATTAGCCCATTAATTCACATACTAGAAGAAAAAGCTCACAGTCTTGGTTCAACTCACTTTTCAGTCACTGCTCATCACTGTTACAGGTATTATTTAAATACCTCTCCTTCTGAACATCCAGAATATTTTTGTTAATCAAAGCCTCAGGTCCACGTGACCTGAAAATAAATGTACTCATGTCTCTTTAGGAACTTAGAAAATAAAGTATAAAATATTAATGCTGGTCTGCTTCTGTGTGACTTTCCAGGTGTTGATGTAGCCACTCCCCTCTTTTGGACTGTGAGGCTGACAGAGGTCCAAGACACAGCAACTGTGCTTTCCTGCTGTGCCATCCAGGAGCACATGGGGTGCAGGAACAAAGCTGCAAACATCTCAGGGTGCTCTCTTCTCTTAGCTCATGTCTTTTTGAAGGTACTGATGGCTGGGGTCCCTCACATTACACTTGTACATCCTTGCACTACACAGACCAAACTCCCCATTCATCAAGCCTTGTATTTCATCCTGCCTTTGACAAGCTGCATGGCAATATTCATTTAGTCTGCCCTACCATCACAGGCTGATTTGTAACCTGACTGCTCAGCTGTCAGCTCCACTGCAGGTTGTGTTTTATTTTAATAAAACTGTGGGAGTGAGACAACTTGTTTGTACAAGCATGGCAGAGGCCTGGAGCTTGCCTGCCTAACTCAATCCATTAAGGATTTATATATTAGCTGGTCTTCAATATCTATTTAAATATCAAGTGTTAGTGATCTGACACAATGCTCAGAATAAATTTAATTGACTATTGTTATTTTTTCCTGTTTGGGGTCAGAAGAACTGAGTGGTGTTATGCTTTGCTGCTAGAAAGGCTCCTCCACCCATTAGTGACTGCATAAGAGAGTACAAACCTACCAAACCAACACACACAACTAAATCCCAGCCTGTTGAGGACTTACACACTTCACACTAAAACCTAAACATTGCAAAGTATTTAATTCGAGCAGGTGAAATTTTATGAGGAACAAGCTAATTAATGGACAAATTATTATTTTCTCAAATTTCCAAACCATTGATATAAAACACCCAAAGGCTTTAAAATAGTTTGCACATCCACAATAAATAAGGCACCTGGGTTTGTCAGTTCTAGAACTACACTAAACTCACACCACTGGCATCTATTGAAAGGAAAATGTAAACTCATGGCTTAAAAGAGATAAGGCTCACTTAAATGGGAATTGAGGAATGCAGAATATTTGCAAAATTTAATTCATAAAGTGAAATAAAGTAAGAGAAGTATAGCTAAATATATAGGAGACTAGTATTAGATTCCCAGAGCAGCAACATTACTGGTTCTGACAAAGTGAATATATCCAAGCTTCCAGGATGTCAAATTTACCTCAGAACACACTTACATTTTTCTGTTCCATCTTTTCAATCTGATGACATTTCACAGACTGCTGTGCCATTAGCAAATAGGTTGCTACTTTTAAAAAATGGCTTTGTCAAGCTCAGAATTTAACAGAGAAATACAGTTCTGATTCTGACACTTGTATTTCAATACTACCAATCATCAGGTTAATTATTGCTCAGGAGGTAAATGTAAACTAAGGAGCAAAATAATCTGGAAAAAACTTTTGTGCTCTTTAATGCCTTTTTTTGCCTCACTGATGTAATCAACAGAAGAATAAGAATTTCCATTGTAGAAAATAACTTTGTTCAATAAAAACCTCTTCACAGGTCTTCTTTAACTCCATAAATGCTTTTGAATGACATTTTGGTCTGATTGATGTTTTCTGTTGACTTGCATAAAGCTGCAAATCATTGCTTGTCTTCTGCGTGTAACAGGATATATATGCAGGATATATGTAACTGGGTATTTTATTAATTTAATGTATCTGGAAGAATAGCTGTTTTTTAAAAGGTCAGAAATAAAATACAGGTCTGATTCTGCAGCTCTGACCTTGAGTTCCATCGACTTAATACAGATAAAAATTCCAAGGAATTATATACAGTCATTAATTGACCTCAAGAAAGATTTTTTCACCTTTTAAACACCATTTCAGAAATTATATGTAGGCCAATAACAAGAGTGTTTGGTCAACTTAAAATTAATTTTTATTTGCTTCAACTTCTACAATAAATAAACACAAGAAAATAACTGAAATAAACGTGTTGTAAACCTCAGTAGGGAGTTGAGTTACTTCAAGAACTGCTTTCTGTGTCCTGCACTGCCCCTTGCTGGAGTACCTTACAAATGTGACAGTGTAAACTCTAACAGCAATACTAATTAAAATGTTTTATTAGTATCTGAACTATGAAATAATTTTAAGATGCAATGATTTTACAGTTTATAACTTTGCACAGTTCATTGTCATACATGTGGACTTCTTTTCTGTAAAACTATTGACCATTCCCACTTGATATACTAGTTTTGACCCATACAGAGCTAATGGACATTGTTAACTGTTTTTTTCTCATAAACAATTACTATTGAAAGAAGAAAATAGTAAAATAAACCACACAGAAATATTGCTGCTTTACTGTTAATGAGAAAGTGGTGAGGCAAGATGCAAAATCAGGCAGATGCTTTCCCAGAAAACATAACATGTCTAAGATGTACAGTAAATGTGAACGTGATCCATATATAGAAATGAGAATAAGAAAAGAAAAAGCAATATCTCTTACCTGTGAGACTCCCTTAGCATTTCCTGTTATATTTAAAAAAAAAAAAAAAAATCTGATGTCTGTTCCTTTTGTGTGTGTTACTCGACATAGATCCACTCATTCATTCTCACAATTCCAAGCTTGACAAAATAAAAACATCTGTGCCTGCAACTGCATTTTCCAGCTTTATGGTTCTGATCGTTGTTTGATTTCTTTTAAGTTTTCCATCATGGATAATAGCCAACCTCTGAACAAGAACATGTTTTCACAAAACTTTGAAAGGCCATTTGTACAACATACTTTTGTATGCACGAAAACTGGATTACATGTTAGAAATTGAGTGAACATTTTCCTGCATTAAAGTAAATCCTATCACAATGCAACTTCTAACAAAATTATTTGTAATATTCCTCATCTACTCATAATTTATTCAGTTGTGTTGGTATTTTTAATTGGATCCTAACTGCTTTGAAGAAAGACCCTTCTATGAAGCAAGATTTATGTAAGCCTGATGCAAGTTATTCTATCCTTTTCTTTCAGTGAGAACAATCCTTTGTTGGTGAATGAAACCAGTGACTGACCTTCCTTGAGCTTTCACTCTGAAACTTTACATTCTTATTTGTCAACAAATAGTAAAATGCTCTATTTTACACTTGGTCTTTGCACTGGACTGAGTGACATCACTCCTCTGAAAGATGGGGGCAGTGTAAGGGTCAAAACAACTTGATTACACTGAAAATACTGCCTTCAATGCAAAATGCACAGGAAAAAAACAAAAGAGTCAAAGGCACCTAGTTACTTAAATGCCTTTAAGAATGTGCAGAAAAAGCCTGAGGGAAGAGTCTAGCCATGGCCATACTGACAGCAGAGGTCTTCCTGATTTTCCCAAAGCTTTGATTTCACCCTCAAACTTACAAAGCAACTTGGGAATTTGACCCAAAGTATAAAGGAGCCAAGTGGCAACAACAGGAATTAAAATGTACCTCGTAAATAATTCTCCATGCTGACAGATCTGTGGGTGGTAAGAATACTATGGGAACAGAAATCACTAAAAAATATGGGGCAATATTGGAAAAGAGCACCACTAAGCACCTGCATCTCTTTAAGAACTTAGAAAGAAAATAAAGTAAAAATTGTTAACTCTGGTCTGTTTCTGTGTGCCAGAATCAGGTGTTGATTTAGTCACTCCTCTCTTTTGAAGTATGAGGCTGAGAGAAGTCCAACATTCTGCACTTGTGTTTTCCTGCTGTCCCCATCCAGGAACACATCAGGTGCAGGAACAAAGCTGCAAACATCTTGGGGTCTCTTCTCTTAGCTCACTCAAGGGAAGCTCAGTGTGGCTATTTAAGATGTCAACTTGCTGCCACAGCTGATTACACATCTTCTCTACGATGGAGCATCACCAAAGAAAAGGAAAATCTACGTGTTTTTCAGAGTGGAGAGCTCCATGTGAGTGCTAACTTTAAGCCTGCCAAACACCAAGCCCCTTTCCAGGAAGCCTGCAGAAGAGCAGCACTGTGAATAAGAATCTGGTTACCACCATGGACACAGCATGACAAAAAGGATGACAGTCTCAAGGGTAGGATGGTGTCACTGTGTTTCTTCTGTATAAAATGAGGCAGCCCAACTCTCAGTTTATTCATAAGGCTTCATTGAGGGGGACAGAAGGACTATATCTTGCTTCTGTACTTGACACCAGTGCAACTGTGCCTGGAACACTGTGCCTATTTCAAGCATCCAAATTTTAAGAAGGATGCTGAGAAATTGGACAAGGTTCATATCAGAGCCTAGGGAATGATTACAGAATTAGAAGACATGCCTTCTAGTGAAAGACTCCAGAAGGTTAATCTAATTAGCTCATCAAAGAGAAGGTGAAGAGTTGGGTCTTAATCATAGTCTCACATCTAATAGGAGAAGCAGAAGTTTGACAGTAAAAGAGTTTATCTTCCTCCTAATTATCAGAGGTCCAGTAGTTGAAAACTGAATATAAATACATTCAGATTTACAAAAGACAGAAGGTAGGTTTGTTTACTAGTGTATTTAATTTTAACCAGGAATGGCAATTAACTACTGGGGGAAGAAAAAAAAAAAGTGTGCTATATTTTGTCAGCAATGTCAAATAAAGATTGATGCTTTTCCAAAAAATTATATTGCAGTTCAAGTACAGATATTGGATTCAGGTTGTTTTTACTGAAATATTTAAATAGCACAGAATGAACTTATAGAAGCAATGTCATCAACATATTGTACTTAAATGAATTGCCACGATTTCTGAATGTAGATCCCTTAATTCAAAACTAGTTCTACCTAAACCTGAATTTAAAAAGATGCCTACACAAAATAGAATCACTAAAAGGACATAGCTAGCAGCAACTTGCAAGTGAAATGTGAATTTGCCAACTGCAAAAAACATACACAATATCCACTTCATTAAGGGCTATATTCTGAGAGACTGTTTTGCGACAAAGCTCTCCACATAATTCCCAGTTATTGATTTGCAATGTCCAAGTGGATCAATGTGACTCTGATAAGGATGATGATAAGAATAATGCTTCAAAGTTGAATGATTGTCCATAGCTGTCTGACAGATAAGCTTCTAAACACGTCTGACATTACTGGGAAAATACAGTACAAAAATTGAACAGCTATTGCTCTAATCCTAAAATAAAACTCCTTTGTGTATGCCTTTGCCTTCATCAATTACCTGCAGGCTTAAATTTAATGAATAAAAAAGCGTATTCTTTACATCATATTAGCTAGCAAACAACTTTTTGGTGGACCAAAGAAAACATTACAGTGACCTGACAGGCCTTAACACTAACCTAGAGGTATGCCAAAATCTGCCTATTTCTTATTCAGATTGACTTTTATTATCTGCTTATCAGAACCTGAAAGTATTGACTGCAGGACTGTCCATTCCTTTTGTGTGTCAAGCTTGGAAAAATGGTTGTCAGTCAGGAGTCAGATTCATACTGTTGCCTTGACATACAAAAAGTGGAATTTACTAGAGACAGCCTAGAGCTTTCTTCATTCGCTGAGGAATTTGGCTTCACAATTTGTTGCCCTGGGAAAATAATCTAAAAATATATTATCTCTCATTTTAGCATGCATATGTTGTTGAATGCTTACAGTATTTTCAGCACTCTCTTTCAGTTAAAGGTGAGAGCAAGATTCTTCTGTCAGCTGGGATCACAGGATTAGCTAGAAGAAAGGTGCCATGAGTAGCAGGACAATAAAATTGCAACCCAGCACTGCCTAGGGCTGATGTCCCATTTGAGTCTCTAGGGTCTGTTCAAAAGGAAAGGGAAGGGACATGATGCTCTAGGGCTCAGAAGAAGGGTCCATGCAGGGTATGACTGCATGCAGTTTAAACAAACTCAGCACTAGCCCATGCAATGCTTGTTGTCCAAAGCATTCAGACAGGTCTAAACCAGCTGCACACCTAAAACCTGTCCATGTTCAGAAGAAGAGTCTTTTTTTTTTTTTCAACATATTGTGTTTCTTTTTATGCTATTGCTGTCTATTGATTTTATCTTTTTAGAAAAGTTTAGTACTAAACCTCTTTGTTTTTCCCCATACTAATAGGATAGTCTTATCAAGAGAGACATTAAAGCTGCCACTATTTTTGAGCAATCTGCATCAATCTAGGTTAGTAAGAAAAAAACAAAATACAGGTTACTACAGAGCTTAGGAAATGAAACATTGATCCTAGGCAGTATCACTAAGAGCTTTACAGGTTTAATGTTTTACAGCTATGGAGGTGTATGTTTGTATATTTCTAAACAGCTTAAATCAGTGGGATGCAATACTATAAGCCTTGAGGATCAAGCTTATTTTTGAAAGTTCAGGGGACAATAACAAATGCTGACACAGATTCTCTGTATTATTCTGAGCTATATTTTTGAAAGTGTAAGGTGGATTCAGAATATTTTTACTTTACGTAGACTCTTGCAGACTTTTTTTCTCCAGACAGGCTTGGGATAGATGCTTACATTTTCCTGTCTTGCCATAATGTGCAATTTTTTACCCATGAATTATTGTGGGGACAGCACAGCTCCCCAGCATCATGTCAAGGTGAACAAGGCAACTTGCCAAGAGTCAGGAGCCTTTTTCTGATGTTTTGTCCACAGAAGGACACACACTGTACAAAGGGTGAAGTTGCAAGGTCTGTCTAAGCAGATTTTACCAAGTTATTTTTGTGCTGTTTCAGTGACCTGAACTGGTTTGCTGTGGATGGCACTCAAGTTGGCAGAAGGTGGGTGGTGTGAGCAAGACTTTGAGGGACAAGAACTGGAGCTCTGCACCTGAGCACTAACAAACCAGATGAAGTCATACCATGAAACTCAGTCTAGAGGAGTTCTTTTATCTGCTGTTTAAGGGAACTGAGTCACAGAGGAGTCCTCCTGAACAGCTCAAGGAACACTAGAGCCAAAGCAAGGGAATACAGTCAGCTCAGAGGTGCTATGTGGCAGAGCCATAGCATAAGAATATGTTCTGGCAGATAGACAGAGAGAAATAAGCATTTCATTGCAAGATTTTTTAGAGTTTCTGTTTAGCCCTACCTAGCAATAGCAACCAGAAAATCCTGTTAAGCCACAGCATCAGTAATATACACAGAGACATCCTTCTGTAGAAGGAAAAATGTGAGGTCAGTATGAATTGAGGCCTAGGGATGAAAAGGTGTGATTGGATGACACTGCATACATTGCTACACAGCAAAGAGACATGCTCATCCAAGTTGCATGAGAAGCAACAACAACATAGGTCTTAGATTCTTTCCGCACCAAGTTACACAAATATGCAAATTTAACATCAAGTTGTTGGTTTTTAATAATTTGTAGTGGATATATTACAACTACTACCCTCAAACTAATGCTTTGAAAACTATGATTACTACATAATGGTCAATAAAAAACCCACATACAGATTTTTGTGCCAAGAAGGGAAAGCTTGGTATGTGTATGCCAACATACCATATTACTTGTTAAAGCCAAGGTCTCATGAATAGTATGCTCACAGGAAGCCTCATTACAGAGAATAAACTAGCTGCTACCTAGCAAAAAAATGTATCTGAAAATACACTGTGAAGAAGCTGAATATTGACATATTGCATTTAAGTCCAATGCAGAAAACTGTAAAAGATTGCAAATTTCAGTAATACCTGTGTTAGCTGAGTTAATTGGAAATCTTACCTATAAACTTTTCTGAATATTTCCTCTTCTTGCAATGATCTATTATTTCTTTGCTTGTTAATGGAACAACAGGTAGAAATTTCCCAAGTGACAGCCTGCTCTGCAGGCTGGCTTATAAACACAGAGGAGAACATTATAGCCATCCTCTGTTAAAGCTATTTTTCTGGGGATACAATTTGTAATCTTCCTAACCAACTTGAAATAACCTCAAATACCTTGTTTTGCTATTAGAAAGGCAGAAAAACAGCACATCAATTTGTTGTTTTTTCTTTGAAGGAATTCTTGGATAGTACAAAGACCTGTTTCAATTTTTCTAAAATTTCAATAATCTGGAAAACGAACACTTGGAGATACTGTGCCACAGAGCTGTAACTGAAGGGAATACAATTATATAGTGGTAGAGGGAAAATACATTGGTAGGGAGCAAAAATTATTTCATTGGGAGATTTTCTCTGTAAGCTTTCCATTCATCCCAATGCAGGAATAAAAAGTAGAAAAGATTGTAAAGGAAGAGTATGCACTAATATATATAAAGCATATAAAGGCTAGACTGCTGGAATCTTTTTTTTTTTTTTTTTTTTTTTTAATTAAACAGAGCAGAGTATGCATAAGGACATATATTAGCTTTCAATATATTACTGTTTGTTTTCCCTACTTTTTTTGGCAGAGAAGCTAGTTTTAAAAATAAGAAACATGACAGGATGTTTTTCTTTAATTTAAAAGGTCTTATGTCCTTCTTAGAAATCTTACTCTGTTTGGGTCTTTAACTCACAGTAGAAGTTTTTGTAGCTCCTCATTACGTGATTGAACAGAGGAATAATGGGATCCCTGCTTCACAAGAGGAGAGGGAACATGACACAGGAACACTATAAGCCCAGAGCAGCATTATAATCCTAGTGGAGCAGGCAGATCAAGTTTCTTTGTTGGAAGTCAGTTCTTGTCCAAATTGTTTTATGTTTAAGGTGAAACTTGTAAAAATAAAATTAAAACTGAAGCATTCCCATCTAAACTATATATCATATGATTTAGCCTTAGACATAAAACTGCCAATGGATATATCTCCAGTGCTAGGAATGATGGAAAATCTGTATTACCTGTCATGCATACTCGTTTGCTATTTAAACTTGTCCTATGTTTCCCTTCCTAGCCCTAACCCTTTCACTTTCACTTTCTTAGCTTACAATAGTAATATTCTTTTAATGAAGCTTGTCTATGTGACTTAAATTGCACTGAGTTCAGAGGGATTCAGATGCTCGATTATTTTATCCTGTTTTTTTCTCTAGATTATTTTTCCTGAGGAAAAAAGGCTTCAACAGGAAGGTGTTGCCACTAGCTCTCAGCTGCATGAAGAAAAGATGTCAGAGCAGCACTTGGAGCATCCAATTTAGATATGGGTAAGTTCTATTTGGAAAACTTTAGAGAATGCTAGGATAAAAAGGTTATCTGCTGCCTAGCTGTATGACAGTCAATAAAATGTAAGCATTCTTCACAAAGGATGGTTGTATCAGAGAGAGTGCATTAACAAAATAAATGAGAACCTCCTATTCAGAATCATTTACAAAGTCGTTGTACCAGATAAGAAACAGCTAGAGTTCAGGAGTGTATCTCTTATAAAACATGGTTAGATTCCTTAATCTTAGGAGTGATGAGCATTTACTCCAGAGCTCTTGAATGTATCTAAAGATTTACATACATTTATTCCAATAATCTAACATTTGACAAAATACTGATACAGCTTGTAAGCCTTCCCTTGTGGAGGCACAGCTGAACTGGCAAAGCAGCCTTCTACCAGTAGAGCTGAAAGTCAAGTCATATACAAGAAAACATGGGATCATCTCTTTTTCTGCTAGAATCACTGCTGCATACCAGAACTCCTGCTCCTGGAGAAATGATCAGCCAGAGGCCTCCTCCCCTGCTCCTTGTGCTCTTGCTGGGGGCCCTGATAAAACCTCAACACAGATATGAGAGGCCTCAGCACAAGAGAAAATGCCTTTAACAGCTCCATAAGTAAAGGCACGAGGACAAGGTGGTCTCTGGACCTGAGGCACTGGGGTGACTCACTAAGGAAGTGTGAGTTCCTATGGAATCTTCTCCCACAGTGCAAGAACCAGAGGGGCTGCACTCATTGAGGGGTATCTCTGCTGCTTGGTATGTTATCAGGAATCTATCAAGTATCCCATTTACAAAACAAGGAGAAATGAAAAAAGTAACCATAAATGACCATAAGGATGGAAAAGTAACTGGCTGTACCAAAACCAGAGAGCAAAGAATCTGAATTCAGTGATGCTCCCACTGTCCTCCCAAGGAGGGATGTAGTATTACTTGCAAATTCCTACTGCTAAGACTATCCTTTCTTACTTCTTTGATTATGATGATTGTTGGAATGCATATGTTGGATATCATAAAAATCCCCAAACCCAGTATATGATATCTAATTTACAGAGAGAACAAAGTTGAAGAAATTCCTTAACTAAAAGTTATATTCTTAGCTCTTATTCCAAAATGGCCCAATTTACCAGATAACATGATTTATTCTTAGCTCCTCTTTGAGAAGGAAATATGTGTCCAACTGCTCCAGAGAAAATGCATTTCTTCTAGACCACTATGGCAAAAAATGAGCAGTAGCTTGGTTGTTTTATGCAGCAGATTCTATGCAATAAGAAAACTGCAAGCTTGCTTTGCAAACGAGAGGCTTACTTGGAGCCTTCCTCCTCTGTGCTACCACTTCTGAAGAGTTCAATTCCTTCCAAGCAGAGCAGCTTCTCCTTTCTTCTCTAAATGCTATTACCTTTTCTTCTGTATTTTATAGCATTGGAGTTTTCTGCCTCCTGATTACTGATTTTGATGTAACACTTTGCAAAGTGTGAATACACATCTGTGGGCATAAGAAGTGCTAACACTGCAGTATCTACATTTTAGCAAACATATACCTTCAATAAGCATGCTTCATTGGAGACAGCTAGAGTATGTTTGTGTGGAGCTAGTCTTCTGGAAAAAAAAGAAATTGAGCTGTTTTGATAAGATAATTTCCACCTAATATTTTAGAACTGCAATGAAGATGTCTACAGTCAAGCTAATACCCTGCACTTTCTTTAGAGTCAACAAAGAGGAATAAAACTTTGGACTATATGATATATGAGACTGTTTTTAAACACATAATTTAGAATGGACTCATGTACATCCTACAAAGTGCTTGTTACTTTCTATGAAATAAATAGGTGCTAACTGAAAAGCTTGGCTATGTCAACATTTACACTGTAAACCTTTATTTTGGTATTGTGAATCCCACCTTTTCTAAAGTAGAACAGAAAAAAAAGGGAAAAAAGAAAAGAAAAAAGCCACTCATGAAGCAGATCTGATTGTCAGAACTGTGTCTTGAAGAGCTGGAAAGTTGTTAAATTCCTTGCAGTTCTCTAGCTGTGCTGCACAACTCCGTAATTTGAACCTTCCTTCCATCTACAACTGGATGCTGTTGATTTAATTTCACACAGATACCAATTCATTAACAATCAATTTAATCAACAAAGCCAAATCAATGCAACTCCAACTACAAATTTGATTTATTGATTGCACTAGTCTCTTGTAATCTGTTTTGTAAAAGAAAAAAAGTTTACAGGTTAATTGTTTTTTATCCTACTGGCTTGTTAAATTTCCATAAAATACTAAAAAAACCAGTGAGATCATCTGCCCCAAAAAGAAACACAATCTACAGCAAGAATAGATACGAAGCAACTGAATCTTTTGCCACTTTGCCATGCTACCAACTTACAAGTGTCACCCACAGAAGTTCAATAAGTTAAAGGACTCTGAAATGATAATGAGATTCTCCCACCAACCAGTGGGAACTGCTAGAGGACAGGTAAAATGTGATACAAAAGTATTTGTCTCACAAAGAGAAGAAAAGCATCTGTCTGAAAGACCCAGCACAGAAATCCGTTTTTGTTTCAACTGGCAAATACATTTGAAAGGTCAGAGCTTATAAAAGAGCACTGGAGACCTTTCTTCTTTCAGACCAGAAAATAATACTGGGAAATAATTTATCCTAGAGTTTCATGCTCTCAATTTCCACTATTCAAATTGCAGGAGTTTTTTCCTTCCTGGACAAGAACTCAAGAGAAGGTGTTAAGGGGACAACAGACATCAGTTTAAGGAGGTCTTTTGACTATGATTGCCAGATTAAGGTCACCTTGTTTTATGTGAAGTACAGAACTAAGAAAATCCCCCCCAAACCAAGAAAGCACCAAACTTGATTCCTTAAAATATGGGGAGAAATTTGGGCCCTCAAGAGCAAAGACTTGAGCAAGAACTGCTACCAAAGGATACTGAGATCTTTCTTACACTTCCAGAATTGTTCTTCCTATGTTCATGGTCCCTCAGTATCAAGATATTCAAGGTGAGAGAGGTAAAAATGCACTTGTGGGCAGTGGTTGTAGTACTGGTTTATTGATACACAGTGTATCCATTCTGTGTGTTTTACTGCACAATTTTCAATGATGGTTTGTCAGCTGTGCATGAAGAACTTCAAAATGTATTGAGGTTGTCATATGATCCAAACTGGGTGTTCAGCTGCAATTTGAAAAGTATTTTCTCTGCACTGGGGATGTAAATCTGTGAAATTGGTTACTTTATGTAGTGGAGTAACCCTGGCTGGATGCCAGGCACCCACCAAAAGCTTCTCTATCACTCCACAAGTGGACAGTGGAGAGAAAATATAACCAAGGGTTCATGAGTTGAATAGGGACTGGGAGAGATCACTCACCTGTCATGGGCAAAAAAGGCTTGAATTTGGGATAGTGATGAATTTATTATTAATAAAATCAGAGCAGGATAGCAAGAAGTAAACCCTTATAGATGCCTTCTACCACTCCTCCCTCCTTGTTGTACCTCCTCCCCTTTAGTGGTGCAGGAAGACAGGGAACGGGGTTATGGTCAGTGCATCACACATGGTTTCTCCTGCTACTCAGGAAGAGGAGTCCTTCTGCTCCAGGGTGGGGTCCCTCCCAAGGAGACAGTTCTCCATGAGCTGCTCCAGGGTGAGTCCATCCCACAGGCAACAGCTCACATACTGCTCCAACACTGGTCACTTTGTCATGGGGTGCAGTTTTTCAGGCACAGCCTGCTCCAGGGTGGGACCCCTACAGGTTCACAAGTCCTACCAGGAAACCTGCTCCAGTGTGGACTCCTCTCTCTATGGGTCTGCAGGTCTGTGCCAGGAGCCTCCCCAGGGTCACAGCCTCCTCTCAGGCATCCATCTGCTCTGGTATGGGATCCTCCATGGGCTGCAGGTGGATCTCTGCATCTCTGTGGATCTCCATGGGCTGCAGGGGCACAGCTGGCTCACCATGGGCTGCACCACGGGCTGCAGAGGAATCTCTGCTCTGGTGCCTGGAGCACCTCCTCCCTTCCCTTCTCCACTGACCTTGGTGTCTGCAGAGTTGTTCCTCTCACGTGTTCTCACCCCACTCTTCTCTTACTGCAATTACTTCTGCAGAGTAACTTATTTTTTCCTTCTCTTACATCTGTCATCACTGAGGCATTACTACCATCTCTAATTGGCCCTGCCTTAACCAGCAGCATATCCAGCTTTGTGGCTACCAGGGATTGGCTCTGCTGGACATGAGCAAGCTTCTGGCAGCTTCTCACAGATGCCACCCCTGTAGCCCACCCACTACCAAAACCTGGCCACACAAACTCAATACACCATATCACTGCCAAAAGAACAGGAATTTTTGAAGAACTCATCAAGAAAAATAGTTATTTTATCTTCTAAACCAAGGTTCTAATAATGATAGAACCACTCCAATACCTAAGCATCAACTAGAGGAATTAAATCACAAAATGGCCAACAAAGTTTTTGCCAGTGTGCTAGCTCCATAGCTATAAATAGTAAGACAGAACTGGAGGGCAACTGTAATTTTTCCAGTTTTCATTCTTGTGAGTTAGGACATCAAAGGTAATTCAGAGTAGGAAGGCAACCTCACACACTGGGTATATAAATATGACATCACTCACAGATCCAGCAACACTTCATAGGCTCAAATACCACTTCCAGCAAAGTAAGGTGCAAGGGGAAAATAAATTTCTTATGCTTACTGCTGCTACATCTGATTTCCACATGCATAGCTGACCAAGGCTCAGCTCTGAATATTTATGATATATGATCAGCACAATAAAGGTATTTATACACAAAATTTATGGTTGTACCTATTAAGCAGTTTGATCAGTGGAGCAGAATACATTAGTATGAAATTGCTGAAATGACCAGCTCTAGACCTTAATGGAGTGGGGAGCACATTGTCTAGGCATTAGGGAGTTTTCCAAGCAAAAATATTTTGATCCAAAAAGAAAATAAATCCCCCCCATAGCCCAAAAAGTTGTGCTCAACTTAAGTAGCAACAAGAGGAAAAACCAGATCTTAGTGACTTGCTTTGTCTGTATTTTCTTCTAGATTTTCTACACTCACACAGGCCTGTCCCAGGTCTTTTAAAGGATATAAAATACAACCATTACTTAATTTCTGAAGGAAATACAAAAGAAAAGAGAAAAAATTGAATACTATACCACTAGCTGGATTAAAGCAAGCTGTGGTCTCCATGTTTTCCCAAGCACAGACACAGATTGCCAGTATTTCAGAAAGAAGGAAATTATTTCTGACCTTGTACATGAGATAGTCTGGCTATCTGGTCATTACATAAAAAAGCTTATGATCATCTCTGATCTGAGCTGACATGGAAACTTGGCCTGCCTTAAACTAAGTTGAACATGGAAATTCAACAAGGAAGATTCCCTTCTGCCCTTTTTACAGTTTACTTTAAATCTAATTTATAAAGCAGTGCCCTTAATCTTCTTGTAAACTTGTTTTTTAACCATCAGAGTTGTGCAGCTATCAGGGAAAAATTGCACATATTTTAAACAACTGGTCCCATTCACGAAAAAAATACCCACCAACAAACCAGTAACATTCATTTAAGAATAGCTTTGCTTTCAACAGGAGTTATCTTACCCAACAGCGGAAATCAGCTCAGGAAACTGATTTCCTGAGCTAATCAGCTCAGCTACTCTGCATTGCTATGGTGTTAACTTACAGGGTGGCTTTCCTCATTTAAGCCACATTAACTTAAGGGGCATTAGCTTGAGTGTATGCAATTTAAACTAATTCTTTAGTAAGATCAAGTTCTATCAAGTAACTCTTAGCATAACCTTATAACCTTTCTTCCAGTAGTTCCTTATCAGGAATTGATTTTGAGAGAAGAGCTTTGTCCTTATTCCTAATGGAGCACTGCACTGGGGAAAAAAAAAATCAAACGTTTGCCAGATATTTTAGCATGCTGAACTTGCTGCTCCCACCTACATTAGAATAGAGTCACAACAGAGCAATTTTTATTTCACTTGTTGTTACTATGTGCTTTGACCTCCAGGTTTTGTCATTTTTACCAGTAGGACCTATTATCATGAGTGCTTTTTGCTAGCCAGTGTAAATCCTTGGCAGCCAGTCCCCTCAGCCTGACTGAAGCAATCTGCCAGAAAATCACAACAGTATCATGTGCTATGAATATTTTATAGTTTACTTATTTTAATTGTCCAAGCACTAGGGTCATGCTGGTCACAGCTGTTAGGATATTTTGTCCCCTATGAAAAGCAGGCTGAAAAGCATGTCAAACCCCAGAATAGTCTCATAATTTGGTTAAAGAAGTATGACTAGGACTAAGAAACAGATGAATTGATGAGCTTCTTCAGTTCACAGAGCTATCAAAGCACTTTCATGACACCTAACCTCTTTTCACCCTGCCCACACAGCTGCCAGGTGCTTTGTAAACATTCTCTGGGGCTGGAGCCCCGCAGTAACCATTTCATTGGTCTGTGCAGTGGGTTCTGTGGTACATGCTGAAGTGGAAGGCTGATAATTAACCTGCTTCAATGTGGAATGCTTTTAGATCCAAAGACAAACTCCTCTCAGGAGAAATGCTAACCATAATAAAAATTTACTTTAGCAGCTTCTTTTGGGATTTTTGCATCACAGGACCAGATTTGTGTACCAGCCTCTGGAACACCAGACAGCTCCAATACACTCACTGAAAATGTAACTGTGAAGGTCATCTGGCACTGGATTTTCCTGTGTTCTTTCAGGTTATCTGTAGATATTCCTGAACTATATCACAGTTCCAGATTCAACATGCTCTATGCAGCTGGGAAAGTTATGTTCCCCCCCTTTCTGGTGAGGTTGAGATAGATGCCAAACATACATGGAGCACGGATGTATCACAAAGATTCTCAAGAAAACTTTAAAGACTTCTACTACAGTAGGGCATGCCCCTGAGTGCAAGCAGAATCATGGTGTATTGGGCACCATGCTCAAGGAAGAGACAAAAAACTGTCTTGTCTACCACAAAAGGGAAATTAACTTGATTCTGGTCCTCTTTTCCTAAGACAGGCTATATAGAACTGGAAAAATGTAAGTCACTTTGTTTCAGCACTGCATCTGGGCTTACTGTTTAAAGCCAAGAACACCTTCACAGGTACACTCGAGTTACACCACAGTTATTCCAGCAAGGAGCACATGATGTCTGCAGCTTGTACTGCTGTGCTAATGCAGCAGGTGCTTGGAGATTCACACAAACCCATCTTTCTGTGCAGGCCATTCTGATGTTCCACAGGCTGTGATAAGAGCTGCTGGGTGGAGACCTGCTTTGGATGTACAGCAGTGCTCTAAGCACTAAAAGCAATTGGGAGTCCTGTTATGAACCTCTGGAATTCAGCATTGTGGTAAAATAAGATTATGGCCTGCAGATTCAGAACAGACATGATATTCCTGCCAGAAACAGGAGACAATGACTGCAGTAGCATTCATGTTCAAGAACAGGCAGTTCTCAGCTGTCATGCATATCGAAAATTGGCAGGAATCCCTAAAACAGAATGTTTGCTAATCATTTCTGTCCAGGTCTAACCATATTTAGCACAGAAAGCAGTTTACCAGATTCATTAGCATATTACATCATACACTATCTGTCTCTCTGCACCTCAGTTTCTGTTGGGATTTATCATTAGAAATTAGAAAAAGCAGAATAGAATAAAGAAGCCATTACAATTCAATAAATACCATGAAGCTATCACTAGAAAAGTAGCCTAAAGCAGGAATGCCATGTGTTCGGCTTATTACACATGGTGGCTTATGCTTTTTATGGATTTCCTGTGAAGATTTTGACTTGGCAAATTCATGATGAATTTATTCAAGCTGAATATAATGTTTTGCATTTTTTGCTGATTCTTCTGCTGGTGAATGACTTTTGATATGTAATGCAGAAAAACACCAAGGCTATTTCTTAGGTATGTTAGTTACAGTCAGCTGCTTTTCTAGCATAAAGGTATAATCAGAAAGATCTCTACCTTATTTCCCTTTGAAAAGGATTCTTGTAAGCACAAAAAAGTGAAAATATGACCCTTTTCCTAATGAAGTTTATTACCATGCTTTAGCGGTTGTTGAAATGTTTTGAAAAGTTTAGTGCAAACCTGAATTGGCACTTACATATACCCAGAATGATCTGTAGAGACACTAAGGTTGTGTGTCTATAACATGTTCTCAACTGTACTGAAATAGATTTAGGATTGTTTGAGTACATTTTCCTTAAAGTGATGTGAAAGTCCTTGGTCACATCTAGAATGTCATACATTTTTTTCTAGGAAAATCTTTTACATATTTTTCTTTTCCGGAGGAAAAATGCCTTTTTATCATGAATAAAGGATTTTAAGTTTGTTTTTTCCTTTCAACAACAGGAAGCCCAGTGATAGATTTGTATCAGTGGAGGAAGCTGCAGGGCCCACAAGCCTCACAGGACAGCATGCATAATACTCTGCTGAGATAAGACCAAGGAGGAACCTTTATCAGTCAAAATCTGTGAGAAAAGCTGCTGCTGATAAGAACTGTTTGTGTAACTTCATTGCTCTGGGACTTCCAGGTCAATCTGTTGACCTGGAAATACTGTATCTGGATAAGCTGCCCCTTCTCCAGGGATACACAAGGAATGAACACCATTTCAGGGCCTTGACTGAACTAACCAGCAGGTTATCTCTGCAGAGACTAAGTCACCCCACCCAGCACAAACCTGCATGAAGTCACTCTTCTGCTATTTTTCATTAGTAACAATACCTGAAAAATGCCAGGCAATTGTCATTTCCAGTTAAATCTTTTCAGCAGCAGTAATGCAAATATTTTATAGCACAGCACATCTTACTGAGAGTCTCTGTCCCAAAAAACATGTATGTCAAAATACAAAATACTCTGCTATGTGCACCATCAGCTGAAGAGTCACAGCAGTATCACTGTCATGGATACTGCCTATGTTCCTGTAAATCAACTTAGAACTTCTTCAGCTTAAGCAGCTTGTGTTAGAGGCAGCAAATTAAACAAATATGTTGAGGATGCTACAAATATGAGAGAATATTCATGTAAGATTTTCAAATGTGGCCACTGGGGACATCTGCCTACAAGCAACATAAGTAACAACACATTTTTATTTATTTCATTATTATAAAAAGCTTCTACATTACAATACTCAGCTTCTACACATGGGACATAAAGATAACAAAGATAACAAAGATATTTTGCTTTTGAGATATACCTCGTATTTACTAAAATACTCCATCATCCTGTTGTTCTTCCACAAACAAATCCACATCTTATTGCTTCAAACCAAGTTTCTTACTTGGTACAGTCAATCTTACATTAAACAACCATGCAATTCTCTCTCTGATTTTGCTCTGAATGGGCAAATAAGACTGAGTGTCAAAAACCACTGCTGTCCTTATGGTAAATGGATATATGTGCAGACAATGACTGAGATCTCTACTGCCACAATACAACAGATGAAATAAAGTAGATTAAGGGAGGAGTGAACAAAAACTTTTGCATATTTGGTATACAGGACTTGATTTGCTCTAAATGGCATGTGGTTTCTGAGAGTACTGTGCATCAAACTGAACATGACATAATAGTTATAATTCAGATGAGACAGTGGGCAATGGGCATCTGAAAGGGAACCTGAAGCAGGGAATGTGGGATATTATGCTGAGGGACATGAAGAATGCAAAGACCAAACCAGCCTTGGGTTTCCAGAGCTGCTGTTTCTTCAACTGGCTCTGCATACTGGGCAGTGTTCATTGTTATGGAAAGCTAGATGCTCAAAGACACCTCTCACCTGTGATTAAAAAAAACCACACAGTACTTTTTGCTCCTGACAGCTGATTTCAGACTGAAGGCTATATATTGTTCCCTCAATGAAGTACGCCCTTGAGTAAGCTTTGAAACCTGATTTTGTGTTTGTTTAAGTGGAAGCAGTGGACCACAAACACATCTGTCCTTTCCTTCAGCAAAGGAACAGCAAAACCTTCATTAATCAAATGCAGTAAATGTAAACACAGACTCCATTAACTCAGTGTAAATAAGCTACATGATTTCATTCAACTTGGAGGTCAAGCCCAAGGGGATTTGTCAGAGTCCACTTCAATCCAGGCTACCCTTCTGCCCTGCCACACCCTTTCCCCTCTCCAAATAAAGCACATAAAGAAACAGGCACAGACCAAAGAAGAACCACAACATGAAGTTCATGAGTAAGTAATCTTGATTTTGGTGAACTGCTGTCTGGAGGCTTGAGGGAGTAGAGAAGCTCATCCTCATATGAATAAACAATTTATTCTGCACATGTGTAATGCATCCCCACTTTTACAGAAGCACAAAAACATAGTAAAAACAACTGTAAGTTTTCCAAAACATGATTACTTACAGAAATTACATACTTACTCACAGAAATTCCTTTAATACATTTGCTAGCAAACTTGTATGAAATGATATGCATATTCACAAAGGCAATGAATAAATTTCTCATATTTAATTAGCATGGCAGATTTTCTGCACCAATAATTTATCTGTGAAAATTATGTTAAAGATTTCGCAGATGATACGAAGACATTACAGTAAGAAACACCTAGCAAAAAAATGAACTAATTACATAATGAACCTTGAAAAATCAAGTTCTCACTTGGTATGTCACTGGTGGTATATCAGATATCTACATCAGCAGCATCCAAAAGCAGTAATCTGTTCTATAAACATTGGTGATTATACTTAATAACTAGGTCTTAATTTTGCTGAACTGACTCTCTAGGATTGGGTGTCTGCAGATGCCTCCAGTGCTTGGAATGATTCATTTATGTCAAACCAGGACAGGTAGCTCCCTACAGCATGTATTTGTTTTTAAAAAGTGTACCTCAAATGATCCATACTGTAAGTCTTCCTCGCTCTTCCTTAGCCTACGGGCAGCTTGTAATGTCAATATATGACTATATATGTCTGTATGTCCCTTTCCCCAGCATATGTGGGATTACATTATTTTCTAGTACTCAGTGGAAATTGGAGGAATTTCTGCCTGCATGTACATGTTGCACATCTGAGATCACAAGGGCTGACCCTACCTTAACCAGCTGTGCCCACTAGCAAAAGCAGCTCTCTGGAGCAAAACACTTGTTACTGGAGACCCCACATCTGCAATTTTCCCAGTTTGCAGCTTTTCCTTTCAGAGTGGCCTTGGTCTGATTCCACCAGCCCAACACTTGTTTTCAGCTGAAACATACTATGAACACCTCTGGAGACAATATTACAACTCATCTCACCTGTTCTGAGACAGCTCTGCACTGCAAACCAAAGCACAGCGTGTAGGGATAATTGGGAGAGTTGCATGGAAAAGTGCCCTCCTAATTTGAACTAAAAAGTTAATGTAGACATACCCCATCTCACCAAACCATGCTTGTGCTACAAGGTGAAGTTCTCTGTCCTCCATCTCACCTTTCAGGAATGCTGAGGAGTTACAGTGCCAGGGAAATTTAAATGCAATCCCCAAACTTCTGAAAGAAGGAAATGGTAATAAATTGTAATATATCACTTCAATGTGTAGCTACCTCTCCCATGAAATCTTGGTCAGAGAGTTACAGGCTTTTGCCAAGTGGCCTTCTGCAGAGGCAAAATGCTATGCTAATCCAAGATGATGTGAGACAAAGTTTCTAAAAAATGTGTGTTCTGCAAAATTGTTCACTTGCAATATACACTCAGTGGTAAAGATGATTTTTTTCTATTAGTCATGACTACTTTGTGGGTCAAGGTCAAACAAATTTTTAACAGATCTCTACATCCGTTTTTTGCCTCCTCACTCTAATTGCAGCCTATCTTACACTAGGGCAAAAACTGGAGGGGCTGCTGGAAGCTTCAGCAGATATTTAGGGTCTGTGAAGCAAACATGCTTCACAGGTGCAGTGACCTCGCAGCCAGTGGAAAAAAAAATTCTGTGTTCTCTGTGATTGTGCATATTTTAATTTGACTTAATAGTCTTTTAAATCTAGGAATTATTTTTAAACATATATTCACACAGCTGTTCACAAATGAAATAATGAGACCTTCTCCATGGGAGAATAAGAAAAACTGTGAAAAAAATCAATGAAAAATTTGAAGTCCCTTCATGGAACTAACACTGAAAGAGGCAAAGCAGTTTGTGACCAATTTAATGTGGCTTAAGCTATACTGAGTAGAGCTTTGGAATGAGATTCTATGTGAATTTAAGGTGTTTTAAGTTACATAAATTGATGATTGTAAATACTTCATAGAATATGGAGATGGGAAGTACTCAGTGCTCTCATTCACCTTATATCAGGGCTCCCAAATACAATGTGCTTATTACTCACTAACCTGTCTTCAAAGAAAACATGTGCACAAAAATAAACCATCTCTACACATCAGAATGAATTCACATTGAGAGAGGACAGCAACATCATACCACACCACTGCCACAGAGCTCCAGCTCTGGCTTAGTTCTGAACCTCTAAGAAGATACAGGAAATAGGTCTAAGAGCAAAATAACTGGGAAAGAGTGTGCATCCATAAGGAGGATGTTTTGATTTCCAGGGCTGTAAAAATTTCTCCCTATCTAGATCTTGTTCTATAAGTGACAAACACTTGTCTTTCTGTCCCTTCCAGAAAGAACAATCACTGTCATGTCATCATTTTGCTTCACAGGTGCCAGTGATTTTTGTCTTTTAAATTATCTTAATAAACAGTACAATTAATTTAAATCAACATAAATTGTTCCTAATCTGCACTTGGTGCTGTTGTGTCTTTTTTTAGCCTAGAAAGTAGAGTTTCTCTTCAAGTTTGTTTGTGTTTTGTTGATCAGATGAAAGATGCTTGCTTTCCTGTCTCATCTTACCTCCCTTGTACTTGTAAAGCACATTTCCCCATCTCTGTAGCTGCTCCAGCCTTTAGCTACTTCCTGAGCATTCACATGGTTATTGATTTCTATGTATAGCTGCTTGCCAGTATCACACATAAAAACATATCACTAAAAGAGAACATAAGACACTGAACAGAAAACCTGCAGCAGAAGTTAATTAGGCAAAATTCAGGGTGTGATCTAAGGAATTTCAACATACTTGTATTTTTACTTCTTGCTTCTTCGCGGTCTGCAATAACCCCTTAAGAAATTCTTCCTACAGAGCCAAGACAAATCCTGTGCATTCTTCTCAAGGAGATTTACTGAGTGCATGCCCGAAGCTTGGGAAAGCAGAGTCACAAGCACATGTTGCCTTTGAATGTTTTAGCTCTTCCCAATACTGATATTAAATAGATTTGCACAAAATTTGATGCATAGGAATTGTGAACTGAAGGAAATAAGCTTGTAATACATGCTTGTGACACAGCCCTATCAGATTTTGATATCAAAAGGAAAAAGTCTAAATTAAGGTTACTAAGACTGTTCCATCACATTTTCCCAGTAATTCTGGAAGAAAGCATTGCTTGTGAGACTATTTCCAGAACTGAGAAGACTAATTTGAAGAAGATACATTTGAAGAAGATATATTTGATCTGAAGTTTATTTCTCTCTTTGAATGTGTTTTCTTTTACATTGATTACTGCTGTGTTAGTAAAGCTCTTTTTGATTATAGCTGCCTGTGATATTTCTACTGAAATGAAATTCAACTTTTAAATTTTATTTTCTTTTTATTTTGAAGAGTTTTCTTTCTACTTTTCCTCTTTCTATTTTCTCAGCAAAATTAGGAGCTCTTTGGAAATGCTAACCCTCATTTAGACATGCCTATTATGCTCTTTAAAACAGCTTTAATTCCTATTTTAGAAAAGTACAGGGAAGTAACCAAAAATGGAGTGCTGTGAGTGTGACTTCACCACTGTTCAGAGGGCTTAAGCCATCAATATGATCTGAAGTGTAGCTCATTCTTGAAGCATTTTTGCCATTGCTCATTCTATTTAATAAAGCAGAGGGATATGTACAGAAGTTAATGTTGTGCTGTGCAGCCAACATTTGTAGAAAAACTAGAGAATGCACCATGCCTTGATTTATTTTTCAGTGTCCTGGATTGACACTGATAATTCAGGTCTCTAAACAGAGTCTAGATCAAGACATAAGCATTTATTTCAGAAATACAACAATAACTCTCTAAAATTTATGCGCTTCTTATATTTCATCCCCATAAATAAGAATACCAAACAGGAAAAAGAAAATCAGTATGACAGTGTGTTACCTAGCTAGGATTCTTTATCTAAATGCAATTTCCCCATGGATTCTCTGTCTCCAACCTGAGTGCTTTTGTTATTTTCAGAAATTATAATCTTATTTAATGAAAAAGAGCCAAAGCACCACTGCCATGCAATGAGAAATCCCACTATGCAGGTGTTTATAAACAAAAAGACCATTTTGGCACTGAAGGTTTTATGACTGTTCCCATTGTTCTAATTCATTGAACACTTAAACTTTATTATGCAGCTGGCTTTATAGAGCTTCTGACTCATCACTGCTCTTCTTACTTCTTGGCAACTATTTAAAGAGTAAAGTTTGACCCTTAATCACATGTGGGAAAACAAGTATCAGCAGAGTAAGTGTCTGAAAATACTGTGTCACCAGAAGTTTGGAGAAAATCCGTGAGGGCTCAGCACTGAGAAGCAGCAGGCACTGTGAAAGCTGCTGCTCTAAAGAGATAAGAAAAGATATAAAACAAAAATATACCCAGAGGCACATTCTAGGGCTGATGGGCAGGAACAAAAGACAACAGTTATGGCAAGAGAAGAAACCAAAGATGGGAAGACAAACTAAGAAAAGAAAAGAGAGAAGAGAAGAAAAAAAGAATGGTTAAGAAAAGGGCTGAAGACAATGCAGAGCAGAAGCAACCATGAAGCTGTGTGACTGACCTGAGGAAAAATGATGGAAGAGAAGATGCGACATGGTTTAGGCTGAGAGGAAACAAATTCTGAAGGAGGTAAGCACAGTCCCTCTAAAAGGATACAAGGATCTTGGTGATAACCGAACTATACTGAAAGATGTATCAGATTTCTGAACCTAAATTAATTCTGGAAATAGTGAGGGAAAGAATGCAAAAGGACTTGTGATGTATTAAACCTATTCTAGCTGTAGATCTAGCAGACCTGAGAAGTATTGAGCTATGCCACCACAACCTCCAAAGCAGCTATCCTGGCAACAAAAAAATGGAACAGACCCCTTTGAACTCCTCAAGTTTTCAGAAAACTACCTGATCAAAAGTACCAAGAACTACACCACTGCAGCCAAGGCAAATCTGAATCCCAAACTCAAAATGAGCCATCCTGTTGGAACTGGGGTGGACACAGAGTTAGCTTACCCTGCAGACACAGAGAGCTTCAGTTTCAAAATCTGGGAGACACCTAGCTAGGAGGAAAGACATCCTTTTAGGTCATGGTGAGACAATAGAAAGAAGAGTTGTCTCAAGGGAACTAAAATATTAACCAGTTTGTTACAAAAAGGTATTGTTCTGAATTTTGATATATGGTTGGCTGGCTGCCAGCTACATATATGGTTCTGTTCCTTATCCTCATTATTGACTGGATCCTGTACCCTCCACTCCATCTATTACCTCTGTGCTTTCTGGGTTTCAAGATCTTTGGGAGTTGCCCCTTGTACCATGTGGTTTCCACGTTTGTTATTTTCACATTAAAAGTTCTTTGTTTCAAGGCAACTCCATCGTTCCCGTCCTTCTGTATATTATGGCACAATCTCCCTGGCTGGCCCAGTTCTGTTGTGTGGCCACTCGCAGCAGTCATACTGCCCCATTGTCAGCCTCCTCTTTCCAGGAGTAGAATAGGATTTTAAAAGGATGAACAGTTCTGCTTCCTAGAAACTCATAAGAAAGTAGTTTAAACTCTTTGTTTCCTGAAATGCTGCTTCCTGCTTATAATTTCCACTGTGATAGCACCTTAGAGTGCCTACCTTACTGTAAGAAAGATCAGAAAATCATATGCTACTGATTCTTACAGGAGAGAAGAACACACCTGAGTTAGGTGTGACAAGGTTAGCAAAACAGAATGTGACAGGAACTACAGGTTTAACAACTATATAGTCAGAATTTTGTAAGACAGCAAAGCTCTTCATTCTCTAACTTAAACTTAATGTTGAATTCAAGTCCATTTTACACCCACAGTTTTAGAAGCCCTAGCAAGGTTTTATCTGCTACTTATAATTTGATTTTCATAGCAAACGTGCTAAAGATTACTGAAAAGGTTTCTCGCACTGATAACCTTAGTGAAAATAATATCAAGGGAGCAAACCAGAATTTTACATTGCAGACTCACATGGATGATAGAATTTCTTTTAATGTACTCAACCAAAGTAAAGCTTGGCAGCGCTCCCCTGCTAGAATAAAACTTTATCGCGTGAAAGCTGCCCACGTAGCTGAATAGATGGAAATCTTTCATACTAGTTAAATAATATATGCAGCTTCATGCAGAGCAATAAAGTGACTATCATCAGAATTTCATATTGACAATAGAGAAAAAAAGAAGTAATGGACCTCATTTATTCCTATAATAGTATGGTTTTATTATCTACAGTAAGGTTGTAGCTTATAGTATAATTTGAAGGCTTTGTTATGTCAGCTTTAGTCTGACTTCTCCTTTTCAGACTATCTGGGCTTTGATTTGATAACCCATTATAGTTTCATGTACTCAAAAGGATTGCCTTACAGGTCCTGAGGTCCAAGGGGTAAAGTAACATCAGGAACTATCGAGTCACAGGGATCTTTGTATTGGCTTTGAGTTCACATAACGGTGTTGGCACTGTGCTCTCTATTAGATCAGGCAGTTCAGCTTAAGTTTATTCACATACAACCTTCACAAAAGTTGAGTGGGGAGACTCACAGCACACAGAGGCTTTGTCTCTGAATAAAATACTCTGTGAAAAAAAATGCACCCTCCTACCTTATTAAGCTAAGTGCTATACAAATAAGATAAGCCTTACTATAACTGATGGGTGCCTATGAAAATGAAACTAGATATTTCAGCTGGCACCTGACAGACTACCAGCCATTCATGTCTTCCCAACAAACACAAAGATCTCTGAAAGGAAGAATTTCCCACATGAAAAGTTTGTCTTCGTTTCTTGTTGAGTAGTGTTGTGGTTTAATTCTTAACTTCTTTTATTTCATTGCCACAAGCCTCTCCAGCTTCATAGAGAGTCAGTTATCCTAGGCAAGAATTCAGGCAAAAGGAGCATGCCAAGATTGATGTCTGAAAGGATCATGAATACTGGCAAAATGTTCATTTCAGAATGTCCCCATTTTCATCATGGGGAAAATGGAAGATAATCTTGAATTACTGCATGTGGTGGAGATAAAATTAGGGATCTCTGCTTCCAAGCAAGCAGTGAAGGAAAAACAATCCCAACATCTTGCATGCACATGGCTGGTGTCTAGCTGGCTCTAAAAGAATGGGATGTACTGCAGCCAGGATTTGCAAACACATTGTCATAAATCCCCCTTCTGATTGTTCCACAAAACAGAAACAATACAAAGTGGCATCACAAGCTCTTCTACAGTGCCTGTTACATTAATGCTTCAATACCCCTCAGTCCTTCTCTCTAAACACTTGCCATCTGCACTAACCCTATCTCAGTGGTGTATATGTGAGATATTCCAGGAGTACACACAGTGCTGAAATCAGGTTTCTTTGGATAACAGCTGTGCTACACAGCTCCCTCTCTGAGTCTCATCACAGCTGTAAATGCCTTCAAGTGGAGAAGGATGCCTTAGTTCAAGGTTTAGCTCCTCTGATGTAATCCTTGGTATAGATGTCCCTGTAGTTTCATGGCTTATTTTATCTTGCATTAATATGTAAGCCAGTAGCCATAAAAAGATGCATAACCATGGAACCAGTAACATAAAACTTGTTGTCATTAGGCTCATGAAACTAAATAAAGCGTGATTGGACAGCTATGAAAGAATCACAGTCAGAGACTGCAAAGCCCAGGATCATAATCTGAAACACATCTGAATAATTTTTGAATTGTGTTACATTGTAGTAGGTGAGGATCTATTACACAGATTTATTGGTTTGCATTTACCCGTGATATAACTCAGTTAGAACAAATGGTGGAACAAAAGGAATAGCTTTAGTATATTATGTATTAAACTTTTTTATAGCTTTGCTGAGTAAATAAATTATGATAGATAGGTTTGGTTATCTGTTATGGCAATTATTTTCTGCACTGTACATTTGTATTCACAGCAAACACACTGAATGTGTTTTAAGAGAAAGCAATCATAGAGTTGCACACTAAGTTATATATCCAGTGTGAAAATTAAAGCAGAAACAAACATATCCCAAAGGATATAAATGTTCAGTCATGGTTTTATAAGCAAAAGAAACAAATTGACCAATGTTTCTAAACAGAGAATCTAATCTCCTGCCGTGTTCCTGCAGATTTATTCTGTGGGATTAAAGGGCTGAGGTTTAAGATATTACATTCCTGGACCTCCACCCTCTTAGCAATTACTGTCTTCAAAGCAAGGACAGCAGAAACAGCATGCAAAAAAAAGCCAACGGCTCTCTGGCTACTGGAGTTCACAAGTTCAGTGAATTAGCCTAAACTACACTCAGTCTTTGGGATTTATCTGCAGCATTTACCCAGCCCTCAGCAGGATGCTGAGAACAGAATTCCCTTCTGCCGCTCCTCCACGTACCTGCCGGTCTCTCACGGCTTGGGCTGTGAACACCTGCAAGCAGCAGTGTCCTTACTGCTGCAGCTTAATCCAGCACAGACCATCCCTCTGAAGCCTAGGGCCTCTGGAAACTCCCCCAGAGAAAGAAAAGAAGGCTTTACAACACATTTATATTGTTTGCTCTCACAATACACACACCTGAATTTTAGCAGTCTCTGACACAAAAAAGTTCAAGCATCCAAATTTAGAGCGTTCATGGACCTTAGACAAGGTGATACACTCTGAAGCATCCCTTGGGCAATAACATTTTGCAATGATTAGATAAGGAATCTTAATACTGCTCTGCTCTTCTTACCAAGGAATAAATCCCAAGAAACTAGCGGCAAAATTTTCTTTTATCACAGGCCACTGGGATCTTGCACCAACGCCAACACTCAACACGTTAGCAGAAACTCTACATATTTTGATTTGAAGCCAAATATTATACCCAAATAAAGTAATCTGGCTCACTGCTTTGCTCCACTATGGAGAAGCCCACTCCTTGTGGTTCCACAAAGAGTGAGACAGTAAAAGAGTCCCTTTCACTTCTACAGGAAGAAAAATATGGACATAGCTGTGGTATGTTCATTGATGTAGTTTACCACAGGGTGTCTTGTAGTATTGCACAACCATGAGACTTTAATTGCACAGGGCAGAAAAATGCCAGCTGTTAAAATATGATGTCAGAAGTATTACTAATTAAGTAGGTAATGAAAATTTGCTCAGAGCAATTCTCCTTTGCCACAGCTAAGAATTCAACCCTCTCCTGCTTTCAGTCCAATCAAGAGATGGATGATAGATTTTTTTCCTTGAAGTGAATTTAATAGTTCATTGCACTAGATTAAAACAAAATCAGACAATATCATCAGGAGGATTGTATTTTCATATGTAATGCTCTTGTGCTGAGGTAACCACACACCTCTAAAAGCACTACTCCTAAAAATACACATTGCACCCTGGGATAACTCAAATAAAATACAAGGTAAGGAAGGTGAAGGTGGGGTTACTGAGGGAGAGAGAATAGACAAGAGAGTCTCCAAGGAAATTTTTTTTCCTTTTTTTACTCACACACATATATAACCCACTCTGCTGCTGGGTGACATTCTGCTTTTCAAGCAGATAACCTGTAGGTTAGACACATACAAATACAGGTTATTATTGTTTGAGCTGCAGTACACTCTGGAATGGACTTGCACCCTAGTGTGCTGACTTGATTACTAACAGAATTTATTAAAAAAAAAATCTTTCTGTCCCAGTAGACCTTCACTGTCCTGTAAAATTACAGAAAGGTCAAATCTTGATAGTAAATTGAACCCAACTCTTTTCTGGTATCAAATTACTCAGTGTTTTATATTACACCCTTGGGTTCTTTGTAGTTTCTTTCAGTCACAAAAGCATTTGGCAATCTCATTAAAAAAGTTCAGAAAATTTCAAAATGCAGGAGCATAAATTACTTTAGATACTCTCAACCTTTAGAGAGAGAAGCAAAAAGAGAGGGAAAGAGGTAACATGAATGTGAAATGGGGGACAAAGTAAAAGGACTAACAACATTTTACTGCCAACCGTTTTTTTCAGGCATCTAAGTAAAAGGGAAAGAATAAAAGAGCTCAGCTTCCAAGGAATCAAATGGGAGCCATGATGGCAATGAAAATCATCTTCGTGGGCAAAATTTGCAACCTTACCTAGAGGTGCAAGGAATAGGTCCAAGATAGGTTGGACTGTTGCATCTAAGCCTGTTTTTATGTTACTCCTGGTGAATGGTACATGCTAAACTTGTCAGCCATGCACGCCCTCCATGCAATATGTTCCTGAGAGCTGCACAGGGGAAGGAAGAGAAAGTTCTCAAAAGTGAGTCTGCAATGCAGAAGAAGAGATAATGAACAGGATTTTTTCCCCAGAAAACAGAAAAATGCCCAAAATGCAGCAGTAACAAATTCTGACACTCCCAGGCCCCAGGATTACATTGATATAGGGAAGTGATCTCTTCATTTTTTTCAGGTATGAACCTGAACATTCAGATTCTCTGTGTTTTTGATACAGCTGAGATCAATCTATTGAAATTCCACCAGCCTTCACATGCATCCTCCATCAGACTGATTTTATTAATCCTATCCTGTACTTAAAAAGCAGTCTCACTAGTGAGTCCCCCTTGAAGTAGGAGTCCCACTTGGGAGTAAATTGAAAAAATAACAGATAACTGTCACTAAGGAAAGAAATTTTAACCCAGAAAGTCATACAAATGAGGAATAATTGCTCCACAGGCACAGAGAGATGAAGAATTGACTGCCACTGGAAAAAAGTCTTGGAAAAACATGGGTCTTGGTGACTCATGCTTTTCTCATTCCAGCTCCATAGCCAAACAGCATGTCTAATTTTTCTTTTAATCAGACAAGTAAGCAAACCAGCTCCTTTTAACCACCCTTTCAGGTAAATGCTCACCTAGAAGTTGCCATCTCATTCCATCTCCCTACATCCCATATTTGAGCAGTGATAAGTATGAAAAAAACCATAGAATCATAGAATGTTTTGGCTTTGAAAGGATCTAATTCCAAGCCCCTTGCCTGTGGCACATTCTCTCCTTATCTCCCTTTTTGTCATTTATCTTATATCATCAAGGTACATTTCTCTGAGGAATGTCAAACAATACGCTTTACACCTTTTGTAAAAAAGTAATACAGTGACCTATCTTTACTATAAGCACAGAGTTACAAGTGACATTGGCCACCAGTAATACAGAAGAAAGACGTGTGAATGCTGCTGTGTCTTGGTTACTTTTGATATTCAGATGCTGAAGATGCTACCAGAAACGATCCAGTTCACATATGCTAGTGAAACAGAGATAGTAATAATGTTTCAAAGCAAGTTCCAAACCCAGAAGAGAGGCAAACCAACATCTGATACAGTGACTCTCTCTGCTGAGGTTCTGGATGTGGCAGGAGCAGCAGTTCATTATCAGCACCTTTCTTGCATCATAGGAGTAAAGCCTACAGAAGAGGATCACAAAGGAAGGATAATTTTTTTACAACTGTAAACCAGAACATAAAGACATGACATAACAATATGTTGCTAAACCTCTCAGAATGCTTGGTTTGCACACAAACAGCAAATTTGAGATTAGCAGCCTCCCCCTGGATTTGTGACAGAGATTAGAGACTCAGAAGTCCAAACACACAGCTTTGAAAAATGGGTTGGTGGATGTGGTGACATGGCACTTCAAATTCAGGCCAGGAGTTTTGATATTGACCCCCCCTGATGTGTGGGTATGGATACCTTCTCTTAAACTCTGGTCATGGTATCAGGTCCTTAGGATCCAAACAAGAGGCAGAGTACACACACACAGACACACATGCAGTGGGTGTTTGGACAGTAATTTACAGGTGACTGATGAGCAGCACTCATGTAGTTAGAAAGCTGTCTTGTGACTACTGTACTTCCTGCTTTAGGTGCTTCCCCTGAGAGACCATTGGCTGAGTTAAGAGAAGCAGCAATTCCTCAGCCAGCAGTGGGAAAATTGGGAAGGAAAGGAAAGAGCATTGTAACTACTTTATTGAGGACATGAAAAGCTTGGGCAGGGGTTTTCTGGATTACACAATGCTGGCCTTTTCAAGGATTAGTGACAACTCTGAGTATCATTAGTTTTCCTAAGAGCAATAAGAAAAGATCTCACCAATATTTGCACAGTTACAGAGTGGGTTACGCTTGGCTGTGTTCTAACAGTCAGTACAAAAGTATACAGTGGTGCACTTAATTGCTTCATCACTCAGCTGATTATTTGTCAAATGGGACCAGAAGTGAGGTCAGTCTGGCAACAAAGATGCTCAAACCTCATTTCTGTCAAAAATTTAATGTTTTGCTTCCTATCTCTCCTCCCATGCTACTTCATCTGCTATCGCTCATCCGGTCCCAAGATTCTTCTCCTTCCCTTGGACTCTGTTTACCTTCCCTTTGCTGGGTGAATTTCCTAATAGATCAGAGAAACAAAGCATTTCCAGGAGAGGCTGACCAGGCACTAGAACTGGCCCAGGGTACTGAATAGAACTGTGTTACCAGGACAGCCAGGGAAGATGATGGGAAGAAGTACAGTAACATCCCTTCTCAGTGGCTGTGGGAAGTTGAGATCAGTTCAAGGCTTATTTCTTCTCACACCTTCAGATACACTCCCATTACAACGTAAAAGTTTGACTTGTCTCACTGAGTTGACCCTGTTTGAGGGCTCCAGAGCAGGTGATTAAGCAGGTGGAAAAAGGTCAAGACAGGTCTAATAATCCATGTGACTGGGCATGAATTTAACATGCAGTACAAAGAAAGGCACCCTAATTCTAGCAGGGGCTAGAGATACATGCAGAACTAAGGGGATAAATTCAGACTACAGATGTACATCTGACTGATCAAGAAGTGCAGGAAAGAGATGAAAGTTTAAAGGGAAATAGCAAAGAGAAAAGCATTACAATAGTGTACATAAATACATACAAAGGGGAAAGCAGAAAGACTGTCTGAAAACTAAACTTTGTGTACTGTGAAGCTTTTCCCACCAAAGTAAACTTTCAGGGGCTAGTGCCCTGCCCTTCTTCTCCTCACACCAGCACCACCAGTGTGATGAGCCTGAACAATGACTGATCCCCCTGAAAAGTGAGGCCAACCCTTCTTACCTTTCAGCTGGATCCCTCCCTGAATCTAACTGACCACAGGGTTGTGTGATCAGCAATGGTATTAGTGAAGGGCAGCTTGTACTTCAATGAGTTCAGAGCACCAATCACCCTCCTACCCAACACATTCACAGCACTAAACTGTGCCATCCATCCTGGGACTCCATAGGCAGGTGTTTGAGTGCAGGAGAGCTGGCCAGTTATGCAGTAGTGGCTCTCTGCCTTGTTACCACTTGCCTCTGCCTCATTAAAAGATAAGGAGAAAGTTGCATTTAATTATTTTGCTTTTCATTTTCATTCAGAGCAAACTGTTCTAATTAGGAAGCTGAAGCCAAAGGATGAAATGGAAAGCAGTACATAGGCACAGTGTGCTTACACAGCTATCTACTCTAGGAAATAAGAAGACTGATGTCCTTCAGAACCTTATCATCTTCTACTTACCTACATGTCAATAACTGAATCCCTTTAAAGCCACAGAGACTTAGAATAAAAAGGCTAGAGGAAAAAAAAAAAAAAAAAAAAGTATGCAAATATAAAAAGCTAACATTTCACTAGTTTTGTGAAACAGATCTTGAATAAAGATCTTGAATAAAATACATGGCTTACTGGAGTCTTTAATGACTACAGTCAAAAGAGGTACTGCTCTTGCAAGGGGTATTTTGAGATACAGGTAGTTACAGCATACAGGAGGTGTCTGAGTCACTGGTCCAGAACCATGGACTGAAGGACACCACTTCCCTTCATGCAAAACACAACTTCAGCATGTAGTTCCTGATGGCAGCTCATTTACAGAGCAGTAGCTCTGATGTCATAATTACAACATTAACAGGTAGCAAGCTGTTAAAATGTGGAATTAAAATAAATGTGGCTGATACCTAAGGATTATTTCTCAAATGAAATACAAGGGAGAAATATTCATGTTTCAGTAATTACAGTGACATTGTATGAATAGCTTTCCTCAATTAATTACATACATTCTGAACCAAATAAAGCCTTAATGTGGCTGATGACAGCAAAGCTGAATATGATCTTTTTTGCCTAAGAAATAATGGTTCTGTTCACATACTTGGCAGTTCTGAAAGGAAGATAGATTCTGGCAACCAGATCTGTTTTCCTTAACAGATGTTTCAAAATATGGTAATGAGGTGTGGGTTTCCTAGGCTGTCAGCTGGAATTCAGTAAGCAGGAAACAGGACAAAATGGATCTGATGCAATTAGTCTTTTCACTTTAAACCTTTAAAGACTATGTCAGATTTTATATTAATTTTACAAAACACTGCTTGCAATGAATTATATAATAGTACATGCACCTCTGCTAATACAATTTACTCTGAACCTTTCCTTCACTAATTTATAACTGTGTGTGACAGACATCATGTCAATTTGAAGAGTTTCACAGTGGCTCTGGCATCCAGAATACTACCCTCAAAGAAAAAAAAAAAAACAAAACAACCTAAACAAAATCAGAAGAAGCACATTTTCTGTGACTTATTCAGTCAAACTCCAGTTTGAAAAATGCAACACATTTTCAGATAGCAAACAAAATTCATACTGAACTCTAATCTTAAGTAATTTCTTAAACACAGCTTTATCTTCATACTGATGAAAGCTGTACTAATGAAGGACCAGCTAGAATTACATGTCTAGTAGAGAGATGAAAGAGAATGACTCTCTTCATTAAAAGCTGAATCACATTTAAATTTTCCACTTGCAGTAGTTGCCAAACTCTGCTTTCCTGCATTTTTCTAGAATAACTCTCATGTTCATCCCTGTACAAAGGAGCAAACTATATCATGAGAGTGGATATATTAAATGTTCACATACATACAAAGTAAACAGTTGAGAGACACATCAAAACCAACAACTTCCAGCATTATTACTAATGTGAATGACAAACTTGTGTACCAGATGTTATGTGTTGGGCATCATGTAGACTGGTCTTTGGTTAGGAGTTAAAATACCCTACACGGAATCCTGACAAAAAGAAGAGCACCAGTCATTTTTAGGCAATGTGCCTTGTTAGAAAGCCAACAACATTAGTAGCTGTATCAGTTATTATCACTGGCAGAACTCATGGCTTTGCCAGTCACTAGGACTACCTGACAATTCTTCTTACAAAGCCCTGAAGAGAAGGGAAAATAAATAACCAGGTTGTTATTTCCTGACTGCCTGGATTTCCCACACACGATCACACCACCCGATTTCAGACACAACTGTTCAGACATTTCCATGAAAGAAGTTAAAGAGCCCAATGTTCTGCAATTTCAGACAATTCAGGTGATTGTTCCCTGAGAAATTGCAGCATCTCATCTACTGAAAGAGTAAGTTGCAATTTGGAAGATTGGTGGGTAAGATTTTGTGTCAGATATATGCTCCTTATTCTTATGCAAATCGTCCCAAAGTTGGCCAAACTATGAAAATGGGAACTACTGTTACAAAAATGCTTATGCACTTACAGGAGGTTTCTCAGAGCTGGATAAAATGCCTGGAGCTCTTGTCCTTGCTAAGAAAGCTCCATTCTTTCCCTGCCCCTCTCTGTGACTGAACTTACCACCAGACTATCACCTGCCTTGCAGAACTCAGACTGCTCCACCAGGGAGAGAGAGAGGGATAACTTCCTTCATCCCCTTGGGCTGCAGGAGTGCAGGACAGTGTAACTGAGGACACAACTCTACCTCTTCTTCACCACCACTCAGCTCACTGAAGCTCCTAGACTTAAACGTGGGTAAAGAAAAAAAATTTAACATTGTTGGGGGTTTATTATAGAACTTATTTGTGTTCTTCATGACAATCTCTCAGGTACCCTTTTTTATGGTGCCTGGAGGGTGTTACTGCTCGAACATTGCAAATAAACTCCTGAACATTAGAGATTCAAAGCAGCCCTTCCCAAATGCCAGTTGTCTTGCACAGCTGAAAGTGAATCCAAGTCTCTGATTTTTTCTACTTTTCTGCTAGCCTGATGAGAGGTTGGGGTAGGAGAAGAGTGACTGGGGCTTAGAAAAAACTAGGACTAATATCTCTGATAGGCTTTGTCTAGTTAATTCCCATCTGTAAAGTGAACATGTATGTTCTTCATTATCTTTAGGGTTTATTGGGAAGATAAATCCATTGAAGAATTTGAAGCCACCAGATGATAACTATATAAATAAGTAAAACATGTTCTAGTAGACATGTTAGTTCTATGGTGAATATGACTTCAGTGGAGTAGTGTTTATTTATATGCTAAAAGGAAATATTTTGCTTTCATTTTGTCTTTTTACTGACTCCATAAAAGCAAGTGTATGTGCACATGTATACCTAAAGACAGAGGGAGATAAAATATATCATAAATTTAATTATAACAAAAATCAGAACTTTGATCAAGCTGGTGATTTCCCTCAGTCTCCCATTAAACAATTCCTTCCACTCCCCCCAGAATTAGACTTGCCTTATAAGAGGAATTTGAAAGACAGTGGAAAAACAGGTTTGTTTTTTCCCTCTGCTGCTTGTATAAATACTAGTAAAATGCAGTTTCATTATCATGAGCAATACACAATAGCCATTTTCTGCAGAGGCATTCCTGTATTGACCTGGAACAAGCAAGTAACCAAACTTATGTCTTAAGTTTGCTGTGTAACATAAATAATAGATAACTGTAAAATACATTGATATATGCCTCATAAGCAGGTCTTAATTTTCTCTGAGTGCTTTAAAAACTATTATGTTATTCCTACTGCTAATGGTAGGCTTATATATAGTAAGCTGTTTTTACATCAGTCTTTGCCAAATGTCCATACCCCACAGCCACTCTCTTTTTTTAGGCCATGTTAAATTGTTAATCCTGTCCCAGTTTTGGATAGATAATTTTCCATACACAAGACTTGAAGCAAGCACAAGACAGTAACTACAGTGACATCAAAACAGAGGATTGGGGGGCTACACCAGCACACATTTCAATTCTATCACATATGCAGGGGTCCTTCTCAAGAAAGAGAGTCTTAGAAAAAGTGTCTCAAATTTCAGTGGGAATAAAAATATGCTTTTTGGACCTCATAGTGCACCATCTCCTACTATCATTGCAACATTTATGTTGAGCAGAACTGCAAAGCCTTTGTGAAGAAACCAGAAGAAAACTGGGTTTTTATCACCTCCTTAAACAACAGTTCATTAACTAACAAAACTTATTCACATTTCAATATTCCCTAGCATTAAAAAACTCAGCAAAATAAAACTAAAGCCCCTTGACTTGAGCAGTTTCAACAGTTACCATCACAAGACAAACCACTGCAGGACTTGCTTAAGCCCTGAAATCAAGAAATGCTGAAGGCATTAATTATTTATACTGGTGTCACCTTTCATTTGCCATCCCCATCCATATTTTACACATTCATCAATCCTGTTTTGCTTCAGTGGCAGCTGCAAGTTCATGAAAACACTGGAATGAGCTGACCCTGTGGCTCAAAGACATTCCTTTTTACAGGTGCTTTACTACCATTCAGGTGTTTCACTTACACTGTTTGCCTCTTCAGTATCTGAGGGTTGCAGTCCAAACATTTGCTTTCACATGCACTCTCCTCAATCTTTCCCAGCCAAGCTCTTTCCTTGAGCATTTTACCAATAATTAATTCAAAAACTCTCAGAAGTTTCTTGCTCTTGATGATCTGTGATATTTGAGAGACTACTGACAGCTTGTTCCATGCTGCTCTAGCTATCACAGAGCAGCCTCCTGGTGCCTAGCTTAGTGCAGAGTGGGAATTAAATCCAGATTATTCAGAAAAAGTGTTTGATTTCTATCACTAGTGCCACATCACAAAGAAACATCCTAAATTCAGTTGTGTTGATTAATGGACAAGGAATCCTAAAAGCATCACTACCTTGTAGCTGGTTTTAGACAAAAAACTGTTTGCCTCTGCCTGTCCTTAGCCTTTCTGCACATCATCACTGGTTCCTGCTGTGTAAGGCAGCACTCTTCAGTGCTCTGTATCCCAAAGGGTGTCAAAGAGATGTCATTCTTGTCATTCTTTCTTCAGCTGAAAGTGAGATATGATCCCTGTATTAGCACACCACCCTTGCAGACAGGCACCCTCCACCACTGACAGCACTGATTTGTGCTCTGACAGCACCTGCCAGAGGCAGTGCCGTGTTATTGCAAATTTCCAGGTAACTGCCAGTGGCCATTACAGTGCCAGAATTTCCATGCTATCACACAGATTTGGTAACAGCCATAGCAGTCAGCATCTGGTCTGCAGGGCTGTCTGCTCAGTGCCTTTATGTCATAATACAGCACTACCACTTCCATTTTTTTAGAGAAGGATGAACATCCTGACTCCATGCTCTCTCCTAAAAATTCCCTCCCCTCTCCCAGGTGAATATTGAGTTTTTGGCAGTTCTCAGGGACATGTCTTGTGATACTTCCTTTCATGCAGTGTCAAGTATGAGCTAGTATTGCCTGTCTTATATAGAGTGTGTGCCGTGCAAGTGCACACAACGCAGACTTTAATATCATAAGGCAAACAAATGTAATTCCCAGGTTCACGTACTCATTGCTTCCTATAGCAAACAGAAACCATCCCTATTCCACAGCTGAATTTGGCAAAATATTTAACCATAGCAGCACAGTTGATATGGAGAGTTCTCCTGCCATCATTCTGAAGTCTAAAGTTTAAAACGCGATTTAAAATTAACTATCTTGTTGTTCTCATCCAGAGCTCTGCTAAAGACTTCCTTGCCTGTGACCATAAATATTAAATAGAGTTCAGTCAGATCATTCATTTCTGATTTAATCTGTGGATTGTAACAACCAGATTTTCATACAGAAAGAATAAGGGTTCACAGGCACATATTTTATTTAAATTGCTACTTTATTCCTCACACCTGTATGCAGGACAAAAAGAGAAAATTGGAAACTCGGTTTCCAAGTTTGGTGCTGCAGGCCAAGAGGGAACTCATGTGCAAAGAGAAATGAGAGCAAACTTACAGTCTTTCTTTAAAGTTACGATTCTTGCTGTGTACAATAAGATCTGACACAGGTAGGATCCACTACTGATTGTCAGTGACAAGCTGCTTTGTTGTTTTTTTTTTTAAATCAATTAAAGATTTAGTTTCAAGTAACTTGACTCAGAAAAAAAATTAAAAAACATTACAAAACATGCTGCCAACACTTTCCAACAGTGTATTAAAAATATAATTAACATCTGACACATGCTTTTCATTATCATCTTCCCAGTGCAAAAGGGTGCCCAGTTCAGAAACAGTTTTTCTTACTTTAGATAATAACGATACAATAGGCGTAGAATTCAATTTTTGTTCATTAGAAAAAGTGGTGCCAAAGACATGTGGTGCCAAACTCCATATCTGGAGTTGAGAATTATAAGACTGTGATCATTCACACTTCTTAAGAAAGATCAGCCAAGAGCTGTTTTCATCCAAATTCTGTTTCATCCAGCTACACTTCACCCATATTGCCACCCAATGTTACTCAACCAGTGACTAAGGAGATATTGGAAACTGGTCCAATAAGTATTCCAAAAACCCTTTTGGTTTTAATCAAAGATTTAAAAACATGGAATGCACATTCTCATTCATTACAAGTAAACAAATAGAAACAGGGAAACAAAAATAATGTAAAACAACATAAATAATTTTTTTTTTGTTTTAAATTTAAATAAATATGGCAACCAATACACTACTAATCTGTTGTTTTCAAAAACATTTGTGTGGCTCTTGGATTTGTTCATTATAGGGCAAGTAATCTACAATGATTTCAAAGGACTGAAAAATTGCATCACAAAGAAACAGAAAGAGAGACAGTTTGAGACAGGTTCTTGCCCCAGGATGTAGCACCCCAAATGCCTTCAGGGGATCACTGGAAGAGAAAATGATTTTAAGTTTGAATTTGATTTCAAATTCTCAGCAAAGTAAGTAGAAAGCACAGACAGTTTTAATTTGCACTTGGCATGGCTTGTATCATTGAAGAATCACATTGAAGTCCTATGTTCTATTTATTGATTTTCAAGAGTTCAGATTTTTGTTCTAGTCTGAATTGCAATGCTGAATTAGATATTGAATTGCCACAAGCTAGTCAAAAAGAGGAATCACCTAATCAGATAACTTGCTAGCTATTTAAGTTTAATGAAAAGAACAAGGGAAAAAACATGTTGGTTGGATTTTTTTTTTTTTTTTTTTTGTGATACTACATGAAAAAGAAACTAACTCCTAAAGAGAATTTTCTTAACTAGATTTGTTCTGCAGATTATTTTTTTTAGATGAAGAGACACAAAAATGGGTAGCAAAAATTAAAATTGAAAATTAAGCTTATGGTTGCCCAGCACCTATTTAAGCCCCCTCAATTCACAACTTGCCTGATTCAGTACACTCAACCTTTTATTAATTAAAAGTGCCCAGAAAACTTCTCACTGCTCAGTCATTCTTCTATGATCTACTACTGTGATTCTTAGTAGAGATGATTCCCTGAAACCAACAAAAAGAAAAGCAACCACAGGAAAAGCAAATTTTAAGGAATATTGCTTCCTGTCATTAATGCTGTGGTAGTAGGTTCAGAAATTGAGAATTTCTTATCAAGGCTTGATCTGAAAGGAAAGAAAAGGATAGGTGTGCTTGATCAGGACAGCAGAGGAGCTGCAAGTCCCCACTGGGTTCTTCCAGTGGTAGAGCTGCCTGTCAGCTGAATGACATGTTACATTACCATTCAGTCATGCCTACCAGGCTGCTGGCACTAGGAAAGAGCTTTTGTTGTCTTTTCCAAACCCAGGTCCATGAACACTGTGCCAATCAGGGCATATAAATCACTGCCTTGAATAAAACTGACCCAATTGCACAATTCTTGTTCTCTGAAATACTCTCATTGACCTTCTATCACATTGAAACCTTAACTTTTCTATCATGGACAAAAAATGAAAACACTAAGAGTTTAGCAGAGATAAAAGGGGGGAAATCCCATGAGATAAAGTGACTGGACTTATTACCAGCACAGAAATTTATTAATAAGAAGCAAGCTGAATGCATGACTTCTACGTTTTTGAAAGATATATAAACACACACATGCCGATGAAATATAAGAGCCCTACTCTGTAATCTTAATTCAATTTTCAGCCTATAACAACTTCAATATTTCTCAATTATTCCTCAATATCTTAACTTTTTTGTAACATCTACAAGTGTAGACTCAGATATGACAAAATAATGCATTTTGAATACTTGCATTCAGCAAGAAAGTCGGGAGCGACAATGGTCTCAGCAAGATGGAATCACAGTCATTACACGGTGAATGCATCTTTCATCCTGACATCTAGCTATGCTTAATTACTTATATCTTTATGGGACAGTCCAGAAATATCCCATTTCATCCAAACTATTGACATTTTCTCACAGTGAGCCTGTATTATTATTATTATATGAGAAATATAACAAAAGGAGAGCATGAGAAGCATTGCTGTTACAGGATGTTATTTGTGGTATAGTTTCATTATACCTCATGGTCTGTTAAATCAAGTGACTCTTCATATATTTAAAAGTAAGAAGAAACATACTCTGAAGCTATATCCAAATAGCTGCATTTTGATTTGGACTAACCAATAGGCAGAATCTCTACCCAGTAAAAAGGTTTTGAAATAGAAGCCAATCCCACACCATTTTGATGGAAAGAAGAGCTGCAATAGCTCGCTTCAGAAACACCAAGGTATTGCCCAAACATGGAGGCAAAGGTGCAAATGGCAATGATCAAGGAAAACAACATCATTAAAATACATCCAGGTTTCAAAACTGTCTCATCTGGAATGCATATGAAGTTTCATGAATATAGGCAAGATGGGGTCATCTAAACCATTTTAGCTGATTTATACCTAAAAGAAAACTGAAACCTGAGGATTACTACTTTTTGAAAATGAAGTTAAAATGCTCTATAAACTTAACTGGAATGTGAATTTCAAAACTGAGTGAGAAATGTTTGACCTTTCCCAATAGTATATTTACAGGCTTTTATCTTGCCAACCTGAATGCACAGTTTATGAGAAGAAAACAAATAGAGTTTTAGAGTAAAGGCAAAATATTCTGTGTTTATTTATTTTAGTTACATGAGACTAAACAAGACTTAACTCCTGGACTTTGATGGAAATATTTGCATGCATCCTCCTACAAGTGGAATTTGATACTCTATTCCTTTAAAGACTATTCCCAGAAGTAGATGCATGAGAATGCTCATTAAAACAGAATCCATTATACATAATTTTATTTTTTTTTACGAGTAGGAGAAAATAATGATATCTCAAGTATATAGGCACTTTAAATTAGGTACATTAACATTTATTAAATTGCTTCAAAAATGTAAACATCAGAAAATACTTTAGTAGTGCTGTAGCCATACAGGCCAAACCATTTGAGCCAGGTGAGCAGCGCTGCTCCCTCAATAATGCTGATCATATTCACTGCCTTAGAATCATAATTCTCTAAGGGATTACAGTATTGATGACAGAAACATCTGCAAGCAGCTATGCTTCAATGCCTTCAGAGTTTTATAATCTTTATATGGATCTATGTTTGGTATTCTCACACTGCAGCTGTGCAAAGCCCACAGGCCTTGAGAACCAGTCTGGCTTCCAGATGAGAGCTGTGGTACAACCTGTACTTGAGCCCTGCTGAAAACTCCAGCCAGAGGGAGGCTCATCCCAGAGCTCAGTCCTCAAGCTCTGCCTCCAATTAATTTATGGCAATCACCCCTGGGACAGTGTTCTTATCTCATTTACCATATACCACTGGATATGCCAGGGCTCTGGTTTAAACCACCTCTTCAGACATACCCCCTGTGTTTTTCTCCTTCCATTTTGCCCACTCTTCACGAGGTCCAACCAGATTTTAGCCCAAATCCTTGGAGGAGAGTCTTCACCAACCCACTCATTCATACTTTCCACTCGTCTAGGAACCACAAAATGTTTGCTCCTGTGTGTAAGAAAACCAGAAGGTTTTTGAGGTTTACACTGCATCTCACAACCTCTATGCAATGAATCCTGAGGGGAAAGCTGGGAGTGGTTTGCGAAATCCTCGGCAGCAAAGGTGCCACTGCTGGAGCCTGCCATGCTCCTGGTATGAGGAGCCCCACAGCAATCTACACCACTTCTGTGATGAGAATTTCACCACAACTGCTGCCATAAAACTTAGGGTAAGTCTAAGGACACTTCTGTCAGACCATTCCTCTGAATAGGAATAGATTTATTAAAAATGAGTAAGAAACCACATGTTGGATTCTACAAGCATCCTTCAACATTAAGCTTTGCAATCAGTGGCACAGTGCATTGGAGAGAAATACTGGTGAGGAGTAAGGGGGAGAAAGCAAGTGACATTTGCTTTATGTTTTCTCTAAAAATAACCATGAACCTTAGAGCTGATAAACTCCACAGAGAGATAAACAGCCTTATGAAGTATGAACAATAGTTGAGTCTTTAAGACAGGAGGATGTTAAATGACCTCCTGGGTAATATTTCTGGCATTGCTTGTGCTCATTCTAGAGGTCCAGTGAATCTCAAGAGAAAACTTTAGAGCTCATTGATTTTCTTCCAGTCTTACACTGTCCCTTTTACTTTCATAAAATTATCAGCTACCACCATGCAGAGCTTGAAGGAGGACTCTCAGAAGGCTGTCAACACCATCTTATAACCATCCAGAAAATCAATTATATGGGGTGTCACAGGGTGCTCTTAAATAAACTGTAACTGGACTGGCAGTTAAGTATGCTGAAGACATTATTTTCCAATGATGATGCAATTACTTGTCTCAAAAACTAGGACTTTGGTTATCAAAAGGTAATTACCATAGATAAAATACATGAACAGATGTTAAATTATCTGTGATAGATACCAAGATCCTACTATTTTCTATTTAAAGCTATATTCTCCACTTTAAAGACTGTCACCGTGGAATTTGTTTTGGCTGATTCAGCAAAAGGACTTTGGTGAAAACAGCAGCAGTTAATAATGGGGAACTAGAAGCAAAGCTGAAAGCCCATGCTTGCTAACTGTTAATCAAAGTCTGCTAGAGCACACTCTGAAACTGAGCTGCCATCTGCCATGCTTATGGACAAGTCAGAGAGTGGAAGCTATTTTTTTTCCAAAATATTTCTGGCTAACACACAGATAGGAAAGACAGGGAAAGAAATGAAATGTGATGAAGTGCTGACACAACACAGACAAAGCCCTGGGCCTGTGATAGATGCCATCATGCCTGCAGGACAGCAGAATGACCTTCTGGCTTTGCTTCCCATCCAGCTCTTTGAGGAAGCCACAGGGCAGAACATGTGTGTAGAGGGAGTGTAGTGTTTGCACAGCACCTCAGAGAATTCCTGATTCCCTGGTCCATAGATCTTCAGGAGTCCATCCAGCACTGTAATATTGATTTCTCATTGCTCTTTTAATTCTATCTTCTTTCTCCTGAACTCTGGGAAATTCTAAGCATGTTTAACTGTGACTACTCCAAAGACCTTTGTGAGAGGGTGAAGGTAAATGATAAAGTCATTGAAAAGATCAGACATGAAAAACGTCTGCTGCAAAACTAACTGGCAGCTTGAGACAGTGAACATCATTTAAGAAAAAAAGATGCAGGATCAGATAGAGTTTAATTTAAAAGTCTTTCTGCGACAACTGTTCCAATATTCAAAAAATATGAAGAATAATGAAGATGATCCTGTTCAATGACACATTTGAGAGAATGGAATGACTAGACACATTAAGATAATTGTAATTTCCCTTCTGTATACCTCTTACTTCCTCTTTGCCTTGGTTTGGATCACAGATTGACTCTGATCACTGAAAAAATCAGACCATAAAATGTCTTAACGGCCAGGGCCTTTCAAATGATGCTACATATCCCAATCAAATAAACACTTAAACCTAAGTCTGTTTTTTCACTTATATATAAGAAAATAGTTACAGGCTTCCTTTTTTTTCATTCTGTTTAAGTTTCTGGTTCTGTGCATCTAAGATACAGAAAAATTATACCTTTCCTGCAAACAGACTATAAATTGTGGACATGTTTTCATATCTATCAGAATTGTGTAAAATTGCACTGGGGTGCTGTCACAGGCACAGGTTACACAATCATGTTATAGGTAAAATCATAAACATGTAGGGGCCATATATGTTGAAGAGGGCATTGAAAAAATGAAGCTATTAGAGGATATGGTTCTGTCAGAAAGAAATAGGACTGTCTTCTACATTTGCTTAAATATTAGCCTACTAGAATGATAGAAAAAGATAAAACTAAAGCATAACACATCTTGCTAAATGCACTCCTTATTGCATACTCATTTTTATATTTGACATAGACAAAGGACCATGCTGCCAAAATCCTGTCCAATCTTCTGACTTGATTGGTGATTTAACAGAAGATACTAACCCTGGACATCTTACATTACTTTGATCTGTGCCACAAGTGTACTGCTTAATTGCTTGAAAGAAAACACAAAATGCTTAAGAGCCAATGTAGCAGCCACCCCAAATTTAAATATTTATATATTTTGAATAGTTTCAGACATTTTTTTGCCTAGTTTCTGAGGTAACTTCAGACTTGGAGACTAAAATAATACTAGATAGAGATCATGAACATGTTCATCCACAGAGAAAAGCCATCCTGTGATCAGAGCAGAAAATACCTCTCTTGTCTTGTCTTTGCCCAGGCAGCACAAGGAGAAGAGCACCTGGTTACAAGGAGTATTATGAAGTACTGTAACATTTGAGCAGTTCAGAGAGATCAGAAGGATGTGTAGAACTACTGAAGATAACTTTTACACCTACCACTCTGTTTTGCTATCTTGCTTTGATCTAGTTGTGCTTTGCTGCAAAAGCACCTGAAAGACAGGAGCCTTAGGCTCCTCCCAAATGGGAATGCAGGGGAGGGACAGTCCCAGCTGATGAAGTGCTGCACCACACACTGCATATGCTCCCTTTTGCCTCATAGAAGTATCAGAAGGGAAATTTGAGTTAACGAGGATGGAGAAGGTTTACAGAAGATATTATCAGTTAAATACTTGCTTAACTGCTCCAAATGGATCAGGTTCTGAGGCCCAGGGAAGTGGAGGTGGAGTAGGACCATGGCAGGACAGCTGCTTGAATCAGCAGCCTTTCCCTCTTTTTGGGTATGTATGGAGTCACATGGCATTTTCCAGCAGCCACATCTGTGTGAGCAACAAGCATCAGCATCTTTATTCTGCTTGGACAATCTGTAAGCAGCTTTCAATCAAATGAAAAATTGCACCAATTACAGGTATTAATGTAACAAAATTAATTTGGAAATCTCCAATGGTAGGAAGTGGTGAGGGATGAAGAAAAGTATGTGACACATCATCATTCTCACCCCTATTATGAAATGCAGTGCTTGCATTTCAGTACCTTTAACATTAATTTTAAATTAAAAATTAGCAGTCATATCACAAGGGAGTTTCAGCCACATACTGTGTCTGGGAAACTAAAATTAATAAAGACAGCATGACCCATTCAAGTATATGTCTCAATACAGAAAGGATATATGAAGATGCATTTATGATTTATTTGTTTTCTTATTTATGAGGCCATCTGCAGCCAGTCAGTTCACCTAAGCCTGGTTACAGCTGAGATCCCCATTTTTGTTGTTGTTTGTGCTGTTTCTGACATGGAGCCTGCCTATTAAAGAACCAAGTTATGAAATGCACTACTCACCCACAGCTGCACCCTCTTTTTCCCCAGTAGCTGTATGATTGTTTGATGTTAATGTGATCAAGGCCTGTAGGAGGTTGCTTGTTACCACCCTTATAAAAAGCAAAAATCATCTCATGTACAGACAATTCATATTGATGGGTTGACAACAAAACTAGCATACTTATGCTAATTTTTTTCAGTTGTTGAAATTTTTCTGGGTCTTTTATCATTTAAATATCTTTCAACAGCAGGAAGTCCTGCTGAATAAAATACCTGAGGAATGCATTTTAGAGACATATTAAAGTATATCAGAGCACAGTTTTCTAAATCAAGATCTAAGCCAATCTTCTTCTATTTAGTCTCACATCTTTCACATACACCCAAGCAACTAATAGTCTCTGTGAAGTCTCTCTTTCCCCACACCTCATTAGGTCAGGCCTGAACGTTCCATTTGTGGACAGGAAAGCTGCCATTCCCCAAAGGTGGAAGGATTTGTGACTATCTTTTTCCATCTGCTTTGTGAGAAGTCACTCCTTGGAGAACATGGAAAGAAGGGAAAGTATTGATAGCCACCACAGGTAAGTCACTTCTGATGTTCTGAGGACAGAACATCTCAGGTTACTGCAGCTGTTATTGCTTATCTCAAAGTTGTGTTTACAATCCCCACCTGCAGCTGAAGATCTTGTTTCCATCATCAGCTCCAAACAGGACAATGATTAATAGCCAAACACAAGCTGTCTAATCATAAAATAGGAAGTTTTCAGAGTGACTTTGACCCTCCAAAATGCAGCAAGGCTATATTTTCACACTTTCCCCTGCAACAATGAAAACTACAACTACATGTCTTGCAGTAAAACCTCCCAGAATCAGCAGATTTAATCACTAGAAGTTTGGGTATGAGGGATGACCAAGTCACACTGTGTTACTGTGGCCATACAAATAGACAACATTGTGCAGAAAATGTGTTCAGTGTTTTAAATGGTGCATCAGATATACAGATATGGTGAATTGAAAAAAAAAAATTGCAGTAGCCCTTCATCTATATAAGTTCCCAGCACTTCCAAGGTTATGGCCATTTTCTGAAGAGCCACTGCATTTCCACAGCTTCTAGAGGGTATCTCATGTCTGCTGGAAGCATTTCTCTGACTACACCCATCCTTTTTCAGGCTCAATAAAGCCAAATGATACTTAGGTAAGGCTTTTCATGCAGATATTTCCTTTTGTTATTGTTGGTTTTCTTTTTTTCTGACAAGCTTCTTGAATACTCTAGCAAGTAGCATCCTGTCTTTCCCTAATATCTGAAAGTTGAGATTTCAGGGTGAAGATGGACAAATTAACTGTGCTACTGTCTAAAACATCATTTTGTCCTAAGGAAAATTACACTGGGCAAGAGATCAGAACATATAATGACATTTATCTCCTAGAATCTGCTAGATGCATTTATAAAATTTAAGGCTGACGAACTAATGCAAAATGTCAGATCTAATTTAGAAAGTTCAATATCTAAAATGTTATTTTTACTGTTTCTCAGATGTTCTGTAGCTCAAGTGCATTCAGAGAGAATGGTCTTTGCTAATGCTACCTCCTAACTGAAGTTACCATGTCAATCCAAATGATCATCATTTTACATTTAAACTGTTAATCACAAATAATGAAGCAGAACCTTCTGCTTGATTTACTAGACCAACAACTTCAGATATGTCCTTGCAATAAAGTACGAGCAGAAGAAGCTTGTCTTTGCAAAATGCATTCAGACACTTTGCTCTGTGTCAGAGTTGGTAAAATAAGACATAAGAGTAAAGTATTTGTGCAACCTGTCATCTGCTCTTTCCAGATGAAGTATACAGGTTCCTTTACCTGTCTACCCTGGAATAAATGAACGTCTACTACTTCCATCTAAAATTATTCCACAAGGAATTGCTTTTTGAAGTTCTTGAGTTTCTTTCTGAGTTCCTTCCACTCACAACCCCAAACAACTTTATTTTAAATCTGAAGTCATATTCTCCCAAATTTGCACCAGGAGACAGCAGCATATGAAATTCATGAATGTATTTTATCTCCCCGTATTCCTTTGTTGACCTGTTTCTTACTTCAGAAATTGCCTTCAGGTGAATCAGCAAGCATCTTGTGGGAAACTAAGATCTGCATCTCATCAATAAAAGAAGAACCTGGTTCCTTGCTTGTATCCATGCATCTTTCCTCCCTATATAATCCAAATATTAATATAACCCATCATAGGCAGGCAATAAGCTTGTGGAGGTGCTAACACACTTGCATCTTTCTCACTAAGCAAAGCCCTGTGCATTCCAGAGGAAAGGGGTTTTGGATGCTGGTGGTCAATCATCATATTCTGAGCTTGACAGAAATTAAAGTTTGAGGTTAGTCAATGAATATTCCTGAACAGTACAGTCAGCATATGTAGTGGTTGCTCTTTTACACCCCATATTATCTTTTTTATTTTTATCTCATATTTTACCTTCTGCTAGAGCAACTGGCAGCCAAAAAATAGACAACTACCCTCCAGGAGATGAAGACTCAACATACTGAAGGGATGAACTGTGTCAGGTGTAATTTCAAGTCTTCCAGTCTGTTATATACCAAAGTATACATGAATATATGTAGCTCATACTTCACCCTACCTTTTTTCCCCAGTGGTCTCAGTGTCCCCTCAATATCTATTCTATAGTCAAACAGGTCACAGTACTTGCATACTGAATGAATTTCATTAGCTTTCTTCTTCAATTAACAGCTAGTGCTTTAAAATACACTTGTTTTATAAAAGTGTTTGGTGTCGTTATCTTGCAGCTCTCCTTCTTAAATACACTTCTCCTCTGCAATTTCTACCTGCACCTGCAGGTGATAACTTTTCTTCATTACCAGACAAACAAATTTAGGCATTAATCCCACAGGAAGTACCATAAAATTGGTTTCAGGCTGCCTTTAAATTTCCTTGCTATTTACCTCAGCTAAATCCATGAACCAATCTCCAGCTTTGCAGCTTTGCTTCCTCAACTCATGTATTAATGACATGTCAAAATCTAAAGCTCCCTGAAGAAAAGAGGTTGCCATGGGATACTGAGCGCTTAGGAGCAAAGTGTAGAAAGATGCATCCTGCTAAGAAAGGCTCCAAAGACCTTGCTGTGTCAGGCAGTATTGCTTTTTATCTCTTTAGATGAAACAAAATCACTGCTCTGGGAGGCACTGGGCATCTGTCAACCCTGATTGCACCATCACACTGACCATTTCAACAGGACTACAGGAATCCATTAGTTGAATGGAGAGACTCCCAGCTCCTCAAAAGCTCTGACTGCTGTGTAGTATCAGAGTTGCTCTCTGGAAACACAGACAAACAATTTTTCCTCAACAGTACGTGTCTGTAATTACCCTCCTCCCTCTTAGCTTTGTAAACAACTCCAAACCCATATGCAAAGAGTTTGTGTGCTACATATTAGTGATACTTATGAAGGACAAAAAGAGAATAAAGTGTGAACACTTTGGGTGGGGCTAGCTAGCCAGGTGAACATCATTTATTCAAAGGTGAACATCATTTATTCAGAGGGAAAGATGACTTCTGAAAACAAATATGAGAAAAAGAAGAGTTGAAGACTAGAAGATTTGATTGCTGAAGCATAATTTCCAAGAGAGAGCATAGCTTCTGCAAGTGTGTGCTTAGTGAGAAGAATAGAAGTCTGAGTTTTCTGGAAGGCTACCAAGAGAGAATGCATTTGTGACAAGTTCTCTGTGTGCATCAAAGACCTTGGTCACTGATATACTTAGCTCCATGGAATCACAGAGTTGTCAGGGTTGGAAGAGAACTTAAAAATCATCAAGTCCAACTTTCACCCAGCACTATCACTGTAATCCCTTAATCACTAAACCACATCACCCAGTGCCAGATCCAGATGCCTCTTAAACACCTTCAGGAATGGTGACTCCACCACATCTCTGGAAAGCCCATTCCAATGCCTGACCACCCTAGTGGTGATTTTTTTTTTCCTAATATCTAATCTGAATCTCCCCTGTTTCAGTTTAAGGTAATTTCTTCTTGTCCTCTCACTGCAGTCATGCCAGAAGAGACAGGACCCACCTCAGTACAACCTCCTTTCAAGAAGCTGTAGACAGCAATGAGGTCTCCCCTGAGCCTCATCTTCTGAGACTAAACAAACCCAGGTCCCTCAGCTATTCCCATAAAGCATGCTCTAGTCCCTTCATGAACTTGTGGCCCTTTTCTGGACATGCTGCAGCTCCTCAATGTCCTTTTTGAAGTGAGGGGCCCAGAGCTGAATGCAGTACTCAATGTGCTGCCTCACCAGTGCCATGACCAGGGGGATGGTCACTTCCCTGCTCCTGCTGGCTACACTTCTCCTGAATACCATTGGCCTTTTGGCCACCTGGGCACACTGCTGGCTCATCTTGAGCTGAATGTCAACAAGCATGCCCAGGTCCCTTTCTATCAAACAGCAAACAGCTCTCAAGTCACTCTTTCCCCAGCCTGTAGAAGCATTTATATATTCCCATGGCAATGTAGTCACACTAAAATGTTTAAAATTTCGCTTTTTCAGAACACAAATTGCTGCCACAGAGCTATAGTACATATCCAGAAGGGGCTTCTGACAAAATTTTTAGTAACAAACAAGTTTACAGAAATGCAGTTATGCCTGAAAATTATTCACAATAGAGAAGAAAGGCTGAATTTAAGTAAAAAAATTGTGCCCTTTTCCTTTTCTACCTCTGGCAGCAAAGTTACTCTGTAAGGATAGCTATATATATTTGATTGCAAATCAAATTGTTGTGCATAGTGTGTTTATTGTTTCAAAAATCTACCTAAGGAGATAATATTCAACTGGTAAAACCAATCGTGGGTTCACATGTCACATGTTTCTAATTAATTTCTTTGAGGGAAAACTTCAAAGAATTTTACCTCTGGATCATCAATGATGTTCAATTGACATGCAGATGATATTGGAGATTTCCATGGACAGATACCTAAAGATACAGAACTGTATCTTTACAGCTATCTACACACAGCTAACATACAGGCTCAGGTCTTCTTCTGCAGTCATTTGTGCAGAGAGAAATGAGGCAAAATGATGCTCAGGGGACAGCAAGCTCTCCAAAACAAGTGCAGGGTGTGTCTAGTTCACCAGTGGCTGGTGGAGGTTAGAGAAGTTTCTCTATCACAATGGTTCACAGTTGAAGACCATGCTGGATTCTGTCAGCAGGATCTATTTTATATCATGAGCAGCCAATGCTAACAAGAAAAGAAGTAACAAAATACTCATTTTAGCTGCACACTATAGATAATATTTTATAGTAGAACAAGGAAATTGGTATTACTTAGCTCCAACACAACAAAACCCCAATGAGTACACCACTGAGACAATATCTAAAATATTGTGTTCCTGTTTCTGAAAAGTCTGTATCACAAAAAGTATGGGGACTTTTCAGAAAAGAGGAATACATTATTAAAGAACAGGATATTGTGATTTATGGGTAAAGATTAAAAAATTAATGCATGGTTAAATTAAAGCTATGGAGATAGGGGTATGAAAATCAGTTTCAAGTATTGGAATATCGCGAGCAATGAAATGGAAAAATTTTCACTTATGCCCAAAAATTAGAGATAATTGAATGATCATAAGAATAAGCAAATCTGGGGTAATAATGGATAAGGAGACATCTCTCAACAGGGCACTTGACTGCACCACACTGCTCTTTTTCAGAAAATATTGAGGCTCACACCTCTTAATATAAATGCACGTGCTAGCTCATCAAGTCACCCACATGGGCAAAATAGCAGTCTAGGAATGTGCTCTCTTTGTCAGCTTTCTCCTGCAAACTTGCAAGACTAAATTAAAAACCAAGAAAAAAACAAATTATACTGAGTTCAGAACATCAAATGAGAGCAGATTCTCGAAAAAGATGAGCTAAAAATTGCATTTCTTGGTTTTATTTAAACTTTTTGTCCTGCTGGAAAGATCTGAGCCTCTTAAAAACCCACAACACATTACACCAATAATACAAAAATTGTCTTTGGATAAACATTTCTCCTTGGAAAATCTTTTTAGTTCAACATTATTTTAAGCATAAAGGATCTCCTAAAAATTGCAGAATCTTTGAAACCAGAATTTTTTGTTTTGAAAGCAGCCATAGTGATTGTCAATATGCTCTCAATATTATTTCTCAATAAGCATGAAATATTTTTTTTACTGTATTATCATGAATTTACTGACCCATTTATTTTTAAATCTAAGAAAATAATAATAAAAAAGCAAAAGGTAGAGACAAAAATTATTGAAGCAAGCAAAAAAAAAAAAATTATTCAAGGTGCAACTAGTACCCAGCTCCCACTGTACATTTTGAAAACTTCATCCTTCCTGGTGCCCACTGGAAGCCCAATGACACAGACTATTGGGTTGGACTGGTGGTCCATGTAACCTGTGCAGTTAATTGCAGCATCAATTCCCACCCATAGACCAGGACACAGCCCACCCAGTGAATATTTCATTTAGGCAGAAAACAGCCCTGGAGTGGATTCATGAAGAATGAACTGCATCCTCATATCTTTAAATTTAACTTTGCAAGTCATCGCTTTCAGGTGTGTAAGCCCGAGAGGGGCTTTGAAAAGCTCCTGTTGTAAGTCAGTGGCAAAGCTTCCACTGGCTTGTGAACTGCTACAAGACTTTGTGAAAAAAAAAAAAAATGCCAGCAGTCTGAGAGACTGCAAATTAAAGTCTTGGGAGGCACAACACTGTCCCGCTTACTCAGAGTGGCAAAATGACATCTATAACTCTGCAGTTCACTTGGAAAGTAGCTCATGTTTGGGCCATGTGATGCCAGCCAACTGATGTAGACATTTAGTTTTCCTAGACTCATTCTATAATCAAGTGATAGTGATGAATAGCAGCTGGCTCCTACTGCTCTCACATTTAGCAAAATTAAGACTAAAATTTAAAAATTTCAGACACAGTCCTGGTTCTCTGCTGCTTTTACATAACAGAGCTGCTGGGGATGGCATTTTGCTCTCCCAACAGAGCTTCAGTGTTAAAGCAAACCTCTGAAGCATACTTCATCTCCCTGAAGAGTGTGAAGAGCAAAGAGCAATGCAGCAGAGAGCTACCTAGATTACCACTTATTTACCCAAATACAGATATTCAACCACTCAGCCATTTCAGTTGGAAACTGGCCCTTGGACATATAAAACCCACCCTTTGAGCCTTAAGAGACACTTATTTTAATATAGCCTCTGTTAAACATGGAAAGTCAGAAAAGCTGCAGTTTTAGTTCCTGCCTTAGGATTGCTGCCATCTTGCTGGTGTACAACATACTCAGGCTTGACTTCACATGGATATGGGGAACCATTTCCATTTTGCATTTTAATAAATAACCCAGGATAGCCCTTGAAACTAGATAACCTCTAGTTTTAAATAATTACTGAGCCTCTTAAAGATTGTCTTTGTACCTCAGCTCAAGGATGACCTCAAATGGCCTATGAAAAAGCTAAAACTACCTTTGTCTTGCTCCCACTGTCATAGTATAGCAACACCTCCACCATGTAAATTTAATGCAGAGTAAAGACATCCTTTTTCTTCAGTGAAGGCATGGCCTGAGGCTGCTGCTTCTCCCTTCTCTCTGTGTAGGAGCATGGATGTCTTTTGAACTTCCTGAAGTCAGCAAGATCCCCTGAGTATTATCATGTTTATTTCAAAAAAGGCCTATTGTTCTGGAGACTAAGACCATTTCTGAGGCTATTTTGAAACTGCTCTTTGAAACTGTTAATTGTTCTAACCTTTAATTTTAGGGACATCAGAGGAGAAGTGATTAAAGATCCATTTCCCCAAACAGAGACACTATTTTTATTCATTTCTTATGCCCTATTTGGCTATTTATTACCCTTATTGTTTCTTTTGATTGTTGCTAGGGAGAAGATTAAAACTCAATGTGCAGCACAGCTCATTCTAGGGTGCAATTTTTCTGGTATTTAAAATAATACATGCTAGATAATAGATATAAATTACTGTGTTGAGCTTAAAAGAGGATATTATTGTGCCACATTTAGTTTTATTTTTTCCTAGTCTTCAAAAAAATGTTTCCTGAAGGATGAACAGGAAGAAGACAGATATGATAAATGCAAACAGATTTCCTCTGTGAATGCAAGAGGAGAAACATAAGCCCCCAAAAAACTGCCTGATTTCCTCTACAGAACAAAGAACCTCCTCCCCAGACACTTTAATTTTTTTTTTTGTTACTGAATTATGTGCCATCATGCATTATTCAGATCACATGACATAATTCTATGAATAAAAATAATTTCCTGATATAGCCATATCATTGATTCACCTATAAAATATGGACAAATATCCCCTACTGGTGGTAAACTACACTGGGCAGGGCAAAACCCAGAGTTTCTCTTGGAAAAAGTTGGTAAACCATTGTGTTTGGCTTTCGGTCTCTAGTTCTTTTCTGGAGAGATGGATTTGTTCAAGAAGGTTGGTTTGTCTAAACATGATCAGCAGGAAGCAACAGATTCTGAGTAGACCACATGAGGCATCAGCTTCATTGATAAAGGTTGTTTCATGAAACTGAAACAGGTGGTTGAGGAGGAGGACTTCCATGTGAGCCCTGCTAAACTGAGATCAGTGTCCAGAGAAGGAGGAGTGATTTGCCCACTTCTGAGCATATCTGGACCAGATTTGTGGAAACCCTGGAGGGAGAACTGTCATTTGGAGATCTGCACAGCTAAAGCCAGGGCTGTAGGAATGGCTATGCCATCCACAATGGGCCACTTGGCTGTGGCATTTTTCAGTTTAAGTGAAAGAATAGGAAATAAGTTTCATCAAGCAGGAAGAAAAAATTTCTTTCAAGGTGATTGACAGATTTTTAAAGCTCCTGAAATGTGAGAATGAGTAGAAACTTTTGAGTTTGTCAAAGCATTTACATTCTCTTAGAAACAATATCTGAAACAAGGCAGTTGATTCCTGTTGCTGACACTTGTCCAGAAGAATTCAGAGAGGAAATTCCCTCCTGTATTAAAAGAGAAAACATGCCTGTGGTCACAACCTCCTCTTACCTCCTCAGGCTTAGTTTCTACAGCTGACTGCCTTTGGGCACATGCCTATGTGCTGCTCATAGTTTTATCAGTGTCCCATGAGAAGGAGAAGTTGGAAAGAGCAAGGTTTCATTCCCAGCACTATCAAAGGGTTTCTTGTGAGCCCTGGAGCATCTCATTTCATCTGCATTGTTCACTTCATTCAAAAATAAATGCATAGAACTTACCTATTCTGCTGTAGACTAAAAAAAAATAAATATTAATGTACATATATCACTCAAATGTTGCCCTGATAAGCATCACACAGAAGTATCCCTAAATATTCACAGTGAACAACAGATAGTCACATCAAAGTGTTTGGCTATCTTACATGAACTTTGGGTCTTTCTCTCACAGGTATTATGGTATGCCTCAATTGTATGACCATTGTATGAACATCAGCTACCAGTGTCACTGATTTAGGGGAAAAAAAAGCTAAAAAAACCCCAAACTTGAAAGACTCCAGTTTGGACTTAATGACTTGGCCTGGGATACTTTCAGTCTGTGACTGCTGCATTGGACATATTCTGACTACCCAGAACTCTCAAGTTATATTTAGAGTGGCAAACACTGGAAGTACCAGGAAAGCTGTTTTTATAATAGAACATTGATCACCAATTTCTCTCAAGAACAATGACCTTAGGAATTGTAGATATATTTTAAAAGAAGACCCAGTGGTAATGGATGCAAGACAGACTTTTGTAAAATACTAACTTAGCTGCTTTCCTCATGGATCCTTTAAACTCTGTGATCCCTGAAATTAAGTATTTCTAGATATTATGAAGTGTTTAAATTACTAGTGCACTTTGTATCCTCTGTCAAACACAAAATAAAAGATTCCCAGAGTTCATAAACTTGACAAATGCAAGACCTGGCATAGACATATGTGGGTTTCTTCTGACTATCAGGCTCTAGAGAACTTCCATTTCTGAGAACGTTTTTCCCACTAGCTTTTTATCTGCTCTTGTATGTGCGTGCTACTCTGACTACTTTTGCTGAAATAAAGCCTGAGATATGATATAATATAATATAATATAATATAATATAATATAATATAATATAATATAATATAATATAATATAATATAATATAATATAATATAATATAATATAATATAATATAATATAATATAATATAATATAATATAATATAATATAATATAATATAGCAACAAGAAGTTCAACCTTTCTATTACAGGGTGGAAGATGTTTCCTTTGAAGTAACTTCAGTTTTATCAACATAAACATTAGGAATCTGAAAAACAAGTGAAAATAATGATCATGCAGAGGTCAAGTGATAGAAAGCTGAAAACATGACTAACTGCACAGCTCCACAAAAGAAGCAACTCAGGACACAAAAAAAGAGGAAAAAGCTTCAAGACAGTACCTACTTGAAAGTCAAGATTTAAATTAAAACAAGAGATGTTGTAGGAAGCAGGTGAACAGAGCTGACATTTTAGGGAATTAAACAACACCTTAAAAATGCAAATAGGGAATAAAAAAGTAATGCAAAAGTATGGTTTAAAGACAGTTTTAAAATAAAAAGAAGAGAGCACATAAGGTGAAATTTTAATAGATTTGAAGATCAACTATCAAGGGAAAAATGAAAATATTAACATTTAAGGAGATGATGAGGGCTACAAAGCATGACTCCCAAATAGTATAGACAATGTTAAAAATCATTAGGAAGATGAAAAGGACTTTCCTGAAGATGTCAAATGAAAATATCACTATAGTAAAGTAGCACCTTAAGTAAACAAATGGTTAGGGTCAAGTGTAACAATGGCATCAGCTATACCATATCAACATTGCCAGGTGAACCATTTCCATGTTCAGATATCACCCCAAGTTGGGACAAACCCAAATGTGCTGAACTCTGACTAGTGTACATGTGTGTTACTGCCACTTCCAAGAAAGATGACTTAGGGAAATATTTGCAACTAAAATCCCCCAAATCACAGAATATGTTGAACTGGAAGGAATCCACAAAGATCATCAAAGTCCAACTCCTGTGCCTGAGAGCACTGTCCAAACACTTATTGAACTCTGTCAGGAGTGGTGCTGTGACCACTTCCCTGGGGAGCCTGTTGCAGTGCCCAATCACTCTTTTGGCTGAGAAGTTTTTTCTAATATTCAGCCTAAACTCTCCATGACACAATTTCAGGTTATTCCCTCAGATCCTGTCACTGATCACCATAGAGAAGAGATCTCTTGGTGCCTGCTTCTCCTCTTCCCTTCACAAAGAAGTTGTAGATTGCAACGAGGTCTCCCCTCAGTCTCCTCCAGGCTGAACAGACCAAGTGACCTCAGCTGCTCCTCATTCATCTTCCTCTCCAGACCCTTCATCGTCTTTGTTGTCCTCCTTTGCACACTGTCCAACAGTTTAATGTCCTTCTTGTATTGCAGCACCCAAACTGCCCCCAGCACTGGAGGTGAGGCTGCCCCAGCTCAGAGCAGAGCAGGACAATCCCCTCCTTTTTCTGACTGTGATGCTGTGCCTGATGCCCCCAGGACAGGGTTGGCTCTCCTGGCTGCCAGGGCACTGCTGGCTCATGGTCAGCTTGCCATTGCCCAGCACCCCCAGGTCCCTTTCCATGGCACTGCTTCCCAGCATCTCCTTCTCCAGTCTGTCTGTACATCCAGGGTTGCTCCATCCCAGGTGCAGAATCCGGCACTTTGTCTTTCACTTCATAGAGCTGGGGATGGCCCAGCCCTCTAATTTGGAAGGAATTATATATATACACATATATAGATATAACTATACAGTGCACACCCCTTGGATAATTACAGTAGTTTAGTTTCATTCACAGAAGCAGCACAAGTGTCCTTTTGCAGTCTATTAGACTGTAAGATATTAGATAGTCTATTAGATAACTATACAGTCTGTAAGATATTAGACAACCTCTTTGATCTCAGGTATGGTCAGTTAACATCTGCAGTTTCCATGAAATATATAAAATACCTGTGTGCTATCACAATGGATACACATCATCTGTTCTACTTTACATTTTGACAAATTTATTCCAACTTTAAGGAGATTAACACCAACTCCACTGAATTGTTCAGTTTTAATTTATAAAAAAAGCCATTTAAAAATAATAACCTTTAATAGGTTTAAGCACCAACTTCATTTGAAGGAGAAACTAATATAGAAATCTCCTGCAATTTTTTACCACAAATTTTTTCAATCATGATTTAAATGTTTCAATCAATATGGCTTCAGAGCATGTCCCTGGTGAGATCATCAGCTATTCACCACTTCAAGCTCATCTACAATCCTAAACCAAATCACATGATATCTAAATGGAGCCAGTCCCAATTTTTTAATCATATAGGCACATTGAAATTTTCAAGGGAGAAGAATCAAGTCACAGCAAGAATAAGTCAGAAACATATCAAAAATTAACTCCTGATTTAAAAATCAGACTATTAGAATGAGCAAATTTGATCCTGCTTAACTGCAACCCCAGACTGTACTGAGACAATGCTTTCATTTTCTATAATTTCCCTTTTTTACAATAATTCAGATATCAAGATGAGAAAATACTCTCTTCTCAGGTTCATCTTAATCTTACAACCAAAACCAAGCTCAAGACTCTTTTAGAGAATCTTATTACTCTAATCAACTAATGATGTCACCACAACAACATAGACACAGGGGCCAGTACTGAAACTGCATTAACTACTGTTTGAAGCCCCATGGAAGATGTGATAAAGCACTAATAATCAGAGATTTCCACACCCTTAAGTGATAATCTGCAAAGCTCTAAAAATTCTGTATGTAGATAGTCCAGCATAAAAGCCAGAAAGATAACATCAAGAATTTACATAGCATCATTTTTTACTTAAATCAATTTAAAAAAACCCCTCATATGTTTATGACTATAGTTGCAAGTTATTTTGCTTCAATTGGTTAAAAAAACCTCAAATATGCAAATTTAAAGAATAACAGGTGAAGAAGGTTAATGATCTTTAATTGAAATTTTATTTTTTCATTTTTCAATTATATTGTGCATGAGAAAGTATTGCTGGGAATGCCAAATAAGCAAAAAAGACATTAATTGGCTAAATAAGACTACACAGCAAGATAAAAATGAAAATGAAATGCTTCTAAACTTAATTTAGGCAGAGGGCATAATCATTTTGAAACTTAATAAAAGGTAAACAGAGTTTTAAGAGTCACTTTTCAATTCAATTGACATGTAATATGCTCCATTTACATGCAAAACCTATCTCGGCTAAATGAGCTACCCACAGTTGGAAGAGGTTCAGTTTTCCAATTGAAGCTAATAGACTTCTTAGTGTAAGTTGAGAGAAGAATCACGTGCAATATAAAAGCTTGTGATGACCAGGTAAGTTGAGAAGGAGCAGGTCATCAATAACAAGCAAGACCTGGAATAGAAAGAGCAGCTGGTTTTTTTACAAATGGGGGAAACCATTGCAGTGACAGCTGCAGGGACAGATCCTGGGTGTTGCTGGTGCACATCAGGTGTGCAGGGTGGGCATGCAAGAAAAAGGAGGAAAAAAGGTGAGAATCACTTACCAGTCAGCTACAGCTAGGAAGGGGATGTTTTGCTGTTGCCTTTCTCTGCTGCATTTGACTCATGTAGAGGCACTGCAGCCAGAGACACCATGTCAGTGTAAATGAATGGACACAGAATCATATCCTGATTTTTCAGATTTTAAATGCATATTCTTGGAGAGGGCAGCAGACAAAAGCATCTAAGAAGCATAAATGACCCTTTCTGGAGGATTGCTTTTCAAACTGTATGAAGACAGAAAATCATGATAATATTCAAATGTATCCTTATGTATGTTATGCTCTTTAATCTTCACTAAAAATGCAGGTGTTATTTCATCTCATCTACATCATAACAGGGATTCTTCAGTGAATTTTGCCTGTCAAGGACCCTAATTGGGTAGTCAGGAGGAGTCAGGCCACTTCCTCCAGGCGGTGTTGCAGAGGTGTTTCTGGCTCTGGTTCCAGCCACAGGCCCTGCAAAATCTTCCTTGTTCTTCCTACCCATCCATATCTCCCTGTCTCAAGCTGAAGCCTCAGAGATATGTTGTGCCCAGAAAGTGCAGGAAAGTGCAGCTGCTCCCAGCTGAGCAATATGCAGAAATCTCCAGAAAAACAAAAACCTACTGCACACACATCTACAGTGTGTTGCAGGAAGGTCAGGCAGGATTTTCACTGTTCTGTGATTTCACATAAGAGGAGAGAAATGCAGATTTTCTACAATAACCTTACTTATTAGCAGTGATAATTGTGTTGTGCACTACGTCACAAGGGAAACTTCTACCAGTGATATCTTAAAAACAATTAATGGGAGAGCAGATAGTTTTTTTCCTGCTGCTGTTGCAGGTGTGAGTGCAGACTCTGTGTAGAAAAGGAAATAAGGGGAGGGAAGAATGGGGTTTGCAAGTAGAATCAACATTCACATGGTTTGAGATTTAAAGAATAAAACTGATGATGCCTGGAAAGGCTGACCTGGAACAGAGACTAGGAAGAGCAAAAGGAATAAAATAGGTATTTATTGAAAGGATACACCTTAGGCACCTTGGTATTTATTAGGCAGTGCAGGAGCCTGGCCAAGGCTACACCCAAGATGGATCCAATCCAAGATGGATCCCGGTCAGGAGTCTTTACGTTTTTATAAGTTTTGGTTCATCTACATATTGGGGTCAATTATCCAACCACAGACCCAGATTATGAAGTCTCAGCCCCCTGGCTTGCCCCTTTCCCTTTGCTGTTTATGCTTTTTGGGTACCAGTTGTTCCTTGATTTTCTAGCTGGGAATGGATTGTTTTGTCTAATTACCCTGTGAAGAGAATTTACTAACACCTAACATGAAGTTTCAGAGTTACATACCAAGCAGCAAAGAATCTGAAAAATAAAAAAGCTAAAACCCAAGGCATCAGTGAGATGAGAAAAAGATTGTGAAAAAGTTATTTGATTAGCATGTACAATTCATATATTCAGCCAGTGTCATGATAAAAAAATGGGAGAGCAGCAGCAGCAATAGAGGTAAGAAAGAACTGAAGATACATGAAGGAAAGAAAAGGTAAGTAGAAAGAAATTAGGGCTAGACAGAGCACTGTATCTTATTATGGTAGTATCTTTTGATGTAAAGGTTCCACTGTCTGCTTCAACAGAAGGTTGTCTTATACAGCCTAAGAAAAGGTTAAGTCAGAAGGCAAGGGCAAAAGTGGAATGTTAATATGGGTGAAATATATTCCTTTGTGAAAGGTGTGAAAAGCTTTCCTTCATTGTTTTATTCTAACTGATCTTTGTGAAAAGCACATTTTCATGTGAATTCAGGATGTCTTCTGCAGCCTGTTAAGTGTTTTTCCCAACATTTAACATCAAAGTGAGTGTGTATATAGATTAGAAGGTCACCCAGCCTCAGTCCACAGGATTTATAACTGTTGATAGCTAAATAACTTTTTTTTTTTTTTTTTTTCTGTAATGCACCTTGTATTGGAAACCTGAGGTTTCCAGTATTCAGTATTCACTTCATCTCTGATCTGAAGGGTTAGGAAACCTTCAGGCAGAACAGAGAGGTGATGTGGCCAAGATTAAAGGAAGCAAGATTTCAGAGTGTAATCTGAAAAGCTCACAAAGCTCCTTGCAGATACTGGCATACTGACAGGAGGCACTTGACTTTTTTTCACTGCTGTTCACTCTGCACACATGGACAAGGCCCTATTCTTGGGATTCTCTCAGGCTCCTGTAAGGTCCAACATTACACGTGGATGTACATGGGTGACTTAGCTTTGGCAGCTAGAACAGTGATTGACTGAAGGTGTCTTGCTTTCCCTTTCCTGGACAGTGCTCTGTGAGATTTTGCAGCTCTTTATCAGAGCACTCAGAGGAGCTGGAAAAAGACTCATCCATTGGCAGAGACACCTCGAGGAACAGCTTTCTCCCAGCAGCCAAAGAATGCCACAAAGAAAAATAAAAACACTAAGAAAATTGTTCTGAAAATCTTGCCAAATCTTGACATATTGGATTTGCAGAGTTTCTTGCAATTACTGTATTTATTAGAAAGATATTTATAAAAACACATACAGTGAATATATACATGTGTGCATATGTATTGCACACAGTACTGCCTGTGTGTATCTAATTACACCAGTTATATACATATTTATGTAGAACAAAATGAGGCTTTATTACTGCTGAGCTATATTGCCAGAACTTTAGGGTGCAATTTAGAGAAGAAATGTCAGGAAATTATGAGACTACCAGCACATTTGTAGCATAAAACTTGACTATGTTTCTTCCAACTACTGTTTCAAATAAAAAATGAGACTGACAAAACACAAATCCAAGCACCTTTCAGCCCATTTTTTCTTTCATCCTATTCTTCCATTTCACATATTTCTACTTAAAGGCATGACCCGGCTTATGCTGTTCCAACATGGGGTGTAACTAACACACATTGTATATTTAAATAATTACATTAAGGGGAAGAGTGTGGAGATCTCTGGAATGCCAGCCAGCTCTCACGACAGTTAATAAACACATCATAAAGTCCTGTTCAATTTTACTAATGCTCCTTCTCCAAACTGTTGACTATATACAGCAATTCAAAACTACTGCTGTGTGCTGGAGGCTGACACACAAGAACACGCAGGAAAAATGAATTTGAAAAGCAGGTCTCGGACTGCAACTATAACTAAATTTGAGCTGGTGCCATGCCTAGCTAATTACACAAATTGAAAGAGGCTAGAAAGAAAACCAGAAGAGCTATATCCCTGGCTTGTACAACACATAGGCAGTGTCCCTGCAAGTGAGGCAGTGGAGGAGAGGAAGGGGGCACACAAGATAGAAGGAGTACCCTCAACACAGACAGGGATGGTTGAGTGATCCTGAATCCTGCTGAGACCTGGCCTGAACTGCAGCTTAAGGTTCTGGGTAATATAAATCAGTGCATTTATCTCACTTAAATAAGGCTATATTACCTTATGCCTGTTGAAGATCCAGCCCAATATATTACAGCTGATAGCAATGATAAGTTGAAAAACTGATTTAAAATCACCACTTGCACTTGATGAATCAGTAATAATGAAAATGCAACCATTTGGGGAAAATATCCCTTCAAATGAGAGCTTTACAATGCTACCATTATGTTGCACATGTTATTAAAAAAATAGTCTAAAAGGTTGATTAGCCCTTTCTAAGGGTGCCCATCCATTATTAATAAAGCAATCATATTTTTAAGGCCTGATTCTCAATTATTTCATTAACTGAATGGAAAATTAAAGAAAGATGAAGAGAGAAACATTTTAGCTTCCTTAGCAGCCCTGGAGAGAAGAACCTTTTCCCCCACAGAGTATTTATTGAATTGTTTGACAAATGGAATAAGCAGCCATTACCGCTAAGGATTTCGGCTGGTGAGCATATGCCAATGAACCTACCAGATTTGTTCATTAAGTCTGACTCATGGAAAGGCTAAAAGAGTACATCATCTCAGCAGTAGGAAAATGCCAAAAAATTAGGTGCTTTGTTTGACCTTTGTTTGTGAATTGGCTTCATCTAGAAATGGGGATAAAAGCCTCCTATAAAAATGCTTCGTCTTCTGGAAAAGGGCAAAAAGCAGCTTTCTTCTAATACAAGTTATGCACAAATCCATTTTTTTCTAATTTATATCAAATTCACAATACTTTTTTCTTATTCAGAGAATAATTCAGAAACAAGAGAGCGCTGTTAAGGCTAACTCTCTGAAGTGAAATTCTTAAACAAAGCAACAGAACTTCAAAGAACAAGTCAATATTTATAAATCAAGGTGCTTCCCATTCTTCTGCTTATCTTCCCTGAGCTTACATAGACTTTACACAGTCAACATATTTCCATTTTCTGACAGATTGGTACCCACTATCCTATGTGAGAGACAGGGAATCAGTTAATGTCCTACCATATGGCAAAAGATGGACACTGATTTTTGTAGAGCAGATTAATTCAGCCTATCAAATTATTTTTACATACACAGGCAGGAAGGGACACCAGCCTATAGATTGAAACTCAAGCCTTGGCTTACAATGAAATGTGTGTCTGAACAACAGTCAAAAGGGGATGAAACCATGTTTACCTGAACCCTCTAAATGTTGTCTACTTATTCCTTTGCTGTTTCTTCAAGGTTCTGTGTACACTGCAGACCTACTAACAGCTACTCTGAAACCAAAACTGGCTGCAGAACATTGCCTACCAGAGACTTCTTTTAGACGACCTAGGGACAGGACTGAAGGGGAGGCTTGCAAGAGCTGAAACAGGAAGAAATGGATCAGAACATTTCCCCAGCGACTCCCCAAGCTGCTCTTGCTGCATTCTTGTTGCTAATGCACCGTATCTATACTTTAGGGAACTGGCTTATAGGACATTTCCTTCCACATCCCTTGAGGTCCCTCCCAGGCTAGGAACATAGGTGATCAGCAAGGCATGCCTTTGTGTCAGAAATGAAATTACCTTACTTATTCTCACTGCTTAAACTACTTCACTGTCACCCAAAGGTGAACACTTGAAAAAACAGAAGAGTGAATATTTTTTTTTTCCATTTGTCTTGGTGTTCTAAATGCCTTATTTTCTTTTTTTTTTCTCTTTTTCTTTCTTTGATTTAAATGCAACTCTACAGTATTAAAGTTCTTTTTTATATTCAAGGCTGATGCAAAGAGGGAATAGCTGCAAAGTGAAATGAAAGCAAAGATGCAGTGAATGGAATCTAAAAGTTTGCCCTAAAAACACAAAGCAACAGAAAACAAGAGATGTTTCTGGGAAAAGATGATGAAGGACATGGTGAGGTTCATCTCTATGAAAAAACAGACAACGGGAATAATGCTATTATCATTTTTAAAATAATAAACCATAGAATTCTTCCAAAAGAATTTTATATCATCAGACTAAGCTTAACATAGTATGCTCCTTCTGCTGTTACCTGAGAATAGCCTATTAAAGAGTTTATACTATTTCATGGATTCATTCTATGGGTTCATTCTATGGGTTTGTATTACATCCTCAAGCCTTTGCTGTAGCCCAGTGTCTCCCCACATGTTGAGCCACAGACCCAGAGCAGAGTAGTACATCAGAACCCTTGCCTTCATCCAGGCTCCAAGCTGCTCTCCAGTGCTACCACACTGGCAATAGGGAGTGCTGCACACCCTAGAGAGTTAGGGCTATCCATCAGCGTGGCTCTCCCTGAGAATCGTGTCGGATCCACGTTTCCACATATCGCTGAGAATGGAAACATCCACAGCACACCTCTGCTCTCCTGCACCCTTGCATCAACTGGAAGATCAGGCAGAAGCACAGCCTAAGCAGCAGACCAGCTAGCAGTCCTCAGGCTCTGGGAAAACAGCAGGTTTTGTCCATTCTGTTGTGTATGATGCCTGCTTCCACAGCATCCTTTGATTACTGTTCCTGTAACTATTACTGCTAAAATTTTCTGGACTTCATGAGGCATGATGGCCACATCTTCCCTACAAGCTTTTTAAGCCCAAATTTTTTTTATATAACTTGTTTCCAGCATTGATTATAAAGCAACACTTTTTGGAGCCCCATAGTTTAACATTAGTGATTGGGCTGACTACATAACTATGGAGTGACCAAGATGTTCAAGTCATAGGAAAGGGAGGAAAGGTTTTCTTGTATTAGCATTTTGTTAATGTGCTTCATATTGCTATTCCTTGACCTCAATCTGCCAATACAATATTTTCAGATTTGGAGTGCTGGGATCATTTTTGAGGTCATCCATTCTTGGAAAACTCAACTTGGGCTCACAGCAAGTGGCAGAATTAAAAACCTATGAGATGATAGTACAGCATATTATAGTATTAGAATATCTGATTTATGATTTACTTTTTTCAATGCTGTAGAAACATACTAATGTGCAGAGGTCAGAGGTCTGAAAAGACTGGAAGATCATATCAATATCCAGTAAATAAGACCCTTAGTGCAACCAATATCCACTCATTACCTGTTAATTAAAAACTAAACTAAACTAAAAAAAAATTCATAGTAACATACAATGTGGCAAGAAAAGAAGTGCTGCACAACAAACACTGATAACCTTATGAAAGTCAAAGAAATGCTGTGCATTTATGAGCCGTGCCAGTTGTGATTCTTTGTAGTCATACATGAATTAAGTGATATATTTGTCATTTGAGTATCTCAGAAAAGGCAGAATTAACTCTCTCTCTGCTATTATGAAAGAACTGTAATCGTAACTCTTGCATCATTACATTATCAGAGAACTAGATTATGAATCCTAATCTTTCCACTACAGATGACAAAAGAAGTTTTGTCATGAGATTTGTGCAAAACAGAACCAGCCTGAATATTCCAAATCAGTCTCTCAGCTTGATAAAATGGTCTTTGTGTAAATGTTGACAAGCAGAAAGTGATATTGCCCCTGCATGTTCAAGCAGAAAGTGGATGAATACTTATTAGAGAACATATTTGCTTGGGAAAATTTGAAAATTATGCAAAATTTTCTTTTCTCCATGAAAATTGCTTCTGATATGTAATCAATGTATTTCAGAATATCTCCTAGCTAAGCAGTAATCACTAAAAAAAAAAAAAAAAATTAAATATGTGCACATAAAAACACAGAGGCCTACAACAAACATTTGACTTCGAGCAGCAGTCCTTGTTTCAGGACTTGTGGTTTCTGCAAGTTTGCAGAAATTTGATGCCCTTCTTTTCTCATCTCTATCAAGATCTTGCTGGGGAAGTTAGGTAAACTATGCATTTTCCCCTTCTATCCAATGGATTTCTTGGGATCTTTTGTTAGCCAATGTTTCTAAGTCATTTGGGTAACATTTACAAAGGACTTTAGTACCTTACCAATGTAAAAGAAAGAGTATGAGGGGCTGTTTTTTATAATTTGTTTTGGTTGAGGTATTTTTCCATTGATTTTCCTACATCTGAGAAGTTTTGCTTAAAATTTCATAATCACATTGAGCTTTTTGGGAATCAGACAATGGATGAAATTTTTGAAGTAGAATACACTCTGACATGATAGAAGGAATTCTGCATCAACTAAAACCTTTCTGAACTCCCTTGCAAAGATAAGGCTTCAAATCAATTATTCAAACTCCTTTCACTAGATCAATGTTTGCATACACAGGCTTAACAGGTGAAGTAACTTTTTTCACATGGGAGAATTGTTTCATTCATTTCTTTTTTTCAGCTGCTGTTTAGTATGAGTGAGGGATTCTAGACTAGTTTCACTAGATTCCAACATTGACACCGTTGGGAAGTCAAAACCTGAGGCTTCCTCTAAATAGGTGTTTTCAAGTCTAATAACTAATTAAAAATTAAAGCTTCTCCTGCCTTTTAAATAATGCATTGAGAATTCCTTGTAGCTGCATCTGGGTTTTGGGTTTCTGTAATTGCTTTAAAAATTGCTTTTTGCAGCCACCGGGGCTATAGACCAAGATCGTGTAAGTTAGTGCATGCCCATGAGAATGTGGGAAACAGAGCTGTAGGCTGGTTAAAAAAAAAAAAAAAAAAAAAAAAAAAAGCAAAGAAAATCTTAGCCAGAATATACCAATGGGAAGTTGATTTTTTTCTTATAAGGCATTATCTCTACCCTGACAGAAGGATCCTGACAAAGTTTATTCTCCTTTCTTCTTCTATCCCCTTTCCTTCTCCTTTCCTTCCTTTTCTTTTTCCTTTTTTCTTCTTTTCACTTTTTTCTCCTTCCTTTTTTCTCTTTTATTTTTTTTTTTCTTTTTTCTTTTCTCTACAGAAATTTTGGCTAGAGAATAGAAGAAGCTTATCTGTGAATATGACAGTCCAAGCCAGTGTTAAGCAAATGGTAGGGTTGTAGGCAACCACCTTCTTTAGAGCACCAGGCATAGAAGGAGGCATATGAATAAAAAAAATCCTTCCCCCACATTCTTTTAATGACAACAAAGAAATTTTTCTTTTTCAGAATAGAACACTGTCTTTCTCTCTCCTCCTCCCACACTGCAGCGTTCTATTCCCCTAATTTCCATTATTAAACTTGCTTAAGACATAAAAATTCCAATGAAACAGCACAGAGCAAAATATTATAAAAAGAACTCCTTCTGGGAACTACAGACCTCCTAAGAAATGGATATGAGTAAATGGAAATTTGAATCTGTGAAAAAGAAAAGGATCTTGTTAAAAAGCACATTAATAACTCAGGAGAATCAAGACAAAACTACAAGACAACAAGCAGTGCTGTAAATCCAAGAAAAACTTTGTGTGATGAACTTGAAGTAAAAAAAGTTATATTCTTTCTAAGTCGACTTGCTTGTATGCTACAGGTTCTAGGTGCTGTGAAGACACAGCTTTGATTTCACCAAAGAAACACCCAAACTCCCTCCCTCACCTCAAATCCTCTGCCTGGTGGTTCATAAGGGACTCCATATCTTTATAACCAGCAGACACAGATGTTATTGTGGCTGGTTTAGTGTAAGGATTTTTTCAGTGATTTACTGGTATTAGAATTTTCCCAGCCACCCATAAAAAAGTGCTATAATTTCTCAACTCAGTGTCAACACGTCATTTTTTTCTAAGACATTTGACAACCCCCTCACTCCCAGATCCAAATCCTCGTATTTTATATTTGCTTTTTATACTTCTGCACAATTTTCCTCAGAAGCTGTTATTGCTTTTCCTGATTTACTCAATTTTAAATAAATCCATTTGGTCTTCCTCTTTTGGCAAGAGTAAGGTATCCTCATCATACTAATAGCTAAAACTAATCTGAAAAATAATGAATTTGTTTTTCTAGTTGCACCACATACAACTGTATTCTGCTTAAAAATGCCCTTTAAAACCCCAAAATGTCAGTTCTTTCCCAGATCCAAAATTATACACTTTTCAGCACATTACAATGTTTAGAAGATACATATAGAAGATGTAGAATTTGAATATAGAAGATGAAAATTTGAATATTAGGTTTTGATCGATTTCTGCTACATTAAAATTTAGATAAATTTTTTTCAAAGAGCACTAAGAATCAGAACCATACCTACCACATTATAAACGAAACAGCACTTTACTTCATTACACAGAAATTTATTAACAGATGTAAATTGGAGAGCTTTCATTGTCTCCCACAGGAAAAATTCTTGCTTCTAGCAGTTTCTTTTTAAATCAGTCATCAGTGTGATTGTTACTAGTTCAACATCATGTTATGTGGAGCTCTTCTTCCAGTTTTATAAAGCAGGAGGGAAATTTGCAAACTTGTGATGAAGTGTATAAATAATGAAGGATGTACTCTGTGAAATTCTGATAATCCACGCTGAGACAAAGCAGAGCCTATGTAATGACCAAAATATCAACAAAAGCTGTCTCTGACAGGTGTCTTGTATAAGTGATTTTCCAATTTCCTGTTGAGTCTACATTTTGCATTTGTAATATCCACCATTGAGGACTTGCATGTTCTATCATTCTGGTCAAGAAGTCGTTAATGCAGCTCAAGTAATACATTCTTCCTGTCCACACCTGGAATTTCAGTCCACATTAATTCTAATGTTATAAATTACAGTAGTGAGTCAACTACTGTAATTTGAATCTTATCTCCTTTGACTTATATTAGTATTAGTATTAAATCTTGTACAAATATTTGGTATTAGTGTCTATTTGATTGTCTTCTTTCCAGTAAGATGTGGATGTGCACTATTACATTCATGTCTTCATTTAGTTATGAATTCCTAATCCATCTTAATTCTTAGACTGACACAATTTCTTTAGAAGTACATATACCACTGCCCTGTTCCTTTCTTGGCAATCTCTTTAGAACTCCATTTGTTTTTAACTTCCTATACATTTGGTAAAGAAGATAATCAAACATTCACTTAAAGATATGAATGTTTTCTATCCTGCCTTAGAAGCAGTACCTCAAACTTCTGTTCTTGTACCTAGTAGAAATGTCAGTTTGGGATTTGCCTCTGGACGTCCCAAGGACTACCTGGGGGAAGTCTCTGGCTTGCTACCACTGTCAAGAGTAGCTATTTAGAATGCTGTGAGTAAAGGCCAAACATAATTCTCCCAGACTCCAGTAAGTCAAGGACTCCCCAAGCCAAAGATGTTTCCATTTGGAAAACCTTGATGTTCCTCTTCCATTAATTTCTCTAATCTGAATCCATGTAAAGGAACCACTAGCAAAATTATAAATGCAAAAGTTTTCATCCTTGACCTGCACTGAGTGCTCTGTCAGATTTTTATCATGAGCAGTAACTACATCTAGTGCTGGAGCATCTGTGGATGTCAGTTATATATAAAAGACAAGTAGAGTTGTGTTTTATGCTTCTGAATTGACTAAATATAGAATGAGACTGAGCTGCATCCCTGCAGAAATGAAACATGGTTTTGATGCTTATGACTACTCTATAAAGTTGAAATTTGGGAAGAGCAAAACAAAATTCTTTCTAAAATGCGATGTCAAATCCTCCTCAATAGGAATCACAGCTCCACAGAAGTTCAGTGGAGTGACACAGTTTAGTGCCTCTCCCCAGTTTCTGCCTCCACCCTCAATGCACTGTCAGGTTCAAAATACACCTAAAAATTAAAGACAAAACTTAAACTTGTTAACTGAGAGGCTGCATAATGTATCTTAAGATATAAAATACATACCTTTAGGGGACACTTAAAAAAAAGTAAAAATCCACCATCTGTTTCAATATGAGAGAGGTAGAACACCAGACTGTACATTCTACTCTTTTTCAACAAAGCTACTTCAAAAGTATGTGGGATGTGAGAAATGCTCCTTTCTCAAGCACATGGCCCTTGCTTAGCTCTCCTGGTCTTTTGAAAGACTTCTGACCTAGCAAAGTTCAAAGCCTTTGAACACTGTGTTGGGCATGCTCTGCAGCTATTTTAATAACCAGGAGGTGTACCCTGAAATAGAAACATGGTGCATTCATGAGCAGCTGTGAAGTATTCAGCTTTCAAAAAGTATAAGAAGCACCAGATACATTTGCCCAACTGCTCCATCCTAATGTATAGCTTATAATTTGCTCTAGTTCAACGCTCTAAAACACTGCTTCTGAAAATGTAGACATTATAAGTATTTAAACCCACCCAATGCCTCAGAGCCTCGTGAGAGCCTAAATTAAAGTCTAAAGCCTTTATATCAGCTGGGCTATAGAAAGAGCAGTAGTCTTAGAGGAAGTAGAGAGAGCAAGAGAAGCTATGGAGAAGTAACTTTATCAGCCTGAGGATTTCTTTAACCCATAAACCAAATTTGTATATGGATATTCAAGTAAGTATAAATACACAGACATGCAGACATCTATGAACAGAATCTGTTACTTATCCTGAAATTATATGAAGTAGTTTCCTTTATTGAAAAGACAAAAGTTGCTTTCAAATCAACTGGCTAGTGTACAATTAGCATTGTGCTAAAACAGTGTCTAAAGGCAGTTAATTTCCAGAACTAGGGACTTCTCTAGTTTTATAGGAAATTGAAATTCCATCAATCTAAACAGTCTATGATTCTGCTGGAACAATGTCTATAGATGTGAGAAACAGACAAATGGGATCAATGCAACATGGAGGGAAGAAAAAATGACTTATTTATCTATCATTGCAACATACAAGCTGCTTTAATAAAGCTATGAGAAATGACATTCACTAGGAGACAAGTCATATCATAAGAATTTATTGGATGTCTTCTGCTTGATAAGCTTTCTTAGACTTTGTCTGCTGTATTTAGGTTCCTGAAGCTTTTATATTGGAGACTTAAAAAGAAAATCACACTGAGATATTTAGGTTCCTGTAGCACCACTTCACTCACAATGTCTGTGTCTCTGTATCTGAGAGCTAACCTGCCACATCAGGATTTACTTTATAAATTAAGTCACTTGCTCCTCTTCATGCCTTGGAATTCCATGGAGGCATTTCAGTTCACACAAAACCAGGGAAATCTAATAGGGAAAAAAACTTCACAGGGAGTGCCTTTGAAACCAGACATCCTCAAGGGAAGAACTATCTATTCTAATTTTTCCATGATGCAGAGTCCACACTGGTTTTACAAGAGCTATCCTGGAGACAGCAGGTATAAGTAAAAGATGTCTCTGACAGCAGAATGCTGAGGCATTTGCTGCTGGAGAAGGGATCCAGCAATGTCAGACCCACATGCAGCTTCTCTCCCCTGACCAGCCCTTCAGTCTTGCTGCTGCCACAGAGAGGGAGGCTGAGGTGGAGAACGTGGTTATTGTGGCAGAGGAAAGCTCCCACTAGGCAACTGCAGCTGACATCTTGCCCTGGACAGCATCAGGAGTAGCAACCTCTGTCTGCACTTTCACAAAGACTTGAGCTGGCTCAGAGAGGAGTTGATGTATTACTCACTGCCTTAAGATAATTATCTATTCTTTCCATCTTGTACTTACTTTGTTATCAAACTTTCAGCAGATGAAATGAAACATCATTCTGATTACAAGTGCATCTTCAAAACACCACTCCTGAGCATAGTTTCCCAGTGACTAGACAGAGAAAACCTCTGATTTACCATCTGCCTTTAATTCCTTTCTGAGTGAAGACATTGAGCAAACAAGCCATCTTTATGTCTCCTCAGCTGTCTATTTAGATTCCCTGAGTCTGCCCACACGTGGCTGAAGGCCCTACACACAGAAGCCATGATATCTGAGGTTGCTGGGTGACTTCTTTTCCAAGTGTACTGCAAGACAGATACATTAATATCTCCAGCAAATACCTGTGCAGCATGGCATCATTATATCCTGCTAGGACTTAATCATACCTAGGATTCTGAATCATAAGGATTCTGAAAACTATTATTTAGACGAAGATTATTTTCTTTATATTAAGCTGCATTAAAAAGAAAACACTTTAAATTGCACTCTTTCAAACTTTTCACATTGCTCTCTGCAAGAGCAAGGTTATTAAGCAGATGCTTATGTTGACCCTTTGAAATGACCGCAATTTAGTAATGAAATTACAGTTCTTCACCTGTCACCATCTACCAATTTGTTAGAGGCTTTGAAATGAATTTCTGTGCAAATGAAAATGATTGTCACCATTGTACCAATCATAAAAAATCAGTTCAGTGTTTCTTAATAGGATGCAAATGCTGTGAGTTTTTTCTGATAAAATAATTCACTACTAAAAAGTAAGGAATTTAAAAAGGTAATATGAAGGTGCAGTCAGCCAGAAAGCAAATGTTAGAGAAGGACAAAGCTGTAAGTGTGGACACAGTAGTATGCCAAAATTACAGAGAAATATCAGAAAGGGCAAGAGTATGGAGTCTTTTAAAATCAGTATATTTGAAAGCTTCTCTGAAACAAGCAGCCTTCCAAAGTAGCATTGCACCTTCTGTCTAGGTAGGATAGGAGTCAGTTAATTACTTTTTTGCAAACTTATAATTTTGTGTAACTCATAGTTTCACATTTTGGCTTACAATACATTAATAGCCAGCTAGAAAAGTGTGGTTCCCAAAACTGGCACCTGGTCCCTTTAATCACAGTCATTGCATTTCAAACCTGGTCACAGCTGAAAATCCTCAGTCCAGTGACATCTCAAGTAACCAGATCCCTGTGAGGACTGGTGCATTAGTGTGCTGTTCCACTGCATCACTGATATATGTTACTGTGCTTTGTCCCTTTCTGTCTCAATAGGACTGGATAGCAAGCAAGGAAGATGAATCTGACCCAAACTTTGCCTACTTCTGCCTAAATAGCCTTTAGGAAGCAGCCAGAAAATATAGGGCCTAGATCATCCAGCACATACAGCTCCAAGGTCTAATGGGACCTCCTGCTTTTGTTCAGGTGTACATTTTTAAAGCTCAGTTTACCTGTCTACATTTTTAGGTTATCTTAAACGGGGCAATAATAGAATATGGAAAGAGGAACCCAGTTTGCCACGAGGAGGTTTTAAGACTGTCTGCAGAAGTCCTCTATTTTACAGGCTCATAGGATGAGTCAATGTGATGAGTCAAGTATAAGGTCAGACTGAGTTTCTCAGGGCTTCTTCTAGGTAGGCCTTGAAATCCTCCTACAATGAAGACTTCCCAGCAATGGTGTTCCCATACTTAGCTGTTTTCAAGGTGAAATAGCCTTTTGCTATATCTAGCAGTCTAAATATTCCCTTTTCAGTTCACAGCTCTTGCCTTTCATTTTCCTGCCATATATCTCAGTGATGAGCCTGGCTGTGTTTCCTTGCTCACCTCCCCTGTAGGTATTGTTTGGTCACTGTTAGCTTTCCACTCTTCCCCAGGGTGAATGAGCCCCATTCCTCAGCCCCTCCTCACAGGGCAAATGCACCAGTTTCCCAGCCATCCTGGTGATTCTCCACTGTGTTGCAGTTTGTAACTCCCCTTTTATCAGCAGCCCAAGGAACAAAGGAATAATCTCCTCCTTTGGTCTAACCGCAGTTCTGTTGATGTGCACCCACGTACTACCCAACTTCATTGCTGCCAGGGCATGCTGCTGACTCACAAGCAGTCTCCTCCCCACCAAAATTTTGGTCACTCACATATTGCTTGTCCTCCTTTATTCTTTTCAATGCTAACAGTTTCTTCCAAGAACACAGGCTGAAAGTTTGGTGCTCCTGAAAGCAGTGCTAAGAATGGCATCATGGTAGCAAATCAAGTGATTTCCTAAAGGGGATCACAAATAGCTTAAATACACTATGTTACATACCTCCACTATAGCCATTCAAATCTTCTACTTAAACAATGAAAGCATATCTCAGTCCCAGACAGGTTAAGAAAAGACATAAATGATAGATTAATTTGATCCACATTTGCAATGGAAGATGTGTGTAAGTGGAGGTAGTAAAACAATATCCACATCCAACCATAAGAAAAAGGAGGGAAACAAGATAAATAGCTCCTTATATCTCAGATAATTTTTAATCTTTAGTATTGATGATCTTTTTCTACTGTCAATTACACTTAAGACCTTATAGCAAACAATAGTTGAATATTTCAATTGTTTTAACAGGACAAGAGCAGAAACTCATCATTCATTCAGCATGCCACAGAGTTATGCTGAAACTAGAATCTACTGGTTTGGTTTTTTTTTTGTTGTTTTTTTTTTTTTTTTTTTTTTTTTTTTTTGTATGCTAAATATACACAAAAGGCATTGAGGAGAGAAGGTAATAAAACTGTTTAACTTCATATCACTGATTCAGAGGTCTAGGCATCTCAGAATCCCTGGCTGTGGTCATCTTTAATGAATGAAATGGTAAGAATCTTCTGGTTGACCACAAGCAATGCTACATGAGACTTTTTCCTTGCCTAAGAGAGTTTTATTACTTAGACAACCACTATGCATCTGTCTGCTAGTAGTAAAGAACACTTTGTAGGACTTGAGGGTTCAACATTGATTTTATCATATTGTAAGGCACAGACTCTTACTTAGATCTTTTAGGACTTCTAAAACCTTGTGATCAGCACAAAGACAGTACTGAATATTCCATTTATGCTAGGTTAAAGCTAAGCTAAAGCCAAAGTGGGTTGATAGTATCAAAGTGGGCTTTCATCTGAAAGGTCCTTGTTTAAGGTCACAGCAACCAGGCAATTTCTTATGTGTTTTTTCTTACTCATACTGAACTCAAAATACCTATTTGATTGCATGCCTTTCTTCAGAGACTTCCACATTCTCACCAGGTCTCTGCATGCCCATTTAAAAGCATGTCCATTCATTGGTTACCTCCATCTAGGAATTGCATTAATTTCTGCAAGAAGGTCACCATTATTCAGATCTCATCCTTTTAGAGAGGAAAAATTAATTCCAGATATTTTCACCTTCAGTGCACATGGCATATGTTAAGTGAATGTATCTGCAACTTACAGTACTGTGTCTGACTTCTCTCATTTCAGAGATCTTCCTGAATTTTCTATTCTGTTCCTGTTTATCTTTTCATGGGCTCCTGGAGAATCAGTTGCTAATGGCTTCTGTATACAGGGACACAGATTTGTCTTTTTTTCTATTTAATGTTTCTAATAAAGTGCATTGTGAATCATCATCATCTCAGACCAAATTGCTCTTGAGTGAAGAAGGAAATGAGCAGGGTAAAACCTCCTGTCTCCTTGTGTGATTAGATGTATGCAAGTTGCAGCAGGAGGAATACAACTCAGTTATGACAAACATAATGAAGATTCTTTATTCAGGACATTTGAGGCTGTTAAATCCCCTGCTTCTTCTTCAGTCTTATTAAACAAACTGTCCTCTCTCTGCTGTTACCATCCTAAGAACTCTTTATGCCTGTGCATGTTGTGCAAAGCTCAGGATAGAACTTTGTCAACAGTAAGTAAGGCATTTTTTTAATTGATTGCCTTGTTCCTGATAAATACCTCTAAATCTTCAGCAGCAGTGAAAACTCAGTCTATCTTCATTAATAATCACTTATCCCTCAATTATTTTCAAAAGCTCACATAATTGTTCATATCACTTCTTTAGAAGATGCAAAACTCTTCTGGCATTCATTTTACTGTCAATACCAGATTTGTAAATACCTACCATTTTGAATGTCACTATTATTTTCAAATTGTTAACATTTTAAAGCTGTCCTGTTTATATGTGCTCAATTCAAAACTGATAAAAAATTGCTTTGCCTTCATAATGTAGCTCTGCTTTGAAGATATGGATGCATCATTTCTTGCTCACAGAGTTCTAGTCAAATCTGTAAGTAATCCCTAAAGGAAACACTACATCTAATCACTACTTTTCTTCAGACTTTGTGCCATACAGATATGAAATTCTAGCTTGAATTGCATGACAATTATTGCTGTTTATTTGACTAAAGTGCCAGGGTTAGTGGAGTCAGATTTCAGTTGTATGATATGTGGAGAGAATCTCTAAGGAAATCTAGAGTTATTCTACTCAAATATGTGTCAGTGGAATCAGAGTCTACTTGCACTAAATCTGGAAATCCTGATTGTTATGGTTTGCCAAAAGTCCCAACTGTAAGATAACCAAGCTGGCTTAAAAATACTGGCTGGCTAGAATCTGTACAAACAAAAATTAACAACAGCAACTTTCCAAATGCTATCAAGATCCATTTCGTCATCCACAACAGCATTCAATGCAGCTTGGCTAAAAATGTCATTAAATAGATTTTCTAAGTACTTCAGCCTTCAAGTAATGCTAGAGGTGGACTGACATAATCATACATTATTCATGTGCAGTCAATGGCATTGTAAAAAAATCAGATACCTTGTCTGAGAGACTGACTGTTCTTTTGAGAATATCAGTTGAACAGCTACTGCATTTTAAGACAAAAGCCTTTCAATGAACAAAATACAAAACTCCTGTAATGATATCTGTATCTATGTAATATAAGTCTATGTCTACAGGTACAAACCATCAATTTGGTATAATGAAAAGAGTATAAAATTAATAGTCTTGAGACAGAAGAGAATTATATGGATGCCCTAAAGTATCAGAGTGTAATAATAAGTCCTAGAATTCTCACAATCAAATGGAGAGGACCCACACAACCAGAGGCATTGATATTCATATGGCCAGGAAATTAAAAAGAATATAAAAAAACAACTCAAACATCTTATGCTATTTAATTATGTATCAGCATAAAAACAGGCTCTTAACTACAACAAAGTGAATCTAACAGATACTTAAGGTTAATGTTAAAGAGAAATAAGCACTCAGCAGACTATAAAAGTTTATATGCAGAAGTTAGTGCAGTCAACTTGTATGTCTAAGCAACATCATGTGCACAAGATTCACACTTTGTCCCAGTCAAGAGTCCTAGCAATTCTGCTCTGCAGCATGACACAACAGCACTCATGGTCAAAGCAAGAGAAATCAGACTATTGTTATTCATGTTCAGGTACAACTTTAATAAATACATGCCATGGCACTTCATGGTGTAGAAAGAAAAATTAACAAAATATTGAAGATGTATTATTATGCTGAAAAAAAATGTGTCACCATGTAATATGGTACAAACTTCCTCAACTGTAACCTTCTCCCTGTATTTACTCAAAACAAGAATGGATAGCAATAGATAATTATCTGGGGTGTTAATGTCCAGGAAGGTCTGCCTGACCAAAGGCCTGAGGGACTTGTTCAATATGGTAAAGTCATTAATGAGTGACTTGGGCATCTCTGTACCCAAAAATCTAAGGCAGAGGGTGTAGTAAACTCAGCCATCCAGTTGGAATTGCAAGAATGGAATTTACTATCTCCTGTAACTTGTTCTGCAGAGAGAAAATTTTTGTACAGTAGTTCCTGGGCAGTCCACTTAGGAGAAAAAGCAATATCTGGTACTCTAAGATAAGAATCTATCTTATGTTACTTTGCTTTTAGAAATCTTTTTACCAGTTGAAGGAAAAAAAAGTTCTATTTTTCCCTATTGCTTTCTATCAAGTAATGAAAGATCTATTTTCCCTCACACAATTTTATTTTTCTATGCATTGAGAAGCAGCTTCCTTTTAAAATCTCACAAATTGCTCCCAGCTTCCCCAACCTTCCAATCTGACACTGAAAAAGACGTTACCATTAAATCTTTCTAGGTCACACACAAATTGTAGTTTCCTGTTTGACAGCTGAGAACAACTTATCCTTCACTTACTAGGTAAACACAATATTGCTTTTCAGAGAAAATCATAGCAGGAGAGCAAGCAAAGTAGATAGGAAAGGAAAAAAATAATCTATCAAAACAGTGCCAACGTTTTCCAAACTAAAACCAAAATCATCCAACTCTTCTACAGTACTCACTCACGTAATTGTTCAGAGATGGTTGCAAAAGAAGCTCACAGTCTTAGTGAGGCTTGATTAATTGAAATTAGGAACCTACAAGAATTTGGGTACAGGGCTCATTCAGAGGCACTGCTTTAGCAGTCTGAAAGTGGTACCAGTGTGCTACCATAAAAACCAAACAGGGACCTCTTTAGCACTTGGTCAGCACACATTTAATTTCTTTTTATCCTGCTGATGAAAGTGTTTGTGTTTCTCTGGTCAAACTGGGAGGTGCTTAGGACAAGTGACATTGATGTCACCATGCTTAAAGGCACAGAAACTCATGCTTTATCTCAGCAGAGTCATTCTTTGCACGTTTAAGCTGTTACCACAAACAAGGCATACAATAAATCTATTGTGATCTTGGAAAGAACCCACTGCAGATGTTTCAAATCTTGAATAAGAATCTCTAAAATCTAAGAATTAACTACTATTGAAATGAAAACAATCTGCCCATAGGTAATTTTGCATATAAGAGGCTAAAAACTAGAGAAAAGACAGTAACTCATCTGTTGAACAAAGGCCATGGGGAAAATATTGCATTTGCTTTTCCCAAACAATCACCTGAACATTTACTGTGTCACATGAAGTGAAATGCTGGGTAAGACAGAGCAAGGCATCCAGTTCAGAACAGTGTCCCTGGTTGTCATTACATGCTTCAGCAGAAGTGTGGTTTCATGTAACAGTGAGCTAGGAAAAAGAAAGGGCAGTCTCAGCAGAAAAAAAAAAATGAACAAATACATTCCTGCAAATGAGAGATTCATTGTGAGAAGCCTCACAAGAACAAAGAGAAATTATATGCAGCTAACCTGCTATGTAATGGCTAGGTAATGGTTTTCCTAAGAAATTCTCTAGAACTGTGAGCAACAATAGCAACCCAGTTAGATGAGAGATCAGGTTGTGGAATGGAGAGACATTTTATGTCTGCAAACTCATACTTTCAAAATATCTTTTGGAAATTCATCCCAAGGTAGCTTGTGGGAAAGGGAGCTCTATATCAAAAAGCCCACTGCAGCATCCTAGTACCATGGTCACAACTCCATAAATTGAGAATACAGCAGGTACAACTTGCAGCCCTTCATCATCAGCCGCCCCCTCTCTATAGCTCAAAGATTTGACCCTGCATCCTGCTGGGCAAGCCAGGCCCATCTGTTATTCCAGATTCCCAGATCCACTCCCCAGAGCCTGAGGAATTCCTGCTCCCCAGGAACCTTTCCACATGCTCAGGTCATCTGGTTGAGCATCTTCACCCACTGTTGGTTCCTTTCAGAGACAAGAGATTTCCCCAGCTGCCTTCACATCACCAAGGTATCTCCCTGCCTATCCCGAGGTGTGACACCTCAACTGCTCTCTACACAGGGAGATACTAGAAGTGACAGGAAAGGACAACAAGAAAATGACAGAATGAGGAGAAAACCTTATAAAAGTTAAACAAAAATTTAGATTACCAAACATTTTTGGTAGATCCTAATTTGACTCATGAAACAAAAACTGGTTTTCGTGCCATTATGTTTCTACTCCACATCCCAGAAAGGAATAGTTTAAAATAGAGTATAAAATAATCTAATATAATTAGGTTTCAACTTAGTTAAACATATATTGGTACAATTCTTAAATTAAAAAGGAATCTCTCCGTTCATAGCTCCAAATCTTGCTGCTTTTTAAATAATTCCTACTGAGCAATTATTTAAAAAACAGTTAACAGGGAATGCCACAATTATAGAACCTATGAGGTGGCAAATTTAGGTAAAGATTTACTTCCTGTAAAGAAACACCTGCAAGAAACACCTGTGCAAGCCTGCTGCATGCAGTCTGTCAGACAGCTGCCCCAAAGGCTCAGAGGCTGCACACTACCTGACAAGATGGAACTTGAACTGGAGAGCAAATATCAAGCTGTTATCCTGTGCCAAAGAAGGCAGCAGATCTGTTGAGAGGATAAACCCATTGCCTTCGTGTTGCTCAACACTCCCTCGACAGCCTGACTTTTCCACTGGTATTTGCATCAGCTTTGCAGGGCTCTGATCACCTGCTCTTGGAGTTCTAAGTGCAAGTGCTGAGTGTGACAGTGCTTGCTCCTGCAGGCAGAAAGGAAAAAATGGTCCTGAGAGAGAGCATGAGATGCTTCAGGCACAAAAAATTGAGGAAACTGTTTTGTACACGATAAAAGGTAGTTATTGTTTAATGTTACTTTACACTATGAGTTTGAGATCAGTGTCACTGAGATCAGGTTACAGTTTGTGACTCCTTATTGTGTTTGGTGATGCAGACTGTTTGCTTCACCAGACTAGGGCATGAGTTTCTTTAAGAGCCACCAATCCTTTTTTGAAGACCTTGAAATTTCTGGTTCTGCAAGATGGATTCAACCAAAGCTATGTAAAATAACACCCTCCCCCTTCCACAAATAGTGATTGCCCTGAGTGAGGAGAGAATCCCAGAAAAGGAACACCTCTGAACTTAAGAGATATTACACATACAGACAAACCCTTTCATTTCTATCTGGGAGCAACGCTAATGGAAGCCACAGTCAGAAATCTTGTAAAGCAAGTCTACCACCCATTAATGCCAGAACACTGACTTCATTATAAGTGTCATCTTGCTCAGACAGAAACTTCAGAAACTGTCAAAAAAAAATTTCAGCATAATCTTCCATTGTTAAGTTATTACAAATAAGAGAGGCACATACTAGAACTACTTTGTTTACTGCAGCAGGTGTTGCCATGCCCTTTGATATCTTCCACATATGCTTTTTCAATGAAAAAAAACCAAAAACATGTAAGAATTCCAAATGTTCCATACTTTGACAGATATCAGACCTTCCTCAGTAAACTTGGTGCTTTTCTTCTCTCTTGTAAAATTTCACCTCACTTATAACCTTTTGGCTTTGGATACTTTTAGATAGTGATTTATACCCCACACAAAGCAACTGCCCAATTGCTGTGATCTCTTAGATGGGAGAATTATGAAACAAAGTGGGAAAACTAAATTCCATTTCTAAAACACATCAAATTCTGCCCAAGTCTATACCTCTCATGCAATCTTCTGAACTACACTTTGGTTTAAGTTGCTAGAAGGTGACAAAGTCATGAAACATTTCAGGAACACACAAATCACTGGGGTTTTATATCTGCTTATGAAACCCAACCAATATCCATGCATGAATGAACCTGCTTGCTTTCTTAGAAAACATCTGCCATGAATCAGTTGTAAACCAAGGATGCAACAATGCTGAAAATAGAAAGGTTTTTGAAGCCATATTCAGTGTTACAACCTTATAATTTTTTTCTGCAAATAAGAGCATTAATATTTTGCTTTACTTATTTTACTGTAAAAACAAAAAATTTGTCTTTGTGTATGCATGCACAAAAAGGTTTGTTAAAATTATATAAAAGTAACTCAAACTGTTCCACCCATCAATCACCCAAATAGTTTGAATGTCTGTCAAGTCTCATATTTTTTTCCACAGAAACATGACTTCCTGACTCAATACACATCACTGATGAATAAATTAAAAAAATTGAAAAAGCATGTTTGAACTCTTGTCCTTCTTCCAGAACTCTTTTTCTTCCTATACTTGGCACAACTAGCCTGGCTATTCACACAAATGAGTTCTTACTGTTTTTAGAAATTTTGGTCCTGAAAATACTACCCCCGGGCTGTATCACCACTTTTAACAAACTAGTTCCAAGGTAAAGAAATTATGTCAGCTTATAATCAGCTGGAATTAAAAACCAGAGTTGCTCTTTTAGGAAAAAACCCGAGAACATTACCCAGTTTTAGCATTACTGTCACAGGACTGCTGCCAAAAAAACAAGACTCAGGTGTATCTCCACCCTGAGTGTGTGCTTGCAGACCACTCATTCCAAGTAGGTACCACACAACTGATGCATCCCTCTCCAACCCTAGATCCAGAGGATGTGCATGTGATTCTTCCCCTGTCCTTTATCTCTAAACATATTTCCACATGTTTCTGCATCTTGCAAAAGGTTTTCCAGGTGGCCTGACTGCCACTCTCTGTCCCATTTCAAGCACCCCTCTTTTATACTGCAAGCGCAGCCTGGCACACATTCCCTTGCACTAGCCAGGAGTGTTAAGAACAGAACTCAGCCACATCTAATTCTTTTCATCCTGATAAACACTACAACAGTTAACAGACAGCTGTTGGACCTGAGCTGTGCTCAGGTCACTGAGCTGCTTGCACAGTTCTCACCTCCTTCAGTCCATGGCTGAACATGCAGCTGCAGCTCCCAAGTGGTGCCAGCATTGGAGATTATCCACCCATGCATGAGCAGCATGAGCAGTTTGGACAGGTACATGGCAAGGAGAGCATTAACTGTGCTCAGCAATAAGCCAAGAGAAAACAGAAACAGACTGTTGGTGAGATTCAATCCAGAGCTGGAAATCTGACAGGCAGGAATACAGCTTGGAGTGCTACCATATGCAAACCTCCCATTAGACATCAAGGGAGGCTCCTGCACAAAAGATCTTGGGGACATTTCTTCAGGTCCAGAGAGCCCTTTTTCAGAACAATGAGCCCAGTGCTTTGCTATGAATACAAAAAAACAAACCAAAAACCAGCAAAAAACTAGCAACAGCCTTTCCAAAATGTGTTATCCCTGACAGGCTGCAACACAGGAATGTTCAACTGATTGTTTTAATGGAGCTCACACTTATTCTTAGAGATTACTAATTACATTTCAACCTCAGCACCAACACAGTACGGAGTTAATTCTACCAAAACTGCAATATAGGTTGAAACACAACAATAATTTCAGCTAAATAACCCTGCAAGACTTACAAGAGTTTTCTGCTGTTCAGTAAAGTCTTTACTAAGTAAGAACAACTTTTCAACAGTTTATATGAAAGAAGGTGTAATAAATACTGCCATCCACATAACCCTTTAGGCAGTGCTTTGCTTCAGCATCTGAATGGAGAGCTTAGAGCAGTCTGTCCAAATTTAAGTTTTGGTGTTGTTTTTTCCTATTTGTCCCACCACCAACACAAATATTTCTATGCTGTTAACCCTATTATTTTCTTGCCAAGAGCACATTAGTTCAGTCATTGTAACAATATCCATCAAAGCACTGCTCTTCACATGGAACCAGACTTAAATATGTGTGATGAAAACAGGCATTTTCTGCACAAAGCAGTTGGGTCTAGTATAGGGTTAACCCAGTGAGCTCATGGAAAACTCATTAGCTTCCTTTTGGCCTGGAAACTAGAAAATTAATTAAGATTGTCTGATGTCACAGGGGAAATAGGATGTGTTTTCCTGTTTTCTGAACATACTTTGGTTAGGTGAGATATATAGATATAGATATAGATATAGATATAGATATAGATATAGATATAGATATAGATATAGATAGATATAGATCTATGTATGCATGTGTAAAGTACTATATATGTTTAGCACACCCAAGACTGATGTAAAACTGGCAATTTGTCTGCAACAAGAAGAAAATGTCCAATGCAGCTAATAATAAAACAAAATAATCAGGGGAATCACTACTAATAAGCATGGATTTCCCAAGGTGAATGTGCATTACCTAGTGTTCAATATAGGTTAATCATTTTAGTTGTTTTTTGCTAAGTGAGGGCACAAATGTAGCCTGGCTTCCTCTTCTTGTGACAGTCACTGTTACTCAAGAGCTTCAGAAATCCACCTCTCTGTCAAATTTGCATAAAGCTGTTTTAAAAAGGAGACAGCTCTCAGAGACATCCAGAGAATGGTCATGAGAGTCTTGTTTTCTTAGGAAATTAGGTTTAAGTAAGGAAAAAAATTTTAAAAAGAGGAAAAAGAAAGGGGAGGGGGGAAAAGAGAGGTATAGATATATTCAGTACAGAGAATTTCTGAGTTTCTGACTCTGAATCCTGACTGTATATTCATAGAGTGTTCAGGCACTACAGGTATAGTACTGTACACAGTGACCAGCCTGTTGGAAAGTGGCTACATTTCTGTAAAGCAGAAGAAAGTAAAATACATATCCACACTAATTGTGCTTCAGATGCCTCAAGTCTTAATTTTGGAAGGGATTTGCCCAAAGTTTGAACTTTCACTTCACTTTACTAATTCTACATAGTATTGCTCACTGCCTCTATTTTCAGCCATCATTTCACCATCTAACTGGAAGTATTACAATTGCTCCTAAGGGAATACTAGACTAAATAAAACCTATGTGACAAAGGGGAAAAAAGTCATATTCACTTGTTTAATTTCTTTCAACGTGTATCATTTGAAATGAAACATATTTTAATCTCAGATTTATTTTTCATTTCCTGCTGCTTATGAAATGAGAAAACAAATTCTTGATTTTTAAGTGGTCAGTACAAAAAAAAATGTATTTTCTAACATCCATAAAATGTTTTCAGTAGCATCATTTTTTATTACACCACATGCAACTGTGATACAGTATAGGGATAAATAACTCAAGGAATTCTTTGAAAAAGCCTAATACCATATTTATTCTAATTGCATAAGATTATTGAGGGGTTACAGGTCAATGTCTAAGGAGTCAACAGATATTTTTTTTTTAAGAAGTAACTTACTGCATTGATTTTGGGGAAGATACTTATCAAACTATCACCACCAAAAGATGTCATTGTATTTGCTATACCATAAATATTGTGTCATAAGAACCCTCAGAAGATATCAAACCTTACCTTTTATTGCCTATATAAGTCATAGGTGATTCTAAGATATGTTTTTGTATATCTATGCAACTAAGTAAAGTCATTAGTGTATGTGTGTTGAAAGGAAGGCAATCTGTCCAAACTGATTAATATATATACTCAATATTTTAACAGCTCAGACTAAAAACATACCTTCAGAAAAAACTCAGGTCAGAAATAGTGTATGCATTTAAACTTTAATTTTATTCCCTTTATAAACTATTCAACATTCAAATTGCTAATTATCTCTGCCTTCTGCTTATTTTTTTGTTTCAGAGCAGAAATAATTTTATGCTTTGAAAGCAGAGTATTTTGCTTGCCTTTCCACACCTAAGGAAAGCAGCACATTGTCTGTTCAGGAAAAAAAGAGTTTTCTGAGAGTATGAACTACTAATACTGATAATAGTTTCCTGTCTTAGAATTCATTAAAAAGCCATTTTGCAAATGCCACAGAAGGAAAAATTGGAAAGAAAAGCCCACCCTGGTGTCATTAAAATTTACTTTAACAAACGTTATTATGAGAAAATAGGACTCTACATTTAATAAGCAGCATTACCAAAGAATGAAAGCAGATTTATGTGAGCACCCCACAGTCACAATGTTATGGTCCTGAGAGCTGGATCTGGTTTACCCAGCAGTAGGAGCATGTTCCAAACCAGGCAGCACTGGGGCTGCAGCACCAACTGCCCTGAAATTCACCAAGGCACACTGTGCACTGTAGATGTGTTTGTGCTGGCTGCAGGAGAACAGATGATACACAATGAGGCATGAAGCCTGCTGGAACAAAGCTCCTGTCAATGTTTTGTGAGCTGATCTGAGTTTAGAAAACATGTCATGTGGCTGCAGTGGGCTGGATCTGGCAGAAGACTGAAAGAGATAGTCTGTACCAGTTTCATTGAGCATTTCTGGCACAACTTCTGGTTTAATTTCTAGGAAGAATTATTTACTTTGCCTGCTTTGCACAGAAGCTCAGGTTCTGATCTGTCATAATAGCAAACCTAAAGGACCTACTTCTGATGTTACTTATGCTAACAAAAATCTAGAGAATAACTCCTTCCATACATCACCTCATGACCAATCCTAAGACTACCTGACTGGCAAGAACATAGGGACCTTGTGAGCAAATCTGTTCAATGTCAAAGATGGACCTAAAAAAGTGTCTTGATCTGAAGCAGTAATGCACTTTTGAAGCAAATCCTCCACTTTGTACTTTGGCTCATATCACAGAAGGACCTCTGAACTCATGAGCTGGATTCTTGGTCTTTGCATCCAAAGAAGAGCAATGAAGCTGCTGAAGGGTTGAGATAGCAGGGTCTAGCCTGGAGAAATGGAGGCTGACAGGGAACCTTATGGCTCTCTACAACTACCTGAAAGGAGGGTATAGTGAGGCAGAGGTCAGTCTCTTTTCCCAAGTAAGAAGTGATGAGAGAGGAAACAGCCTAATTTGCATGTGGGAGGTTTAGATTGTATATTAAGAAAGATTTCTTCACCAAAGATATAGTCAAGCACAGGCCCAGGCTGCCCAGGGAAGCAGCTGATCCCCCATACTTGGAGGTGTTCAAAGGACATGTAGGTGTGGCACATCTGGACATGGTCCATAGTGGTGGACTTGGCAGTGTTAGGTTAATGGCTGAGGGTTAAGGGTCTTTTCCAACCTAAATGATCCTATAAACCAAAATATGTGCTCCCTGAGTGTCTAGTGTGTCCCCCTGCTAACGAAGGCTCAGTCCAAGGGATACCACTGGAAGAAGACCTTAGTAAATAAACCTACAGAGAGCTGCTGTGACTGATAATTCCCCATGGTCCTGATAATTCTGATGGTCCTGACCTGTCACCCTCCTGTTGAGTCTTCTAAAATGGCACAGCTTTATGCTTTTTCTGCATCTAACTATTGAACTGTTGTCTAGATAAAGCCACAATGCATTAAAGACTGTGGAAGAAGCTTCAAGCTCAAATTTAATAGAGTGATACATTTTGAAATGGATGCCCAATGCAGTAACTTTCACCAAATCTATATTTTGAGTGCATACAATACAGATTTAAATTAGGTCAAGCAGAAGGAGAAGCAAGGTCAACCAGGATAAGTTTATAATCTCCAAAATTTTATGTAAGTGATAAACCTGTATTTCCAATGTATACACAGTAAGCTGGCAAAGCTCAGAAAGTTAAAAAACTATGAGAAAAAAGGGCCTAAAATGTCCTGGAATATGTTTGTTTCAGTTATATTTGCTTGCTTCGTTCATTTTTGTTTTCCTTTTTTTTGGGTTTTTTTCCCCATGTACAACTCTTTTTCTGAGAGACAGAACATAAACATTATTTCTATGAGCATCAACATTATTTCAAAATAGGACACTAAACTGCTTTTGATTGCACTATAGTAAAACAATATTGCAGCAACAACACTGCTATTTGGAACTCAGTCAAATGATCTAGACATTGTTCAAGGCAAATATTTCCTTATTATTTTGTTGCTTGCCCAAAATTTACCTCCAAAACACATTGAGAAAAATCTAGACAAGATAATCAAGGACTGACTCAACTGGATTACACCATTACTGGGATTAGTAGATGATGACTTGGTCATCGTCCAGATGATGTTACATAAGAAATCCACCACAGTAAATTTTGAGGAAGATAGGAAAAATAGACATTTTGTAGATGGCCCAAGTAACACTATATAAGTCTGAAATTAGTTCCAACTTTGAAGTTAGCCTTGTTTAGTGCAGGTACTGAGGGGGACAGTGGCTTGGACCAGTGGCAGAGGTTGTTTCTATCTTAAATAATTCTATGACTCCATGATTTTTAATATTTGCTACCACAAATGTACAATTACTTAATAAGGAACACACAAGACAACTGAGACCTTGTCTTGTTTCAAGGCTCTGTTTTCTTCAAAGAGAATTTCACATCCTGGAGGAAAGAATTCCTGTGGTCAAAAGATTACAGTACTTCACTGGAATGAAAACACATGGGTTTTTACACAAAAAAGAAGGTTTATCTCAGAGTCTGAGCCTTTAATTTAAATAAGCTTACACTACAGGAGAACTGAAGTTATTTAACACTCACAGAGCCTTGCAATTACATGGAATAAGTGAGGACTCCAGAATAAATTCTGTTCCTAGACTCCTTCTGAACTGTGTCATCTTAAGAAAACTACTTAAAAAAAAACAAAACAAAACATCGATATTTCAATAGATGTGATTTTTTTTCACTCTAAATAAATCAGTGAGTAGTTAAGAGCAAATAAAATTTTGAATTAGATGTATATCTAAGGCCTGAAAAAACCATTCATTCTCCTTGAAGTTCTTACTTCTCCTGCTGATGATAGAAGCCATTTAAATAGATAATAGATAATGCTCCTTCCTATTTGATGGATTGGCAACTACAGATAGAAATAGCACAATCAGGTCTCTAGTTTCCTTATTAATTATTTGAATGCACACACACACATTCATATATATATATAAAACATTTGATAAAACAAAATGTACGTTTTTGAAGCACGAACATTTTATCTATAAACGTGCATTAGCTAATTCTCCTCAAACTAGTAAAGTAGGGAGATGAATATTAATATTCCTTCTTTAGCTGAAGGAAAATCAAGAGACCATGATGAGCAGTAAGTGATTTTTTCCAAGTCCATGTATCAAATTAACATAAGAACTTAGATGCTGCTTCAGTGCTCATTCCCTCACTTCATGTTGCCTCTAACTTGATTAATTTCTTATGACTAACCATTAATAATTCTGCATCATGCAGTCATCCCTAGGTAAAAGAGAAGTTTATTCTTAATAAATGTCAGGGAATCTAAACAATTTTAGAGAACCACAAAATGTACAATAATCAGATTAATTAAAGTGGACTCTGTTTGATCATGGCTATAACCTGATATACCCAGCCAGTAAGTCTCTCATAGGCTCTAATTGCCAGACAAAATTATATTTCAAATGTATCAGGGAAAGAGAAAATTTTCTCACGTTTAGAGTAATTATTTTTCTTCTCTGCCAAAATCCTGAATAACATTTTCTAGTAAGCTAAGTAAATAATAATAAAATGCAAAAATCTGTGCAATAAACAGAAGCCTTGGTAGAAAAAAGAGTAATAATTTTCAGTGAACAACAAAATTCCCTGTAACCTGACAGTGAAGCAGAAGGAATTCAGCTTAAATAAATCTGATCACCCCACACAGCTTTTAATCAGTCTCATTTAGCAAAGTACATGTATACATGGTTAGTATTAATTTGATTCTGCCTTCATGGTCAGTAGGTCACAAGGACATACCTGAGCAGCCTACTGAAACTGGGTCTTTAGTGGTCCAAACCAACCAGTGAAGCAAATATAACACGTGAGAAGGTACCAGGGCTCTACTTGCCTTCCTATAAAAGGGCAGTTTTTACTGGTTAACCTCACAGAGCCAGATATATGGCAAGGAGCTTGAGAATAGACACCCAATACAAGACTATCCACATTCTCATGAAAGTCAACATGAACATAAAGGGCAGCTACAAACATAAGTTTCAAAGATGACAGAATTCCAGATTGAGTTATTTCAGGCACAACCATCACTTCTGTTTCTTTGGTGGTAAGGCAAATAGGTTTCCCTGTCCACTCTTGAGTTGCACTCATTTTGCTCTTTCAAAATCCTTAAGGAGGGGAAAGCGTGGAAGCTTTGAAAAGCTAATAAATCTTTACAAACAGCACATCATGCTGGCTAGCTTAAGAGGTTTCACATCTTAAGCTTAAAGGGTTTTTGAAAGCACACAGCCAGAGAATAAAACACCAGTTTCTGTGTTAGCACTGTGAACTCCATCAGCCCTTAAATCTTTCTGGTTCCATGGGCAAAGCCCCCTTCTCCTGGGCAATTTGTGTTTGGAAAAACCCAGGAGCAGCAGCAGCTCTACAGGGCCAGCCCATGCCCCTGCCTCTTGACCCCTCCTGATGCCACATACTACATTGCCCAGCCTTCTCTGAACTGGAAGAGCAAGCAGGAACAACCAGGTATGGATGTGATCAGATCTGAAATTCCAAGGACACTTGGAAAAACACTATAGCTTCGGTAGGATTGCCCTCTTAGGAAAGAGAGGGGACTAGTCTCACATTTGCACTCACATTCTCTTTGTCTTGAATGATCTGACCTGTCACTTATGCAGATGGCAGCACTGATGGACTGCTAGCACTGCCTGTAAATTAATTTCCAATTAACTGTACCATCCCCTTGATAGACAGTGCTAACCCCTCCTTTCTTAGTCCTCTTCCTAGTGCCTGTGCCAACAGGGACTTGAGGCACCAGCTGCAGACAGAACATCAAATTAACCCTTCAGCCCTTTCTTAATTTACATTCTCCTGAGCTTGGTCTCAGCCTCAGAAGCTGCACCAGCCTCAACACTTCACCTTTCATCAGTAGGGCTTTAGCAAAACTTCAGCAATTCCTTGGAGACCCCTCCACTCCATACTCATGAGATCCCACCTGGAGAATTTCCTCCAACTCTGGGGTCCTCAGCATAGGAGGGACATAGAATCACAGAATTCTCGGAGTTGTAAGGGATCCTCAAGGATCATCCAGTCCAGTGAATGGCCCATATGGGGCTCAAACCCCTGACCTTGGTGTTATCAGCACCATGCTCACCCATCCGTGCTGATCTGCACAGACATGGACCTGTGGTGCGAGTCCAGAGCAGGGCCACCAACAGGGCTGAGGTGATGGAGTGCCTCCTCTGTGAGGAAAGGCTGAGAGTTTGCTCATCCTGTTCATCCTGGAGAAGTACCTAATGGAGACCTACATGTGAGCTGGAGATGGATTTTTCACAAAGGCATGAAGTGGTAGGATAAGGGGGAATGATCCTGAAGGAGGGTAGGTTTAGATTAGATATTATGAAGAAATTATTTATTAAAAGTGTAGTGAGACACCAGAATAGGTTCCCTAGAGAGGTTGTGGATGCCCCATCCCTGGAAATCTTCAAGGACAGGTTGGACAAGGGCTCTGAGCAGCCTGAGCTAGTTAAATATACCCATGTCCATAGCAGCAGGGTTGGACTACATGACCTTTAAAGATCCCTTCCAACCCAAACTACAGGATTCTATGCTTGCACTGTAGATCAATAAATTGACTTTTTTAGTCTCAAGGCACTGCTAGCATTGTACCTCCAATGAAATCCAAGGAAAAATTTTCATCTAAAAGCACCCAGGAGCCAGTACACACCTTTTCCATTAGGCATGTTGTCGGTAGCACTTCAGCTGTACCTACAAATTCTCAAAACACTGTGACACAAAACACAAAGGAAAACAGAAATTCTGAAGTTTTACTAGAAGTAAAGAACTCCCTGATTTCAGGTAGTTATTATGTGATTGACCTGTAATCCTAATATGTTGCTTACTCTTACTTCTTCTGCCACACAGATTAGCCCCTTACTCCAAAGGCTTCTGTCCAGAGTTCCTGCACAGCTGCAGCCTTCAAACAGATGCATTTTTGGATAAGCATGGAGAAAGAATTCCCATTATTTTATAGAAATCAGGCTTTCCAGATAACAGCAGCAAATCAAAATGAGCTTGAATCACAAAAAGGGGAAATTATATAAGACATGAGGGTATCTGTCAAGAAAAATGAAATGCCTTTGGGAGAAAGGAATTTCCATGTGTTTTTGATCAAGTGTCTGAAAACCTGAACCTTTTCACCAGGAATTTCATCCCAGTAAACAGATATTCTTGTAGTGACAGTGACTCAGGAGCATGAAAAGCTTTCAGCTGTTCCTTCTTCCACCCAGTACCAATATCTTAATCTACACAATACAGTATAATTCTGCATTATAAATATACAATTGGGCATCCCAAAAACTTGGTATAATCTATGAATAAATAAGAATATTTTTCAAAGATAATTACTGTAAGTGGAATGAATACATCAGACACAGTCCTCCTCCTTCCATGTTTAGCTGACTCAAATATCTAAGCACTAACAGGAACTGAAAAAGCTTTTCCTGGAAAATGTTCAGTGTAGAAAAGATAGCGTACTCTGTAGGTAACACAGTTCAAGAATAATGAAATCATATTCCAGGAATAGACACACAGGTTGCTCCAGGCTGAGATAATGGAAACAACTTAGGGCACCATTTAAACTAAATCTAAATTATGTCTGTGTGAGAGAGCTATAAATTCAGACAGAAAGAGAAAGGTGTAGTTACATGACTGTGGGTTTACAATGAAGCTCTTTGGATAATTGCTGAACCTGAGTTTTTAATCTATAATTGAGGTGATTATTTAATTTGAATTTTATTAGGAACCATGCACTGTAGCAACATCCTCTTTCAGTTTACAGATATCAGCTGGGTAAGACAGGCGTGAAGATGTAGACTGAAACAATACACCTCACTGAAAATTCAGCACATCTAATTAGTCACCTAAAGGACTGATTAATTAAGTTTGGTGGAAGGGTTGCTTCCATCATACTAAATCCTTCCTGAAAATGTACAGATATTCCAATAAGAGCAATCAGGAGGAAACCAAATTATAGACGATTACGACTACCATTTCTAAGCTTGCAGAAATTATTTTCTGGATGCTACATACCACAGTGAAAAAGCAGAATAGATCTCAAAAGCATTCCATCTTCAGTTTCAAATATCAGAGGAATTTCATTAAATCATAATGTCTATCCTTATCTATAAGACAGTAACAGAAAAAAAAATTGTAATAGCATTCAGAACTTGTATTTTCGCTAACATCTCATATTTTGAAAAAATGCCTTTGATTTTAATTGCAATTAAATATTTGCATTAAATACAGATCATACTATCTAGCAACTATTAAAAACTTTAAAGATTTTTAATGGTATCTTACAGCACTTAGTTTATCAATGGATTATAAAATTCAGAAACAAAACCTGATAGGTCGAGAACCAGTACTGTGAAATAAATTAAATTTCCATGTACTTATTTATTCTCTCCTTAAAACAACAGGCGAAATCTCAAATGCAGCCTTTATTGGAATCATAACAACTGCCTATTTTTTTGTGTTTGTTGTTGCTTCCTTTCTAAGTCTGGTACACTCAACAGACTCTTGGACAGTCCTGCTTTTAAAAAGTAAGACTGTCAGGTTGCATCTAATTTTCAACCTACTTTGATTTTCTGAGCATCAGCCACAAAGTCTTTCTGTAATGGCATATTATGTTTTCTCTGTTAGCATTCTGCAGAAAAGGAACAGAGTTCTGATGCTCCTCTTCCTTCCTTACTCAGGCAACACCATTCTGACTTTCCAAGGAGCCTGCCTCAGCAGGGAGAGCTGACCTCATCCATTTAACACAAGAAAGGGCAGAACTGGGAAAATATTAGCTGTGCATTCATCTCTTATTTAATATCAATAATGTGCATTGCAGTATAACCTAGCAGCCAGACAGAGCTGTGCTTTCATCTCTTCATACCACATCACAGACAGAAACAGGGAGTTTGTAACCTGCAAGGAGGTTTATAAACTTATAGCAGTCCTTATAAACAGAACTAAGGGGAACCACCTTGGACTGAATAATATAGACAGGATCAGGTGTCCATGTTTTCCTATGTTGCATGAATTTGTAGAATAACTAATTCATATCACAACATAATCTGTAGCATTATCAGGCATACACATATGATGATATCTGAAAAATTACAGCCAAAATGTTAACATTGGCAAAACTGCTTTTGGAGGCATTTGTTTCCTGTAAGAGTTAGAAGTTGGTCTTTTTCAAAATGTTGCAAGTGTTTACATTTTTGTTACTAAAGTTTTATGAAGACAATTCTTACAGTATCCTTCACTTCTGCCTTTAATGCTCAGACTTAAATGTACCAAATGAGATCCATTTAATTAGTTTTGGGGAAGAAGTTTTTTACTAGGAGGGTGGTGAGACACTTCAACAGGTGGCCCAGAGAGGGGTGGTTTCCCTGGAAACTGTCAAGATCAGACTGGAAGGCACCCTGAGCACCTTCTGATTTAGTTGAAGATTATCTTGGTCATTGCACTGGGATGGGACTACATGACCTTTAAAGGTCCTTTCGACCCAAACTATTATATGATTCTAAATTGAAAGCCTCAACGGTCTGGAGAGAGAGAGGCACAATTTTGAACTATTGTCCTCACACATCAGTTATCAAACTTGGCTGGGAGGTTTTTCCTTCAAAATATGTTTTAGCTTCCTATCAAAAATGTTTTCCAAAGGAAAGAAAAAACACTAAAAAACAACCTTTCTCTCTGTGCCTTGACACCTTCCAGGGGGAAATATCCAAACAACTTTTCTCAGACAAGAAATTTTTATGATTCCAGGCTGCTTTGGTTTGATCAATATTCTGCTTGCTTTTCTGTCTTCCACTGCAGCTATTCCACTTGGCATAAGCCACTAAATAATCTTCCAGCCATAAGCTGAATTTTCAGAAAAGAATAATCACTACCATAACTTCTGTGTTTCTTTCCTTCTCCTCTCAAAGCCAAAACATATTTAGGGTTTTTGTCAGTGCAATGGAACAAAACTGCTGGAGCTACCTCCAACTTTCAACTGAAATGCCATGCAACAACTTGCCTAGTAAGTAAACACCCACAGGACAAGTCATATGTGGATAGCTAGAGAAAAAATTTTCCTTTTGCTGCACAATGCAGAACATAACTCTAAGCAGACCAAATCTGATTGGAGGAAATAAAAGATATAACCAAACCACAACCTGAACCCTGAAAATGATCAGTAAAAGAAAGAAAGTTAATTTCCTAATAGCATATATACCTGTCAGGAATACAAGGAAGCAAATCCCAGTCACCAAGAGTAGTTGGGGCAGGTCTTCAGCAAATTCACTAGACATCAGCACCCAGGGCAGAGCTCCATGATCTACTGCCTCTCAGCTGCAGCACCATCTTTCACCAAGAGCTGTAAATCCACACCTACACTCTGGTGTAGGGGACCCACACCACACAAAATTGTAATGTATTCACTGCTCCCATTTCAAGTCAGGTCATGCACTGGAAACATCCCTGATTAGTAGTGAATTATTTCAAAACAAAGAATCAGGGATGCCATGTGTGACTTGCTGGCACTGTACCCCACTGAGTTCAAGCTGTGTGTGGATGCACACAAGAACTGAGAGCCCCTTTATCTAACACAACATCGACACTTATTGGCAAAAAACAGTTGAAGACAGAAGGTGCCCAAATTCAATTTTTCCAACCATCTTGAGATGAAGAACCTTTAAAAATTCCACAGCAGAAGCATTATAAGTTCAAACTCATTGACAATAAACATGCTTTATCACTTAGGCTTTAGTAGTAGCTCATAGATCTCTGTGCAAGGTACATAATGAAGCACAATCCCAGTGAATTAGAAGCACTTTTGCTTTCAAGCCCTGTCGCACGCATTCTGTTTTATACTAAGTGTACTGTAGTTGTACTACTAATGAAATAAAATATAATTATATGATACATGCAATTTCTTTATCCAAGAGCTTACAGAACAGAATAAAATGTCATTTGCCTCACTTTGAAGCTATGAAACCAGAATTATGATTATTTGTTTTGTAGAACTAGAATAAAAAAATTCTATTCCCTAATACTGAAAGATCTCCTTAAAATCCATCGTTTTCTTACAAGGTTGTCTCAGACACAGTATTTCTTCAGTTAAAAATAAACAAGGAAGATAAGCCAGCAAGGAAGTTCCAAATATATACTGCTTCTACCTTGAGCATGATCATTTTGCACTGCCTTTTTTTTTATTTTTTCCCCTTCATTTTAAGAAGAGAAAAGGCATCCTCCAGAGATTGCACTCTACCCAAGTAAGGGATGAAATTAAAAATCAGTCTTGTAAAACGTTATTGTTTCTCTCAGAAAGGATAGCAATCTCAGACTTGTGCAACCTGAATGCAAATGAGCTCCTACTGTATCCCATGCAATTTGACCCTGTTCATCAGAACTGCTGGTCCCTGTGTGCTCAAAAGGTAAAACTAGGATACTGAAGCTGATAATAAAGAAAATCAGCACCTAGACTGGCAGACTAATAACAGATATTCATCCCTTAGACAATAACATATAACTTCTGTCTGGACATACACTTTCACTGTACTTCTAATTTCAATAATTTTTCAGGAAACATACAGATATTATATTTTAAACAAAACCAGTTCCCTTCACGTACTAAATCAAGCACATAAGCACTGCAAACAGCCCTTAAATTATATTTTTATTTTAAAAGACTTATATGTGCATGTTGCATGATATTGGTAGGAAAAAATTCAGTCAGATGCAATGTCTATTTTTCACTACTCTGCCTCTGACTACAACTCTAAGCAACTGATGCCTAAGGAAAGAGTAAATAAGTGAGGGAATGGCAGCAATATTTCCTCAACAGCCAAGAGATTTCCCAAGTCAAAGTCTGTGTATATACCTTTGCTCTGATAGCGCTTCAGGGGGCTTTTGCCAAGAATTCATTAAATGATTTCACAGGCTGCTGGAGTAAAAGGATGCCCGACAATCTCAACATTTTTTGAAATTTTTCAGGTTGAAAAAATCAGGTTTGATACCCTGATTCCTTGCACCATAAGAAACGGAATAAACAGCCTGTGTTCTTTTCCACACTGTTAAAGGTTATATAAAACTTTGGGATATTGTTCAGATGTGTTTGTCATAATGTGAAATCTGTCAGTGAACTTCATCTCCTCATAAATGGAAGTTGTGTTGTGCTCTTAATTACTGGCTTTTTTTCCCTTTTGTAATTTCTGTCTTTCTCTTTGAGAAAGAAATCCAGACTTCAACACGAGAGCATGTCATGGATTTTAAAAGTGGAAATGCAGCACCATAGGACATTTTCTGTTCATTATTCTTTCTTACTGGTGCTCAATTTTGACTGTTACTAAGTTTGATGAGAAATTTCCAAGGACTGATATATAGCATAGCTCCAAGACTACTCTCTAAATGCTAATAGCTAATTTCAGTACCATTAATGCAATAAGTATACTCTAGGTTGGTTCCAAATATTAATTTTTAAAAAATTGTTTTAATTGGAAATTTCATCTTCTATTTTTCTGAAAGATCACGCCATAACATTAAGTTTTCCCAGACCTTTTTGCCACAAGAGTTAGCTCTCACTGCCTTAAATCATTTGGTCCAATTAGCCAAGCTGGCCAGTTCTGTGCAATCCACATTTAAAGTACTCATCTTAATACTTTAACTAATGTAGCAGAAAAAAAAAGATTTACGGCTTGAAAACAAAAAAGAGCTAGAGAACTAAACATTCTGATAACACATTTATATGAGAATGATTTGTCTTTGACATGCCAGCACTTGATTTCCACCACTTAAACTTAGAGTAAGAAAACCACATTTTTTTAGGGTTACAGTGATTTCATAACTAAGAAAAATGGGAAAAACTGAGAAAAACACTTTCTTTTTGCTTAAAGTCAAAGAGTACTTCATCTTGCATAAGTAGATATGCAGGAGGTATATTAAAATAACATTTGTAATGCTCATGGAACTATTAAATCAGCAGAATAGTGTACCTTTCTTTTAGTGTAGGATCATATATACATACTTATCAGAAAAATCCCTGAGTGTTCAATCTACATGCTTTATGAGTTAAGAAGGATATTAAAGAGCTGGCTCTATGCTGCTCTTTTCCTACAAGATACTCTGAAATGTGGCATTTATCTTGTTTCTGCCATGATGGAATTGCACACCTGAGAGAATGTGGTTGTTGATTTTAGTACTAAAGAGACACCTCTTTCTGTGCAGAAGTGCTAAATAACTGTGTGTGACTTGTTTGAGGAGGTGAACCAACTATGCTTAACAAAAAAGGAGAGAAAATCTAATCACAATTCAGAAGTTAAATTTAGAAGCTGTATCCACACATTTTTCCAGCTCATGTTTCCAAATGAAGTCCTAGATGGTAAAAAGCAACTAATAAGTTAAACATGCAGTCCACTTATGCATGAGTTACAGCACACAGTAAAATCAGCTGTAAGCATGAGGAGACTGTGTGGTCTCAGTCTGAGTGCAGCTCTAGCACGACTGTGCACCAGAGCAGAAAATGTAATTGATACACACAGTAAAATATCATCAGCTTGCAGAAGGGGCCTCACTGATTTTGCCATTTGATCTTCCATGAATAATTCTAGAGAAAGACCCAAATTAACCTGCCAAGCAAGCATCAGGGAAGGATCAAGCTAAAACACTAGCTGGTATTCCTGGTAAATACAAGAACAGCAGTGCTGCTCAGATCGCAGCATGCAACTCCACTGGGAAGTATGAAAATTCTTAATAATAATGTTTGATTACAGTTAAGTTCAAAACATTACATTTTGGCCTGAGAAAGATGTGGTTGCAGTCCAGATCTGCAAACAGAGCTAAACACTTCACTGCTATTTCACTCACAACATGAGATTGGCTCGTGAATGCTTTTGTTGGAAACAGTCTCAGTGCTTCCAGCTTCCAGCACCTTCTGCTGGCCTGCATCTCCTACACAGCTGGGAAATTTCATTCTACTTAGCAAAAAGACTACAGCTAATTAAAAGCAATGTAGTCTTTTGGAAGGAAAAAAGAGGAGGGCATTCAACCTCTCCATCACTTCAAACAAAATGCTCACATTCAGTTCTGCTAACAATTTTGGAGTATACAAAACAACACTGACTGTGAAATGCAGGCTTTAAAAATGTTTAAAATGTATTGAAATAATTGATATACTTAAACATTGTTTTTATTTTTTTCTTTCTTAGAACAGCTCTACAGATATTTCAAAACCTTCTAAGGAAAAAAACAAACATGCCACACACTAAAGTATCTCCACTCTTTGAAGTACATGTGGGACACAATTCTGGCTAAGAGAAATGCTCCAGGTAAATACAGTGTACATTTAAGTACAGTTAAAATACAATACAACCCTTCTTCAGACAGGCAACTGTTGTTTCCCCTACACTGATCATTCCCAGATATGAGGTTTCTGCAAGTGATCCCTGGCAGGTACTCAAGTCAGAATAAAAGACATGGATGTTCATACTGATGCCTTTCAGTCCTAGAAGTGAGAAACCTGAATTAATTTAATTCATTTGTTTGAGGGGAAGGAAGGGAAGGGAAGTTTCAGGGAAGGAAAAGGGAAGGGAAGTTTCAGGGAAGGGAAAAGGGAAGGGAAAAGGGAAGGGAAGGGAAAAGGGAAGGGAAAAGGGAAGGGAAAAGGAAGGGAAGGAAGGGAAGGAAAAGGAAAAGGGAAAGGGAAAAGGGAAGGGAAGGGAAAAGGGAAGGGAAGGGAAAAGGGAAGGGAAAAGGGAAGGGAAAAGGGAAGGGAAAAGGGAAGGGAAAAGGGAAGGGAAAAGGGAAGGGAAAAGGGAAGGGAAAAGGGAAGGGAAAAGGGAAGGGAAAAGGGAAGGGAAAAGGGAAGGGAAGGAGGGAAGGTTTACTTCAAATTTTTACTCCTGCAAATCAAATTTATTGGTGCACTCAGCCTTCTCCAAATCTCTACACTGCTGCATTGCCACTCACTGAAAACAGAATGTTCTGCAAGACAGTTGCTGTGGTCCCACCCAAGTCAATGGGTGACACTATGGGGAAGTTAAAGGACTTAGCTCTTATTTAAATGCTCGGGTAACTGGAGAGATACAAATGGGAAAGACAGTCGTCAACATGTAGGCATTTTATGAGGAAAATACTGAAAATATTTCAAATTGCTGACTCACAGATTTGCACTATGATGTCAGCAGAGAAAACTACTACATTGCAAGTTCGAGAGACGATAAACTGTAAACTCCTGATAACAAGGAAACATTTATACTGTTCTCATGCTTTAATTTTTTATGTATTTTTACAAAAAATAAAAATAAAAAATAAAAAATAAAAAAATAGTAAGTTAATGTTTTATAAGTAAAGGAAACACTTTCACAAGGGAGAAGCTCATTAAAATACTGATGACAACCTTAAATATTTCAAGATTCAAAAGGAGTATTGAAGTAATTTAAACAATATCCCACCTTGGAATTTCCATCTCTTATTTTCATACAAAAGAAAACATTAAAAAAAAGGTTTCTAGAGTATTTGAGACTCCACGTATAAAATGGAGAATGCCATAACTAGATTCAGAAAAAAAAAATATGAAAGGATATATTTTGTAAATCAAAAAAATGCTCAAGTGTGGGGTTTTTTTTGTTGACTTTAACACAGTGCCTAATACTGAACTAAAACTATGTCTTCAATGATGTGAAAATTGGAAGGGGGAAAAATATCCACCTTGAATGGGGCCTGACTGCAACTTTGCATTCATGCTTATTCTCTACAGAAAGAAAGAAATGCATACTTTTTCATTTTTATGAGAGAGTACATTTTTGGGAGGATGAAACATCGCAGAAGAGTAGCGAAACAGCACAGAAGAATAGCACATGTTTAACAAGGAAATCTCTCAAAAGCTTTTTCAATTTCACACTGCTCCAGTACCCTTTTCATCTGAACATCTTGTCTGTGCATTTAAAAAATTTCCAAGCTGCTATAATGCTCCCAGACTGACAGTGCCCAGCAGAGCCAGGTAGCAGTGGGGCCTCATTGTGCCAGCCACAGCACAAAGCACAATGGCACACGTTTTATCTGCCCCAAATTGCTTCTAATTCCAGCAGCTGGGACACGTGGCTGACGGGCGATAGCGCAATCACAGCTGTCAGACAGGCCCTTCTCCAGTGATGCTGTCATGATTTCACACATGGCTTTAAAGCAACATTTATCAATCCCATGCATAAAGGTTTCATTCTGAGGACAATTAAGCATTTGAAATCTCTCCAGCCTCTGACTTTTCAGGAAACCCCATGTTACTCAGGCTCCAGGCTCTTCTCTCTCCAGCACAGCACACACAGAGCCAGCGTGCTCTGCAGCCCTCTGGAAGCTGTCTAGGCAGTGTCCTTTTAGACACAGCTATTTCATTTCGAAAAAGCAGCTGAGGCTTTTTATTCCCTGTGTGGTATTTCTGCTCCAAAATTGCAAGTGATCATAATTTCATGAGAAGCACTTTAGAAAGTGGAAAAAAAAAAAACCCAAAAACCCAAACAAAATGAAAATCCCAGTTGGCTGCTTTCCCTATGTAGAAAATAGTAAACTTACTATGGAAGTTGCTTGCAAAATATCTGAATTTACTGCCATGCTACATAAATGTCCTAGCTTTGCTTCCACTTTCCATTTTAAAAATGGTATCAGAATTTTTGCATGCTTGTTCATTGGCAAGGCTGGGCTCAACTGATAATCTTCAGTTTGAATGATCTGTGAACAACAGTCTCTGATACACCACTGCTTAACCACAGGCTTGTGGCTAAATACCTCTTATCCTCTAGGCATAACTAAAAGTGGATTTTAAATGGCACTGATATAGAAACAATGCTCTTTCACCTACACCTTTTACTCAAAGAAGGTTTTTGCCCTGTCGGAATTCATTCAGCATTCAGACAAAAAATGTACATGGTACTGCCTAGCAAGAAAGAAGATACTCCTAAAACTGATTTGATTAGAAGGAAACTTCTGCTCTGATGAGGGTTGGTTCCTTTTAGAAAATTTTTCTCCTGTTACTCAATTCAGTGCTTTGGCACTGAAGATGGTGATCTGTCAAGTCTCTCTTCAAGAAGTAATAACTTTTTAGAAATTTTTTTATCATACAAACCCCAGATATTGAATAATAGGCTGCTTCTTAGCACCTGCTTAATTATTACATTCAGGCTATATCTCTTCTGCAGGCATTTTTAATTTATCTCTAAGAGGATTTATAGGATGGAGACGCTATTTAAAAAACAGATGACGAGGTCAGTGCAGCCCAAGGTATTTCATTTCAGATTGGCAATTAACATGCACACTGGAAGTGCTGGAAAGATCTCTGAAGAGCAGTGGATTTGTCAAATGCTCTGGCTGTCTCCCACATGAATTTTCAAGTGGAGGTAATGGAAGACCAACAGAAAGTGCCAGAAAGCCACAGACAGCTCTAGGAAAGAGTGCTGCAAAAAAACCTCAACATGCCACAAAGAAGCACCAGATACAGAATTTATTTACTTATTTATTGCAGTAAGTGACACCAGTGAAAAAGATCAGCTTTGGTAAATGGACCTTGTTGAGAATGAAGTGAGCTTCACTCTCTTTTGATAGTTAACTTTCAACTGCCACACTTTGGTGGCAGAATTCATTGAGTTTGTGTCTGTTTTTCAAAGAAATGTGCCTTTGAGCATTACCCTTTGACCAGTATTATTATTTCTATCTGCTTCAGGAAAAACAGAAAGAACAGTTTAGATGTTGTCTTATTAGAGATAGGGCTGTGTAGGTTGAAGAAGGCAAATACTGGGACATGCTATTAAACTTAAACTCCATGCATTGACCTGGAACCAGGGCATTGCTGTGAGAGCTGGCCCTCTCTGGGAAAACCACGCTTGTTTGAACTCAGGCTTGGAAAATGTCTCTAAAGTGAACTGAAAGCATATGGATTTGAACAGATCTACTAATACATATATAAGCCATACTGTATAGGATGCATCCCAACTGAGAGACAGCATTATATAACTATTATTAAGGAAAAAGCAGCACTGAAGGGGAAAAGCAGAGAAGAAGGAGAGGAAGGAAGAAAAAGAAATCTGGAAAGTAGAGACCTGGGGGATGATTAGTAGAGAAGAGTCAGTGGTTTCATTTTCACTTGTCTCCCCAGGCCTTGGTAATACCTATAGCTCAGCTTGCTATATTTAGAAATGGATGTCTTCCTGCAGGTTTATTCAGTGATTTGAAACTGGAAAAAATTCTCGTGTTGGGGGAAGAGAAAGGGAGAGGGTGAAATATCCTCTTGTGCCACAAAGACTGAAATTTCAGATTCAGCTAAGTCTTCAGTAGAATAAGACACCCAATTTTGAATCAGAACTTGGGGTTAAATACACTTACATCATTTCAGCATAAGTGGTTGGATACGAAAAATCAGTCATTTATTTCTCCATTTGTTTGCAGCACTAGTCTCTGAAAGATAACTTGTTTTCCCAGACACAGTTGGCAGGAAAGTCAGATTTTCAGTTTATGAGATACCATTAGTTTCCTTTCCACCAGCCCTACCATATATTTACATCAGAAATAAACAAGCAACTCTTTGAAAATTACCAACAAACCAGAAACTCAAACAAATTTTTAATTCCAGAGGAAAAAAAAAAAATTGCATTTCTGAGATAAAATACCATTTTTTCCATTATTTTGGTGGGCCATCTTTGTGCCAGCTGAACAAGAGATGCTCTACGTGAAATTAAGAAGTGCCCTAAGTTACTTGATACCAATTCAAAGGTAAAGCAGGGCTGGAACAAATTGCTGTGTATTAACCCTATGGGAAGGACTGTCAGGCAATCCCAACCTATGGAAAGGATAGCTGTGTTCTGAGGGGGAGAGGAGGGGTTACCAACAGTAAATCTGTGGACTGCTGGCAACTTTCACAGGGAGAGCACTGAGCAGCAAATGCTGTCCAAAATGGATACAAATATGTTGTCAAGTGCTGTGACAGATCCATTATGGGTGAGCAGCTTAGCAAAATGAACTCCATCTCAACTGTCTCACAATATAAATGCCACAAGCTCAGAAGAACCTGAGCTTCCAGTTCCCCCATCCCTTACTCTGAGCTTTGCAAAAGCGAGCTGGCATTCAAGAGAAGCAGCAGGTCAAGGAAAGCCTTATTCACAAGAACAACCACTCTGGGAAAGACCCTCCTGTTACATGCCAAATCTGCCACACTGTGAAATTACACATTTTCAAACACATATGCTCCCACAGTTGCTCTCTTCTTCTCCAGCTGCAGAAAGCAAATTTCAGTGCAGTTACAGAAAACAAGTAGTATATCCATTTTCATATTCTGATTTCTCAAATTACACCAAAATGTCATAGCACATGACATTTTTTTCCCACCATGAACTAATGAAAGAGTGCGAGAAGGATAATGATCAAGTGGAGGTAGCAACTTGTAAAATGACATTTCCTCATGATGTACACATAGGACACATATGTGTGAATTAATGCTAGAGCTTTTTAAACTTATTCAATCTTCAAAACCAGAATATATAACAAAAAGTTAAGTTTTATGATAACAGTTAAGGCCACATTACAATCTTTGCTCATGCTTATGTGGTTGTTCAGCAAAAGGCATTTCAGCACTTCTTTAAGTCTTATTAAGGTCTCAAGAATGAGAGCCTTCTGGTTTGCTGAGCCATGGCATGAGCAACCAGCCAAACTCAAAGGATCTTCAGAATAGCCACAGTAGCAAGGCAGCAGAGTGGGGACTGAGAAAAGGTGAAGTACACTATCTCCACTATTCAGGAAGATTTCTCTCACACTGTGGTGATTTTAGTAGGAAATCAAATAACTTACAAGATTTGATATTATTTTTTCCCTTTAAAATTACTGCTAGAGCAGACACCAAAGTTTCCTAGAGGATCTCTTGCTAATTCAGTATAGTACAAATCTTGCTACATGTGCAGATTTGAGTGCAGGGACATGTGGAAGAGTATATCAGAGAAGAGCCACAGTCAAATATGTCCTCCTAAGCCAACATGATGAGAGACAAAAGTACTATAGATGCCCTTATTGTAGAAAATACAGACAACTCCACTTGTTTCTTAAAATTTAACCCTGGTCTTGCTCTAAAATCCATGTTTGATGCCACAAAGGAAGAAGAGCAAAGACTCCCTTCCTGGCTGATGATCAGCTAGCTTAGTGTGTTGCTCCACAGTTTGAGATACTGCTGAGAAAACACACAAAAGTTTCATGCACAAACCAAATAATGTAAGAATCACTTTATATCTCTTTCATTCTGCTCTTCACTCTTCCAATGCTACAGCGCAAGATCAATCCACCTACTGGTGAGGTATTTCTGTTTTTCAGCTCTGGACAATAAATGGACTGCCAGCTGACACCATGGCTCCCAACCTTAGCCGAGGTCCAATGGTGAGTTTCCTGCCACTGCAACCCAGCCAGCACTGTGTGGCTCATTCATGGGTGAGGATTCCTCACTTACATCCAAGATCCTGCCAACAGTCCTCATACAAATCATAGACTTGCTCATGTAGTTGCTTAAAGCCACCTGAGTACTTCCACAAACATTTCCACTTCCCACCCACACACACATTTTTTTAAAACATGTTTGCTACAATACAGCTTTTTATGATCTATGCACCTTGATATTTGCAAGAGTGAGTATACTGGTGCTAATTCTAGCTGTGAAGGATTTTAAGATGAAGAAGCACTTTTGTTTTTCTTTAAGTGACCAAATCCTCACTGGTCATGATTTTTTGTTTGTTTGTTTTATCTGGCTTTCATTGTTTTATTTTTTTAACAGAAACAATTATATTAATGTAATGAACTCTGATTAGATGTCCAATCTAATAGACTTTGAATTTGCATTTTAGTCTCAAACGACTGCATAATATTATTAGTACAATTTGTTGAAAGTAAGTGACCTTCAGTTTTTCAGTGTGCCCATATTAAATGAAAAGAGGTATTAACTTATGTAAACATCTGACCAAAGTTATCATTTTCAAATGATGACCTTATGAGACTGGATAAAGAAACAGCCATTAACATAAACTGGTAGACTGCCATGAAAGGAGAAAGATAATGGGATATCAAGCAGATTAGCATGAACTAAAACTGAAACAAACAACCCACACATTAAAAAAAAAAAACCAAACAAAAAAACATGGTAATAAACCAGCCTCCAGTCTTCAGTATTTACTGCTCATATAATGTCAGGTTGTTATTTTTACTGACATGTTTCTGAGCCTCTGCACATTGCAGTACCCTCTATTAGAAACAACACTGTCAGAACAGAAATAGCTTCATTTTCAGCTCTGTCTCCACTGAAAGTTTATTTTCGACTTTTTTCAACTCCAAATTCACCCTGGGGGGAACAATATCCAGTGTATGACTGCTGAGCCATATATCATGGTATCACTGCAATAAATAATTCCAACAATTAATTTAAAAGCAAAGTAAAGCAATGTGATAACTAATTTTTAAAGGTGAGTTTGCTTGAGTTCTTACACATATAGTGCATGTTCACTGCACAATTTACCTCTCCTGTTTTTTTGAACTACATGTAGATGGTGCTCCTTCATTTTCTCCAAAAACCAGTTACTGGCTTTATTCCCTAAAAGAGAAACAACTTTTCCCAAATACCTTCAGCACATTCTATTTTCTTCTGCTATCCTTAGAGGATCTGTCAGAACCTGGCCATTATGGCTCCAATTTAATCTCCTTTGTCCTTTGGCTGTGTTCAAGCCATGCAACTGATAATAAAAGCAGAATTAATCAAAATAGGGAGTTGCCATCACAACAAGTAATTAAGCAGTAGCAATGAGAGAAACCCAAGACACTGTACCAGGGATAATGAAGGGTGTTTTCAGCTGTATTTGTGCACTTTCCCATCCCCATCAGCTTCTCACTGCAGCTCCTCCACCATAACCTCTGGCACTGAACTCTCACTTTTGTGCTCTTCATTTCCCTCTCACCTCCATAGTTCCAACTTGCTGGAATGTCATTTCCTGAAACAGCCTCCTGTATGCCTGCCTCTCTTTTCCAGCAAAGTGCTGTTCCTCTTGCAACAACTTAAGTCTCACTGTCTTTCTCCCCACATAATGAGTTATATACACATTAAATCCACTGGCTGACATCTGTTTTCCTGGTGGATTTTAGGATATTAATTATGTTACTATGAAAAATTTTCAATGTGTTTATAGCTTGAAAACATTGTGTGTGTGTGTGTTACAGACTGTTATTCTGTCACTCTGTTTCTGGATTAAATCTGTAATACAATCTATATTCCATTCCCTCAGGATCAGACCTTCCAGAACACTGGACACTTGCTCCTGTCACAGTGAGGGGAAAAAAAAATAACTTCTTAGATCTCTGATTTTTCCTCTTTTAAGGAAAGATCTATCTATGAAATAGCTTGATCTTTTATGCTACATAAGAAGTACTTATACACACACACAAACACCAGGAAGAAAACTTCTACTGAAAAGGTGAGCTCATGGAGTTCTCTGATATGAACCCTTCCCTTTCTGCAAGGAGGGAGAGATACACATATTTTTGCAGCACCATTTTTCCTTTTTCTGCTTCCCACAAACAAGAATGGATTTATCCAATCCATAATAAAACGCAACATAGCAATGGAAAAATATATCCATTTGATCCAGTGTTCTCAATCACATTTGCATACCCATGTATGTAACACTGATTTCTCTCAAGTATTCCTGCAGTATGAGTGCACTTCTCATTTAAGGGTTCATGCTCAGACCCAATTAAGTGCCTGTCTGTATAATAAATTGCAAGGTATTACATGGACACAAACAAAACTATTTTATCTAGGAAAGGACAAATTTCTGAGCTGTAAATCACAAAGTACCGACATTTTAGAAGGTGCTCAGTCCATGCATGATATATAGGTCTGGGTGGCAAGCTGTTCTGGTGTTAAAAATATTACCATATGTTTTACCTTCCCTGGCATTTAATTTACTTCATTGCAGTCTTAGTCTGATGCTACCAGTTTGCCTTTGATGGTCTGTATCAATACAAATGAAAAATGCAAGTTGAAACTCCCAAACATATTTGATACCTTGAATGAAGTGATCAAAGTAAAACAGGCTGAAAGGAGTGAAACTCTCTTCAATGCAACTTCATAAAAAGAGAACTATGAAGCATGAAAATTGAAGTTTCAGAAATTTATCATTATGTTCAGACCAGTAGAGAATGCACAGATATTTTTTTCCTACCTTCATTTATAAATCCTGACTATAAAAAAGTTAATGTAAAAAACAACATGTATTGTAAATAGGACTCAAAATCCTACATGGAAAAAAAAAATATATATATATCTTGTCTAGATTACTTCAGAAAAACTTACCTTGCAACTTGAAAAATGACATCATTAAGCAGTCTCCTAAACTGGTTTTCAGAGATGGCATATTAATAGCTATTTATATATTTTTTTTTTTAATACCTAGAAATTTCTATTACAACTTTAAGTTGCAAGTTGCAGCTCCAACTTTTTCATCTCAGCTCTACAATTAAATACACTTTTCTGTAATGCATCTATTTGATTGACACAAACAGAGCAGGACACAATTTCCCTAACTGCTTCTGATTGCCAAAACCCTTCTAGGAATCACTTCCATGGTGGATGTCCCTGTGACAAAGAGTTTCTAGAGCCTTACGCAACCTTAACTAAAATCCTTTCACGTTTTCTTCACTATTTCTTTAGCTTTGGAACAGCCTCACATACTTCAGGGTAAACAAAACTCCTGCCTGGTCACACTGCTGTTTCATAAGACCAAAAAGATCTGTAGATGCATGTAGTTGTATTAAACAATTACCATGAATAATAAAATTCAGCAAATTGCACAATACAAAACTCTACCCTTAATTACGTCCCACTTTTATGTATTAGTGAGATGCTTGGACTCCTTGTTTAAACACTGAACATTGATTAAATAACCAAAGAAAGAAGAGTGCCATTAAGTAATTTAGTGATGCTGACCATTACTACACCCAAACAATTATCTACTAATGTATAAGCACATGGGCTATACATCAATTACACCAGATTTTCTGAACTGTCTTCTCATAAGCCCAAATATCCTTTTACACAATAGAATATCTTAGCATCTTATTTCAAGAAATAAGTTTTATTGTAGCTACTTTTTTTTATAGTTAAATAGCTCCTGATGTATATTGTTTCTAAATAAAGTGGTCATTTATAATAATTTAAACCTTGCTTTTGAAGTGTCATTTGGGAGAAATGGAAAGAGGCAAATTTTCATTTCACTGCTACTGGTGAAAATGCAAAATAAGAAAGAAAATAAATTGCACTTACACTTGCATAATCAAGATCAGAATTTGTCATCTGGTAATAATGTGATAAGATCCATCAAATTAAACTTACCCAGCACATCAGATGTCCATGAGCAACAGTTCCACCTCAATCTGAAGAAAACTTGACCTGTTGAATATGAAGCAACACATTTTCACACATGATAAAGTCATGCCCTCTTTAGAACAGGTTAACAAAACATGGATTTCTGTGGGGAAGGTCGAAAAGCAGTTTAGCACCATGGACAACTTAGGATCCCAAAACCTTCTTTTCACTTTCTGTTATAATTCAAATATGAGCAGATAGATCTCTGATTGAGAAATCAAAGTTATCTCATTTTAATATTTATACAATGCTCACTGGGGTCCAGTATTTGGCTCTAAGTATCTCAGAAAGATGTACAAAATCCTCCAGAGGTTACTGATTGTTAAAAATTGGTATGCACAAATTCTTATGATGCCCTTTGAATAAATCTGCAAAGACCAGAAGAAAAGATATGCTTTTCTTCCTTTACTTCCACTTTTCATCTTTGCTCCATTCTATGTATTTTCTCTCTCAGAGTCAAAAAGAGGGAATGGAAAAGGGAAATGGAAAGAGACAATTGGGACTGCAAGGGATATGAGTGGGCTCTCTTCTGCCAACAGTTTATAACAATTGTATTTTTATAAAATCAGCTCTCTAAAAATCATAGCTGTCAAGTATTTAGTCCTCGTAAATTCACTCAACCTGAGATCTTGAACAATTTTGCTGAAATTTCTTGAGCTATAAAGCAAGACAAACAAGACTCCCTATCAGCCTGGATTCACTATAAGGCAAGCAGGAATTAAAGGTGTCTAGCACTCATAAATGTAAGTAGAACACATTTATCATGTTAATATTCTTGAAAAGAAAACAATTTCAACTCTCTACAAGCATGACAGTAATATAACACAAATGTGATCTTGAGATGACACAACACACAATCTCCATCTTTTGGGGCACAGACCTGTGCTATGTTAACTGACTCAAGCAAAGCAGGTAACATGAACCCACCATTGCTGACTTATATTGTTTCACTGACTCCACTTAAGCAGCACAAGAAATCTTGTTTCAGAGTAAGCTATGAAAAGATATACAAGTCAGGATCATTTAACCTATGACACCTGATACTGGTTTTTTTACGCAATATCTATTAATGTTGGCCTTCCTGTCTTTCTGTTGGTCATAAGGATGCAGGAAACTTGACTGTATCAGAATGGGATTAGTAAACAAAGGCTCAATCCCATTTCCACTCAACTGAGTGGCAGAACTTCCATTAACTTGATAGGGACATATAGCAGTGCCTGAATGGCAAAAGACATCCTCCAGGTCCCCTTTTCTTGCCTTGGGCTAGAATGAGATCCATCAATATTTTAGGATATAAGAGGGAGAAAAAAAAGTTTAAAAATGTAGTTGTTTGGGAGAGCTGAGACAGGAGATTATTTCCATGGTTTGTTTGCTTGTTTTAGGGTGAGCCATATTTGCACATAGCTAAGTACAAACCAGAAAATAAAATCGAACGCTGTTATGTGCTGCAAGGTTCAAACCAGCAGTCTGGTTTGCATTATAGACCAAAGTCTGTCTTTATAATCCATCAGGAAATTTCCTCAAGAATAATTCTGTCACAGTATACTTGCATGGTATGATGAGGAAAGAGACGCAGACCATCAACTTCCTGCTATTGCCTGCAAGCGAATTGCTTTGTCACACACTTACACCTTCACTCAAGAGAAGAGTCACACATCCTTTTGTGCTGATTTGCAGCACTTGTTTGCTGTTAGAACAGTTTTCCTAGGGAACATTTCAATAATTAGAAGAGTTTCAAGCCAGCTGGACAACGCTCCGCAATTTAGGCTAAATGTATCCACTGCTCTCAAATGAACAACTCAAAGCTGGTTCTCCACTTCCACCCCTGTGAATTATACTTCACTTTGTTTTACATTTCCTGTGCCTTGAATATCTTTGAAGTAATATTTGCATTAGATCCTCAGAAGCAGTCAAATCTCTGCCTTTGAAATCATTAGGAATAGGAAATGCAGCCAGCTCCTTTAGCCCCCTGCTGATCTCAGAAGGGTCTCTCTACACTCCCCTGAAGATGCACGAGTCCTGTGGGCTTTAGCTGTGGTCCAGGCATTTGAGCAGGCTCGGCCATAGGAAGAGCCACGACTGAGAAGGGCCTGCACAGCCTCTTTTATGAGGATCTGAAAACATTTTAAAGGTGAGTGGCAGGATAAACACTGGCATATCTATCTATCTGCTAAAGTTTGAAGGCAAAAAATATTTTGTTTTGTGCTTTAAGATCCATAATTTCTTTAAGAATATAATATATGTTTTAAATCTATAGTGTCTTTCTCTTTATTTGCATTTTTGTTTAGAGGAAGGTTTATGAGATTAAATCAGTGTAATGGAAATATATTAGCAACATATTCAACCATTGGTACCTATGTTTTTCTAGATTTTAAAAATTAGTTTGAAAATTCACCAGGTTTAATACACAACTTTATTCTTCTTTTAATTTCAAATATATTTCCTTATATACAGACCAGAAAGCATTTGCTTTTCACATCAAGATGAAGTTCATGACTCAACCTTCTCTTTGCTTCCTTTTTTCAAAAGACCATTGCATTTCAGTGCACAACACACAGTTATATAAGACTAATGATGGAAAAGACCTGTGAGTGAATCCTATTTGTTGTGCTCTGTGCTGTTTGTCTGCAATATGGCTGTTTACAATAGGGAATGTTTTATCTTTGGACTAACTCATCAGAGTAGGAAATGTACTATATGAAAGCTGATACAAATACAATTGGAAAAACGCACAAGTCACACAAATCAATATCCAATTTCTTAAAAGAGTTAAAGCTTCAAAAAAAGTGTAATTTTCTCAGTGAGCAAACTATTTGGCATGGAGTGGAATTCTGTTTTCCTCTTAAGGTTGTTTTACATTTACTGTATATATGTTATACATTATATGTACTGTTTAATTGTCCTTCAAGTAACAATTTAAAGACCCTCAGCTCTAAGTTATTACTCCCTAATGTCTGAGGCAAGATATTTATTTATTGTTTGAAGTATGGGAAACAACAACAGCTCAGGTATCACAGTGCCTCTAAAGATGAAGGCTTGTTTAGCTACTGCTCTTTCCCTGCGCAGAGTTTCCCAATGAGCCAGCCAGGATGGGATAAGCAGAGCAAAACTACACTTCCTGAAGAATAATCTGCTCACCTGCATGAGAAGGACACACAGACAGCAAAAGTCACACAAGACAAAGACAGTGTGGGATCCCTGAGGGGGCAGATTCCTGCATCTGTGGCTCCCAAGGAACCAGGCACCTTGAGGAGATGTTGCTAAGATGAATTTTAAGAGAAATCCCATGATGATGCTTCTCTTTTCTGCCATACATAGTGTGATAAAACCCTGTGATACAGCGATTCCTGTTTCATAGCTGTGGTACATCAGGAAAGAGTACCTCAAAGCCAAAACATGTGGAAAGATGAGCTCTTGATTTGGGGTCTAAATTCAGTGTTTCATATATCATAGAAGCCTCCACACTATACTACAGTAATTAACCAAGATAAATTTTCACATTGCACTGTTTTCTAGCCATGAAATTCTGTAAAGCACTAGATAAGGATTGCTTCTTTCATGCAGAGCACCAGGAGACCGCTGGCAATTTATCTGAGAGGGCTTTAGATGGAAACAAAAAAGGCAGTGTTGATTAATATAACTCAGTATTTTCTTTTTAAAAGAGTTTAATGTAACTGAGAAATTGAAAGTTTGGGGATCTGAGTTATGCACTTCTTGTGCACTCAGAAGATACAGGATTAACATGAGCAGGTCAAGCTTTTCCAAGATTGTTTCCAGCTACGCTTCATTATCTAAGGACTTCTGAAAAACACCCAGAAAACCAAAGCCAAAACACAACCCACAAACCAAGGCAACTACCCAAACATAAGAGAATAGATTGAATAGATTTGCATTAAGGAGAGGGGGAAAAAGCAAAAATCTTTTTATCAAACCATTGCCTCACCACATTGTGAGACCATTTTACAATGGAGACAGTGAAGACTGATGAAAAGACACTTTTTTTTTTTTTTTTTTTTTTTTTATAAAAGCAAACAAAATTAGTCTTACCAGGGAACATTGAATTTCATGGTTGGCATTTTGGAATGCTTTATCTCTAAACTTTAAAATGGTGCTACAAGAAGCTGGACCTTGTTAATTCACTAATATGACCCTGAGAAACATTGCAAGTTAACACATTTAGATAAATGAGCAAACAAGTCAGAAGTGGGGGAAGGAAAACAGCTCTGAAACACAGCTCTACATTACAGTTACCAAAGGCTAAAACTAAGACACAGTTGCTAAAGACATTAACAGCATAACGCTTTACATGCATTCAAAACATCTATCTGCAATAACTGATACTTGACTAATTAACATTTCAGAGTATCACGAATGAATTGAAATAAACTACAATTATTGTGCAGACACCTTTCTGACCCGGCAAAGGGAAATCTAGTGATGCAAAGTGCAGTAGCCTACTAAAAGCCACATGCTGCTGAGGTCAGGTACTGCATTCTGGAAAGAGTGATGCAGCACCTGTATCACGGCAGAGCACTTGAGCAGTCAGAGGCATTATAAAACTCATAGAGCCTTGCACCTGTCTGGCTCCCACGGATCACTTAATGAAGGAATGGAAATGAAACACACTGCATGTCAGGGGCAGCATCAAAATGAAGCATTTAAAAATTCATGTCTGAAAGATAACAAATGCAAAAGTGTCTTGAGCATATGTGGGCCAGATACTTGGTAGTGCCAAGCTGTGCTGTCACAGGGCTGTACTGAGAGAGGAAGTCTGCAGGCTCTCCTTTCAAGAACATGTCTTAGTTTTTTATATAGTTCTTTAACAACTCTGTTTAAAAATCAGATTGAGTTCTAGATACTGAAAAAAAACTGAGAAAAATATTTAAACACCTACATTTCGGTTTGTATCTATAAATATATAAATATATTTATATATTTATATATAAATATATAAATATATAAACATATATATATATATTTAAATAAATATATAAATATATAAATATATAAATATATAAATATATAAATATATAAATATATAAATATATAAATGCAACTTTATGTTCCAAACTTCTTCCAAATGTTAAAAGGTTGAGTCAGATAAGACCAACATATGTGTTCTGGATCTCCTCATGGTAGGATGTTCTTATTTTGTGGCTTTTTTCTTTATTTATAAAACTCTTGTACCTTTATTTTTTAAATAAAAACTTATTTTATAGTAGGTAATAAAACTAAATTCCTTGGGATAGGAGCAACAAAATCTTTTTGCTTCTTAATTTTCTTCCCCATAACTCATTCGTCATTTCAGAACTACAAAATATTAAAGGGCTAAAGTAAGGCCAAAATATGGATGACTTCAAGAGATCTTTGCTACCTTTCTAAACACTTTACCATCTGTAGTGTCCCTGCTAGTCAGATTTCAAAATCTAAGATCACAACTATCTGTATGTGTAGGCTCTTTAGCCTTCAAACCAGACATTCAAACAAACCCTCAAAAACAATGCCTCAAATAAAGGCAAGGGGCTGGGATTGTCATAACTGCTGAAAAACCTCATTCACAATCACTGAGTAAATCCATTATAGATGTTGACAGCTTTAGATCTATGCATTACGTTTTGGGGAATAAATGCCACCACATAGTTAGCCTTTATAGAGCAAAGCTTTGGTTTTCTATATAAATCTGCGTTTAATGAGCCTTGAAAGAGATGATTGCTAAATAACAGCCTGCTGCATTCAAGCTCAACTGCCTCCAATTATATTGTTTATAATTATATAATTGTACAATATAATGTGTGTCCAACAGTCCCTGAGTTTTATTACTGCACAACACTATGACACCAGTGTAAATCACCTTTTCACTTTCACAGTCAGCCTCTTTCACTTTGCTTAGTCAGCCAACACAAATGCACAGAGAACTGCACTTTTGACTGCTGAATGCATCAAACCAGCTTACCAGCCTCAGCAGAAATAAGAAAGTAACAGAAGTGGTCAGCTCACAAAGATGAAAGGGGAAAGAAAGGTACTGTCTATGCAAGGAAGCAAGGGGGAAACAAAAAGGAAAAAAAAAAATCAGTTCTAAACTCTATATCCTGTTCTTGAATTTTGCTTCTTGGGGTGTTTCTTGTCGGCAGATGCTTCCAGATTAAGTGTCTATCCAAAATACTCATGAGAACTGCAGAGCAGTTAACATCAGCAGGTAATGTTCTTTGTATTATTCTTGCTCCTGTATGGATACTGCAGCATTTGCTGTAATGCCACTAAAATTAGCAAAAATCTTATTAGCAAACACACCATTATGCTGTTAAACACCAATGCAAACCTCTCATTTTTCTCTACTTTCGAAGAACAAAATTTCTGCTCTTCCTTCCATCATTTGAAAACTAACCTGACTTCCAATCAGCAATTAATACACGAGTATTCAGCACATAGTTATAACTCCTGCCACAGAAATGTAAGCCCCAGTAATGCATAAAACTCCATTTTGACTGAATAAGGATGCCATTTCTTAGTTTAGAGAAGCTTTGTTACACACATCTTCCAAAATACTAAAATTCTTGTTTTTAAATGTGACTCAAGTCCTCTGCCTCCTTCCTCTCTCCAAGCACACTCTCCATACAGGAATTTCTTGTTTTCTCTTTGCTCCATAAGTTCTTACATCCACACCACCCGGCCTTTTAATCAGTGGAGTTGCAACACTGCAACCCCCTGTCAGAAGGGCTCCCATCAGCACACAACTACCTGTTACACTCACCTTCTCTTCTCTTTGCTTTTGGCTGCCTGTAAAGAGTCAACTTTGAGTTGGCCTGTGTTGACTTTTAAAGCTTGCAGCTTAGTTTTACTCCAAATTAATACACTGAATTTTGACAATCTGAAACTTTGATCTTTTTAACATTTGATTCATCCTGTGGCTAGTAGTTGAGCCCATAAAAGGGAACTTGTAAGGTGTAGGGCTTCACATCTTCTAAACTGCTGCTGTCTGTCCTCCTTCCTCATCAGCATTTTCACACCTTTAACATTACTGCACTTGCAGGCACCTGGGCAGCAAGATGCCTCTGTGCTTGATGATTCAAATCACTGTCTTCTGAAATCCACTGCTATTGTTATTCTAACAACTCGGACAATTTACTAAATTGGGGGAAGCTGGTTTAAAACCAGGATTAATTTTTTCCACATTACCAATAAAACTACTGCAATCCCCTTTTTCAAGTCCATTAACTTCAATATTGCTCATCAGGTCCTAAACAGTCCCTTAACTAGAGTCAATGACTATAGAAAAGCAAGGGATCTGAACTCCTCTTCAGTTTAGATGCTGTTTGGGAACTGTAGACTAAATTAAAAATCAGCATGGAATTATAATTATGTAGTTTTATTAAAATAATAACTGCATCACTTAAAATGCTAAAGCTGTTAAATAAAATAAGGTATTTCTAAAATTCAGAGTAATTTCATTCGCCATCCTGCTTCCAAGTCTCTGGAATTTACTCTTTTACATTTACAAGCTTTCCTCTACAAAAATAATGGCTGCAAGTTTTGGTTTCTTTGAACAAGTAGCAAGGTTTCAAGGATTATCCTCATCCTTTTTTGCTTTTGCTGCAGGGGGATGAAGGGTGAGTCTTGTATGATCCACAGTAAGGACAAATGGCCATTCTGAGTGTGGAACCTTGAGGACATTACCTGGGAGCAGCTCCATGAGACACCAGTGTTCATAAGCAATGCCTGGTGCATGAAGTGATGACCCCCCATTTTGGTCTCAGTATTTTAAATAAATGGGCACCTCAAGTCTTTTCACCTGGCTTGTTTTCAAGCAGAAAATTAGATCCCAGCAAAAGGGAGAGGAAGCACTTGGTAGGAGATGGAAAGGTAAGGGAGGGGCAAAATTAAAACTGGCAGGAAAAGCAGAACAAAACAGGTAAAAAATTTGTTACCAGCTGAGGGAAAAATAGATATGAGAAAAAAAAAAACCCAAACCAAAGCAGGTTATATCTTAAATTTTTGATCGCTTTTCTTTCACACACATAAACATTACCTTTAAAAGACTTTTTCAGTAGATCTACCTGAACTTCTGCAAATTCAGAACTGTCATAGTGATTTGGTTTTTGTCTACGTTCTTCAAAGCTTGTTTTCTTGACAGCTTGACATGGACTCTTTGGACTCCAGAAATTACTGAATTGATGTTGCTTTACCTTTCCAGAATATCCATGTAATACAGGAAATTGTCTGCTGTAGAATAATTGCTTCAGAGAATTCTTTTTTTTTAATGTTAATTTTTTTTCCACCCCTCTCTGGAGAAGTGGCATTGTTTACTGAGGTAGTCATGGCTTAAAAAGAAATAAAAAGTCTTTGTAAGCACGAGTGCTTAAATAACAGTGTACACTTCAATGTGCGAAAAAATAGAGAAGGCAAAAACAAAAGCAGACAACTATGACAAATTTAAGAGAAAACAATGTGTCTTCTTATCCTAATCATTGATAAAGGCCATTTTCCATCACTCAGAGATATAAATTGACAATAGATAAGAAAGCAGCTGAAAAGAATATGCATTAGATATTAGAATTTTTGCTGACAAATAGAAATCCTGCTACTGTGTAGATGATAGACATAGCAAACACTTCAAACAGATCTCATCTCACTACCCATACATTTGTGACCTGTTGCTTCCACAGGCACTGCTACCAGATGCAGCAATTTTCTGGTTGGCTTTTCCAGTTACCTCAGGAAAAAAATTTTTTCTCTCTGCAAAAGTCCAGGAAAATGTATGTTTAGCATGCCAAACTGTATGTACTTTAAGCCCTGAATTTGCAAAAGCTTAAAAGAAGTCTGAGCAATAAAAGCCTTCCATAATTTTTTACTTTGCCTAAAATATGTGGGATAAAATGCACAATTGAAAGACTTCACACAATTATGTACCCAGCCACGGTATTGCTGACAAACAGCATGAGTTTGTTACTTTGACTTCCATCTCAATCAATCTTTGAAAAAGTGCACAACTATTACCAAACTTTATATACATTAGCTTCCTGCACAAAGTTGAAGTATTACAAGAGGGTAAAATATTCTTGCTTCAACAGCTTCATCACAAAATCTACTTCCATTAAAAAAATATTAGTGCATGTGACTAAATTTCTTACTTCTGCTTTCCTTGAACAGTCTTGCACCACAAATTTGTACAATAGGTTGTTTTAATTTATTCAGTTTTACACAAAAAAGATTTCAAACACGGTTTTTCCATCTCTAACTTTCAGATAACCCAGAACAATAGAAGAGAAAATGTGTGCTGTTTTCTTCCCCTGTTTCTGATTGAAAGAGAAGTGAGAGTAGAAGTCTTTATTAATGGGATCATCAAACATGGTATGCTTTAATCTGATTTAGACAAGAGCCTGTAGATGCTATAATGTGTTTGAGAATGCATAATGGCATAGGTAAAGAAAAAAAAAAAGAAAAAAAAAGAAAAATCAATGAGGTCCATTTTCACACAATATGCTAAAGCATATCCTAAAAGAAACTGAAATTAAAGAAAAATAAAGAAAATTCAAAGTTAGAAGTTTTTCCCAAATATTAGATTTCGTTCTGTACTGAGGTTCATGTCCTTGCAGACAAGTAAACACATTACTAAAGTAACCAATATACATCCCTTAATCAAACACTACAAGTCCACATCAGGAATTTAAATGTTCATGTCTTCTTTATAAAATAATTTCACACCTGTTGAAAATATCCCTCTCTCCATGCTTTTTCCCCACAATCCTTTCTTCCCTTGAAAAAATAGCTTAATTACCCAGCAAAAATTTCAGTAGTATAATTTTTAAGGCTGTAGGATATCAGGCAGTCATTCATGATATCACAGATACAGTAATAAGTAGTTAATCCATTGGTCACACATTTTGACTGTGTATGTCAGACAGAAATAGGTTAAAATATTGTAGAACTTGAAAGTGAACAGCTTTTCCGTATCACATGTAAACTACATGGCTGATTCCAAAGCCTGAATTCCTGAGAGTTACACTGATACCAAGATCAGTTGACTTTCCACATGGGATTCATCTACAAGAAGTCTCAAAGCTGGTCAGTGTTGGCATTCTAGGACCTCCATTTTCCACAGTGGCATATTTTACTACTGGCACCTAATAGAGAAGAAAAGACTCTCTCCTGTCTCTGAAGCACTAAGAAGAGCTGTTCTTTGGCCAGGCTTTCTGAGCCCTCTGATTGTGCCATGACCAAGGAGGATTACTTCAAAGGGCAATGGCTGCTCTTAGGAGGTTTTAAGACTAATTTCCAGCTTCATCTATGCAATTAGATCTCACATCATCTGGCAGCTTTTCAAGAACCCAAAATGCCAATGGCCATAAGTCTGGAGCCTGTGCCCAAACACATCTTCAGCTTTTTGGAGGAAGTGCTTGCTCTTGCAGGAACTGAATGCCTCTCTCTCCCCTCACGTTATTTATTTGCCTCTAAAAGCAATTTATTGGCTCAGTGGGAGAACAGCTAACACTCTACCTTGCAGAAAGGAGAAAGGACAACCTAGTTCCCTTCTGTGAATTCACACGGCCTCTTTGAACTCCTCACAAAGCCCCACTGGGAAGCTGCTCTGAAGCATTTTCTGGACTCTGGAGTGTTGCTCTCCTTTATGAAAATGCTGACATTATGGCTGTGTCTTCTTTCAAAGATTTTGTCACAGTTAAGACAGGCAGAGTTTCCCTTCTGGGCCTAGCAGTAATTCTCTGGGCTGTCAACCAGCTCTAAAAGCACAAGATAATATATAAAAAGAGACATTTGCCTTAACTGCCTCTTACTTTCCAGAAGTTGTTAAACTCTCATACTTATTTTTCACCAGCCTACTAAAACCATTGATGCTTTTTTTTCCCTTCTTTTTCTTATTTTAATAGTGCAGATTCAATTTTTAGCTCTGCCTCCTCATACAAATGTTTCCCTGCCTGAAGTCTTATGAATTCTTAGCAGGACTCCCTTGCATGAAATAGGATGCTCCATTCTTCTTTTTTTTCAACGCACTGTAGCTAACAGCTAAGGGATGCAGACTGGCTTTGCATAGAAACTGAGATGTCTACCTCTATCCTGAGACAGTAGAACTCATTCCACGAATCAAAAAAAAAATTATCAAGGACCAGAAATGCTAGGAAAATGATGCTTGTTACTGAAGTAGCTCTTTAGGAACAAGACTGGGTCCCACCAGGCAGCTGGGATGAGCAAGGGCTGTGCAGAACCATTGCTGTCTCCATGGAAAGCCACTTCAGCCTATACTGATTTCTGAAAACAAGCACAGCACAGACACACCTGACATGGATGTGCATGGAACCAGCCTGGCTCCCAGGGAGATTTTATTTGCCCAAACCTCAGAGATAGCAGGACCCATCCTAGAGTTCTTCCATGCCAGAGCTGGCACTGGAAGCAATCCATCCACCCCCACACTTATTTGAATGGGATCTGTCAATGGGAGCTGGCTCCCTGTTGCCTGCTATGGGTAGTGGTGCCAGGGGCAGCACTGCCTCCTGCCCTGCACCAAAGCATTGCCACCCTGGAGAAACACAACCCCATGCCATTAACAGATTAGCAAGAACGGGGATGTGCACTTATTCTCAGCCTTAGTGCTGGGAGAACATCATCAAAATAATTAGAACTGAAACTACACCCACACTGATGCTTCAGATCCAAGTCCCATATTTTCAGGAAGAAAGCAGGAGGAGGGAGAGTTCCCCTTGTATCTCATATTTTCTCTGTGAACATTCAGAGAAAGAAACTATTAAATGCTAATGCTGCAGTACCCATTAATTTATTACAAAATAGGGCCACTATTCTGTGTATCGAGGCAAACTACTGCATGGAAAATGATGATGCAGGAAAATGTAGCACGGTTATGGTACACTTAGAAATTCTAAATACAAGTATTTTTAGGGTTTTTTTTAATGTCTTAGTTTAAGAGGATTCTGAATTCCCTAAAAATGCTTCTTTTCTGTACTTCATATACCAACCTAATTAATTCTATTTTGAAACACATAAATCATATTTAACATACAAGTTCTAAGACAAATAAGCCTTCATGTGTCTCAAATACTTGATATATATATTCATATATGTATATACTTGATATATTATATATATATATATATATATATATACACACACACACACACACTTGATATATTATACTCAAATATCAGGATGTTTCTTGATGGAATATTTTTACTGGTCCCACACCTCCTTTTTCAAGGAGATGATTATTAAGATAATCTTTAGCAAGACAAAATTTGGAAACAAGATCAATATAAAGTCAAGAATTTTTTACTATCCTTTCTAAAAGAAAAATAGTAAAGGATTTCTAAAAGAAATTCATTCTAGGAAGTACAAAACAAAGATGAAGAAAACCTGGCATCATTAAAGTAAAACTTTGCTCCTTGCACTAAAGCTGAAGATGTTTTAACCTGTATGCTGACCTGCCTCGAGTGCTATTCAAAAAGCAAGGTCGAGTCTTTAACAACAGAGCAGAGTTTTTTGTTTGGTTTTTAAACACAAGTGACAGTGTATTATAAACCAATTCATGAGATCAATATTGAAACTGTTAGAATAAGAGGTATCCGTTTTCCCTACCCACATAGCAATTTAGTCACTCTACATCCCATCATCAAAAATGACAGATTTGATCCCTTTCTTTCCCGAAAGGGAACAAAAGCTGAGAAACCATGGGCAGAAAATGCACTGCAAAGATTTTTAAAAATTTTATAATGCGTTATAAATGGAATATCCTTTTTAAGTGAAAGAGAACTTTACATAGAATCCAAGGAAGTTTCTGTTCTCAGTTTACAAAATAAAATTCTTTAAATTCAGAGGGCTCTTTTCCACTATTTTCCTAATCTGATTTATGCTGATTTATGATGTGAGTAATAATGATAATTACTATTAGTTATTATGGTGCCATAAAAATATCATTAATTTTATTTAAAGTTAGTTCAGTCTCTTCCTCTGTCCTATCTATCCTCTAGTCTACATTTGCATTGGTTAGTATAGAAAAAGAAAAGAAAAATCAGGAATCTTTCCAAGCCTAAAGTCTACAACACTATAAATTCTCTCTCAGAATACATAGTACATAGATGTACATAGTACATAGATGCACTAGCAAGTTATAATAAAAGATCTCCTATAACAGAAAGTTTCACAATAATTTTCAGGCATCACAGACATGTTTGAGAAAATTATGTGGATTTTGATCTTATGCATTTCGAAAATTGTAGGTGAAACCTCAGTTATAATAGCCTTGGTGACAAAAATAATAATATTTTTGGTGCAATTTTAGATAGCTACAAGATGGACATTAGAAAGACTTTCCATAGATAAAAGCACTTTATTTAAATTAGTGTTATCCATTGCTTCCCCCAAAACACATTTACAAGTTTTTGCTTGTGAATAAATCCCATGTCAGTTACTAGTAAAGTCATAGTCCACCTTTGCTGCAGAGCAATGAGAGCATAATGATAAAACCTGAATTTGGAACACTGAGCCATTTTGCTGCTTTCTGGCAGTATCCTGAGGGGATTACAACATTTTATTTAACCTCACCATGCTCACATCTTTGGGATACAGAGTTGTAGATTTTTGTTGTCAAACCACATTCCATAAACATTAAGGTAGGCCCTCTCAGCCCAAACATGAAGATCTATCTATAAATTAGGCATGGAGATGGGAAATGTTAAAAATATGCAGCTCTTTACCTTGTCACAATTTCTGGCAGGTTTCCATTAAAACTTCAAACACATGCATAGCTGAAGGTAAAACAAATAATGCATGTGATATTACTGGAAAAGGTCTGAGTTTGCAAGGATCATTCAACAAACCATAGCTCATGTATAATGTTGCTAAGGAGAACTCCTGAGTAACAGATTATCCATTAAACAAAACACAACAACAAAAAAAAAAACCCCAAACAAACAAAAAATAAAAAAAAACCCAACAAAAAACCTAAACCCAAATGAACAAACAAACAAAAAAATGTTAATTGGAACAAGAGTCATCAAAATGAACACTGTGTGAACATACACAGTAAAATCTGAAACAGGTAAATGTGTTGTGAGCATTCTGGTTTAGGTGCTTAAAAATCACCACTGAGCATCTATGTAATTCTACCTCAAGGCAATAAACATTTGTTGTCCTTTGATTATGTAACTTTACTCTTCTTGTTGAAAAAATGTTATTGTTTTTCCATGTTTTCCAGTTCATCTGAAATCTGATCCTTTTTTCTAAGTCCTTGATTTAAATATTTTGTACTTTAAAAAAAGACACACCAAAGCTTCCCTGATCCCATGAAAATTCAAATTACTATTCAGAGAAGCTTAAGTTATGACTAGTTGTATTTACTGTGATTCCTATTAAATGAGAAAAAATCCGCCATATCTACTTAAAAAAATTCCTCAAGACATGGCAAGAAAAATACTGGATACTATTCAGAATTGCTTCAGCCCTAAACCTTTTAAACCATTTGAACATTTCAATATGGAGTCAAATTGTCCCACTGATTATTCTGTGTGATAGAACTGAAACTTAAAATTAAAATACAGCACCAAAGTGAAAATTTACACATTCTAGTGGAAGAGTTTGCCACTGCATTGCAGTCACAGTCATCACCAGCACTAGGTTTGACTGGGCAATATTCTTCTCCCCTAGTCCAAGCAAAGGAGAATATTTCCAAAGAAATCACCCTGCCACAATCCATTTTGCACTTGTACCTGTCTGTCAGCCTTGCTCTGTAGCCCCAACTACATAAAAGCAGGAAGGGAGCTATTATGGCTTAAATCCAGACAGCAACCAAGCCCCCTGCAGTCACTCATTCTCTTCCCCTAGGTGGGATGGGTGAGAAAATTGGAAAAGTAGAAGTGAGACAGCTGATGGGTTGGGTTGAAATAAAGACAGTTTAATAAGAAAAACAAAACAAAAGTAAGGAGATGATTATTTTGTTGTTTCATGACTACATCTCTACTGTAGAAGCCAAAATGTTTCAAGTCTTTTTGGGTGCATAAAAGGCCCTTAGTATATTTCCCATGGAAGTCACACCTTTTGTCACAGGTTTTCCATTACTTAAAAAGAGTAAATGAAATAGGAGATACATTTGTAATTTACCCTAGTTCAAAAACTGCAAGTACAAACTGGGGTGTTTGAACAAACAGAAAAAAACAATCTGAAGGACAGTGGGCTTAAATTGTTCCTGTAATGCCTCATGAAACACTATTCTTCTGAAATAAAAAAAAAAAAACAGGAAACACTAGGAATTAAATATTTTAGCCGTGCCCTTCCCAAGTTATTGTAGCAGTAATTAATGGTATTACAGTATCATCTTGTATCAGCTAAGCAGCAACAACTAGAGTTGAATCATCACAGCATGAGTGAGTTGCAGGAGATTAACACTTTTACAAGTGGCAATGTTCAGTTCAACTGAATTCTTCACTCCTGAAAATATCATTCACTCCTGTGTGGCAATGCAGAATCAAAGCTCCATAAATATCTCTTACCCTCCTTAATAAATCCCTGAATAGAGATGTTGAGAATACCTCTGAGAAAAATTCAGAAAAGTTTGACTGCATCCTGAGATGCTGGCAGCCCTTATTATTAGTCCACCTGTAATTCGCTGCAGCAAATTTCTCTTACACACATGCAAAGACACAAACAAATATATAAGTGTGGTTTGCCTCTATCCCAAAAGAGCAGCCAAAGTCATCTGTGGATACACCTGGCCTAAGTCAGGTACCAGTAACCAACACTGCAGCAAAGCTCAGAGTGAGCAGCAGAGCTCTGCCACTTTACAGGAGGCAACACTGCTGTTGCTAGCTGACAGCCCCAGCCTGCCCTAGCTGCTATTCCTCCATGGAGCTGGATTGTGTGGAGACAGCTGGAATATCTTGGTATGTGCTTCTTTTCACTGATGTTTTTTTCCTGCAGCCAAGCAGTAAGGCAAGTATGTGCTGAGCAGGGAAATGCCCACAGCTTGTATGTGTGATTTCTCAGTTTTCATGCAGTCCAAGCATCCTGTTCCTATTTCCCAACAAAACTGACTGCAAGACAATCAGGGACATGGAAAAGTTTTTTGTTGACTCTGACCCAGTTCTGAAAGTTGACTGTGTACCAGTGACAGATTTTGTTTAGAACTTCTTAAAAATGAAAAGACCATTTTCTGCCTTGTGGTGATGATGAAGCTGATAAGTACAGGGATGAGGAGAAACTTCTATCTCTATTTAGCAGGTAATCAGGGCTAAAAAAGGGGTAAAGCTCTACCACTTATGGGAGTGACCTAGTGAACCACTGCAAGGACCCCAGTTCAGCACTAGGACCCTTTTAGTTACACAGCCCATCATCCTGCCATACCAGCTCTGACACTGAAATAGCCTGCAAACATACAAATACCTTCCCCAAGACACCATTGTTTCTTCAGGCCTCGGGGGAGTCCTTGCAGCATTTTCCTCCTTCCATCTTAGGCTTTAACTCACAACAGTGCAATACTTCCTCACAGATCTGGTTATTTCCTAGCCCCAGAATACATGTTATGATGAGGCCAGTGTGGATAACAGAGAGTAGTAAGCAAGTAAAGAACAATATAACAAAATGATAAATCCAATTCTTAAAATCTGGTCATTTGAATTGTAATACTGCAGATAGGTATCATCCTTTGAGTGTTAAGACTCAGTGTTTACCTTGCTACACCTCAAATATGGTATACCATCTCCTGGGCTGCAAATGACAGGCAGATTACCAGAAGTGAGGATTTCAGGTTCTTGGCAAATTGCAAGGATTTATTCCTTTTATGATTCCTGGGCACACTCCAAACTTACAAGTACAAGCTTCAGTGATGAAAATGACAGCATGATCCCCTCACCTCAAATGAGTAAAACAACAGCAGAAGAAAAGATCTTCAGAAATGGGCAAGTATTTCAGTGGAAACCCATCTGACAAGCTGGCCACCTGTAGCTCCAATAAGTGATTGTTTGACATGCTGCTGTTGATTTTCATTAGCCAGCTATTCCCTCAATACATCATGATAATTTAAAGATTCAATCCCATATTTCTTTCTTTATTTTTACCTGATACACTTCAAAATCATCCAAAAACACCTTTAGGACTGAGTATTGGTGAGGAAGCCACAATTTTACATTCAAATTATGTACTTACAAACCTTCTTTATTTGGAAACATCATAAATAGTTATATAAAGTAAAAGTAATTAATTCCAACTATTTACCATAAAGCAAGAAAAACAGAGGTCTAAACAGTGTGTTTTGATGCTTTTTAACGTGGATTCTTTGATTTTGCAGAGCTCCTTTACATGGGAATTTCTGAAAGCATTAAAAAATTAGTGTTATTATATATAATGGATGAAACACTTGGCATTATAGGAAGCTAACTATTCATCAGCTTCATAGTCCTCTAGGGATATTGCACACCTACATGGTACACCTGACTGCTAGGCCTGATTTTTCTTTTTTAAGTTAGCAAATGAATAAAAAAGGCCACGTGAATCCGACAACCCTCAGTTGGATAAATTTCTCAGAGGTTTTTACAAAGAGAGTTTTATTCCCACTAAGAGCTGAAAGAAACACATACCTCATTAAATTTTTGCCAGACAAAGAGCCTGTCCCTTCTCCTGTCCCTCAGATTTATCATAGAGACAACTGCTGAGTCAGGCAGAAAATGATATTTCAAAAAAATTACCCAGATTCACTAGAAGGAAAAAAGAAAAAGAGTACAGAGGAGGTAGTAAAAAAATGCATAGCTTTGAATTTGAGTGCCTTGCTCAATAGCACCAGGGAAAGTTTCTAAATAGGAAGAAATAAAACATGTTATCTATACTGTCCTTCTGGAAGCATATGCACACAGGTCTGGTCAGAGGCTGGTATTTCTACCTCTTCATTATTATGTTTGGGTATTTTTAAAGTCCAGAGTAACCACAAACTCAATAAAAACACTCCTGCATGAAGCTGTATGAAGTCATTGTCCACTCTGAGGGGCATTTGATGTGGCAGCTTCCCTCAGATGGTTTTAAAGAGTTGCTAAGTGTTGGCTCAGTAACCACTTCTCAATGGTGGGGCTTCAACTATCACTCTTCTTTGAGGCACCTTTTTACTAAAGGCTGTTACTATATGGAGATCACCAACTGGCTTTCATCTTGTTTCAAGACTGGGGTGTGGCATAAAGACACCTGTTTTCTTTTGATTGATGATCTTTCCCTGCAGAAGGGCAAATGTGCAATGAATGAACACAAATTTCAGCCTGCCAGCCAATTCTCTGGGACTGTCTCGTTTGGTTGAAGTTGCCAGAAACCCAGAACAAGCTCAAGAGTGCAAACCTCTCCCACTGTGGGATGGGATTGGCTCACCATATCCAAGGGGCTTCTTTCAGGAGGGAGAACACAGCTGACCAACTTTTTCTCAAATGGCAGTGCAGGCTGGGATTTTCCTAATGAGACCACACCCATGTCAGGAAGAACTCCCTACTAACATGTCTGTAACAAAAAGTATGTATTCTATCTGTTAAAACCAGGTGGAGCAATGCTCTTTATCTTTTCCACAACCCATCCTCCCTCCAGGAAGATATCATCTGCTGCTGGCCCATTGAGTCCCACTGTATGACTGATAAAATTACATCATCCCATTGGGAGATGCTCCAGCCAGAGGGAGAAGCCAAGCCTTTCCTACCTAGATAAAAACTGAGATTTTGGACAGCAAGATACCTTCTTTCCACTGGATTCCAGAGGAAAGCTGGACCTTTCCACATCATCCCTGGACCTTCAGAGGAAAACTGCACCTTCTACAGGAGCACTGCTTCAGCTGAACCACACCTGCCACTGCAGGGGGACTGTAACCATTATTTAATGAGACTGCCACCAACACCCTGACTGACAGGGTGTCAGGTTGTATTCTGACTCTGTCAGTGTTTTGGGTTTGTTCTTTGTAATACTGCAATTCTATTTTAATTTTCCTAGTAAAGAACTGTTATTCCTAATTCCCATAACTTTGCCTGAGAGCCCATTAATTCCAAAATTATAATAATTTGGAGGGAGAGGGTTTACATTCTCCATTTCAAGAGAGGTTTCTGCCTTTCTTAATAAACACCTGTCTCTCAAACCAAGGCATAACACCAAGCCCAAGCCAGCAAATGCAGTGCTGTCAGCCCCCCACAGCACTCTGTCTCAGGGGCAGTGCTGCCTCCAGCTCCTCCATGAGGAGATGCTTCACCTGGCAGCCTACACTGTCTGTGCTTCTCCTTGCACCCTGGGCACCCAGGAGCTGCTGACCTCAGGCCTTGTGTGACCTTGTCCCTGCCATGCCTGCATGCTCCTCTGCCCCCATGGTGACTGGACACTTGGGACATGCTGCCTCTCTCCTGCTCCAAGCAGTCCTGGGCCTTGCACCCCAGTGTGGCTTCTGAAAAGCCTGGTCCTGGAAGGATCTTGCAAACTATTTACTTATTAATTTCTTTTAATGAAACATTATGATCCTGATGTGGGGTAGGCATTTTGACACCATGGGATGGGAAAGGTGGTTGTCTGAGTCAGGTCAGTCCCACACACCCTCCCAGATGTCCCATCCCCCCTTCACTTCAGCCCTGTTTTCATTTCATAGTTAACACTCTCTCTTCTCCTGATGCCCAGACAGAACGCAAATATCAGAAATAATTATAATACTTACTGACTCTGCAGTTAGTGCCAAGAAAATAACCTGCCATAGTGACATTTCTCCTACTTTAAGCAGGACATGCCAGCCATTATTATTTAATGTCATGGAATGTTTAATATTTTGATGTTATTAGTTTCTCTGTCAATCAGTCTTATCAAGTGGAGTAAAAATGGAATTTGTTATTTTTATACCCAAAACCTGATTTCTGCCCACTGTCTGTAGGGCAACACAAGAATACATCAGAAGGCAGGGAAGACTGAGTCACTCAGTGACAAAATAAACCAAGGATATATAAATGAAACTGGGTGTGAATTTTTGCACCTGTAAGCATCCTTTAGGATAAGTTAAATATGCTAGAAGATGATTGACAATTTTCATCAGTCCTAAAAACTGAATAATTTAAATGCAGGGCTTCTTCTCATCTAATACAAAGTGCTGAGTGCAGAATCTTAAACAAACACTTTTGAATTTAAATCTGGTCGGCACAAAATCTGAAATGGAGGAAACCATTTAACCCCACGATAGCCTGCATGCTCTGGGACTGCAGTGCCATCTGGTTACTGGGAAAGTAGAAGGAAAATCTACTCCTACTGCAAGGAAAAAAGGATAGGACATGCTAAACACACCTGAAAAAAGCCAAGAAAAGAAATCCCACAGTTACAGAAACCCTGTAACTGTGCTGCTCTTAGATGATGACCTCTGTTTGCCTTTTCTCTCATTACAGCTATTGTTAGCAGGAGACAAACCCAGAACCCTGTATGTCCCAATATCACCATATCCTGAAAAATTGACTAAGAGCCTGATGGACCTTACTGTCATTTATAGAAAGCCTAAGAAGAACTTCAGAGCTACAGAAAAATAGTAAAGTAAATCCTTTAACTTTTGAAGGAACATGCACATGGCTAGGCCAACTATGTTCAGGAATTGGTTGGTGGGGAGGAAACCAAGGGAGATCTTCCTCCATTGCCACAGACCATTCTATGCTATGTGAGCTGCTATTCCACCTCTATCAGCCAGTCCTTTCCAAAAGCCCATGCAGAAGCCAAGATTTTCATCTGAATTTCCCAGCAATATTTACAGAAATGAATTTCCATAATTTTATCTGCTAATTAATCCTAGGGGTGCCTTATATAGGCATATTTTAACATCATAATCACTGTCATCAGCCAGTAACGTATTAACTCTGGTGGTGGCATGCTGTGAGAGTTGGTCATCTCATTCTGTTTTGTTTTATTATAAAACTAGGGCAAACTGCTGAGATTTCAGATTACTGTGAGTTTGTATTTTTCCTTCTCCATCTTTTCTCATCTGCATGACTCTTGCAAAGCTGACACACTTCTCAGAGTCAGAACACCTCAGCTTTCATTCTTCCAGTGCACTTAGAACAGGCAGTGATAAAACTTGATGTTATTGGCCTTGAGCTGTGTTTGAACACAAAACATAGATTGATATGTCACTTTTTTTTATTTTAAATAAGAACCTTGGTACTGTAGTGAGCAAGCCAACTACTCATTATATTAGGATTACCCTTTTAGATTTAAACTTTATGACAGCTTGCTTAAACACGACCTATATTTTTTGCAGCTTTACACAAAAACACATCTAGTGCAGGCAGCTACTACTTCTATGAATGACAAAGGTGAGAAATATGCTGCTTGGGCAAGCTGTCCAAATAACCCTAATTGCTTTTTTGCCAGATGTCATTTTGCAGAATTAACTCTGACAGTCCCATTCCTGCCCCTTTCTTTCCTCACCTCCATCAAACTGACGCTCCTTATAATCTAGCTATGATTAGCTAGAAATAGCTAATTTCCACAGCTATGCTTTTGACAAATGTTCAGGAGAGAGTGTTGGCAATCATACAGTTTCTCCTAGGTTATCATTCAATTTGCAGCCACCAAAGTGTTCTCTATCCTTGGTGAGAAACAGTACTGCTAATCAGAATCCTTTTAGGTGGGAGAATCAGTTTCAGCCAACTTAACCTCCTAAATAAAGATATGAACTTTTATTTTCTGATTTTCTGTCCAGACTACTAATGTGTGCTTAGGGAACATTCAGTTTTTCTTCAGGGTGAGACAAAAAAGCTACTGCTCAATTAGAATCATACTGATATAGGATGTTGCATCAGTGTCTTCTTAAGACATGATCCCAAACAAAACTATTTTGTGCTTGTGGCTTCCAGACAAAATAGTCTATTCTTTCATCCTGATTTTCATATAAACACATCAAAAAGCATGAAATTCTTATGAGGATCAGAAGACTTGTAAATATGAAAAGTGACTTACGTGAACATCTCTTATACTTGAAATATCTTCAGCAACATTAATTTTAAAGCACGTATTTAATGAATATAATTACTGCTTAAATAACTATTAAATCCAAAGTATGAAACATTTATCTGATTATGAGATTTCACTGAAGCCAATAAAGCATGTCTTTTTCTTTTCACAATGTGTCACTACATTTTTCTTCAGTTTTTAATCCAGATGCAATCTGGCATGAAAAAAACTGCTGGCTTCCCAGACACAGTCTGATAAGCCAAATTCCATGCTGATTCAAACCCTGCTTCAGTGTGAGCATGTGGGTTTCAAAGGCAGCATACAACAGTTGTTGCTGTTGAGAAACATCTGAAGAGACATGAATCACCATAGCCAAAATAAAATTGAAGATATCTGGGATTTCTTTTATGGATCAAGGCTCTTGCCCATTTCCATCTTTGCATTAATCTACTACATACGTTTTCCTGTTTGTTTTCTTTCTGATTGTACATGAATTCACAGTGATCAGTTCCTGCTGTTGTTGCTACTGTATCAAACAATTTAATTTCCATGCATACACCAAGTTCCACTGGAAAACAAACAAGCAGACAAACAGACAAAAAAAAAAGTCTCCAAAATCACACAGACAATTTTTCTTCTGTATGATTCTAAATAGAACCAATGCTTTCTAATCCTGCCTTCTTCCTTTGCTACTAATGAACTGTGTGTGGTTTTTCGGGGGTAGGGGGTTTGCTTTTGTTTTTTTAACGAAATCAACATTTCTATTTTTCTGCTATAACCTGGACTAAAGTTCTTTTCTCTATTACAAATATAACACATCAGGAAAACAGATTAAGGTGCATAGCCTTTGTCTCTCTATTTCAACTGTGAATCTGATATGCATTGCCACTGACGCAAACAGAATTACACAGATTCAGACATACAAGAATAAAAACAGAATAATCAAAATATAAATTTGGACCAAAAATGAGACTTACCTTTGCATAAAAGCTTCTGATAGTATTGCAACTGGCAAAGCACATCTAGCTAAATATGCAAGGGTACAGATAAATATGTATATAGGCTATTCTTGTAGCTGCAAAAATGCGAATAGAACTGAAACCTATTTAACTCTGTAAGAAGAGAAAGCAAGTGGGAAAATCAAACTGGAATCAGGAACGCTTTCACAAAAATATTCTTTTGCATAAAAACACCCTTTTATCAACAGACACTCATGTAGGCAGACTTACTGAAATCTAGATAATATTGCTTCTGTCAGCACCTGATGCAACAGCAGCATGTGCCTGTTTGTCAAGGAAGATTATTTTCCCTAGTAAGTTAATGTCCTCAATTACAGTTTATCATAAAACACTGTGGTTAATATTTACTAGGAGTAGAAGAATAGCTCTGATTATATCTTCATCCACTTGATTTTTCTCTACACACATGGTCCACATTGGCTTACTTTGCTGCTGATTAACAGAGAACAAGTCTGGAGATAGCAGTCTATTTTAAGCTTATATTTTAGAGCAACTAAACAAGTCAGAGAAAAAAAAAGTAAAAGTGAAAACTGTGGTATTTCCAGCATCTATAGCAGAAGATCCCAACAATGCAAGCTGAATTTTCAAATTCTCTGTTCGGAGATGTTGCTCAGCTTAATCCTTAAACACCAGGGCAGGCAAAAGACAAGGGTGAGGTGTAAAGCACCATATTGTGGGAGGGTGAGAGAGAAGGTGGGAAAAAAAGGTGGGAAAAGAAGGTGGCAATCCTCCGAAATCTTAGAATAGTAATCCAACATCTGCTCAGATGAAGCAGATGATAGGACAGCAGCTGAGGCAGTTAGTGAGTAAACAACCTCTTGGATAACGCCTCTTGCCTCCCACCCTTCCTCTATCACTTTAAGGAGCATTTCTTCTAGTGACATTGAGAACAAGGAATCACTAACCCATCCTTTTTCCAGTGGTCTGGGGGGACCTATAGCAGGAAGATAACTCTGAGTAATCTCAGTACAGTAAGCAGTAGCAGAGGGCATAAAATATGCCTGTGTGCCCTTTATACCAGCCTGAGAAGAAGACAGTGACAAAACCTTATATTTTAATTCCTTTTGGGCTTGTCTAACTATTTCTAGATATACATGTGTATACTGGGAGTGGATAGGAGAAAGGAAACTTATTCAAAAACATGTAGGGGCAAGAACAAAACTGACAGAAATTTAAAGCCTGACTGCATTGTGAGCCTTTAAGACTATGTCTAAGAGCATTATACAATTTAAAAAGATTCGCAATGCCCCTCCCAAATAATGGCTCCTCTAAATTCAGAGGCTCATCATTCTAGTTGGATGCAGTTCAGCTGGACATTAGACTTCTATCTCCACCCTCCTCACCATGTAAACTGTTCCATTTAAATATGCCCATACCATATTATATAGCACCCTTTGTGCCTAAATTTTAAAGCCATTTCAAAAACATTGTTTTTAACTCACATACAAGAAAGGTAGGGTAAAAAAAAATTAAGTGATCAGTCCAGCACAGTTTCTCAAACTGCACCTGCTCTCAGTACAAGCCAGTCAAAGCTAGGCAGATCCATGTGTAACAAAGTCAAATGCAGAAAGCCAAGGTAGAGTTGAACACGCCAGCAGCAACACTGGAGCACTATAAAGTTATCAGCACAGTGCTCAAGACTATGCTGAGAAACAGGAAGTAGCAGACCCCAGAGCATCACTCTAACATAACCATGCTGGTAAGATATGCAAACAATTTTAGCTGTAGGAATGCTGCTCGCACAAACCTACACGTGCACAGGCACGGCATTGATTTGACTGTAGGTGGAGCTCAAGAATATCTATCCAGTCCTGCATTTTGTGGGATGGATGCTGGCTGCATTCATTCTCATTCCCTCTCTAGAACCTTCACTAGCCTTACACAAAAAGCCAGCACAGCAGTTTTAAACTCAAATGGCTACAGAGGCCATTGAGGAGTAAATTCAGGATAATGCATACCTGACTGAAAAGATAGACTATTCCCACTTCAAGTTACCTAACAGTACTTGCAACTACCCATCCTGATTATCTGCCAGGAACTCCTTTCTTTCCTTGCCCCCACCTAGATTTAGGCTGTTTCCTGCAAACCATGGGGAAACAGACTGCCAGGATCTTCCCTCCACACCACTCAAGACCAAACAACACAAGCCCTACTAAGCAAGTCTCCAATTCCACTTATCCGAACTTTACAGCAGCAATACTGTGTTCTTTAGGGGGTCAATATATCATGAGCAGCCCTTGCATTTGTTTCATTCACTGATACCAGATAGGAGTAAAGCCATTAGAAACATTAGCTTCATCAAATAATGTGCACTCTCATTAAGAAGTGAGATTTTTAGTAATCCTCTTTACTGTTAATCGCTAATATTTGACTTTTCAAATCTGAACAGGTTTTTAAATAATTAGTATTTTATTGTTTACATATGGAAAATAAAAACATGATATGTTATTAAGCTTACAGATAATTTGCTAAATATTTCAAATGACATTTATTAAAATAAGTTCCTCGGTCTTAGTAATAGGACAGTACATCTCAGGTTCTGCTCCAAATTATACCCGTTGTTGTCTCTCAAGAATGGATCCAAATACTGTTACAAGTTACTCCTCTACATTGCTATCTGAGCACAGCTAGGAGCAAAGTTTAGTGACAGGGCTAAAAATGCAATTTCACTAGGTATGTAAGCTGAGATCATAGTTCCAAAGGCAGGATCAGCCTGCTGAAACCTAAAGGAATGTTATGTTGTACATTGTCAGTTTTGAAGTTCATAACACAAATATGGCCAGAGTGTTCCCACCCGAGAAAACTGAGCACTTGTGAAATTCCTATTAATCTAGTAGCACCATTTAAGATGTAAAGCCAACATGCAACTGGCCTAGTCCTGATTCCATTTAAAAACAGAGTTAATCTATATTAAAGCCACTGATGGATATAAAGGGATTCTGGATTTACACCAAGACAAATAGTACCAGGGTATGTCTCTTGGGGAGGATTTTGAAGTGCAGATGACTGCACTATGTATTTTTATTTTAACTGAGTGCCTGAAATGGTTCACAAAGCTTGTATCCACTAGGGATTAGTGGACACATGCATGATCCCGTTTTGATGGTGCAGATGTTCAGGAGTATTATTCCAAGAAGTGCTTGGGAAAATTACAAACTACGCAAAAAGTGAAAACTTGGAACTCATGTAAGTAAAGTAGAAACAGTGATGGCCAGAGAAGTCAGAACAGCAAGTGCAACAGAAGCCAGCAGAGAACAGAAGCAAGTTAATGATTTCTCATTTCTTACATACTTCTGAAAAGTTTCTAACCATTTCACAGAAGTTGCAGCATCATTTGAGACAAAAACAATGAATGAATCTCAGGGTGGGCATAAGCACAGAACCAGCAGCAGAAGAGAATGGATCACTAGCAAGTGATTCTCACTGGCCAGTGTAAAGGGGGAAAGCCACTCTGAAGGAATGCACACTACAGGCTGTCACTGAACAGACTGCTTGATTAGCTCTGTAGCAGTGAGTGGGAAAGCCAATGCCATCAAAAAAGATAAAAACATGGGAAAACAATCATGGTAGCTGGGAAGTGAAAAAGTGAAAGTCCTGGAAGTTCCATATTGAGTCCCAAATTTAAAAACAAAACTGACATTCAAAACTGGAATTGCAAAACAGCCCTCAGAGAGCAGCATCCCTCAAGCTGTTCTCCCAACATTTAGCATCCAGTCCTGCTGTTGCTGTTATTTCTTACAGGATTTTTCTGCATGCACTTAAAATGCATTCAAACATTAGTGGCTCAAATAAACACATACAGTGCTTTTCTAAAACATGTAAGGGCCAGATTACAGAAGTTTCCCCTTTTGTCTACCTGTGCACCATTTACAACAGAGATTTTCTGACAGAGCTCTGTTTTGCATAGTAATTACTTGATTTTGAAACTCTCAATTTTATAGAAGTTGGCCCAATAGCTAGAAATGCAGAACTAAGTGTAGAAAAAGTTCTCAAAAGTACACCAACTCCTAACACGGTTTGAGTATATTGAAGAAGATAAACCCCTCCAGTTCAGCAACGAATGCAAGACTCATATATAAAAATATTAAATTTCGGGTATGCTGCACTATCACCCCATTTCTTAGTGACAGGGATTCCAGGGACTCCAGTAATCTTTATGGGCTAATAGAATAAGCCTATTTTCTAGTTTCTGCATGCCAGTAGCAGCACAAGGTAACCAAGGGCAAGTAGGCCAAGGAGTGGGCTTAGACCATAGCCACTAGCAATAAAAGTCTCTGAAGCCCTCCCTTGTATACCAAGAGGGAAAATGGGAGAACAATCCAAGAACAGGAATGGGAATTGGCAGGAAATGAGCCTGGCACATTAGGTGAAATGCTATCCCCTATGTAATGCTAAGTGAAGCACTTATCTGTGCAACCCTTCAAGTCTTGCTTTTCCCACTACACAACAGTAGCAGCAGGACTTCCATTAGCACAGGACTGGATCCTCCTTAACAGCCTTCTCAAAATTGGAAACAGATACTCATCATTCTGCATTTTTGTCATGCAAGATTAAGTTTTCATGAGTCAAAACGGAGAAACTCAAATCCCAGACAAGTTCCAGTAAGGGAATTAACAAAGTATGAGTTGGCTCAAAATAAACAGCACCTTCCTCACTGTCTACAAAAATCCCTGTTCAGCATTCACTCCATTGTAGTCTGTTTGCAATTGTTGTTATGCATTTTCTCTCTCCTGCCAATTTTAGACACTAAGATTGATCTGTACAATATGTCAAATATGTGCTAACTCATCAAACTCAACATGTTTCATGCAAACACTTCCATTTTGAGAATGCTTTCAGTGAAATTATTTTTCAGGAGCAAGAAGAGCAAACTAAGACAAATATCAAAGGCTAGGAAGTGGGAAGCCCAGATTCAAGTGCCTGAGTTCTGCCTCAGTGACAAAAACTATTTTGAATTGAGCAGAAGGAAAACCAGAGGTGAGGCAAACCATAAACAATATCCTACCAAACAACCCCTTACTGCACAGACCAAGCTTCTTTTCCCTAAACTGAGAGTTGAATGCTTTCTATTTGAAAAGGGAAATGTGTTGACATTCAGACAAAAAAAAAAAAAAAAAAATCTTAAAAGTGTTTAATTTTCTTTATGGTACCTGAGGGAAATGGAAATTAGGAGCCTTGGGGAATGAGGCAAAATAGCAGAGCATCCCCCAGCCAGCCAGCCAGCCCCTGCTCTTGCACTGCCAGCAATGCAGATGCACAGAGACTGACTCATTCTGCTTTGCCTCGCCCATGTTATGCCAAAACACACAGACATGAGATGGAAAAAAACAAACAAAACCAAAACTGAAAAGATAAATCCTTGGGCTTGGTCCTGCTGGTGAAGATCCATTAGCTTTTCATCAAGCTCAAGAGAAAAGAGCATTTAAAATGAATTTCAGAGTGTTCCTCAATAACTAACTGCAATAGAGCTGGAAATTCTAGCTGAATTCATTGAAGAGAATGAATACATTTTCACATTGTTTGAAACACTAAGGGGAGCTGTAATTGTTCCTCAAAGCATCCTGACAATGAAACACAATAAATCAAGTTAAATATACATCAAGGGAGATGCAGTATTGGGGGGGATTGTTTCAGCATCTACTGTAATCATAATTTAAATGACAGGAACAACTGACCAGAAAAACAATGTGGAGTTGAATAGTCTTTAAATAGCATTTAACTTTTCACCCACTGATGCATCACAGCCATCACTTCTATTTCATCCACTGTTCAACAGCAACAGGCTGGAGAGACAGAGCAAAAGAAAAATAAGCAAGGGAAAATTCAAATTGTATGCATTTGTGTCCCCAGATTTGCAGGAGTTAGTGGCTCTAGACAACACATTTTATTTTCTTCAAGGAGCATAGTTTTTCTTATCTAAATTGAATCAAATCAGTAAAATTAGTATAACTTATTAGGCATCTAGATACTCTGCATGTCAAAATCATAATTTTTCTACTGTAAGAGCTCTATATCAAAACATGGTGCAAAAGGCCAGTTTGCCAAGACTAAAAAGAGAAAGACATGATCCACAAAGGATCTCCTACTGCCCTGAGTTTTGAGAGGAAAAAGCCCAAAAAGACAATTTTGCATTTTTCAAAGATACTAAGAACTATCATTGATATCTAGGGGGGGAATTGAAGGGGTAAGGAAATGGATTGGAATCCACATCTTCCATTTTTTTTTGAGAAGGATAAAGAGGAAAAATAAATATTTGGTATAGATCCTATTCTTGAAAATTCCAAAGATAACGATCACTATCTTTGTTAGCTTCTTCAGTTTACAACATTTATCTGATAAATACTCAGTTACTCAGTTACTACAACACAAGTCCTTTATAGGAGCTACTTGCACCAACTGTCACTTGAAATGAGAAGGAAAAGAGCATTTATTAACCACATAAAAAGCCAGCACATTTAACACTTTTAAAAAACAAAGTCAAAAAATCAGTAAAAACAAAATATGTTTCTTACACCAGCATGCCTACTCAAAAAGGCAAATATCATACAGGAATTAAATCTGGATCTCATACCTGGTCCACAAAGTTTGCTGCAAGACCAACTTAATGCTGTAAGCACGCTCACCAACTTCGATGGGAATTGTGGTTCTAAGCACCACTGAACATTAGGCTATTTTTAATTAGTAATAATTTATGAAAGTGCAGTTTGCAAGAGGTACTAAGGCCCTCAAACTAACTCGAGCTGAATTCCAAGTGCATCAGATATGGGAGCAGCAGGTACCACTATCATGCATAATTTATCATAATGGGACTTGTCCAGCATGCAGCAGCACTGCTGTGCAGGCTGCTCCTGCAGGCAGCTGGAAGAGCTGCTGAACAAGTGGCCTCTTAGAAGGTTTTTGGGTATCACAGCTCCCCCGAGCTAAAAGCTCAGTGCACAGCTGGTGAGGACAGCAGAGGGGTTTTCATTCCTGTTTGATGTCGTTCTGGCCTCTGAATCACAGACAGAATCTGTGGTGTGGGTGTCATAAGAATCCCCTTTGAACTCAGAGTTGAAGTAAGAAAAGGAGTAATTTAAGTAATTCCCTAGGAATATAAGCCACTTTCTGCATGAGTTATTAAGACTTTTCAAGTCACTTGTAGAACGCAGCTGGAAGTAAAATCTGTCCTTCTGGGAGATCTTTTTATTGCTAGTGATGCTAAAAAAGACACTGAAACCCTCTGGGAAAACCAAAAGTAAAAGTCTACTGGGAAAGCCAACACATAGCAGAAAAAAAAGCGCTCATGACAGCAGTCATTGGCAGCTACAGATAACATTTGGGAACAAAAAAACACAGAGCCAAATGTTGCAGCATAAAGCACAGATTCTTTTCATCTTTTTCACACCAATTTGAATACAAATTCTGTCTCAGGATAGTGTAAAAAGCACAGTAAGAAACAGAGCAAAGATTCACTAGCTTTAATTATAAAGATATTAATTAAACCAATTTTGCCTTGAGATGGTTTCTTCCAATACTACTTTCTCCAGCTGTAATTGCACTCTTTGAGCCAAATCAAAGTACAGGGTAATTAGTCCTGTAAACTAGAAACCTTATTCAGCATCATTCGCACAGTCAAAACTCCAGCTGAAGTCCCAATGAATTCTGCATAATTAAGGGGCAAAGAAGGTGGCTCTCAAGTTGCATCTAAAGAAATCTGGCTAGAGATGGGGGTCTCTTGAATTATGGTAGCTGCTTCAGAAATATTACCAGTATGCATCTCAGAGATGTATTGCAAATCAGAATGTGAGATTTGGTCGATCAAGGTAACAGGACAAGCAGTAGGTAAAAACGACTTTTACCTACTTACTTAACAAATGTTAAAGGTCTCTTTTGGGAGAGATCAGCCCTTGGTGAGTAGGACAGAATCTTCTGGATTCAAGTGTTAGGAAATGCTAAGTTCCAAGGGGGATAGACCAACACACCTGCCAGCTCTTAGCCTGCCTCCTCACCACTGATACAGGCATTTGTCTGAGCCAGTGCCTGGACATTTTGCCTCAATAAATTGGCAAGAAACAATTTTTGGTTTGGTATTTGAGGAAAGAATAAAAGCCATCATTGTCTGTTTTACTGGCAAAGCATGCTGACTGAACAGTAAGTAGCAGAGTCAAAGCAAGAGAGAAGACAAGACCAGATAGCCAGTTTGGGATAGAAGAGTAAACAGGATTACTAGCTTACATGACAGCCAGCTGTTGGATTAGATCAGTAAATTTTTGCAACCTGAGAAGGTACTTCAAACAGTAGTGTCTGCTTCTTGAGTGTCACTGTTGAAATGTCACCCAGAAAAGGTTAGGAAGCTGGCTTAACCTCTGCAGGATGAGCAGAGACATGGTCATCTCTTGACCTCTCTCTGCACTTTTAAAGAACTGATTTGTCTTTCATTTGAAAATTGCATAGAAAAAATAATTCTTTTAAATCATGTCCTTTTAATTTGAAAAAAAATCTTTTTAAATCTGGACACAGAACAAGCTTGAGACATAAAATTAATTTCAGATTAGGCACACTTCAATTCAACACAGAAATGAGAAAAAAAAAAAAAAAAGGACTCCTTTTGACTAGCCTGTAAAAAACAGACTTATTCTTAAATCTGTATAGAGTGCACCTGCACAGAAAGGAAAGAGAGATGTCAAGCCTGCTCAAACTCTCTCACAAGACATCTAAATATATTAAACCAAACAACCTTGAAGCTGAGAGCTTCTCTATCCAATTAATTTTCAAAAGTGTGAAACACATAAACAATATCAGATATTTCAGAATTTTAAATCACTGAAACAGATTAAAGATCTTTTGAAAAGTTTAAACAGAAGAAGGTAAAAATTCAGATTTTTATTTGCAGAAGAAAGACCTGCAAAGTTTGGCCACACAGAAGGAAAATGTATCAAGGCAATTTGAAAGAGAAGAAAGGTTTAAAGTCGTCAGTACAGTCCTTCAGTTGTGTAAACACATTCTAATGGAAGGAAGCAGTGTCAGGGAAAGTTCAGATCAGACATTTGGAAAAGTTTTTCACTGAGGGGATGGTTGAACACTGGAACAGACTCCCCAGGAATGCGGTCACAGCCCCAATCCTGCCAGAGTTCAAGACATATCTAAATAATGATCCAAGATTGTTTACTTTTAGGCAGTCCTGTGAGGAGCAGGGAGCTGCATTTTATGATCCTTACAGGTCTCTTTCAACATGAGACATTTCATGACTCTATACATGTGTCAATGAAGTTCTTATGTAGAATTTTCATTATTGTCTCTAATACAGATATGCTGAAAACACAGGGAAATTAATGAAGAAGTAATTTTTATATTCATAAAGTTGAACACAAGAGTGACACATTAAAAATTTAGTTACCAAAGACATTATACACAGTATAAAGAAAAAAACCCTTCACAGTACTTCTAATGTAAAAGACACATTCGAGAGGAAATTTATATCATAAGAAGAAGTATGAGAGGAATTCTGAAGTTTTAACTGCAATATTCAACTAATCCCAAGTTTTTAAGTATAAAAAAATTATCTATAGATCTCACTAGGCAGATGGAATAACCAGACTGACTAAAGCAACAAGCAAAACAAGTTTATTTTTTTATAAGATTTTTCCTAGATCCTTTTCAAATACAACTTGCTAGATATCAATTTAAAATATGGGTGGCCATGTTTTATTTTAAAACTATAACAAAAGGTGTACATATGTATGCACACATACTTCTGGAAAACCTAAAAACACAGTGGTGAGTAATTGAGACAGAAACACCTCAGAGTGGAAGAAGAGGTTTACTGGTAAATATCAGCTTTATCATGCCTGATTACAACTTACCTAATAAATCACAATCAACTGATGGAAGGCAAGGGGCAAAAATTCCTGGTGCTGAGGCTAGAAAATACAAAGGGCAAGGGGAAAGCAAAGCATGTGTAGCAGCTTTATGGAAAATAATGCTTCCAAGATGTGCTTAACAACAAAGTATGGAACACAGAGAAATGGAAGGGGCTCTAACCCCAAGAGAAGTGTGACCAGAAAGCCCACCTCAGTGCTATTTTATTCTAAAAGGCAGAGTTCCTGTCCTGCTGCCAACTGATACATAGAATTCATTGCCTTTGAAGTTAATTATAGCTGTGCACGTTACAATAGCTAGTGTTCTGCTGATTATATCAGAAGATGATATTCTCATATCAGTTTCCAAGAGCCATCATTTTTCTCTAGCTTACTCCTTGAAAAAAGAACAAGGTTTGAAATGTTGACACAAATAGTTGATTTCTGCTGTTTGCAAATGCAATCCTGGCCATTCTCCTTCCTTTCCTTTCAGAGCAGACCATCCCCTCAGTCTAATGCTAACAAATCTCCTGGTTGCCTTTCAAATATATTAGTTTTGGTCTAGTGCCATGTTCTGGTGTGAAACATTCCTATTTAGAGTGTGGTATATATAACCTGTTGCATGTCAAACTGAGCACACCCAAAAAGTATCTCTCAGGAAGAGAGGCATGCTCCTAAAAGTGAAAATTGATTTATGCCTGTTCTCTTCATATTAAAATGCCATGCATCTCAAACAGAGTAGAAGCTGAATACCTAGAGTGTTTATGGAAATGATATGTTTATTTTGTGTGAGTAGATAGCAGGCATTTGCCAGGAACCCTGCATAAGCAAGTGCTTCTGCTGCTTATTTTTGGGTAAGGGAGTGTATGCAGACTGACTCTACATCCAAAATTCCTATCCCACTTGACGACAAAGGGATCAACTTGACAAATAGATGAAGCTGTACACCCAGGAACACAAATAACTGTGATGAGCCGTGTTACTGGGGTATGTATTTATTAATAAAAAAAAATTAAATACTGGGTTCTCTAATTGACATTAGCCAAGCAGGTGACTTATCCAGGATGATGGATACAATATGCTAATCAAAACCAGCATGTCAGTGTGTGACCATTAATTAGAGATTGTGCTCAAGGTAAAACAAACTTTTGAGTAAGAAACCTCAAAATAAAAGCTTTGGATGATATTCCTATTTCCATTGAGATAGCAAGTACAGGTGCCACTTGGAAATATCTGCTTTATTGAGTGAGTGACTGTACTGCATGCAAGTAAATAAAACAATCCCTCTCTTAGCCAAAGACTTTTATATTATTGTTTGAAAAATGAAAACAAATTAATCAGAGTTCCTAAGAATAAAAACTGTGATGTTACAGGTCAGATTTCTTCTTTGTTCAAACAGAAAACAATAGAACAAAAGTTTGATTTGGGGAATATTATGGAAGTGGGTTTAAAAAAAAAAAAAAAAAAAAAGACAGTGCCCCAAATGCTGCTGCTTCTGTGGAAACGAAAAAATCCCAACAACTTCATCCCTCCTAGTATGTCCTTGCTGTCCATTTTCTCTGCTTATTGCAAAGAGGATCACCAAATGCATAACGTTCATGAATTCTCCTTAGTGTTAAAGGCACCTAAAAGTTTTCTCTGGTTTTATGCATGAAGTTAGTTCCTCCTGGAACTGGTGAAGCCCTGCATCTCCCCTGGGCTGCTTTCTACTCCCATTCACTGCAGGAATAGTCCAAAGCATTTCTTTTTATCCAAACCCTGCAAGAGAGAAGCACGGCCACAGCAGACCCCTAAAGTTTTACTAAAGGTTACTTAGAGCTCTTCTGCAATCAAAAAACCTCCACCCTAGAGCACAGGGAATGGACCACAGGCAGCAACACAGACCAGGCACGGTGGGACAGCAACCCAATGGCAACTGTTTCCACTAAAAAAGACTATAATGGAAGACTCCCAAATATATTGTTTGAGAGAAATACAGCTCTTTGGAGACACAAAAAAAAAAAAAAAAAAAAAAAAAAAAATCAATTTGTACATTATGTTTTATTGTTGTACAGCAGATGCAATCCAATACTGAATTTATTGAAATTGTTGAGGTACAGGAAGATACAGTCAGAATCAAGCACTAGGACTTAAATCTGGTGAAAAATCATTTTGATGCAGTGTAACAAACTTACTTTAGAAAGCATAACAACTTGCCTGATTGCTATTCCCTTAGCACTAAACTTGGTACCAAGACCATTACCAAGGAAGACATCCAGGAAAAGTTATTTCAGATAGGTTTTGGCATAAAATGAGAACACTTACTGGTTTTGTGAGTTTGAGTCTTACCCTTGAGAACTTAAACAAGAACAGCATGATATTCTCTAATCCGGTGGGGAGGGGGGAAAAAAAAAAAGCAGTAAGATTTCAGAAGAGGGAATGAAAATTAAGAAACCCAGGACTACACAGAAGACTTGTACATAAGAGACTTATAAACTAAGGTATACAGGTTTTGATATTGCCAAACTCACATTTACCAACATTCTAAAACATATGCTTGGAATGAAGAACTACTAGAGCACTTGAAAGCCTTGAGCATTTATTTCAGCATCAAATAAGATTTTTTTTTTCCTTTGGTAAGCTGAAATAGTGTTTCCCCTTCATTTAACTTGGGGGCTGAGCATACTGAGAACCAATGAAAAAAAAAATCAATACTTTGTGGAAAAAATCTTTTAATACTGCTTTGTAGTTTAAAAAGAAAGAAGCAATGGAGTCATGCAACAGATAACACATTCCTACAGATCTCTCTCAGAGGTTCCTGCTGAAGTCTCATGGGAAGTGCAAAAGGGACAGGATTCAAACAGGCTGTTTTCCTGCTGTCTGCCCCAACTCTGGTGATCCCTTAGTCCAGTGACTAAAAATCAAACCAGCCTTTAGACACAAGCATCTGTTGGATGCGAGGCTCCTCTGCTCACACCATTCCTGAGGCATTAGGGAAGGCTACTTCCCAAATCAGCTTTTCCTAAACGCATTCTTTGGCTCATACAGGGCCTTTGAATTTCTACCTAATCCTCCCCAAGTTCTATGATGGCCAAGCACGTGTCTTATGCTCAGCAACTCTTCAGTTTTAAAATTGCAAACAGTACAAAAACAAATCTTCCTGTTGCAAATCAAAAGGTATACATTTTGTCAAAATTATCCCAAAGCCATTACACAAAGCCTCAAGATCCAAGCCCTCCTTGAAAGTCATAGGAAAAATTACCACATGCTACAAATAATTTTTAAGATAAGGAGGTTAGTCAAACTTTGTCTAAATTGCAAACATAGTTTTCACTGATTCTTGCTCGTGTGTGGGCAAAATAAATGGCTTTTCAACATTTTAGTCACTCATCAAGTTTACTGATTGTGTTAAAACTGAGTTAATTAGAGGATCACAAACACTCCTTATTACTGAGACCGTCAAAATTAACACTAGATAAAAATCTCTGTGTGTTAGCTCTCTCTCTCCTCCACAAGTCTTCTTAATATAAATCTCAACCACTTCCATCCTAAAAACTACTGCCATTGCATATATGACACACTAATCATGACATCTCTCTCCTCTGAACAGGTAGAAGTAAAGGCAAAAAGTAATCCTGCCAGGATTTTTAATGCTCTATTTACACTTCTTTACTGTCTTTTGCTGTGGTGTGAAATACTCCAAATCTGAGAGTAGCTGTGTTTGTGGGAGACTTAGGCACATCACCATGGCAGAGGAAGGAAGGCATGGTGTCAGCTAAATGGCAAATGCTTCACTCTTTCTCAACAGGCATTACAACAGAAAAACTCCAGGCAATGAAGGCACTGGGCACAGGAAAGGTAGATGCTGAGCATATGTAAAAGAGAAAAACAATGTAAAGGGTACTATTTTTACAGGTTACAACTACATGATGGTTTGACACCTTTTTACCCTTCACAGACTGTTACCTATTTTTCTCCTTTAAATTCCTGGTACAGTTTCATCTGTGAACCAAAATGCTGCAAACAAAACATTACAGAAATAAATCAATTTACCCTAAAATCACCTCAGCCAAGAAACTCTTGCTATCCACAGTATATACACAAGGGAACTGAGACCATAAGGATTAAGAATCCCAAAATAACACTGATGGTAGAAGTAAGAAATGAACCTTGACTTTAAGTCAGCTTGTTGTGTCATGATTACTGAATCATCCTACTCTCCCCCTAACAAATCTTGAATGCTAAGAAGGGATCAGAGGACTGTTAGATCTTTCTAAAATAAAGTAAATAAAATCAGAAGCTCATTCTCCACTCCCTGTTCACTATATTACAGTCTTAATTTCACATTGCACAGTTCATGCAGCAAAAAACCAAAAAAGCCCAAACCCACAAGGCAATGGAAAAGTCTGCACTATTACTGTTTATTAAACCTATTAGTGAAATCACTTCCCGTGAAAACAACAGGATGACAATTCTAACCAAACTAGAAAGTGTGTGTGCAGTGGGTACAATACAAAGCTCAGATTGCAGGAGGATGATGGCATGATCTCATTTTTACTCAGAGTTACTGATGTAATGCTACAAGGTTCAGTGGAGAGCTCTTGGTTTAATACTCTCAGTCAATCAAAACAAGAGTTCCAGCTGCTAATAACATCAGCTCTCAGAATTGCTTTTAAGCTGTTTATGGGCCTGCAGGGCATCAGCAAAAAGGTTTATTTTGGGTTGTAAAAATAAGCATATTTTCATGCAGGGTTACAGAATTTTAAAAATAAAATACTACAGAAAACTTCAGTTGGAACAAGTTGTTCATTCATTCAGTAGAGCTGCCTCTTCATATTTATGTATTTTCAATTGACCCTGTCAGAGATGTTGGCAACTACTGCTTTTACATCTATGCATCTCAACCTGACTTTATACTGAAAGGAGCCCTACCCTTTCCAAACACTAGTCCCCCAAACAACAACAAAACACCAAACAATCAAAACGTAAAGAAAGCAAAATCCACTACACAACCCCCAAAGCCCATAATATAAACAAAATACTAGTGTAAAGCAGAATAGTTGATTTTAATTGAAATATTTTGTGAATATATTTTTCGGTCAAGTATCTTGCTAATTATCCTTCCATGACAATTGTGGAAAGAGGGGGTCAGGGAAGAGTGAAAGACAAAAATAAATTTGAATTCATCTGATGAATAAATGAGTAAAGGTAAGCTTCCTTTTTAAACCTCTCACTTTGTAAACCTCCTGCAGAAATCGAGGGCATCAGAGCCTGCAGATATATTTTTTTTAAAGTCTGTTGTCCCATTTTTCAGTCATGCCCATTCTAGCATAAATTTAGAACTGACCAGGCACAAACAAAACTCTGTTTTTCTCTGTCACATCCAAAGCCCATAAGAAGTGAAGAAGTCCCATTCTGGGAAGGATAAGCTTCTAATTTTGCTAGCTTGGTAAAACTTCATTACACAAATGTCTTGCTGTACCACCTGAAGAGGCTTAATCTGATCTTTTTACTACTGTAAGCCAGTTCTTACTTAAGTTGCACAAAAGCTTAAGAGATCATGGCTCAAATACTTTAAATTGACCATAGCAGGCCACAGGTGACATTCAATATCCCTAGGAAAGCAAAAATCCTTAATGGAACTTCTACTCAATATGATTTTATTTCTTTTCCTCCTTGAGCTTCTTCTGACCCCAGACTTATATGAAGATGCACTACCCAAAAAATCCTCTGACAGTCTTTGGCCCATTCCAGAGCTGCATGGCCAGTGAGCCTTTCTTGGTTCCAACCTGCATGTTCTCTAGAAAGATGGGTTGTATTCCAAGGCTTAGGATGCTTTGGGAGTGGGAGAGGAATTTGAGATGCCATAGTTATTATTTCTGCTGTTAATTACTGAAGAGATTTACATTTTTTAAAAAAAGATGGCAATTAAAAAAAATAAAATTACTATGATACATTTAAAACAAATAGATTAATAAATAATTCATTAGTGTAGGGATGGTGTAAAAGCATACTTGCACTTAAAGCATATTAACTAGTATCTGAAATAAATTATTACCAAAAAATGCAAATTAGTTTTCCACTACAAAAATATTTAATTCACGTTGTTTGATATTTATAGCTGTGTTCAATGTAGAGCAATAAATATCTTTATGAAAACAAAGGAATGGAGACTAATTCCATACTGCTTAAGTGGACTTTAGGCTGTCTTCTAGACATACATGCAATTTTTAAAAAGCACTTCTCTCTGAAAAAAGAAAAAGCAAACTTGACAGGTGAAGATAAATGTCTTCATTTTCAGTTTTTCACAGGAACCTTGTCTTTGTGATGCCTACAGATAGCCTGCTAGATATAAAACTAAACTAGTTCCTGAAATTGGCTGTAAGGCATGAAGTTTTGCAATATTTGATATATGTTATTTTGAAGAGATAGAAATACCCCCAAAACCAAAATAAAACCCCCATAGACACAAAGATTCTACTCCAAAGATAACTCTTTCCCTCACTCCAAGTTCCACTAGCTTAAATGAAAATATGAATTTTAAAGAGGTTGACATCTTGAATAAAACATGACTCAATTATCAGGCAATTAAAAAAAAAAAAAGCCTCTCAATTTTCTTTTAATAGATAATAAAGATGTGGGTTACTTTTATTAATCTCAGATATTTCAATTCACCCACAAAAACACACATCCATTTTACATTTACTTCTCTCTTTTCTCAAACTTCAGTACTGAAGCTTCCCATTCTTCCCAGTTCAGAGCCAAGGAAAAGTGTCCTGTCAGCTACATGACCTTGTGAAAGCCTATGGATGCAATCAGGTCAACGTGGATGCTCAGTAAAAGCTCTGACAGAAATCCCTCATCACCAGAGTGAGCATTGTTTAGTCACTGGGCTCTCTGATACTGCTGCACACTGATCTCTGTTTGTATCTCTGCAGCTGTTTCTCTCAGCTTCCCTGTGAGCACCTGCATCTTACTTCCCCAAAATCTAAACTGAATTTATTGTAGCAAGCCCAGATATGAGCCAGTCCATTCTGGCACACCTAAAAGCTCAAACCCTTGTCTTTCACTGTTACCTGCAATGAATTCCACAGAGGATGATATCTCAAGTGTAATAAAACCCCCAAACTTCTTGAGACCTCATTATATAATGATAGTAAGGATTTTCAGTAGCATTCAAGATGCATACCTTCAGGAAAGACAGACTCAATGCTTGGTTTATATATGAAGTTTCTATTTCTCTTCAATTTTTTTTTTCATGGTCCCCCAGCATGTTTGGCTAATTCCTGAAAATGTAAGTTAAGCTTTGCACCTCCTGTTTCCAGTGTCCCTTCATTATGTTTGACTGAAAACATAGACTCTAGAACAAATTTCTGGCCATAGTAAATCTGAAATGAGGTTTACTTGGTGCTGTAATTCATATTTTCAGTATAAGTTTTGACATAAATTACAGTTTTATTTAATGTATATAAAAGCAGGCTTTGTTTTCTTTTGATGTTTCTTTTAATTTTTTAATATAGTCAAGTATTTGGTACTACAAAGAAAGACTTTGTTAGACTACATGAGTGCTCACAGAGCATCACAATAATTTTTGTCCCTTTCAGATTATAGTCAAATAAATACTTTAAAAACACATGCAGAACTTTAGATACATTAAACAAGTTTACAGAAATTATCTTACCCTGAACCAGTTCTTGTCATCTGAGTTCCAAAGTGGGTAGTGAATGGAAATTGAATAAGGGAAAAAAAGCCGTGACTCTCAGAAAGAGAAGACCCTATCTTTAAGCCAGGAGAGCAGATTTAGCCCATCTCCTTTCCCAAAAGGACAGAAGAGTAAGAGGATATTTGTTATAATGGAGAGACAAGGACTTTTAGCCTTTCTGCCTACTGCACTATCTACAGTTCGTACTCTTTGCTCAAGAGCTGGACCTTGAATAAACTCCTTGAAATTAAAACATCTACTATTGCTAGTTGTATTCAAAATATATAGTAAGTTTCAGTATCTAGACTGAATATCTTTGCCTTAGAAAGTATAATAAAGAAAAACTCCTTTGGTGAATGGTGTTCTATTCTGAGCAGTAACAGAAGTACAAAAACTCATTGACATTTGCCTCTGTTCTATGTCGAGAGCATTTGGCTTTTGGTGCTGGTGGCAGAAGAAATGGCATCTTTAAGGCTGAGTAAAAACCTGAAATCTCTGATGTAAGACAGCAGCCTGGGATCCAATAGATGAAGATGTTAACAGGACCAATGGCATTGTGCAAAATGTACGTGCCTCCAATTCTTGAGCATGAAATAAATTAATGTACACACTACAATACAGTATGGAAAACTACCATTAAACTGTAAAGCAAACCAAAAAGCCCCTTACAGTACTTTTTTGATGAAGCTAAAAATGAATTGTATGACTGAAATTACCTAGTCACCCTTTCTTAATATGTCCGAGAATGCTATTTCTTAATTCTTCTGTTCAACCTCAATACTCTTAACAAGAGTTTCTTTTGAATAAAAGGAAGTTTCCCAAAACCATCTGGCATTGACCTAAAGAAGTGGCAAGAACCTAGAAGTGCCAAGTTACCCACACACTTCTACTTGCAGTCTACCCTCCCTCTTGAGAAATTATGCTGCATTCCCAGCCTGAAGTTTCCTCAGCTTCCAGATGTCAGACCTTGCTTTTCCCTGATGATACAGAGCTTGTTCTCAAGTACCACCTCTTTGTGCAGCTACTAAGAGGTTTAACTTAGAAGTAATTTACAAAGTGATTCCAATATAAAAGCACCATTTCACTTAGAGTTATTTGTGCAAGATCTTTTAAGCAGTGTTACCTATAAAGAACCATGACATCCCACAGGTCATGCAAGCATTACTGCTCCAGGCATTCTCAATATTGTTTTATCTTTTCAGCTGCAAATGAGCTCATGAAGAACAATATGGAAAGAGTGATCATAGGCATAATTCCTTCACATGACTTCAAGGACATTTCTGCACCACAAAAATAACCATGGTGGCACTACAGACATTTCCATGCACTTCCCAGACAGTGCTCTGCAAAACATCTTTGTCCATTTATTTGGTTTCAGCAAGAATGCACAATTAAAATTATTTCAGCATTTTTCAGAAATCCAGATATCTGTTATGTATCAAGAGAGATGTCCTAGAAACCTACATAATGCCAGACTTTTTCTGTTAAGCAGCAAAGCATTCTATATTTATGTGCATCAACATCAGGATCCCAGGGACTTTGCTTATATATAAATTGAACAGTCATCTGTTAAATATTGACAGTAATCAAATCCTGAACTTCCAACCCTAGCATACAAGAGTTGTGAAAATTTTCCTCTTATCTTAGGACACCAAATTTCAGCACATATCAGTTGTTGCTGTTCTTGCATACAGACATAAAGTCTGTACTTCACTGTTTCTCAACTAAGTCAGAAACTGGAAGATGAAAGTACTTGAAAGATTTGTCGTTGAAATCTCAGAATTCTCATCTCTCCCTGTCTCTCCCTGATAGATGTTTTCTTTTTGCCAAATACTTATTGACTCTTACAGAAGTTGTATCATCTTGTGTATGACTTCTCTGTATAAATAATTAGAGAGAAAACATGTATGTAAGAGAAAAGGCAAAATGTACTATAACTCTATTGCAAAAAAAACCAAAATTTGGAATGGAAACATGTTTAATCAATGGTGTAGGATAAGGCAGTAATAAGTGCTAGTCATCCCTCTCCTTCCCAAATCTATGGGGTGTTTGAATCATGCCTAGTTTTATACACCTACAAAAAGAAACACATTTGCCTTTTCTGCTTTCAAAAAACAAAATGTCCCCTTGCCAAAAAAAAAAAAAAAAAAAAAAAGAGAGAGGGAGGGAGAGGGAGGGAGAGGGAGGGAGGAGGGAGGGGGGAGGGAGAGGGAGGGAGAGGGAGGGAGGGGGAGGGAGGGGAGGGAGGGGGAGGGAGGGGAGGGAGGGAGAGGGAGGGAGAGGGAGGGAGAGGGAGGGAGAGAAAGAAAGAGAAAGAAAGAGAAAGAAAGAGAAAGAAAGAGAAAGAAAGAGAAAGAAAGAGAAAGAAAGAGAAAGAAAGAGAAAGAAAGAGAAAGAAAGAGAAAGAAAGAGAAAGAGAGAGAAAGAAAGAGAAAGAGAGAGAAAGAAAGAGGGGCTTGAGGAAGAGTTTTTTTGTGTAGATGTGAAGGTGGATGTAGTTGTCACATCTGCATAGATGCTTTGAAAGTGATGCCTTCTAAGCTTTGATAACCTCTTAATTAAAGTTTCCCTTGAAGCCTCTAAACAAATATCACTGAATGAAGTTGTATGAACTCCTCTGGGGATTCTGTTGGGGAGCAGATATATCACAATCAAAATATTAAAGCAGTCTCACAAAGCAGAAATAAGACTTCCTAATTTATGTATAACTTACCTTATATTTCCTGTTCATGTTATGAAAAACTTGTTTGTTGCTTTTTTTCCTTTAAGCAAAACAAGAAAAGGAAATTATTACCTAGATATTCTTCAAACTACATGCATGATGAAGGGCACAGGGAAAAAGCTCAGTGATCAAACAACATGATATGAGCCCAGAAAAAATGTCAAAAATACGGGAGCCACACAGTTGTGACTTACAGAACATATTTCACTGGTTGGAGATTGTTGTTTTGACTGTTACTACTTCTGGCAATCTTTTCTCTGAACCCTTTTTTCCCCAAAGTGTTATTTCTTATGTTTTTATTTTCTCCTAGAAGTTTCATTAAAACACAAAAACAAAAAAAAAAAAGCAACGCCCTAATATTTTGAAACATTTTTTCTCCCCCTCACTGGAAATCTGAATACAAGGCTCATTCATAATTATATGTAGTAGACATTTGTTGTTACCACAATTAACTTATTTTCTGCCTTTAATTTCAAAAAAATAAATGGCATTATGATCTAGTTTGGATGGAAATTTAAAGTTAATCTGTACAGTACTTATTTTTCTCTCTCATTGGGGGTATGGTTTCAATAGAAAGCTAGTAGCATTTTCTGAACTTCAAGATAACTGTTCAGTAGGTCTTGTAGCTCTACCAGCATTTTGCCTTGTTCTCATCTCCCTTGTACTTTTGTTCCTTTAACTGTCTGTGCAGTTAAAAATGTTACTGACTTATGCTGCAAACTCGAGATAACATTTGTGATAGGAATATACATTAGAGGAAGTGGAATGCAGCTGAGCCCCTTAAGTCCACTAATCAAAGTGACAGTGCTCCCATAACAGCAACATGGCATCACTGCTACTGGCTGAGAGCTCAATAATGAGGCACTGGGTGCCCCATAACCCAGAATAATTAAAATATTTCATAGCTGTGTAAAAACTCAGCTTTACAGAAAGAAGTTCTTGTAGTTCAGGTTGAACAACAACAGCCTTGCACATGCAATGGCTGCTTGCACCAAAATGCTGCTTGCTGTAACATTGCCAAGCAGGGAGCAGGACCTGGCTCAGAGTCAGTCTCTCTGACCATCCCACATTCAGGCTGCAGTTGCACCACTCCCTAGAGGGCTGAAAAGCTATTCTCTGCCTGTTTCTCACCAATGCACAAATGCAGAAGGAAAGAATATTATTATTAAAAAAACCCAACACCTGCCTCCTGTCAATCTCTGTAGCAGTAAAGGAACTGTTTAAACAAAACTGTTTGAGGACTTACAGAGTGGAGAGGCTAACAACTCATAAGCAACCAAAAAACCTCCACATCACCAGAGTTCATTTTGAAAGCATGGTTACTTGGAGATGAATACAGGTATTAAAAACAAGCAAACCAAATATTTCATTTTGAAGCTTTAAAATTTTTCCTGGAAGAGGATTTTTTTTCTCAGTGGGTGTCCAGAAGGGGCTGGCAGGTGTCCACCTGTTGTAAAAGCTGACGATACTCAACTCTGTACTTAGAAAAAAACACTACAAAAAGAGAGGCAATTGCCTCTATTTGCCTGTGCTTTATCTTGTTAGAATTTCCTCTCTTCCTCTGCTCAACCTTACAGTCTTATAGATACAAACATCACACATAGCATTTATATTGTCCAATTCTACACAGCATGATATCTTCAGATAAACATCTTTTAAATGGTTAAATATCTCATCTGATCATTAATAATTCTGTTGCAGATATTTCACCACCATAAATATATTGCAAAACCTGTGAATAGCTTAAACAACTTATGAGGAAAAGAGAAACATCTCTCAGAATTTAATGCTTATTGTGGGGGTGTGTGTGTCAAAATACTGCTCTGTTTCTTTTATTTCAGCATTCTAGTGCACTGTCTAGATCTAACGTGGAATAGAAAAGTATCACAAAGTATCAGTATGATCAGAAATAGCCAAGAAATAATATCCTAAACAGTACTATCCTGCCTGTAAAGAATTGCTTCCTGGGGAGTATCATCCTTGCAGAATTGTTCTCAATTGTTCCCTCTCATTACTTTATTTTTGTGACTGCTAACAGCACACACACCAGATTCTGCCAGTAGAATCCCAAAAGTGCTTACACATATATCCAGATGTTGCAGATACATCTAAGAAACAAATTCAGCCAAATCCATACATAGGCAAACTAAACTTAGAGGGAACTGGTTTTTTTGGATGAAGTTTGCTCTCATTTTTCTGATGTCAATTGGATCAACTTCCAATTGACTGTATCTCTGAAGAGAGACAGTATGACAGAGAAGGAATTTTACCTGATCTAGCTGTGAATGAGAGACAAATAGGATTCTGCTTTTGACACTGAAAGTATTTTAAATAGTATGAAAGAGCAAACATTTCTAGTAGATTTGTGAGATCTCCCCCAGAGTTTTCACAATTAATTGTGTTTCCCACCCATACTGGGGGCACAGGTGCAGCTATCCAGCACTGCCTGGCAATCCCATCCCATTACCCAGAGGGTGCCACTCTCAGCACTGTCACCAGGTATTTTCATCCACTTACTTTAGCAAGGGAAAAGTAGATTTACCAATGGATTTTATAGCTTGATTTACAATGCTGCTCTGGGAGAAAAAGCTGAAAATTTGCACAAACTGTTAGGAGAGTGTTAATGGCAATACATTACAATAAGCTTATTAAACAGAAGCCTGTGATTGAAGGTGATTGCACAGCTTCTGTTGTCTAGGTAATTAACAACAATGCATGGAGGGACCTGCTTGCAATACATTTTAAGATTTTAAATACTCACAAAGTATTCCCCTTCTTCTTAGCTGCCCAGACCTAATCAGTTGTTATTGCTGTTCTTTATTACTTGTTAAGCACCTTCCCTGTGCTTGGTGCCTGCAGGATCCTTCCTTGCAGAGTGGAAACAGTATTTGAATTTTAAGGAGTGTAAAGGGGATTCTTTATTCAGGCTGTGGGAGACAGCCTCTCATCTTGCTGCTCCTTCAGCACAGCTCTTTCTGCTTCACATCACCAGGCAGGGCCTCCACCATCCATGGTCTGACCCCTGCACTCCTGAAAGGGGTGGAGGAGCATACTGTGCTGGCTGCCCATCAGCAACAGGACATCAAAAGCAGACACAAGCTCCCCTCTGTCCCAGCCAGGCCACAGCTGCAATGCCCTGTCCTCGTGAGTATGTCCTGGTGGGTGCAGCCTCACCAGGACAGGTGAATTTGGGGTTTAGCAGATAGCTATCCCCAAAGTGGTGTTCACTTCACATGCATTACATGCATATCCTACATATTTGGATTCTACATATTCATAATCTATCCTATATATTCAGTCCTACATACTCAGATTTTCTCTTTTCCTCTTCATTTCCAATATGGGTGACCTAAGATTTTAACTGGCAAACTCAATTAAAAAAAAAAACTCTTATTTTCATTCACAGATTAACCTTAACAATTAGGTTGGAAAAGACCTCTGAGATAATCAAGTCCAACCTTTGACCAAACACAACCATCTCAACTAAACTATGGCCCATCCAGTCTTTCCTTAAAGATCTCCAGGGATAGTGACTCCAACACCTCCCTGGGCAGCCCATTCCAGAGTTCAATCACCCTTTCTGTGAAAAAACTCCTCCTAATGTCCATCCTGAACCTTCCCTGGCACAGCTCGAGGCCATTTCCTCTCTTCTTGTTATGTAGGAGAAGAGGCTGACCCTGACCCTCATCTCACTACAACCTCCTTTCAGGTGGTTGTAGAGAGTGATAAGGTTCTCCCTAAGTCTTCTTTTCTCCAGGCTAAACATTCCCAGCTCTGTCAGCTGCTCCTCATAGGACTTTCCCTCTGGATGCCTCATCAGCTTTGTTGCCCTTCTCTGTACTTGCTCCAGCACCCTCAATGTCATTCCTGAACTGAGGGGCCCAGAACTATGCCCAGGACTTGAGGTGTGGCCTCACCTGTGCCAAGGATGTGGGACAATCATTTCCCTGCTCCTGCTGGCCACACTATTGCTGATGCAGGCCAGGATGCCACTGGCCTTCTTGGCCACCAGGGCACACTCTGGCTCATTTTCAGCCACTGTTCAACCAGCATCCCCAGGTCCTTTTCTGCCGAGCAACTTTCCATGCTCTGTCCCCAGCCTCTAGCACTGTATGGGGTTGCTGTGGTCAAAGTGCAGGGTCCAAGACTTAGCCTTGTTGAACCTCATATGTTTATGGGACAGGTCCTGTCCCATCAATCAAGCCTGTCCAGATTCCCACAGAGCCTTCCTACCTTTCAGCAGATTGACACTCACACCCATCGTGGGGTCAGCAAATTTACTGAGGGTGCACTGGATCCCTTCATCTGTATCATCAATACAGCAGGACTGCATCCAACACTGGTCCCTGGGGGACACCACCACTGACTGGCTCCAGGGAAGAACTATTCCCCACCACTGGCCATCCAGCCAGTTCCTAACCCAGCAAAGGTGCCCCTGCCCAAGCCCTGTCTCCAGCTTTTCCAGGAGTGCTGTGGGAGGTGGTGCCCAAGGCTTTGCTGGAGGCCAGGCAGACACATCACAGCCTGTCCCTCACCCACCAGGGTCACCTGTCACAGAAGGAGACCAGGTTGGCCAGGCAGGAGCTGCCCTTCCTGAGCCTGGGCTGGCTGGATCCCATCCCTTGGCTGTCCTGCACATGCTGTGGGATCCCACTCAGGGGATCTGTTCCTCAGCTCTGCTGGGCACCAAGGCCAGGCTGGCACCCCTGGATCCTCCTGGGGCCCTTCCTATGGATGGGTGTCCCCCTGGCCACCCCCAGTCTCCAGGGACATCTCAGTGAGCCAGGACTGATGGAAATGACAGAGAGCAGCCTGGGGATCCTTCCCCCAGCTCCCCAAGCACCCTGAGGTGGATCCCATCTGCTCCCAGGGACTTGGGAGCATCTCAAAAGAAGGTGTTAAGTACCTCAGCCTTCTCCTCATCGTTGGTGACTATATTCCCCTGCTCCATGTCCAATAAAAAGTGGAGATTTTCCCTTGGCCCTCCTTTTGTTGTTAATATATTTATAAACCCTTTTTTAAAAAATTGTTTTTTATAGTTGTGGCCAGATTAAGTTCTAACTGAGAAATAATCTACTTTTCTTTCTACATCTTTTCAAAGATGGTAAACCTTGCTTTTTTCCTTTCATTCCTGTGAAAGTTCCCCACTCAGCCAGGCCAGTCTTTTTCTCTACCAAATTGTCTTTCAGGACATTCAAGTCTTTCTGATCTCGCTGCCATTTTTTCTGGACATACATATTTCAACCCAAAAGTCTGTTAGCTTGAACAACTTTGTTTTCCAAGAGAAAAAAGATTTATGGGCTTCCATAAACCCCAGTGCTCCTAGGTATTTGGTCCAAGACTGAAATAGATTATTTAATTTGCACAAATAAATAATCAATCAAATGATCAGACATTGATAGAGATTTTAGATTTGAATATTCCACAAAAGGGCTAGTTGAAAACTTTTTATTTCTATCTTTAAATCATAGAAGTATATGGAAATATATTTGCAGAAAACACATTTGAACAACCCTTTATTTTTAAGGTTGATTAAAGTAACATCAAAGAAGCTTTAGTTTTGAAGCAGGAATAGAATACACCATCAGACAACAATATAGCAACACTGCACCATTTTGTGGGCAATGCTGCTCAGGAAAGTGGTGTCAGGGTCAGAGCCTTTGGTGAAGGAAGCAGAAGAAAAGATCCAGGCAGGCAGCAGAGGAGGGTTGCCTTATCTTTAGAAAGAAGCATTTTTGCCTCCTTGACTCAGAGGCAGAGCTCAGTTTCAGTGTACTGTTGCATTCTTGCATCCATGGGTGAAAACTAGGTCTAAGGTGGCTCAAATAAATAACCTGCCCAGAGGAGGTTTTCCTTGCACCAGGTTTTAATTGAAAAGGGGAAAAACATCTGTCAAAAACCTAATCACTGCTAAGAGATGAATGTCACAATAAATTAACTAGTACTTAACAAAGTACTCATTCTCTGACAGTCTGTCACACCAGTACAGGATACACACTCGACTGCCATAGACTGAAAAATACACACCTGAAATTTTCCTTTGACACAAGAAATTCCCTAGGATTTTCACTATTCCAAGTTTCTCAGCATAATGGAAAGAGAAATAATAGATCTGCATTACACTTCACTGGAAGATTAAGCAATCTGCTTTGTCACAGCCCAGGAACAATATATCCATGCTGTTCCTCTTTTTGTCATATGTTGATAAAGACACAAAAGTAAAACAAAAAAACAGGAGGGAAAAAACATACTTTATTTTTTTTTTCAGAACCCTTCAAGAGCTCTTTGTCTCCATCACCTTCTGATCCCTCTTAAAATGCCTGGTCCTCTTCCCTCCTGTTACACATGCCTTACCTTGGCCTCAGGAAGTCTTCAATAAACCCTCTAACTGTGCTCAGCTGTCACACAGCAGAGCTTGCACCCTCTTTCCCTTCCTTACCTCTTCCCTCCACATCCACTGCCCATGAAAAAAGCTGTTGTCAAACTGATGCTAATTATAGGGGCTACCAGCTGTGGAGAGTGAGACAGCAGACAGCATTTCTGAGTAGTCTTTGGAGGAGATGCTGAGACTCTCACCTATCTCCTCTTTGCCAAATGGCATCTCAGACCGTTCCCAGCCCTGGGCATAAAACAAAAGACACATTTCTTGTCTATCTGGAGGGACAGTAGATTAGTTATTACAAGTATTACTCAGTCATTTACCACATGCCATGCAAAAATAGCTGCACCAAACACCTGACATTTGTGATTACTACCCTGAGATACACTTCTTGCAAGTGGTTTTTCAATGTGTTCTTTTCTAAAAGAAGTTTCTGAGAGTAAAGCACTATCTACACCGAGCTACTTGTCCGTGACCTCAAGATCCTCCCCAAATACCCTTGAATAAACAATCACACTCAAACCCCATGAAATTTTGGGCTGAAATTCCAGAGAACCTACAGGGATCTCCATAAAATCTTCAGTATATTGGACATATCAGAATAAAGCTCATCTGTCTCCAACTGGAGTGTTTTCAAGTTGTGTCCTATTTCTACACATTGCATTTTTATTCTCTTTTTTTCCCTGTAGTTTGACATATTACGCAGCTTCTTTTTCTGGAAAGGATTGGCACCAACAATCAAGTATGACAACTGTCCCACTGTTCCTGCTGTCATATGCATTCTGCTATTACCATAAATGCCCTACCCTTTACCACAAAACCTTCCAGAATCTTTCATGCATCTTTCAGTGCAGTTCAATAAAATTATCTCTGAACAGGAAGTGTGAAACAAGCTCTGCAATGTTCTGCCTCTCTACACTGCCACAAGTTGCTCATAGGTCTCAGTTGTTACAAATCTTTTTTTCAACTTACTTCTGTCTGAAGATCAGTGCAGCCATATGGCTTCCATCACCTATATCCTCCAAAAAACAAAGCACATACACCCATACCTGCCCTGCCTCCATGTGCCCAGTCACGTTAGAGGACTTCAGAAACCCATACACTTTAGCAGCCTTGGCTTCATATGTAACACACATTCCAGCAATTCTTCCTCTCCTTTTTCAACACTGGAACAACTGCAATGCTAGAGCTTATTTGCTTCTCTGTTTGTAAAAACAATGGTAGTCAACAGCAGCCTACTTTAAAAATGGATCTTTGTTTCTAGGTTGCTGTGTAAATTAGATTGTAAGCATATCCATATTTGAAGACAAACAAAGAACAGAGCAACAGCAAGTGAAACAGAACAACATATCTGGCCCAAGTGCTAACCTGAATAGCATTAATGCCAGCAATACATCAGAAAACATTTAAAAGTAGTTTGTTGTTGCTCAAGTGTCAGTGTTCTAATGTGGCAAGGATCAATAAGTCTCCAAATTTCTTGACAGCCACAGAAGAGACAAGCATGGGAGTTAGTTTCACTTGAAAGAAGACCACAGAAGATTAATTTGCACCAGGGACTCCTGTGCACTTTCACGTTTCAGAACAAGAGCCTAGACATAGAGAGCAGAAAAGTATTCCCCTTCAACAGAGAATAAGAATTTCATCAAGGTAGATAAACTTACATGACCTACAGCTAATGTTACTTGTCTGAGAGGTAACAGATGCATCAATTAAACATGTTGAGGCACTATTTTAGATGGCAGCTGTGATGCCAATACACAAACTACATGGGTAATTTCCTTAGTCCCTCATTAGAATCTCTCTCTCTGGTTAGCAAAAAGTGTGCATTGAATCTAGCTAGGGTATCAAAGCAAAGTTACAGAGCTAGAATCAATTAGCTAGCTTGGAAACTAGCTCCTTATAGTTAATTTCTGCACATAAAGAATTTTTTCTGGATTTTTTTTTTTGTGTGTGTGTTTTTAAGCAAAAAAAAAGTATGAAAAATTTTACAAGTTTAGGGTACCTGTCTCCAAGCAAAACTCAAAAACAAACAAACAAAAAACCCCCTAAACCCCAAACTTCAGCTTAAAAGAGATATAAAGGGTAAAAAATCAAACCATAATGCTTTATTTAACTGGGTCCAAACCAGGAGGAAATTTCAAAGTGTTATTTCAACTTTTTATCCCTGAAGATATATCACTTTTACCAGGGGAAGAATTTAGTTAAGGAATAGTCAAATTATGGGTAGATGCATTAAAATTTTCAAAGCTGATCTGTGTTGGGTTTTTCTGCCTGTAATTGTCACAATTTCATGGCAGAAATCATCCTTCCTTCTCTGTGTGCCTCTAAACAGACAACAGTTTCAGTCATTGTCTTCTAAAAATCTGTTCTCAGTAAGAATACCAGAACGCCAGTAATTCTCACACAGCAGAAAATCCATGGAGAAAGGATCCAACTCTCTGTGTCCAGCCTTCCAGTTTCCCTCCTACCTTCCAACAGATTTCTGACCCCATGACATCAGTCCTTCCAACTACTGGACCAGTTAGAAACATTTAACCATTCCTACTTGATCATGGAAGGAAGTTACAGGCTGTTTTCAAATTCCAGAGGAAGAAAGTCCTACCAGTCCTTCCAGCACAAAGTACTGGACAATAACCAAGTCCTCAAACATTGCACCTTCAAGTTTTGCATGCAGTAAACTTCCTCAAGGCCCTTCCCTGTTTCTTTCAGGACTTAACAGGAGCTCTAAACAGGCTCCACATAACACAGTGTATGAACACAAAGTGTGTATGGGGTCCAAAGCAAGCAGCTTAACTGTAACCAAGTCTCATGTTGTAGCACAAGGACAGGGTGTGAATGATGCACTCAATTCCTCACAGAATCTCTGGGCAATGACTGTTGTGGGGACAGAAAGAGTAGAAACTGTTGGGTCTCACCTTTACTGTAGATTAAATTTTGACAAAATGGATGCTTGATGGCTGCTTGTGTATTGCCCACATGGAATAGATAATGTGGGCTTCAGAGCAGTGTAGGTTTCCCTATGATTGCAGAAGACTGGATGGGGACTGAAAGTAGTGATGAAAGGGACTGTCTACAACTATCAGCATAAAAAAGCCAAAGAAATAAAGGAATCCATGTGTTTTACAAGTTTTAATTTGTAATGCATGGGTGGAACTAGTTGAAAACATAGACAGTAGCTGATTTATCCAAGGAAGACTAATGAGACCTACAGAGGAGTACCATGGGAAAACTTGGTTCAAAGGAAAAAAAAAGAGAAAGAGTGTTGGTGTCACCATTCCCTGAACCATTTTCAACACTGGCAGGTGCATACCATGCAGCATGTTAAATACAATGCATAGGCATGCCCTGCTTAAAGAAGAAGAAAAACAGTCCTTGCAGATACTGCCTTTTCTATTATGGTACAAGCAGTGATCAAGACATTCTGGGAGAGAGAAACTGAACCAACCTGAAATTGGCAAAAATAAATATTTTAAAAATTTTAAATTTAGAAGTATATATTTATCCTCTCCTTCCCCTAAGCCCAAGAGACTATTTTGAAATAGTTGGTATACTGTGTTTTAGAAAATAAAGGTTTGGATTAGGGATTTTCAAATTCTCTGGGTCAATTATTTACATTATCACAGTTTGTCAAGGTTCTCTCTTCAAAGGAAGGATCAACACTACCAAAAAGTCCCACTAGAAGTAAAATGCATCAGAAAATATTAGTCTGTATTCAGAAATACTTGAAATCAAAGTTTAGAGAAATCTCTAGCAGGCAAATAAACCTCAGTTCCAGCCCCTTTCCTAATTGTGATGTTTTCCTCTCTCTGGCAGAGAGCACTACATGCATCTGTTGTTAGAAGTAAAAAGATATTACCTGCCAGGGAATGCCATGTTCCTTTATTTTAACATATGGCCATCAGGTTTCAGTTTTGGAAAATGTACAGGAACATAGCATATATCATATTGTTGGGTAGTATTTTAGTGCTGCTTTAGCACATTAAGTATTTAAGTAATGCAGATATCATCCTCTTTTGTGCATGTTTTCACAGCAGACTGTTTGTTATCAAACTCAAATTTTCCCAGAAGACAGTTGTCGAGTATAGACAAAACAATAAGCAAAAGGAAAATCTAGCAGACTTCAGTGTGTACTCTGCTGTTTTTCCTCACATATGCATGTATTGCATATTACAGACCCACAGCTATGTGCATTGGCTAATTGACTACTTCCTTTTGCATCTACCTGGCTTGTCCTCTCTGGATGCTTAAACAACAGGATAAAGTAGCATTTTTAGTTAGATTCTTTTTTTCCATGTGAAGTGGTCCAAGTGGAGATCAGCAAGAGGAAGTGTTTCTCAGGGGTTGATATTGGGACCACCACTGTTCAACCTCTCTGTTAGCAGCATAGACAGTGGAACCAAGTGCTCTCTCTGCAAGTCTGCTTATGCACCAAGCTGTGTGCTGCAGTTGACACACTGGAGGGAAGGGATGCCATCCAGAGGGACTTTGGGAGATGAGCCTCCATGAACACCATGAAGTTCAACAAGGCCAAGAGTAAGGTCCCACAAATGGGTCTGGGCAATCCCAAACACAAATACAGCCTAGGCAGAGAATGGATTAAGAGCAGCCTTGGGGGGATGGACTTGGTGTTGATGAGAAGCTCAGCATGACTTGGCAATGTGTTCTCACAGTCCAGAAAGCCAAGTGTATCCTGGGCTGCAGCAAAAGCAGCATGGCCAGCGAGTAAAGGGAGGTGATTCTGCCCCTCTGCTCTGCTCCTGTGAGCAGCTCTGAGGCTCACAACACAAGGACTTGGTCCTGTTGGAGAAAGTCCAGAGGGCCAAGAAGATTGTCAGAAGGTTGGAGCACTTCTCCTTTAAAGTGCTGAGAGAATTGGGACTGTCCAGCCTGGAAAGAAAAGGCTGCAGGAAGACCTTATAGCAGCCTTCCAATACCTTAAGTGAAGGAAAGCTGGGGAGCAACCTTTGAAAAGGACATACAATGATAGGATAAGGGGTAATGGCTTCAACCTGAAAGTGCAGCTTTAGATTTGATTTTAGGATGAAATCCTGCCCTGTGAGAGTGGCAAAGCACAGAACAGGTTGCTCAGAGAAGCTGTGGGTGTCCCATCTCTGGAAGTGTTTGAGGCCAGGATGAATGGAGTTCTGAGCAACCTGGTTGAGTGAAAAGTGTCCCTCTGTCCATGGCAGGAAGTTGGAGCTAGGTGATCTTTAAGGTGCCTTTTAACCTGAATCATTCTAGGATTCTGTGAAGAGTCATCATTATATTGCCAAATAATTATAAAGTCTTCTATCTGCTACATCCTTCAGATAGTCTCCATCAGCTGACACTCTTGCCCTATACAGGCACATGTATTTTCCTGTATTCTGAGGTCTCTTGAAGAGACAACCCAGACCTTGCAATCATCATCACTCCAGCTCTCTGTCTGACAGATAAAAATTTCTCCAGACTCAGCCCCAAGGTGGACAAAGATTCAAGTCCTCTCTTGAATTACATATCTATATTATATGTATAGTGTCTTATACTAGAAGATTAGCTAGACCTTTGATATAAAATTAGTAATGCCATTTTCCATACACGTAACTTTCCCACAAGAGACATGGTTCTCTCTCTTCTCTTGATTTGAAAAACAATATTAACATAATAATTCCATTAGAACAAAATCTTTTATTGGTGAAACATTGGTCAGTCTATAGATACCCTATCCTCTTTAAAATGCAAACATTGTTACAATCTGATCCCTAAGAAATGTGGCTTTCCCCCCCCTCACTGGTGTACACAAAGCAGATGGAAGTTAAAAGGGGACAGACACATTTAGATACAAAGTATATATCAGTGCCTCTTACAAGGACTTAATGATCAATTAATATTTTATGGCTTGGGACCATTTTCCAGCATGATTCACTTTTTTAATAGCTTGTATTTGCAAACAGTACTTTAAACATTAAACTGCCTCATGCACATATTCTATTCCTTTGCTTCTTTCTATAAACCAAATATATTCTATATTGGCTACAGACTGCAATTAAAGCCATACCTATAGCTAATTATGCAGTTGCCACTGTTCCCTAAATGAAGCCTTATCTGGAAGCTACTCTTCAGTAATTTTAGCTCTGCATACAAATGAACTGATTATATTCAGTTTGGCCAAACTGTGTTCTGTCTACAACAGAGTTGTGAAGCACGTGCTTACACTTGGGCTACGAAGTGGGACGTACTGCACTTGTTTTTCTAATCTTGACCTAAATGGGTGACACACCACAGCATACAGAAACACAGTAAGTGACATGAGTTATGTGTCACAAAACCAGACCCGTGACAAGTACCAGCCTACCTGAAAGGGAGTAAAAAGTCTGCCACTTATGTGACGTCTGTTCAGGATCAAGCCTCAAACGACTTTGGGGGTTGCAGCCCTGGCCACTGCTTAATCTTTTGTAAATGGTCTTTGAAGGCAAGGAAACAAATCCCAAGGGTATAACTGCTACATATTCCCTATGCCATGGCCAAGAAATAGATCTATTTCTGAAAGTATGTAATCTTATTATTTTCCCTCTACTATGATTCTTATTCTCGCCATGTCAGAGCCAGGTAACTCCAGGGGCTGCAGCAGATGCTGTCAGAGGGCAAGGAAAGAGACGTGTCCCTTATTTTGGAAACTCATCAGGAATGTACAAACCCCTTAAAGAAGAATCAAAACCAGAGTATTTGTGGTTACACATCATCCTCCCTGGGCTACTGAAAAACTGTCACTCCGATGTATTTTCAAAAGGCACGCGACTGCTGAGGTGACATGTCACAGCTGAAAAGCTTATGGTATTTCTTTCATTTCACTTTGAGGCATGCTATGCAATGCAGTAATCCCAACTGCAAAATACCATCACAGATCCCATACATTGATCAAGCATATAGTGTTACTGGACTACTTACAATTGCAGCAGCCATGAAAAGGCTGAGAAACTGGGGGAGGGAAGAATATCCATATGCCTGTACTTTTTAGGTCACACATATGGTGGATTAGCTGTGTTTGGCATGTGAACTTTCAGCAGAAGGTTGCTTATTTCGCACTTGCTGTTATGTTAAGCACACTTTTTTCTTATGCCTACTGAAGAATTGTTTAAAAATCCTCCTCCTTATTAGGCAGACAAAAAGAGGCATAGGAAACCAGAGAGCTTTTATAGAAATTTTCATATAAAGAGCACTCAGGTGTCATGCACAAGTACAAAGACTGAGAACGACGGTGAAGTCAGATCTCTCTTAGAGCCACTCAGAAAATCCTGGACTTGGCAAGTCAGTGATGAACCTCCTGTTAGCCTCACTGATGCTTTAGATGAGTTTGTGAAAGCTGATGTATCCCCAGCACCCAACAGGGAATGCCCTTACTGCTATTAGTAAATCCTGGCACAATTCTCCACAAAAGACAGCACTTAGCCAGCACAGTTATCTGGTATAACAGAATAGGATGCCTCCAAAACCCCAAAAGCAGCCCACCACCCACACTGACAGCACACAACACAGCTAGTGTTAGGCATAAGATATGCCTAATACATTCACATTTGGAATTATCCATTTCCAGCCATCTGTAAAGAACAAAGGAAACATCAAGTGCCACCAGGCAAAGGAAGTCTTGACGCATGCTGTGTTCCAAAAAGTGAGCAACACAGCACTGCAGCTGGTGCTTCTGGGGAAAGGCTTAATGAATTCCTATCATGAGGGGTAACAGAAAGCTGGATAGTTGTTTTAGACTTTATCCCCACTGTACAACTCTCTTAATCCACAGCTTGTCTGATTTTTAGGAAGGAAGCCCCTCCTAGGTTTCTGCCAACATCACTTCCCATGTGGGTACCTTTTGCTGTATCCAAGTCTTTCCCGGAAAGGAGAAGGGAAGAGGAGAAGGCAAGGTGAGAAGATCTGTAAATCCTCAGCAAAGGGATTGCTGCAAGGAGTTTTGTAGGCAAGAAATAATATCCAATCCAAATCTGAGCCAGTTTTTACTGTGTGCCCTATTCCACAGCCTAAAACAAAAGAAGCCAAAATATTTTCATGTTCCTGACCCTGAAGGGACCATTTATAAGGCCAATACAAGCAAGCTTTGCTTCTTACTCCTATCACATTCATATTAGAATGGGAACACAAACCAGATTCACCAGTCTCGCATACAGATGCTGCTTGCTCAAAAGCAAATAGCAACTGGCAAGCAACCAGTGGAAGAAGTGATAGACATTAAAGGAAGGGAAGAAATATCACAGGCAAAAAGGCAGAAAAAGGGTAGACTAAAAAGTGAAAAGGAAAAAATAGGAAGAATAGAAAAGGCAGAGGACAAAGATGCAGGTAACACACTTTTTTTCCCCTTTCCCAGACTATGCAGGTGTTGCAAGCACCATGGGGATAGTTTCTACATGAAGGAAGGATTAAATCTTAAAGGCCACCAGATATATACACTTTGACACATAAACCCAACCTTTTTGCAAAAATCTCACTTTAATATTGAAAACTGCTGTTACCACAGTGTATGAAAGCTTTAGACAGTTTGCATCCTCCCTGCACAGAAAAATTTTCCAATAAAACACCAACAGAACCAGAAGCAACCCTGTGTTTTCAAACAATGCCCCCAGCCACCACATCTTACCATCAAAACCACTTCACTATCACTGAGCATGTTTGGATGAATCACAGCAAAATGAAGAATTCCTTGCTGAGAGAAGGACTTCCACTCTTCAAATGAAACAAACCAAGTGCAAGACAGTATCATTGAATCCCAAAAATATTATGCAAGCAAAAGTCTTTGCCAAAGTCTTCAAAAGCAGAACAGGAAAGATGTTGAGACTTTTAAAGAGTGCATAATCACATATTTCAACAGCTTCTCTATAAAATGTTATTAAAAACCTCAAACTATTAGAGAGGAAACACTCCATCACTCAGCAGCCCTGAGAAGCAGCATGCACCACCAGTGCCTAGGAAAAAAAGGCATATGGCTCCTTTAGCTACAAGAAAAAAAAAATATAACCCAAGTAATCTTTTTTCTTCTAAGTTTCTCTTAAAATATTATAACAAATCACACCTGTTCCCAAATATTTTCAGAGAAAAAAAAAATCAACAGAAAACCACTATATATTTTTACACTAATGAATAAATCTACAGAACTAGTTATTTTTTTGTAATGGTACAAATTATGTATACAAGAATCCTGTGGAGTCCACACATGCTCTTTCAAGCTTAGGAAACATTCATGAAGAAAAGGTCAAAAGCATCTCATGCTTTATTTAAACTTTGCAGTCTTTCAGCTGCTGTTCTTAACCTACAAAAGCAATGTTACAACTACAAAAGTTGAGGGATTGTGATATTAAATTTAAGGATTCTAACACATAGATACAATCACTTTGAAAACTAATCAAAGTAGACACAGGCCAATCCAAAAGGAACGTAGCATGCTGCTTTTATGGAATAACAAAAGGAGCAATGTGCCCCCTTGCGAGAGAGAGCCTGTCACCAAGGCAGGCAGGGAAAGGCAAGATCCCAGGAGTCTGGTCACCCACTTTCACAAGCTGTAAGTGCCACTCAGAAGCAGTGACAGACCCACAGAATTTCTTCTGTTTGGTGCAGCATCCCTGTTTCTTCTTGCAGATCCTGTACACAGCACTGTGGGACCAGACCTACCCATAATCATATATGTGATGCAATAGGGACATAAATGCAAGCCCTACTAAAGAAATAGAAATGTGTGGATGCAATAATGCTTCTCAGTTTAATTTTACACCCAAGTATCACTGACTGTGACAGTAAAGATTGAGTTTTACAAGCTTTAGTATAACATTAAAACTAGAGTCATGCTCTCCCATAAGTCTCAAGCTGAATTTAACTGCAGCATCACAAGCCTGAATTATTCACATGAACTCTAGACCAGATAGAAAATAGCCTTGAACAGAATTCTAAACATCATTAGGTATACTACTTGCTTTTTTTTTGTTAAGGAACCCCGCCCTCCCCCTCATTTCTTAAAACAGAAAAAGCATGTAGTGCAAAGCAAAATGTTCAAGTTAATGAAAAAATCAGATATTTTCTTGTACGATGTAAAATGTATAAAAAGCAAGTGTTGCAAGTACCCCAGTTTCAAATTAACTGGGGTACCCATCTGAAAATATTGTCACCAGAATTAAAAAGCAACAACATAATGCAACCTGTGATATGTTTAATAAATGAGATTTCCAGTAAAAGACAGCTAAAAAAAAGACTAAAGCTGGACTTCTAGGACTAAATCAAATCATAGAATAGTTTGGGCTGGAGTGAGCCTTTGAAGGTCATGCATCTTCTGCAAAGATTGGACATCTTTAAATAGATCAGGTTCCTCAGAGCTTCATCCAACTGACCTTGAATGTTTTCTGGTTTGTGGCATCTACCACTTCTCTGAGTCACCTGTTCCAGTGTCTCACTACAAAAAAAAAATTCTTTGGTATATCTAATCTAAAGCAACCATCTTGCAGTATGAAGTCATCCCTCCTCATCCTTACACTACACACCCTTGCAAAAAATCCCCCTCCAGCTCTTTTGTAGTCCCTTTTAAGAAGTGGAAGGTCTTCCTGAAGAAGATTCTCAGAAATTTCCTAGATTTCTCAGGCTTAAAATATCAGGGTTTTTTCCACGTAGGTGTCTCATAGTTAATGCTTCAATAGTTTATATATTTGTAATAGTTTTTTCTAGTTTTCAAGGGTACATTTCCAATAAACAGGAAGAGGTGTTATTTACTTTTAACTCCAGCAGCATAAAACACAGCTGAAATTCATCAGCAATATATGGATATAAAGAAGGACCAATGAGATTACTTAGATGAATTAATTTTAACTACAATATTAAAAAAAGAAAGTCTCAATTTTATAGGTGGATTTGTTACACTTTCTTTGGAAAAAAATCTGAGCAGCCAGGAGCAGTGACAGAACACTGAATGTTACAGGCCAAAGCCAGTCTAAATGGTCATTCATCATAAATCTCCGTTAAAATGACTAGTTTTTATCTAACAGAAATCTTACCTAAATCACTGCTCAAATACATCTGACTTTAGCAGATTACTGCAAAGAAGAAATAGCTCGACAAAAATATTCTCTACAACTTTAGCCTTTGCTACTCACAAATCTCACATGTCATAAAGAGAAACCATGTTTAGCTTTAAATAATTAATAGAATACTCAAAATAGCACTGCATATACAATATTTAGTAGCTGCACAGGGCAACCCTAACAAATCCCATGTTCATTCCTGCACACAACTCTACAGACAGAAGCTATGATTGTTGTCCTCTTTTCAGGTTTGCAAATCAGAAACTCCAGCGAGTTCTACACCTTCATAGTGGTACAAAAGTCCAGCAACTTTCTGACAACACATCTGGTATAAACAAGCTGTTGTAAATTAGTAATAGTTAATGTTTCTACATTTACAATTCCTCCTCAAGACATATGTTTCCTTCTTGGTTAAATTGTACATTGATAAACACCACCTGAAACTCCCATCTTGCATCTGATAGAAGAAATAGAAGAACAAGAAATGTAAGAAAAGCACTTGGAAGTACATTTAGATCTCATGTTATATTCTGCAGGACCCTAAACAATTAGCTAGAGCTTCACACAATATGGAACCATCTATTTTACATTATCTATCACATTTCCAATATAAGCCTATAAACACAAGGTATTCTTAAAAACAGTTGGAGATTTTGGAGCAAACTCACATTATTGATTATTATTTACGTTTATGGGTTGAGAAGCAGCAAAGGCAAAAGGGAAGCTTTCTTCAGCCATGTTTTTTCATTCACTCAGCAGAAAGAGAAGTAGCCTCGATTTTGGGCAATTTAGACCCTTTCGTCCTCTTTGTCTAGCACTAGAGCTGCAACAGCTAATAGGGCCAGTTTTCCTGAGCTCTAGGGCTGCTTTGATGTATCCCATGGATAAATCTGGCATGTACCAGAACAGAGCAGTTTCTTCCCATCTGCACAATACTCTCCATGAACCCCTCTCCTTGCTTACCCCAGCACCGAGGAGACACGCCGCTGTGTCTCATAGGTGCTTGCTGCTGCAAAGGCCTTTCAGAGCTCTCTGAATCCTCCCTCCAGCCATCTCTAATCTGTGTGACAGAAACAGTCTGGCACTAAGAAAGATGAGGAGCCACTAAGCACAAAATCACTTTGCACAAAACACCTCTCCCTAATCTGTTCTGAGCACTTGATCTGGTCCGCATCCATTTCTGCCAATCCTTTCATATTTTTTTCAGTGCCCTACCAGCCTGTGGCATTTGAAGTGTATGTATGCTTCTTACGTGGATGCAAAATCTGTAATTTGATGTGCACTTCTTCTGAATAATCAGTATAAATTCAGTCACCTAAGAAACATTCCTGAATATATCCTTCTAATTATACATCAGACTGCAATCCCATGCCACTCTGACACAACACTGACAGTATAATCCTCTCCATGGCAGCATATGGTATAATCACAGATCCTGAAAATATTAAGAGCAGGCAATACTTAAGCAGATGCTTAAAAGCATACTACACATCTCAAGTATGCAAGCAATCTAGAAATAAAACAAATTCCACAAGTGTAGAACTGCATATTGCCAAAAGATTAAATATTTCATACAACCACTCACTACAATGAATGTCTGGAGTAATTCATCTGTCTTTCCTAACAAGGGTAAATATTTCTTCACTGTTCAGGAAAGCAGCACTCTATGAATAATTGATTTTTAAATAATTGGTATGATGTCCAAGTTCATGTAATTAAATCTCCCTTTGTCAAGACATGCCACCAGTAAATGATTCCTAAAAGGGAATTAGAAAAGACAACAACATCAAAACTTAACCTCTTTAAATCAGTGAACTAGAATATTCTCCACCACTAGGCCAGAGAGACATATTGCTTACAAATTCCCTCTTCCCTCATCCAGCCTTGATCATAAGTAGATAAGACTGTTAGAGTCCACATAAAAATTATGTGGAACAAAGGCAAACATAAATTTTGTCATCTAAATTCTATCCCAACTGGAGTCAGTGGCAAGACTCCCATGAACTTCAAAGACAACAGGATTTGGCAGGGGTTAAGCATTCCAAATGGCATTCAAACAACAGATGGACATTTGCTGCAGTTCAAAGGCACAAGACATAGCTTGTGCCTTACTTATGCTAAAATTTACCCCAGCTTATATAATTGTGGAAAGGCCATTACTTCTACAAGTGAGGGAGAGACCACTGAGAGCATCATGCAAGCTACCATCCATCTGCTCCAAAACTGTGGTGAAAGTCAGCCTACTCTGAGAAAAAAAAAAAAACAATAAAAAAGTGGCCATAGTGGTCAGAGGATGCCTATGCTTGGCAACAATCCAGCAGTCTGCAGCAGATGCTGGGGAGCAGGGATGCATCCCCTCCATCCCACATTTCAGTTCACTTCAGTCAGGAATCTATATGGAATATTTAACATTACAAAAAGACACATACTCATGCTCACAGTCAATTCTTGCTTGGCCCTAGGTTATCTTTAAAAGATTGCTTTTGTTTTGTTGAGTCTAGAAGACTTATCCTATTCTACTAAAATCATCTATGGGGATCTATATATTATTAATGACAATTTGATGAGCACGTATGTTCACATGCAACTAAAGTTGGGAATCCAGAAATTTTTTAAAAAGCAATCAGTTCTTATTGCTCTCATTTACACCCCTGGTATCTCTCAATTTATTTTATTTTACTAACTTTCCTACACAATCTGAAAACATTGTTCATGGGTTCGTTTCCTCAGTTTCCTCCAAACTGTTCTTATATACAGTCATACATATTCAAAACTGAAATATTAGGATATCACCATCCTGTAGAAAGCAATGTCATAGCATTCTCAGAAAAGCCACAGATTTCAATTCTAAGGCAGCAAATCCTCTACACCACAGAGGAAGGGTTTTATAGGCTTAAGAGTGGGTTAAAAAACACTCACCTTAGGGCAGAACTATAATGCAAAAGGACCCGGCAAATTTTGAGAAAATACATTTACATCAAACTCAGCCACAAGCCACAGGCAGAGAATTCAGGTGCTGGTCTACATAGGCTGCAGGTACAGAGGCATCTGTGCTGGCTCCAGGAATAGTCACCTTGGACTTAGAACCCACAGAACCAGGCTCACAAGGCCAGTGTCCAGCTGGCTCACTATTCTCTCTCTGACATCTCATCTCAGTTACACTTTTACTGTGCATTTTTATAGCATGATTTGTATATATTTTGTATTATCTATATTTGCTTTCCACAGCCACCAGTGTCACTGTTCTTCCCTGCTCTGTCTCCTTCCAACAAGATAACTAGGAGACTCTTGCATCAATTGAATGACAAATTGCAAAACAGTGGGGATGTGTTTTAAGAAAGTTCTGTAACATCTCCATGAAACAAAAATGCTTAATTGAAATTGAGACCACCATTCAATGGGCATAAATATGAACTTTAAGCAGATCTTTGCTCCAATACTCACATCAGCTTTGCTGTATCCTCTTTTGTAAGTCTATTTTCATACTCCCAATGCATAGAAGCCAGTTCAAAGATACTTCAAGCTTACATATAGTAGCTCAAACTGCTTCAGGGTTACAATTCAATGTCTTCCCAAAAAAACAAACAAACAAAGGATCCTTTTGTTTTGGACTACTCTGACTGAGAAATGACTTGGATTTACCCATCCCCATTTCTCATTCTCTCTGAACATGCACAATTCCAGAATGCTCTAAAAACAGGCAAGTTATTAAAGGCTCTTTGGCAAACTGACAGATTCTATGCAACACTCCTTGACAGCAAAACATTTCACCAGCAATTTGACAGTTCTACTTTGGAATTAAAGACTAAGACAAGTTCTCATTCACAAAGAGTTACTCTGGGCATTTTTTTCCTAACTGTATATTCAAAAACATAAATTGAAGATTGTGTTTACAGGTTTATCATGCAGTTATTTTCCTGTCCTTGTAGGTAAAGTATGCCTTAGACAAGATGCCCAATTACATCTTAAAAAAAAAAGATGTAATGAAATCATGGTTACTGTAAAGTTCATGCCCTTGTGCTTAGTGTAATATGGTTCTAAGCCACCTTTTGTCCCACAAGCTCTCCTGCCCTTATCTGTACCCACACTAAAACAAACACAAGGATGTGTTACAGCAGCTTAAGATGTCCTGTAACTGGCTGGTGGTGAAGGACTGCAGCAAGAGAGGTCTCACATTTCCCCTGTATTTCATGACTGTCCAATGTAAGGCTGCATAGAAACATTCCTTGGCTTGACCATTGAACAAAAGCAAGCATGAAAGCACAAACCTAACAATATTTTTGTTTGTATTCATCTCAAATGCAAGTTTCTAACAAAACCCAAAATTAAATATACAAGTTTAAGTACTTAGAAAAGTATAAAGAATCCATATCAATAGAGAAGTGGAAACCCCTGAACATTCTGTTTTAACCAATACCCTACTGCATACAGCATTTCCTTAGTCAGAGGGAAGTTAAACCCATTACATCCCAGGAGAAATCTCACTGCTAGTGCATCAGTTTTTCTAGAGTGGCATAAAACTTAAGACAGAGTTGCTAATTTTGCTATTATATGTGCACTGGAACAGATGTGTGAATCAAAATCTCCAGTCCTTCAGACAACATAAACACTTGCTTATTTGCTTGATAAATATCTCTTCTTTATGTGACAGAGCTGCAGAACTAGAAAGCCATCCCATCCTTGCAGATAGACAAGAAGAATAGACAGAAGACAGACATAGATTCAAATCTTTTTTGGGGAAAAACATTTCAGCTAATGTCTTATGAAGCTCAGAAGAAGGAAATGTTCTCACAATCCTGATATTGTTTGTGAAAACAAACAAAAAAAAAATCAAGAAACCCTCCCTCACTTCCGCAGATAGGAGTGTCCTGGAATTTTTCTGAGCCAAAACTGAGATTCCTCAAAAGTCAGACAATGTAACACACAAGTCATTCAGCAAATATTCAGACTCCTGAACTGACTTTGTATCTATCAAGTCAAATATAAGCAATATATCTTCTCTTTCCCATTCCTCCAAGCATTGAGAGAACAGGTAGCAAGGTATTCCACTTCTTTAAAATCACAGTATCACAGAAAGTTAAAGTCTTGAAGTACAGAGGTGAAGATGAAAATCACAGATCCACAAAGTCCACAATGCCATAATTGCATATTTAATGTTTGTTCATAGAAGCAAATGAAACTTGAAGATTTGCAAGAGCAGAGGCAGTAGCAAGCAGCCATGAAAACTGATTTTTATACTGAGAACAATAAGCTTGATACTGGGGTTTCTGCAGAACAACTTCAGAAGAAAGTGTCCTGGTTCCAGCTAGGACAGGGTTAATTGTTACAGCAGCCAGAAGAGGACATGGCTAAGACAGAGGTTATTCTGTATAGTCTCACATCATTGTCTGGGTGGCTGTTGTGTGGCAGAGGGAGTGGCCAGGTATTGTCTGTTGTTTGGACAGGTTTCTGCTTGGATCCTTCACCTCTTTCTTGCACCCTCTGTCATTCGTATTGTTGCTGTTACAGTTTATTGTCTTTTCTCATTGCTGTTTCCAGTAAATTTTTCGTATCTCAATAATGGTGGACTTAACATTTTGTGCTTCCAATTATCCTCTCTGTTCTGCCTCAGGGGAGGGAAGGGGAAAGAGTGGTTTGGAGTCAGTGGGAGAACTACATCAGGCAGTATCATTCCTAAACCACAAGGCAAGTTAGAGGCAAAACTGAGCAAACCAATTTCCATCTGTTGGTGGTTAAACCAAGTTTAAAGGCTCAGAAAGGAGTAAAGGTTAGTGTTTATGGCTTTCCAGAGATACAGTACTTTTCCTATGTTCACTTCCTATTCTGTCCTTGGCAAGTGACTGTTGGAGTGCTGAAACTTTCATGTATCTAGTTATCCTGCTTAACTTGGACAAAACCTCAGGCCCAGATCACCAGCTACAGTGGCAATACAACAAAGTAAGGCATATTCTCCTATTCAGTCCCTAATCTACAATTATTCAAGCATCAGATCATCATTCAATGAGAAACACTTTTTGCATAATTAAAACTGAACCCTCTTATGCCCTTTAGTTCTTCCAAGCTGCCCTGGGGAACTGAAGGATAATTAGTATGACCAATATCAAGAGGAAAGCAAGCTATAAAATTCATCTTCATACAAAGGCTTTAACTCTTCTGTACATCACAGGCACATACAAGCTTCAAATAGCAATGACAATACAAGGTGCATAACTGTAAAAACTCATATTAACAGGTCTATAGTATTAACAGGTTAGTACTCTTTGTGTGCTAGAGCATATATTGTGTTGTATGTGGGAGAAAAATAGGAAATTGTGTCTGAATTAAATGATTTCTCTCTTCCTCAGATACTAATATTCAACCTCAATCTGCTTGTTCCCTGAAGCACTCTGGTGGTGAAGTCCTCCCTCCTCAAATTCCACCCACTGTGGGAATGAAATGGACATGCTTTAATAGCAAACTTTCTGAAAAGTGAAAAGTTTACATGTGTTTGAGGTGAGGCTCTAAGGACCTCCTAACTCTCACAGAATATAATGAAACTAAAAAAATTAGGATTTGTACCAGCAAAGAAAACCCCTCATTATACTGTTCTAGACTTTGCTTAATTTCTCCTTGTCTTTCTTATCATACATGAGAAACACTGGACTAGAGATTGTACTAACAAGGGCCAACACAGATATACAAATATCTTATGAAATTTGAAAAATTGAGGGCAGGGAAAGAAATGAAATATCTTAATGACCTGCAAAAGGCCTTATACTGTCAGTAGTCAGATTCAGCATAGCAGTGATCAGGAAAAATATGTTCAACTCTCTTCTCAAGAGCAGCCAGACAGGTGGAAAAGAGATGAGAGAGTATTAGAGAAAAAGCAAAGTTAATCAAAGCTAATGATAACACTGCCTTGCAGTGAAGGGGAGCAATTCTACAGCAACATTCATCCCTTTGGATAAACTGAGCAATCTTCAACTCTTGGCAATAATCACCTGCTTATAATGTGCTGTGTACACTCTGCTTGGGCAGGGAAAATTCACAGAGCTGGGCAGAGAAGAAGAGAATGCCAATGGAAACTCTCAGTGTTTCTTCTATTTCAGTAGAAATTGCAAGCTGAACACTGATTCTTTTCACATAGAAACTATTTTTTCCTGGATTTCAGATTAAAAATAAATACATAAATAAGTCTGGCTACCACCGTTACTATGGATCTTATTTTGAAGTGTCAGATTATTGTTTTGTGTGATGTCTGTGAAACTTCCTTCCACAAAATGAGAACTTATGGCACTAGAGAAACACATCCACCTCCAATTAAAACCAGTATTTTTTAGAATCATGGAAAGCCTGTACATAAGCTCGTTTTCAGATTATCTTCTGTATAATCAGTGTAAAAATGAGATATTAATTTTTCTGAACTACGTGCTTAACTTGGATCCACTTCCACTGAGTTGTTCAGCCAAAAGACATCTGTATAACAAGAGGAAGCTCTCCTCAGTGGAGGGACACCCAGACCCTGGAAATGTGACATGAAACATCATGCCTGCCACTCAGGATACGTGAAAGCCACATGGCACTTCAGGAACCCTTACAATGCCTCTGCCTTGGCCATTCCACCAAAAAGGCATGGCATCAGATGCAGCATAAGAGTTCATGCAGCTGCATAGTTTGAACAGGTTGTCACCTTATTTATCCCTGTACAGCTCCCAACAGCACAACACGTGCCCCTGCAGGCACAAAGACAAGCTATTGTAATTCTCTCCGTATCAGTTTCCTTACAGGGTTTTCCTGCCACGCACAGTAGGTGTGGCATGCCACCAGTGTGTTGGCCTTGGGGACAGAGCTGCAGTGATCACGTTACAGCCACCCTGCACGGTGCTCCACGCTCAGGCCAAAAAAAGCCTTTAGAGGCATTGTACAGATTTGTTCACCAGTGGTTGCAAAACTATATTTTCCTAAAACACCCTCATCCTTGCTTTTGAATTAACAAAGGAACACTAGGAAACCTCTCCTTCAGGTAAGCAAGCACCTTCCCTGCAAGCTGCTCCGTGTGCCTTGGCAGGTCACAGCTGCCATATCCACAACTCCTGCAATGCTCAGACAACCCTTCAGTCTACAAACACTTCTGCCTTACAGAGGACTGTACCCTTTCCCTTTAGTCTCATGCCTAGAAAAACCCTTTCTTGCAATGCTTACACATCCTCTCTTCTCCCAGGCCTCCTGCCTTCAGGACTCGGTTAGAGCAATTCTGTAGGTCTATTTTAACATGATGTACCCTCCCTAAGTGAAGAAACAATATGTAAAGAGGCATCAGACCCATCCAAAGCATAATCACCATTAGATCTGGATTTACTATGATTACCTAGCAAGTCCAACAGTTGTACAATTAGCATCCAAGGCACACAGCACCAAGTGCATTATCATCACACAGAAATTAAGATTTGTCAGTACAGCACCCTTCACTCCTCTGAGGACTCAGCTTGGAGTGCTTCACAGGGAAAAGTTGAATCCTTCTCCAAGGGCTCATCTACTTGAAGGAAGCTGCTTCCACAGGCCTCAGAGAAAAGCCCCAGCTTGCAGACCACGCCAAAAGTTAAACCTCCTGGCAATTTCTGTAATGCTCCCTAGGTCTGTTGAAAGCAACTAGAAAGTTAGTGCAAGATACACAGATTAATACATTGAAGCAATTGTCAAAGACAACATCTATCTGCAGCTGGTGTATTTTACTTGAAACTACATTTTGCCTGGTTCCTGGATAGGTGCTCCCAATGCAGAAGCAGTACCAAGTTGCTGAAAGGGACCACCAGTGTCTTCCATCCCCATTAGAGGCTGAACCACACTTGGAAAGAAGTAGTTTTCGTACAGCCTTCCTTCAAATAATCTTGTTTCTATACATTAAAATTGCTTTGTAAACAAGTATAAGTGAGGACAAGATGGGGATATTCAAATATCTTTTCGTCCCCGCAATTCCCCCTAACTTTTGCTCTGGGTTGGGAATCCCCAAGCCTTGTCAAATGACAGCTGCCTTCCTAGAACACTGCTTCATTTCTTTCAGAAACAGATGCCTGAAAAAGACACTATTATACTTTCTCTCTTCAGCTTCAGCTCACAAATCATAGGTTTCAGTGCTGTTTAAGTGTAAAACTTCAGGCTACTCAGGGAGATATCCAAACTGTACCCAAACAAAGTGCTTATATACTGTGGGAACACAAAGATCTCATAGAGCATATAAGGAAATAGCTCGAAAAAGCAGCATGGGTTTCTCCTCTCCTGGGAAAAGCCAAGCCCATTCCTTGGAGTGCCTTCTGTCAAGAACCCAGGTACACTTGGTAGAAAGCACAGAAGGATGAAGGAATTCAGTGTGAACCTTAAACAGCTCAGCAACAGAAGCACAGAGAAAGGAGGAGGAAGAGGAGACACATATTCATAGTTGTGGTAATTTTCCTCCCAAGCAGATATTACACATGCTGAGGGCTCTGCTTCTCATCAAGTGGGTGGACACTCGCCCAGCAATGGGAAGTAGTGGATTAACTCTGCCTCTTGTTATGGTTGTACACACAGCTCTCACTTTCCCTACTAAACTGCTATTATCCCTATCCAGGAGTCGTCTTGCCTTCCTTCCATGTTCTCCCCATTCTGCAGGAGTAGAGCATGAGCAAGTACCTGCATGGCTGCTGACCCACATCGACCCCCGACACTTGTACCTTTTTGTGCAAAGTAGAAGCACAAAGACTGTAAATGGTACATGCCAAGGGCCAACAAGTTCCAACATTAAAGGTATTGTCCTATGTTTAAGGACAGGTATCTGCCAATAAAGGCAGAAGCTTCTCTTTGAAATGGAGAACATAAACCTCCTCCCTCCAAATTATTATAAATTTGAAATTAAGGGGCTCTCAGGCAAAGATATGGGAATTAGGAATAACAGTTCTTTACTGGGAAGATTAAAATAGAAACACAGTATTACAAAAAAACAATCCCAACCCTGACAGAGTCAGAATACAACCTGACACCCCATCAGTCAGGGTGTTGGTGGCAGTCCCATTAAATGGTGGTTACAGTCCCCTGAAGTGGCAGGTGTGGTTCAGCTGAAGCAGTGCTCCTGTAGAAGGTGCAGTTTTCCTCTGAAGGTCCAGAGATGATGTAGAAAGATTTGGCTTCTCCTCTGGAATCCAGTGGAAAGAAGGTATCTTGGTGTCCAAAATCTCAGTTTTTATCTGGGTAGGAAAGGCTTGGCTCCTCCCCCTGGCTGGAGCATCTCCCAATGGGATGATGTAATTTTATCAGTCATACAGTGGGACTTAATGGGCCAGCAGCAGATGATATCTTCCTGGAGGGAGGATGGGTTGTGGAAAAGATGAAGATGACTGCCCCTCCTGGTTTTAAAGATGGCCCATTAGCAGAAAATGTGTGCCACGGAGATAAGGAATCACTGCCCCACCCAGCTTCAACAGATTGTAATAAAATACACATTTCTGGCCACATCAACCCAACACAGGTATTTAAAAAACAAAGAACTCCCATCCTGAAAAAAACATCATTTTGCTTTTTTCAATCATAAAATTCATTAGAGACAACAGCAGGTATGAAGCTTAAAGGGGATTTATATACACACACACACACATATATGTGTGTGTGTGTGCATGCACATATATATATATGAAATAAAGCAAAAACACTAACTACTTTCCTGAGCAACTGGGCAGCAAACTTGCTCTCTCAAAATCTAGAGCTGAAAAAGCTGATTAAAATCAATGGCTCTGAAGCTGCCCCATCCTACTGACTGGTTCTTCTGCACAAGGCCCCATGGTGCTCCCAGGGTGGAGAAGATGAAGGTCTGGTGTGCTTGCAGGATACTGAAGGGCTGTGCATGGCCACTGGCTGGGTGTGGTGCTGCTGACTGAGCCCCTCATCACTTCTGTCCTTGTGCTGTCTTCATGTTCAGCCCTGCTCTAGAAGATGCTGCCCCAAATCCCTACTCATGCACACCAATGTGTGATTGCAAGACTGTGAAACAGCAGGTAAGGGTCAGACCAGAATCCTCAGAGTCAAACATAGCTGAATTTTCAGTTTCACTGGGAACAGTTTGTATGGTTGTTTCCAAAACCAGTGATATTTACTTTAGTCCATGATGTTTGTTAGTCTTTCTATCCAAATTACAAAAGCAAATATGGTCTATTGTGCCAAAATTCAAATCTATTAGTGATGTGAATCCACTTATTATAGAAAAACTATTCAACTGATGGAATTAGAATCAGAATATGAAACTGATCTTTAAATTTTACTTGAATATGGTTAAAGAGCAACTAGAAATTCATCACTGCAGGAGGAGATGCAAATAGATGAATTCAGATCCATGTACTTTGTTAATCTACCATCCATCTGTTAGATGATTATAGCATATCCAATAAAGTCTTGACCACGTAGTACAAACAAACAAGACAGTAATCTATCATAATTAACATGCAGAAGGGGTATTTTTGCAAAAAATAAGCCACATAATTTTATTAGCAATGTTCCCCTAATGAAAGCAAGTTTTATCATTGACTGTAAAATATTTTTAGGTCAGGAAAAGAGCACATAAAGGCCTTAAAGAGAAAAATAATGTTAATCAGTACCTTCATTAGTTGCATGCAGATCATAGATCTTCCTGATGCTAACTGTTAAAAAGTGAGGCATACCCAATTCAGTTGTAAATTCCCCAGTGCAGACATACAATTTCTACATTTGTTGGAGGATACGGAACTCATTAGCGGCAATTCGTCAACAATCAATTTCAAAAAAAGAAATTCAGTGATGATCTGGGGAAAAAGCCTGCCATTTTAATGCAAGAGTTACTATCCTTATTAAACACAACTCTTTAGAAATGGAGCAACTGTGGTAACACAAACAATAGAATCCTGGTTCTCCCCCTCTCCCTCCAATCATCAAATACTGAGGAAAAGCTTTTGTTTAAACTGCTTAGTTACTGCCAAGTTGTTTACTGACCTCTTAAATTTTATGTTACAGCATGCTGCTGTGGTAAAACTGTGAGCACAGATAAAATAGCAGCCTTTAAAAGCTTCTCTCCACCCCCACCTGCCCCTCATTGTATAAGGAGCACAATTCACCAGAAGACTATTAAATTCCATATTTTTAAGATGAGGAACAGCTGCGATGGGCTGGAGATGAATCATAATGAGGCACAATCTCCACTCCACTCCCAATTACAGTTGCAGAAAACATTCAAGACTCAGATGTGAGAGCCAGGAGCAAAGAGGAAACAAAGAAACCTCACTGTCCCATCACCATCTCTGCAGCAGGGATAACCTGCACACTTAAAGGTCAGACACATAGAGGGCCAGAGCGTCAGAACAACCTGTTACTGCTTTTTTCTCTTGGAAGATGAACATGTCATAATTAAGACAGGAATGGCACCCTTTATCACTGATGAAGTCTGCCTGCTTCTCATACATGCTGGCAAATGCTAGGAATGTCCATAATTCCCTTTGGTGGAGTGCCAACCTGCTGCCAAACCACACTGGTCCACAGTGCTGTGCAGAGCAGAGGCATCTGGCTAGAAAAACATGAGTCACTACACCTAAATACTGGATGGTTATTACCATTCTTATGCCAAACACTTGGTGTGATCTGTGCTTTGCTTAGAGGAGGAGATATTTAACATACTTAGGAATGGACTTGGGCTCAGGCTAGTCAGCCTCACCTTAGTCCCTGGGAAGATGACAGAGCAACTTATCTTGGAAACCATTTCCAAACAGACAAAGGGCACAAAGATAGTCAGCCTGTAATTATGCAGAGGAAATTATGGTGAGCATCTCATCACCTTCTGTAAAGTGACCAGTTCAATGGATTTTGTTTGAGCAGTGGATGTTGTTTGCCTTGACCTTAGTAAGGCTTTTGACACAGTCCCCTATAACATCCATGGACAAGTTGACAAGGTATGGGTTAGGCAGTGGGGTAGATGGGAAAGTGGTGGAGCTGCCAGTCCCAGAGAGTTATGATGAGTGGTGCCAAGTTCAGCAGGAGGAATGTCACTAGCAATTTACCCCACAGGTTTACTCTGGAGCCAACACAGTCAACATCTTCAGTAAGAACCTGGGTAACAAAACTCAGTGTACTCTCAGGAAGTCTGCACACAGCACAAAACAGGGAGTAGTGTCTGATACACCAGACAGTATTAGTCTGCACTATTCAGCAGGAATGTGCTGCCATTCAGCAGGATCTGGACAGAGAGGAATTTAATTAACCTCAACAAGGCAGGGTATAAAGTCATGCATTGCAGAGGAATAAGCCCAAGCACCAGTACATGCTGGAGACAAAGCATCTGTAAGGTAGCTTTGCAGAGGACAACCTTGGGGGTGTGATAAACCACAAGCTGACCACAAGCCAGCAGTGTACCCTCATGACAAAGAGCTCCATCAGAATCCTGTCCTGCTTTAAGGTATGAGCAGGTCTGGCAGCCTGCTCTTACACACTTTGCTTGAGTAGAGGGATCAGAGCAAAAGATCTCGAGAGGTTTCTTCCAGCCTCAAGTCTTCTGTGAGGCTCTGTATGAGGAGAAATCTAACTAGCACTGGTGGTAGTTTGCTAAATTACTTTAAACAATATCATGAGTCAGGCCTAGAGGTTTTTATTCAGGTCTTAGGGCCATACTGGGCATATAAGATTAATGTAGCTAATAAGGTGTTTAGTAAAGGCATCAAAGTTAGAAGCAAGACATAGGGGTTGCCTCCAATGAGTGCCACAATTCAGACCACATTGAGGCTCTTTCACTGCTCAGTTCTGGAATAAACCAGAGGGAATATTAATGTTTAACATCTGTGGACCCACAACACTACAGGAGAAAAATAAAGATTGATATATTCCATTCCAGAAATGTTTCCAAATAATTTATTTCTAACAACAGAAAAATACTTCAGCATCAGCACTATTTTGTTCTTCATAATCTAGTGTTTTTTTGTCTTCTATTGTGCAAGCACCCAAGCTACAATTTGTCAAGAAGTTTGTACTAATACATTGTTATACTCTGAAATTGTTCAAAATTACTTTTCTGGAAATTGTGACACTGCAGAGCTAAGAAATCAATATTTTTCTCCCTGTTTGAGGATGAAAAAAATACTCTGCTCATCAGTGAGACTGTAGATGTAAGTCTGACACCACATGCCTTGTGCTCACAGCTGAAGGCAGGTATCAGGCTGTTCCTCTAGGCCTAAGCCCTTTAAGAAGAACGAGGAAAGAAAGTGAGTGGGTAAAAGCCAGACTTTTTCTTACTTTAGTATTTGTGTGAGAAGCACACACTTATTCTTTCACTGGACTGTTAAATATCAAGTTCACTGGAGAAGTAATTGACTGCTATGGTTATGAAGGAGTCAAAACCCTGTGTGAAAATCACAGTCTGAAACCTATTTTCCATGCAGCATATGTCAAACACCGTATCTTAAAATTGTTGTTAAGACCACCTAATTATTTAAGAAATGATGGTATGTCAAATTGACACACAGCAGATGGCTCAGATCTCTGCAGGGGCAGCAGTGCTGCACATCTGGCTAGTGCAGATACAGCTACTGCTGGGGAGAAGAGGGAAGAGTGTATAGTGGTAGGACTCTCTAAACTCAACCAATAAAGCAAATCAAGAATAAAATTACTTTCTCAGAGAACAACACCATCCCACTCCACACAAAATCTGGCCTAAAAATGCATTAGGAAACGGCAAAAGTAATGTGGAATTATTCAATTTACTAATGGAACACTGATTTGAGGAATTCAATTCAGGAAAATATTTAGTTTCAGTAATTACTTGCATTACTCCTTTACAAAACAGTAAGGGAACATAGCTTTAAAGCTTCCTGAAACAGAGATTATTAGTAAAATAAGAGTTCCCTTTGGAGAAATTCAGCAAGTATCTTGTATCTCAATTATAAAGGCAGAAGGGATCAGGAAAGCAAGAAAATCCAGGAGATAACATTGAACACAACTGTTCAGCTTGCCCTAAGGAACTAAAGCATTGTAATAAAACATCTGTGGATCTGAAGATGTAGAACGAAAAAACCCGAAGTCTTGGGGACTTCAATTAAAAAAATACTAGCAGACTTTCATGTTTACTAGAAACATATTTTTAGTGGACCATGGTTTTTAGGACAATGTTTAAGTGAATAATGGGTATGCAGTGTTTGAAAATAAAGCAGGAATAAGTTCCTCACCTACATCCTCATGTTACTGCTTTGAAAATCACATCTTTGTAGTAGAATTAATGGAAGGGAAAAACCTCACCAATAGAAGAGCTTCAAACTAGCATTAGGTTGTTTCCTGTCTCTAAAAAATGTCATAATCACACACATTACATTATGCAGAGTAATGGGCTAGAAATAACAAGTTGCTGCATGCTTGTGGTAAAGATGTGCTGTGTGCAAGTGCAGAACAGATCTTACAGAGAGAATAGACTTTAATCAGTACAACATGGAGCAAATTCTAATCTTAAACCAAAGCCAATAATAATTTGTAATACCAGGTACAAAACGTGATTGAAAACACCTGTGCCCAGGATCTCATCCTACACAAGTATCAAAATTAGTATGGAACAGCAAAGATTGCATCGAATCCTATGCTGAGACCAGAAAAAAAAGTCTATTACACTCTTAATTGTCCATTTATGAATCTAGAGTTACAGTTGACATTGATGTTACTTCGTACATTGAGGCTTAACAGAGAGTACTATGGGAAAACAGAATGTGAGAACTCTTCTATACTTTTGATAAATTCTGTAGTTAAAACATGCTTTATTACAAGGCTCCAAATGGCCAGACAGAAACAGCTATTTTGCAGTCTTGGAAGATTTAATAGCTATGTGCTAACACTTGTTACATTTATCTCAGAAGTTGCCCAGGAAATTTATTATTATAATGCCAGAAGGGAAGTGAGAAAAAGATTGCAATTGTTTTCTTGGTACTTCAAAATTGGAACAAAAATAGAAATGTGAACACTTCATTGAGGCCCTGAAGTATACTACATAGCACCTGTTAAAAAAAAAAAAAAAAAAAACAAAGAAACCAAAAATACCCATCCCTTTATTTCCAAATGCAACCTGTGCACATACTTGGTAAGAATTGCTGTCTTAACTAAGATTGAAATAGATTTTCTTATTTCTCCTTTTGTCTTCTTTTAGGGTCTTAAAGGAAAAATGTCATATATTTTAACACTTTCTCTCATGTCCCAAGCTGGTCATTGAAAAGGCAAAGATGTGGCAGAATGGATGCAACTTATATATTAAAAAAACCCAAACAAACAAACAAACAAACAAACGAAAAAACCAAACAAAACAAACAACAACAACAACAAAAAATCCACAACAAAACTTTTGGCAGTGTCTAGTTTGAGAAAGGCCCTAGACTGCCTGTTTGGTCTAAACGAGCTGGAACCCTGCTCTCATACAAGGCCTCTCTTGCTTTAGCTCTGCTGGCTGGCACTGAGACAGTCACCCCCAGTTATGACCTAAGCAATATATAAATCACATGCTTAGACTTCAGAATCACAGGATGAACATTTTCAATACACCAAGCCACTAGGAATGAGGCTGAGTTACAGCCAGTTTGGAAATTTCCACTCATATCATACACCACAGCATTTAGACATCCTAATCACAGGCCAGACCCCACACTATTTGATCCATGAAACAAAGGCATCTCTAGTAGCTGAAAGAGATGTACATTTCCAGTTATAAGAACAAAAGGTGGCTCTAGGTTCTACAATGAAGCAGAAGTATTGATGTTTGTCTTCCTCCTAGCAAAGCAATATGAATCTATTTCTGTTCAGAGAAGATTATTGCTTGAAGAAGCATTTCTAAAAGTAAGGTTTTGAAATTAAAACTGATATGAGACCAGACCATACAACATAGAGTGATTTTTCATACAGCATTTATGAACCAAAACTCTCACAGCCACTAGGGTCACCAAGACCTGGTATTGATAGAAAGGTCTTCTTTTGCATTAACAGTGGGGATTAAATCAAAACAAGATTTTTAGTCTGACAAAAATCTGTGTTTAACATTTTCAAACCTGTGAGGCCTTGATTACAACAAGCAACTAGCAGATATATATTTTAGTGAGGAAGCACTATTTTTGTTTGGAAGTTTTCAGAGGTAGGTATCATACTTCAATTCATCTTGAGGAGGTAAAAGACCTCTTGACAATAAATAGGAAGGAAGCGTTAAACAATTTAGTAAGTAGTCTCTCATGTGGTGATCCCTCAGAAACTTGAGAGTACACATGGAAGTCTCATGTACCACAAATAACCCAGACCTTATCTTTTACTTTGATATTAGACTTACTTTTAAAGTGCATTTTTCTTATTAATACTTAATGAGTCTTTAGCAAGGGTTCATATTGTTCTCAGCTGATGTACAGTTTATGAATACTAAATCCATTTAAAAGTCAAATCACCTTTGATATACAAACTAAAACTTCAAATAATAAGTCTTACATACATATCATATATATATATTAAGAAAGAGGGATTAACACTTGTTTGCATTTGTAAATAAATCACAATAATCTGAGTAGCATGTAATCAAATCATATAGTCTAATCAGCCTGTACTCTCAGCAAAAGTTGTCTCATATTAGACAGTTGATCTTACAACCACAAGGTTCTGGAGAGAAATTTTCAAATAAATATTCTGCCAAACATACTGTTTTATAAAAGCTGAAATACTTTAGTAATGTTTTACTACTTTAACCAACATCTTTTATATTTAATCAATGGGATTCAGCAAGAAAATAGTCCTTTTGACATGAACTAATTTTGAACTGAGCAAAGGTTTGTTTTTCTTTGAGTGCAAAATGACATATTTGAAATCGTCTAATGGTTTCATAAAACTCAACTAGAATTATCCATCCTGCTCCTCCATAAAATGTCTGGAGACCTTATTGCTAACAGGTTTTCTATTACATCTCCTTAAACTCATCACTTAAAAGCTTCAGGAGTCAAAATATTTTGTACCTGAAGTAGCTATCTTAGTTCCTTATATCATTTCCTTCAGTAAGAAATTATTACTTGTATTTTACACAAGAATGACTCTGTGGACAGGCTTCCTTCCTCTTTCACAGCTGCATTCGTTTTCACAATGCTCTTGCCCAAGTATTGCCTGAGAAGTATCAGCACCTTTCCAGCAGTTCAAAGGTAAGAAAATGAGTCCAAAAGAGAGAAGCAGATCCCATTATTTGTGGGGAAGCTGCTAGAAGACCAAAGAAAGAAGCTCACATGGTCAGCCTTGGAATGTTTTCAGAGATCATCAAGTAACAGATGTATCAGTTCACATATCTAGCCTGTATTTTTTCACATGTTTATACAGACACATGATCCTGAACTTAGACATACATAACCTGCAGAGAATATTTTAATTTTTTAAATCCCAAAAGTTTGAAATTAAGCAGTACTATAGAACCTACATAAGTACATCCTGAAGTGTGCATTTCAGCTTTGATAGTATCCAATTCCCTTTTTCAGACATCTGCTGTGTGGAATTTTTTTTTTCCTCCTTCAGGTGATTTTACATAGATGAGTAAAGTTTGTGGCAATTCCAATACAGAAAGGAGCCCAAATTGTTATATTTTTCCATGGGGTGAGAAGGAAGCCCCTTTTCTCATACCCCATAGGAAAGGGGGTAAGGAAAATAACTGATAGGCCTTGATCTACATAAAGCAAGGAAAGTGTTTCATCCTTGCTGTTCAAGACAGCGCCACACAAATGAGCAGTTGTAAATTAGACTCACAACGAGCAGGATGAGTCTCAGACTAGAGCTAGTTTTAAAACACACCAAAAAATTTTATTAATAAACCCAACTTCCCTAAGTTGTTTAAGATCCAGCAAAACAAAGCCAATACATTCCTAGCACAGTGTTCTAGGTCTGGAAAAGGGCTTCAAGGTCAAGACTTGTCTTTGATAAAAGACAAATCACAAGGTGATCTTCTGAGGGGCAGATAGTGATGCTTGGACTGCAATACAGATAACACTAACATTATGATCCTGAGAGACTCCAATCCTTACAACACTCACAATTCCAACAGATATTATTCCCAAGGTAAAAGATACAGTAGCACTGAAATTCCACAAGTCTAAGTTATAAATGAACTAAACTATTATTCTTCAGCAAGCCATAAAGCTTTCACGCAGGTACAGCCAAACAAGAGAAAATGAGCTCTCATCATTTTTCATTGGGTTATAAGTCTTAGGTAAGCTGCCAGTAGAATGACTGTGAAAAGTGTGGTATGAAGTGATAGTGAAATGTGATATGAATGATAGTGAAAAGACCCATATGAATTTGGTACAACATTATTAGACTACATGGGTGGTGATGGTAATTAACAAGATCCTACACAGGGTCTATGAATTGAGCAGAAACATAGTATTATATGAACCACACTAGCCTAAAATAATTCCTCAGTTCTACAACTATGGGAACAACAAGGATAACAAAGTAGAGAAATTCTGCAGTGACACAAGAAAGCTCTGGCAGCTGCCTCTAAGTGGGCACACAGACTCTGAATGGAATCCATCAGCTCTGACCCTACAAAAACATTGTACAGCAAAGCCCACGCATGCTGAGTCAAACAGCAGAGTGACATGTGAGTTAGGATGACTCAATAATAAAACTGGTTTTGCCCATTCATAAGCCATCAAGATGATGTTCAGCCATCATATCAGCAGACGTAAATTAGATGAAAGTTTTCATTATTTCAGAAAGTGCAATTCTGCCTCAAAAATAAACAAATCAATATTTCAAAACCTACAAAGTGTCTACAAGACAAAAAGTCTACACTTCATTTTGTACCTCGGCAGACAAACCTATCAGTGGGACCTCCACTTATACAGCATGGTGTGAGCAAGACAAAATATCTAATCCTAAGGTTTTTCAACATAATCCATGGAATTTCATTCCCTTTACATTTCATAGGAATAAAATAATTTCCATGCATTTTGAATGCACCTTCCACAGAATGGTATTGTCTGTCCCACTTTGGCTCATAGGCTTTGGGCTGTCTCAGCTGCATTTGTTCCTCTTATCCATCTCCCCTCTCTCTATCAGAGCAGCTCTGAACAGACATTGTCTGCAAATGAAGGAACATGCTTTCCCCTCCCCCAGCAAAGTAGAAAGTGTTCCTAGCCTGAACTGCCCTCCAGCCCTGAGGGACTAATACTTCTTGAATTAAGGACCAGCAATTGAGGAATTCCACTTTGGGCAGGCTAGACAAATTTTAAAGGGCAAGTAGACTCATTAGGTCTTATGATCACCACTGACTACCAGGAGATGTGTCAGAGAAGCCACTTTTCATAGCTTTGCACTAGCTTTGAGCATGTTCCCTGATATAGTACTTACATGGCTTGCAGACAGCTGCAAAACATTTCCAAGCAGGCTGTTACAAATATTTCTGAGTAAGTGTCATTCAGCAAGACTTTACAGACATTGTTGCCTCCTTAGAAAAAAGATTGATGGAGAGCATTAAATCGATACAAGTCCAAGTTTATCCTTGGCTTCAGTGCAAGATTGAAAACCAGGCTTCAAGCATTTTGAATACCTTTGTACTTCAAGGTCTGCACAGCACTGGCCAAGCTTCAAAAATTCTTGAGCTGCTCTAGGTCCTCAAAAATATTACCCGAATATTATCTAGTAGGTGAGATAAAAGAAAGCATTTTTCTACTAAAATCATTAAAAATAAGGTTGTATGATGTCTGGGGTCCTCTGTCTGCCTCTAGTAGATGTCATAAAATAAAACAAAAAAACAAGACTGCTGTTTTTCCAACATTGAACTCCCACCTTCAAGTCTCAGAGGAAGTTCAAAGTTCTTTACCTTTTGCATGATTAAGAGCCTTATGACCTCTCCAAAGCTACTACTCCAGAAATAGATAAAAAAAAAGTCCATTTACTGCAAGCAGGTCTAAGCTTTTTGTCTTTGTCATTTGACATCATACATTAAGAACTGAGAAGTAGTAAGATTGTATTCTAGTGTGTTCCCATGCAGCCATAGACATCAAGAGGAATTACCACTATAATCCAGGAGCTAATCTGCCAGTCAGAAGTAAGATTATTGTGATCGAATACAGAAATTCTCATCAATGCAAGCCACCATTGCAAGGCTCCAGTGGTTCTGAGATTTAGGGTGCAATTCCTTTTATCTGAAATCGGATGACCAAAATAGGTGAGATTAATCTCATCCTGTTTCTCTCTAGTGACAATACAGACAGCCCAAGGGGGCCACTTCTAACACACAGAGGAAGAAAGGCAAATCTCCCCTTACTCAAGAAGTCTATAAGCTACCAGTGAACTCTGTCTCCATAGCAGACCCAAAGATGTAGCAATAAATGTTTTTATATTAGGAAGCATTGATTCTGTAGAAACTCTTGGAAAAGTAATTTGAAATGCTGAGTGGTAAGCGTTTTACACATCCTAAAACAAGAACAATTTCAAAAAAATTAAGAAAGTAGACAGAACATCTAATAGAAATTGACAAACAACAAAACCTACCTCTCCACCTGACTTATCTGAAAAGACACATTTTAAAGACCTTAGTTTTTCAACTCTCACAAAAATAAAACCTGAAGAAGTTTCACAGGCAACAAAGAGGCAAAACCATTTAAGATAAAAGGCAATGCCAGCAGTAAAATAAATATGAATAAACTGTCTTTGAGCTTGCCTTAGTAAAAAAAAAAATTAGAAGGCTTCCAATTTTCACAAAAACTCAACTACAGAACAGCCAACCTAGAAAAGGGCAAGGAACCCTGTTAAATTAAATATATACTATAAAAACCTTCTCAGAGATTTATATACTAGAGCAGCTGTAATGGCAAAAGGAAAGATGGAATTACTTAGGAGGTTCCTTCCAATTCTGTGCTCCTAATTTGAGTTTCTACTAAAGAGCAGAGGTCAAGCTGGTCAAAGAGGAAACAGTACCAGTGTTCAAGGAATTATTGAAAAACTTCAAATCTCTCCTTTCCTTATTTCAACCCCCTCTGCCTTCACCTAAGGTACTAGTGCCAAGGAAACTAAGCAGACCTGTTTTTTTCTGCAATTAAATCACCTCTTGATATTGTCTTGATAGCAAAAAAATGAAAAAGACAGCTTCCAATCCCTCTTCCTTCATTTAACACAGAAAGAATGCTATACAGCCATACAACAGAAAATAACCTCAGTACACAGCAGCATTACCCTTGCTAATGCACTATATGATACCTCAATTCAAAGCTGAAGGATGACACAGATAGACAACTCTAGTAAAACACTTCCTTTAGGAAACTATACATTGTTATAGGTATTTACCATAATTAACAATCAGAGATAATTTAGGAAACACACACACTACTTTCATTTGCAATGCAGGTTTACCTTACCAGAAGAGTTTGTTTGTCTGTCTTGTGCTGAGCCACATAGAAGAAAAAAGAAAACAACCCAGTGCTGCTTGGTGGGCAACAGCTAAGAACTGGCTGTAATGAGAAGAGACATTTCACCTGGGCCATACAGGAAGGCTCTTCTCCTCTTTGGGAGGATAATCAAATATCAGAATTAATGAAAGCAAAGCAACAGCACCTGTGAAGGTGGCGCTGACATTCAGAAAAATGGATCCCTAAGGAAATTTTCTAGGCAAGACTGTATACGATATAAGAGTATATGTTGCTTAAGTAAAATAAATTTTTTTAATATTTCTTCAGTTTCTGCACTGAGGTCTGTACTACTGTAAGAGTAGTAACACCAAAATGTTATTAAAAAAAGAATGAATGTTCCACAGCAACTTTTTTTTAAACCCCACAAACCTCTTCTATATCTGAAGAGCAGACAGCATTCAGAAGCATGCCTAATCCTCAGATCCAATGTGGTTAACTCAGGAGAGGGGAGCCATGCCACTGCCACTCCCTGCAGTGCTTTACACTATGTTCAGAAGGGAAGAGGCTGGGACTTGGGGTGCCTGTGGCTGCATGAAACCTGCACAGGGAGATTCAGGGGTTGCTGGTGACAGGGGTAGAAGATGTTCTTCTGTATGGCAAAATGCAGAAAATAGCTCAGCTACAGTCTGGCAGGGAAGACAGGAGTGTGATGGGACCAGGGAATGGTGAAGGGCTGCTGGTGGGAATAGGGGAATTAAGGTGGTGGATACCACCACCAAGGGGATGTGTTTGTGCAGTGCAGCTAAAAGTGTGTAGAACTCCCATTTAAGTTTGACTAATGGGCAAGTTTCATCAAGCAATTACTGATGGAAAAAGTCATTATTCAATGGAGTAGGAAGTGGCTCAGGACAGGAGTCATATACTTGAACTGCTTTGGGTGAACCCAAACTGATTTCACTGACCAAAGTCACATTACTTTTAGCTAAACTATGACAGAAAGCAGCAATGATTCAATCTGTGTTGTAGCTGAAGCCTTGACTCAGTGCTTCTGTGAGAAGATGGTGTGGACAGTTTGTGTGAGTTGTAATTGCAGGGGGAGTTTGTTTGTATAACTAACCTCTCACCTCACTAATCACTGAGAGGCTCATGGGGACAAATCACTGAACCTAAGAAACTTACCAAAGCAGAAAAGATAAATAGGAGTGGCTTTATATGATCCACTCACAGGTTGAAACTAGTCCAGAACTCAAAGAAGACTGGACTGACATCAAGCAAACCTCATTATGAAGAAAGAATATGATGTTATAAATAGGGAAGGATATGTAAAGTATCCCCTCCAAAATGCTGCTATGCCTGGTGAGTAGGTATATAGTGAATGCATAGGTTATTTCTGAACATATGTTTTTTCAAAAATTACACATTTAATGTTTTCTGAAATGCTAAAAAGAATCATTGCTCCTCTTAGCCAAGTTCTTCCCCCCTAATTGCAATACAGCTGCTATTAGCCAATTCCCCTGGCCTCTCCAGCTATCACAGTAATCTGAACCTACGATAATGTTTTTCACTTTGTTTTTTTTCCTGTAGACAAAATCAGGAGCATTTCCTTTCTGACTCTATGACACAGGCTACAGACAGCCTGGCGCCAAAGCTTTCTGCAGATCAATATATTTAATGCATTTAAAGACAGTAAAATCTCCCAGGTTAGTCCTGGGTTGCTTGAGGAAAAAGCCCAAAGGCTAGGGAACGCTGAAGATATGGATTTAATATTTAATTTGCTTACTTAAGGAGCTCTCCATTTTAACAAAAAACCTGTTTAAGTTACTTTGGGTTTCAATTTAGACCATTTTTCTCAAAAAGTTTTGGTAAGCATGGAGAAAAATTTAATGTATTAAGTGGAGTCAGATACACTGAGACACAGGCTGGTGGGAAGCTTGTTTATATGCATAAAAACAAAACAGTGAATAAATGCTAAAGATTGTGGGAACAAAAGTCTTATCAGTCCCATCATACCAATTTTCTTTCTTCCCATCTCCCAAATTTATTTTTTTCACTTGAATATTGCTTCAGTCACTCTGGCCCTTCTCACTGGCTTTCCTCATTTACTTAAGTTGCTTCTCATTTTCATTAACCTCCAATCCTTATTGCTCCAAATTACTATTTTTGCTTGTCGGTAAGTTTTACTTCCTCTTAAATATGACACATAGAGGCAATCACACAAGTGAAGAAACCATTCACTCTCCTATGAAGTCCATCAGAATTCTTTTTCTTTCATTCAGCCTCAAAAATTCCACAGGGACTTCCATTTACCCTACCTACTTCCCACCTTCCACTCCAAAAAATTGTATAACAGCAAAATATGAATGACCCTCACTAAAAAAGCTGCCATCCTTTTTAGTCTCGGTTCACACCCATCAGAAATCATTATTATATACATTAAAATTTATAAATACAGTAGAAAAATTGCTGCCTTGCTGTCAATCTTCAAAATAATGGTACCCCAAATTTACTATATGTCTTGCAGAGTAGAAGCATTTTCGTTGCTCACAATTGGAAGAGCAACTTAATAAACTTCAGTTCTATGCACAACATTAAGCTACCAAAAACAGTGAATGAAATAACATTTTCCACCTTAACATAGTATTATCTACACATCTCACGCACACACTGCTTTAAATGCAAATATTAATTATTTCATGCTAATATTTTAGCAAGAATGACTGCAATTATTTAATCAAAGTAGATGCAGTGGGAGGTAAGCAAGAAGAAGTAGCTGTTACTGGTTTGTGGGGAAAAAAAATTTATTCTTCTCTTGTATGAATTAGGTGGTTAAAAAGAGATATGTTTCCTTTCTGTTACATCAAAAGGTCTGTGACCTTTTGATAAGTTCCAGCACACTTGTGCTTCCTCCCCAAATCCAGATTAACTCAATATTTGTGAAGTGTTTACAATACTTTTATAGGGTTTTGATTGAAAATCTGGACATGAGATTCAAGGTACTTCACACAATCATTAAAGTTAACATCACTTATTTTGCTCTCTGAGTGCATCCCATTCTGCTAAAAGTCCTAAGCCTTGGTGTGCTATAGTACTACAAAAAAGTTGGTCCTTGCTATGAATTCCAGGACAGTCTGAATACAGCAGCTCTTGGGAATGGGATTTTATTCCTTTGTAGCAAGTATATGCTATATATTTATTATTATTATATTATATTATATTATATTATATTATATTATATTATATTATATTATATTATATTATATTATATTATATTATATTATATTATATTATATTATATTATATTATATTATATTTTTATAAGCATATAAATCATATCATCTGGGTACAGAGCAGTAGAACAGGAGAAAACTAGAGGAACAGTTTCAGGTTTTATGCACTGTTGTATTTGAAATGGCAGAAACCAGCTGTGAGAATTTCACCCTGGGACCAGGTCTGCCTGATGCTATGTCAGAGCACAGGGCAGCAGCCCAGCTCCCTGCAACTCTGCCTATCAAGTCAAATTGCACATGCTCTGCTTCATCCACAAGCTTTATGTGATACCTATCAAAGTTCCTAAAGAACTCAGTGATCAAAAGAGTGATGATCCCCTCTCAGAAAAACTGTCTGCTTTGGGCCCTGAGGCCCAAAGGTTCTTGTGGCTCTTGTGATGGAAAAATCCATCCTGGAAATGAGTAAGCAATAAAAATTTTCACATTAATTCACTTCACAATGTTAACTCTCCTCTATATAAACGTCTCAGTGAATCAGCTCTTCTTAACTGCTTGCCCCCTGCTACTCAGCAATGCACAACAGAATATATGCATTTCAGAAAACAGCACCATTTCCCCTGTGCTATTCTTCCTTGTGACCTAGAGAAAGCAGTTTTTGCCCACATTTTCTGAAGGAACAGCTGTAATATAACATGCTAAAAAGGCAAAAATATGTACAATGAGAATAAAAAAAAGGACCATTTCACCTAACCAGGACTTCAATCTGAGCTGCAAAGTTTGTTTTGAACTTGCATGTTCAGGGATCTCAGCTGTAATATTTGTGTTTACATTAAAGGCCTCAAACTTCACACGTTATTTCCTAGTTGATGAAAACATCTGTTCTAGCTCTTAAGTTTAAATATGGCATATGTAACACTGTAGCATCTAGAGCATCCAAACAATATGGCTATCAACTCTTAAGAAGGGATAGGCAAGGAAGGAGAGGTAGCTGCAGTGTCCCTGTATGATAGGAAGTGTTTCAACTGTCTAGAGCTTTATGTGGGATTGAATGTTTATGAATGTATAGAGGGAAGGCCAACAGGGCAGATATCCTGGTGGAATTCTCTTATAGACCACCCACATTTAGAATATAGCTAGGGAATTTTACATTGGATATTAGAAAATATTTTTTCACTGAAAACTGTAAGCTGCCCAGGGAAGTTTTTGAGTCACCATCCCTGGAGGTATTTAAAAGACATATAGATGTGGCACTGAGGGAGATGGTTTAGTGGTGGACTTGGCAGTGTTGAGTTAATGGTTGGATTTCATGACCTCAAATATCTTTTCCAACATTAATGATTCTGTGATTCTAATACAGACAGCAGAAAATATACTCTGCCTCCAAATTTTGAACTTTTTTATATTCTAGTACTGTATGTAAAAAACTCCTGTACATTCCACTGGCATAGGGACCAGAGGCCAATTTCTTTTCTACTGTATATTGGAATGGTTCAACCAGTTGACTTCAAATAGGCCACGCTATTTCATTTCAGTGAGGAGTTTGCCCCAAGGGTCTTGCTAACACTTTTGCTCATGAACACTAAAATCCTCAAGCTCAAATGAATCGACACACTGGATTTCTACGGCTCAGAAGACGCAAAAGCTGTTCAATCTACTGTGAAAATCAGGAATTTTGTCTAAAAAATGAAAAAAAACCACCCCGTTTTGTCAAAATATGCATGTACATGAGGGTTCCAAAATATAAATTATTCACTCCTATGCACAGACCTAAGTATTATGGATGGCAGCCCATAGAAGTGCTTCAGAAGTCTGGAAGCATCGCATAGGGAAGGCAAACGCTGAAATCTTGAAAATGTGACTCATGCAAAGCTAAAAACCCACTGAAGCCACCAGGACCATTCACTTTGCTGTAGGGTGACCTATACCTCTGCTTCACAGTGCAAGACAAAATCTCAAGTATCATGAGGCAGCTGATACCACGCTTATTTTTTGCAGCCAAGAAATGAGTTACGACAAGAGACTTTAAATAACAGCAAGATGTGAATCACAGAATCACAGAATTGTTAAAGTTGGAAGGGAGCTTTGGAGATCATCCAGTCCAACCCCCCTGCCAAGGTAGGGTCACCTAATTCAGGTTACACAGGAATGCATTCAGGTGGGTTTGGAATGTCTCCAGAGAGGGAGACTTCACAACCTCCATGGGCAGTCTGCTCCCTGGGCAGAAGGTGACATCCTCAATGTAAAAAAGTTCTCCCTCATTTGAGGTGGATCTTCTTGTGATTTTATTTACAGCCTTTGCTCCTCATCCTGTCACTGGGAACCACTGAAAAGAGTCTGGCATCATCCTCTTGACACCCACCTTTGAGATATTTATATGCACTGATGAGATCCTCCCTCAGTCCTTTCTTTTCTAGACTAAACATTCCCAGCTCTCTCAGTCTCTCCCTCCTAAGAAAGGTTCTCCAGACCCCAAATCATCTTTGTGGCCTCTGCTGGACCCTCTCCATTACCTCCTTGTCTTCCTTGTGCTGAGGAGCCCAGAGCTGGCCACAGCACTCCAGATGTGGCCTCACCAGGGCTGAGTAGAGGGGCAGGATCACCTCCCTCCACCTGCTGGCCACACTCTTCCCAAAGCACCCCACTGGTCCTCCTGGCCACCAGGGCACTGCTGGCTCATTGTCAACCTGTCACCCACCAAGACTCCCAGGTCATTCCCCACAGAGCTGCTTTCCAGCCTGTCTGACCCCAGCCTGTGCTGGGACTTGGGGTTTTTCCTCCCCAGGTGCAGGACCCTGCACTGGCCCTTGTTGAACCTCATTGGGTTACTCTTCACCCAACTCTCCAGCCTATGGAGGTCTCACTGAAGGGCAGCACAGCCTTCACATGTATCTCCCACTCCCCCAGTTTTGTACCATCAGCATAAGATGGTACAACGCAGTATTACTGTAGGCCTAGATTTATTGCACATATTTAATGATTATTCTGAAGAGAAGATAATAATCAATCACTAATTAGGTTAATCAGATATGAAGAAAGCTGTTATGAAATTCTGAGTGACCTCTGATTCAAATGGGGACTGCAATAGCAGGGAATAATGCCAGATGGCCAGTCACTACTGGCTCTACTACTCTACTCTGCTGACTGAGTAGAGCAACAGAAACTTCTCATGTGGATTGCCAGATCTTAAACTAGCTATTATGCCTTAGGGAAAAATCACAAGTTTAATGTGTTTGTTCCTAAAACAAACACACATCTGCTCAAAAGACATAAATATCAGCCTCAAAAAATATTAAGAAAGGTAGTACTGGAGTTATGGCTTCTTAGAACTTCCTGGAACAGCATTTTCTCACTGGTTACCTACCTTAAAAACGAAAAACAAAACCTAAACAAACAAACAAACACCCCAAAACCCAACCCAAAACAAACAAAACCAAAACCGAAAAAACCCAAAACAAACAGCAATGAAAAAGAGGCAATAATAGCTGAAAAATATTATGACAATGAAAAACTTGCTCAAAAGACAGAGAAACATACTAGAGACAAAAGATAAAACAGATGTCCTTTTTTACATAACCATTTCTCAAAAAAGTAATTTTTATGCTTTTCATTTGGCTACAATTTTTTAAAGATCTCTTGGAAGTTTCTATTGTAATTGTTGCAGAGGAATAAAAGAACTGGCCCCAGTGTTTTCAAGGAGACAAAGAATCTGAAGAAACACAATCATATTGCATAATGGTAAGGAGAACACAAAATACAATACCTTCAACAGAGCATAATTAAACTGTGTTAAACATTGCTGTGAAGTGCATCTGTAAGTCATAGTTAGGTCAAAACAGTGAAGATGACAATATATTTTTTCTGCTCACATTAACAGCACTAGGTGAAGTTAACATGAATGTGAATTCAAACTCCCAACCAGAAATAAAGTCTAAGCTATTTTATCCTGCAATAATCTGGAAACAACACTTGTGTGAAGTTACTGTGACACAAGACTCTCAGTACCATATGTTGTTAAGAGAATAAATCTTTCTTTAAATGGGTTCTTGATCAAGAGGAAGTTAAGAGCACATAATAATTTACACGTCTACATATGAAAACTGTCACCAAAAAATTCAATTCTCACTTTAAGTCTCACAAACAACTCCACCTTAGCAACAAGATGTTCATCTCAAGTTCAAGAGCCCTTGTGAGCCTGAAACAGCACCTAAATCCCAAAATCTCAGATCTGGTTTATTTTCTATGGTGCAGCTGGAAAAAAGTAGTATCCTGTATTACAAAGCACAAATTGGAACACTCACTTGAGTGTGAGGGATTCCATTTCCAGGCTCTCCCCACCTTGAGACAGTGTGGACACTGCCTTTCCAGCAGAATTAAAAGCTGGTTTGGAAAACAGGATCTGGGACTGTTTCACTAGGCATCCTACAGCCCTGCCAGAGTAAAGCTGCAAATTTCAAGCAGCTGGAAGAAAGGAAAGAGAGGATAGCACAGCCCAATGGCTGGGTAACTTGGAAAGAGAGGGAGGAGCCATTGGTTTCACACAAGCAACAAGATCCCACTTATCTGTTGGGCAGCTGTGGTGATCACAAATCCTGATGAGTCCTTTTAAAAAAATCCTGCTATGGGGACCTACCTCTGGAGAAGAGCCCCGACTCCACAGCCTGAAGGCACTGGATGAGTTTGGACTCTGGTCAGCCTTTGCTATGAGCTATTTCAAGGCTGTTTCTGCTGTGTTTGCAGGTTTCCACCCAATTCTGGCATGCACTACAGAGGGAGATTGTGTGTCCCAGCTCCACATGGACTGGCTACTGAAGACACCTGTTTCAGCCCTAAATATGGCAGCAGAGAAGCAGAGAGGCTACATCCTGCCCTTTGTTCTCACAACTAAAGCATTTCTGGCCCAACAATGTAAACATGTCACAATTCTCCCACCAACTGCAGTGGGAAGTGTATTGCACCTTGTATGCGTTGATTTAACTCTCCTCTGTATCTTGCAGCTGAGAACAAAAGTATTGTGCTTGTGACAAACTTCCTTAATGTAATAATACAGACACTAACAATGAAGGAAAGAAAAAACACTAGAAAAGAAGTGAATTATTTACACAAAATAATAAACCATAAATCACTACAGTGACAAGATTAAATGTAAACCCGCTAATTACACATTTAATCATTTGCCAACGTCTTATTTTCTTGAAGTAATGTTCATGAAGCTTCAACAAGATTTGAATTTGAGGCTGATTTTCTTTTATTTGTGAACTGCAAAAGCAATACACATAGAAATGATTTAAAGAATATAAAAAAGTATTAATTCTAATCTTTAGCTATGTTGATGTCTTACTGAACACCTTTATTGCTCTTAGTCACACAGTCCCTCATTTAGTAACACAAAACACATCAAGCCCATCACTATTGCACAGATACTATATAAAATAAAGTAGAAAAGTAAGGGGCAAATAAGTAGTGGCTTAGAAAGTAAGATACTATATTAAAACAAGAGTGTAATAACATTGTTGAGGAAGACAATTTTATTTGTGAAGTACGGACAAACCTGTGCCCCCAGGCTGTACCTGCTCCAATGCCTTTTCCACAAGGAGACAAGAAGCAGCTGCTAGAGTAGAAAAGTGTCTCACCAGCACCTAAACACCTTTTCCTATGGATTTTAGAATCCTGATACAGATAGCAGGGCTGGTGTTGCTGTTGTGTTCAGAGTGGCCAAGGGAATCATCTGATTTCTGTAAGAATTCTGTGCACAAAAGTCATCTTCCAGCACACTCAGAGGAGTACTTACAGAAAACAAAGTAACCCAAAGCACAACAAAAAGCAAAAATAGCAAAATTCTCCTTCTTCTAACTGGAACATAATGCAAAGTCCAGACAACCTTTGCATTTGAACAGATGCCCTCAAATAATGTGGAGTCAGAAAGTGCAGACTTTTGCCAAAATCAGAATATTTTTTATATGCTAAGAAAAACAGCCTAATATACTGAACACATCACCTAGTATGAGCTGTAAAGGCACTGTTGTACTGCTAGGTTTTGCTTCCCCTAAAAGAGAGCAGTTGGAGTTGAAGGAAAAACCCTGGAGTGCCTTTTATCATGTTGTAGGTTTCGGTAAGTTGTCTTATGGTTCGTAGCCAGGGTGGAACTTCACACAGCCAAAACTGTAATTCAGCTGCTTTTTTCTTTTCTAAAAACAAATTTAGACTGGGCCTGGGTTGCAGGGTGGATGAGTTTGCTGTACTCATGCTTTTCACCCCAGCAGTGTGGACTGAAGCATATAGGGCCTGGCCAGTGTTTAGGGTGCAGAAGTGTGAAAATACAGTGCGGAAGCCACTCCAATGGAGGAGGGCAACATTTTTATTATGTCTTTTGTAGAGTCCCAAACCACCAGACAGAGAAATGTGAGGTAATCTTTGGGTCATATTTTGTTCCATGTTCGTCTACTTCTATTTGCATCATCCTTTTGAAAAATAATTCATCCTCTGTACATGTGGCTCTTGATTTCCTTCAAATGGCTTGTTGGTACTTGACAGAACCCCTGACTCACTGCTGTGAACTGGAGGAAATGCTCTAGAACCTGCTCCAGTCTCTGCTTCCACCACCTTTTGGAGAGGGCAAAGCCAGAAAGAAGACGGGATCATTTAATCAGGCTCTGACTACTACATAAGGCCACTGCATGTTTGCTTCTCAGCTAGTTTTTTTTTATTATTGTGTTTGGTAAACAAGAAAAATTTGCTTAGGAAAAACAGGGAACACAGGACCACATCCATAGGAATCCAAGTACAGTCAACACTGGGAAAATGAGTTTTCTTCCTTTCTTTCCTCTTTTAGATCTCTTTTTGAATCATGAGGATTTTGGATTGATTCAGTAATAGATATTTCTGTTTCACCTACCTATCACATTTGAAAATGGCTTTAACAGCACAGCATACATTAACCCCTTCCTCCCTATACAGAACTGCTTGTCTAATAAATCCATGTTCAATGCTTAAACTGAAAATGTAGGAGGTGTTTGGCTCAGAACTTCTGAATGCATGTGAGGCACCAGTGTCAGAGTCCTGGAAACATGACACATTTTGATCTTCTTTTTCTCAACAATTACAGATAAATAATTCCTGAGGCAATGCTTAAGGCAGGCTCACTCATTGTGTATCTGACAACACATGACTGAAATGACAAGACATTTACTCACCCTGCCAGCCAGATGATCTGTAGGTCTTTGGAGTTTTCCTCTCTTTCTCTTCTCTAGTCCACTCATGCATCAGGTTCCTTAGAGATATGGGATAGCCAAGTGAATTTATTTTTCTTGCTCTGGGTGTAAGATGTGACCTGTGACAGAGAGGATAAAGAGACCAAATGTGAAGTATGAAGGCACTGGAACAATAATCTCTAGTCATACCATAATTCAGGTAGGTCTTACCTCCTACCTTCAATAGTAGCCAATACTGAGGCATAAAAACCCCAAGAGTTGATTTAAAAATAAGCTGCCTGGAGGACTTACTGTTTAGTAAGGGCCAGATTTTTTTATGCTGCCCTATTTAGTTGTAGAGAAATAATATATGCAAGCAGAGTTTTCAGTGGTTTAATTAATTCTACTAGTTAACAGATCACATTTCAAATAGGTACATTTAGTTAGATGCATTTGCTTTCAGTGTCTCTCCCACTGTTCAGACACTACAATGATTCATTCTGAAATATTAATTCATTCTCACCAATCTGCACATACTCTCTTTCCTGTACCTTCTCTAAGCTCTATTTTCTACTGTTTTTCACAGAATGTCCAGAATGAAGACTATTCACTGGTATTATGGCTTTTTTTAAAAAATACCTATAGACTTTTTGTCTTAAAGGATGAACTGCACAGACCTAAATATATTTCAAAATTGTGGCCAAGTGTTTCTGTTTCCCTCTTTTCCTCCCTATACCATGAAGTGAGCTCAGTTCAGAACCAAGCATGATAATCATCTATGTCACTTTTCTGCTCCATTTCCTTCAAAAATACATGTGGTAAAGAGCTGGAAGAGGAGACTTTGGAACACGTGCACAGGTCATATCCTCTACAACCACTGGACAGCAATAGGTCAAGGAGAGAAAAGCAAGCATGCAAACTCCAAACATGCTGCACTTAACATTATAAAAAGCAGAAATGGATGAATGTCTAGCTTTTTAGAGCTCCCCTGAATAATTTTTCTGTTTTGTCAACTGAATAGCCAAGATAGAGGAGTAACTGAGGGAGAAAGGAACCAAGAATAGGTCATTATTTAGTTGCCTCACAAAGTCTAATATACAAAGGATTTTCACTTTGGGGTTACTTTGGAGGTAGAACTGGAAACTTCTCTTCAGAGAGTTTTCTATTAAAGGTCATGGGTATCAAAATCTATCGTCTCACTTTAGATCAGTTATAAAGCTACTATAAATAAAGTCTCCTATATGGCACATTGTCATTGATTCCCACTTCAATGTAATCAGCACTGCAGACACAGGAAATTCCTAAAATAAACAGCAGTATTCTCTACTTACTGCACTTAAAGAGTCAGGAGTTGTGTATTTATATTTTAAGATATTCATTACAGTAAGTAATTCATTGTAATTTAAGATATGCATCATACTTGCTATGGAGCAATGTTCAATGAACAAATCTACTGTATCAAAATACAGTGTAACTATGACAACAGTAATTCATAGTTTACCACTGTCTTTACCCCTAAGCAAATTAAGTAATTTTGCTGAATTGTTTCTTCATAATCAAAATGTGATATTTTTCAAGCAGTAGTGTTAGCATTTACTGTTCTCACAATTAGGCCAATGTCTTCTATGATAATTGTAAGTACATCAAAATACCTTTCTTGCATTAAAGCAGACCATACAGCTGGAAAATATACTGTCTATATTTCATAGAATAGACTTCAGTCTGTTGTACTGAAGCAACTGAAGAACTCACACAGTGACCGCTTCCAAATTCTGGGCAATAAACACCAACAAAAACAACAAGATTTAAAAAAAAATCAAAATACTGTAATAAATTCACTCACATGCAAATGAAAAATCATGCTACAAAAAATCCCTTGTGGAAATAGATTGTTTTGATATCTTTCACTTTATTCTATATATCTTGCTGAAAAAGATTTGGGAGTGTGAAGGTGGAAGTAGAAAAAACGACACAAAAAAATATAAAGCAAATATTTGCATCAACTTTTTTGACAGCTCCAGCTGAAATGTGTCTCCTGAAAGCCAAGACAGCAAAAGGGGCCCAGAAGAGGAAGCTGCTCTCTGGAAACAGCTCCCCCAGAGCAGTGGGATCTGCCAGGTTGCCATGTGGGAAGTCATGGGGACACGGCAGATGGACAGCAGAGGATGAAGAGGTTGGGAGGGCTACTTGGAGCAATTCAGAACTTCCTTGTCCTGGTCTGCTAGGATGAAACTGGGGAAGCCAGGCCTCAGCTGGATTTGAAACTGGTGAGGAACATGAGAAACAACCCGATGAGCTTCTAAGGGAACAAAAGGAAGTCTGAGTAATAGGTTGTTGGGAGAGGCTGGCAAATCTCCATCCTTGTAGATACTCCAAATAAAGCAGAACAAGGTTGTTAGTGATGTTATCTAATTTTTTCTTGCTTAGACTAGGACATTGTTGATACCCTCCAGAGCCCTCCAGAAGTCTATTCTAACAAACAAATTGCTGTGATTCAACGACATAATTTAATTTGCCTGCAGTTTTCTTCTCTCTGAAAAAAGGTAAACATAAGAAGAAAAACCAGAGGGAATAAAAAGTAAAATTTATCTCATCTTTAATAATTTTCCTCTAAGAAAGAATATTGAATTTGAATAACAAAAAAATGCAAACAGATAAAATTATTAGACCTCTACTAATTACGTTGTTTGTGGTTTTTTTTTCACTCTATCACCTTCATGATTTTGTAAGCCATTCACCTTGTCCTGCTTTTTTCCTTTCATTGAAAGTAAGTGGCAATACACAGAACATAGATATTTTGAGGCCTGCTCAAAACAAGAGAATTGATAGGGGCCCTTCATTTCACCCTGAGCAGAAAACTTCCACTGTACCATGGGATGGCACCAGACTGTAGACACTATAATTTTTCCAGGTGCATGGTCCATCTGTTTCTCCCTCTTTGCCTCTTCATGTTTATCCAAAAAAGTGCAAGAATTTAGCACCATACACTTTTCAAGCCTGAGTAAGCAGCTTAATTATTCACACAAAATAGCATTGATTTGAAAGTGTCTGAACAAATGAAATTCAGGCTTGCCAACCTCATTGAGAAGGACAGCCAACCTGCTCAGAGAATTTCCAATAGTGTTACTTACAGTTCATGTTTCTTTCTTTTATTTCAGAGTCATTGGATACAATACAGAGAAAATTCTGGCAAAGCAATCACACAGCTGCTTTTGAAATCAGAGGAGACTTTGCTAAAGAGGCAGACCTTCAGCTTCCCCTGAATTCAAGAGCAACCTCTGTGCACCCAAAGACAATACATGAATCAGGGAAGTTGACAGCTGACAGTGATTAAAAAAAAAAAAAAGTAGGCTCAATTCAGCACCCACTAAAATGAATGGGACCATTATGTCTGTGAATGAGCTACCCTTAAACATGAAGTAAATATCACACTCTATTGTTGACTCCTTCTTGGACCATAAATTCAAGTTTCTTAATGTCATTATGTCATTCTACAGGTTCATTTTTCAATAAGCCATGCCTTGTTTTCTTCAGTATTTCCAAGGGTAAGAATTTAGACAGTGGACAATCATCTTCCACAGTAATCACTTTTTATCACAGCAATCATGCTACAAAATAGAGACCCTATTACACTCTATTAACTAAATGTAGATAGGAATCAACTTCTTGGGCTATAAATGGACAGTATTACTCATTATGTTATTTGCTATAATACTTGAACACCAGTGAGTTGCAGATGCAACAAATATCCAAAAATGGCTATGCAAAAAGCCCTGAAATTAAGTTCTTGACAGATAATAACTAATGCTGTACATTCCTATTCTTTATGTAACGAACAATATGTACACTATATTTATGCAGGAAAAAAACAGTATTTAAAACTCTTACATTTATCATAAAAATAGATTTTATTACAGAAAACAGTGCCTTGCCATTAGAGATTTACAACTGATTAAAAAGGATAGCTTGTCCTAAAACACTTACACGATTACATGCAAAGAAAACAGATGGTCTGTGTAACAGTAATTTGATTTCTTCCAGTAAACATTACTCATGATATAGAAAATGCTTATGCTGATCTACTCCAGAATGATGTGTGCACTTTGCCTCTCTCTTTAAATGAAGCCTGTAATTCTGTTCAAGAAACAGCACTGCAACTCTGGTTTCCCAACAAATCAAATAAAATCAGGTTGTCTAATGCATCATTCCTCACTTAAGAGCCTGACAACACAAAGATTAATTTTAACTATTCACTCTCCCAAAAGTGCTTAACATAATGCCATGCTACCTACAAAAATAATAGTATTTCTACCTTTCATCTCTGAGAAGAGCATCATAAGCCAAAATTCAATGTTTATTCCCTTCTGGCTGCATCTAACATTCTTTGCCTTTATACAACTGCAGGTGTATAAGAAAGAGGGAAAAGTCTTACTGGCAAGTCCTCATGTGTCTACCTCAAATTCTGTTCTATCTCTTGGGTCATACCAAGAATGCTGCTCAGGGAAATTCAGCACCCACATTTCTCCTGCTCAAGCTTTCTGCTTCCCAAACTCCAGATGACAAGCTGCCTGCCTTTGTAAGGCAGAAAACCCTCATGGGGTTGTTTAGATCACTAAAGTTCTTGGAAATCAAACCATGGATGGGGACTCTGTCACTTGTTCACAAAGGATAATGGTCTGGGGCAGTAAATGGTTCATGTTGCTTTTTGCAGCTCCTTTTGCATGGCATGAATGCAGACAGATCTTTCTCAAAGGCACAAATTTAACCCCTAAGAATACATCCTTAAATCTCTTCCCATATTTCACAGGGACTTCACACCTGGGTATGTTTCGTCATCTGCAAGTAATAATATTCCTGCTGGAATGTAACCCTATGTGTCATTATCTTGTCTTGTTTCATTACTGTTGCTTCACCTGACTGGCCTGGACTTACCCCAGCCAAATGAAGGAAGGGCACAATCCTATTAAATGCCTGCTGGGAAGACCCTAAGCTGCTGCTCTTGTCAGTGGGAATTACGGGTTCTCGGCACATTGTAACAGGTACTCAGACCCTTGAGAAATTGGACTCTTAATTAGATATTCCCTTGTGACATTGTGTGATTATTTAATGTTCTGACAAGACGTCTCAGCAATCTCAAAGGCCCTGAATTAACTATCCTAGAAGAGCTCTTTGCCAACTGCAGTTCTGTGAAACCTTTCTCATGCTTGGCCATGGAAGCAAATTGCATTTCATGGAGCGCATGAAATGATTTACCCAATCAATTGGCTGAATTATATATAACATGAACTACTGGCCAGACTTGACATGTCCAGTTTTAAATAGCTGTTTTTCTTTTGTCCCTTTCCTATTCCCTTGTGTGTGTCCTCCCCTCCACTCTCCCATGCACACTTTTTGTTGTCCCCCTTGCTGGCAGAGCTCAGCAGCAGCAGTCCTTGTGGTGACATGGGATGATTCATCACACAATCTACATGAGTCAGATTAACACTGCCAGAGCAGCCCTTTATTATGAATTTCCTTTTCTCTGTCTGGCTCATCTACATTATAATATTTGTTACTCACATGTAAATTTTCAGCTTAAGCCTATCCATCCAGGGGGTTCTGAAGTTTTTTAATCTACATTGAAAAGTTTTTAAAACCCAACAAAATAAACATTTCTGCCTTGCAGCTGATGCCATGTTATCAAACACATCAATAAAAGCTACAGTAAGCATGAAAAACAAAGCATAAATAGACAGAAGTGCAAAATGATATAGTGTATCACTTACAAATGCACAATCATCATTCCCTATGCATATCATCTTTAGGCACAATCACCTCCGGTAAAGGACATAGCTTTAAATGTTTTCCACAGGATTTTAACATTCTGATTACTAAAGCCGGGCTCAAGTGTGCAAAATTCTGGTGATTAGCAATCAGTACTCATCTCCCATTCACTTTGCAGAAAACAAAGATAGAGAAGTATTTGGACCACCTACCCTAAATCCTGCAACACCCAAATACCCACCTCAGACCCAAGGACTGTAGTCAGAGCCTATCAGATACCAAACCTGTCACGTGTGTTGCAGGTTAAAAATAATAGAAAGTATGACTGTCAAGAGAGGCATGAAATGACACTCCAAAGGCTGTGTTTTTAGAAAAAGCCTCATTAAACTTTGAACTTCTCTGCCCCTGCTCACTTGCAAATAATTTATGAGACCACTACAAAGATATGGCAGCACTTGCATGCTCTCTGCTGTGGCTTGTAGTTTCTTTGCTTGGAACTGCTTTTTAAGAGGTGTATTCAAATTCACTTTTTAAGGTCACAATTTCTATTAAGTATAAATCAAACAATTTGCAGACATGCAGTCTCTCCCAGCCCTCCTCCCATCTGGGACACGGCTCTTGCTTTACCTGCTTCTATTTAAGAGCTTTTTTTCATTCTCATATTGTTAATATTTCCATCAAAACCACGGTTTTTTAATGAAGCTTCAACACAACCTTAAATTGTGTCTCACAAGCACCATCAAATCCAGTTCCACAATGAGGAATCAAACTTTAGATAAATCATTCTACCAGCTAGTTTTAACAATAACAAAACCAGGTCCTTGAGTGCTTTATGCATTCTGGCAAGCCTCTGCTTTGCCAGGAGTGGATTAAATAACACTACCTCTATTATTCTAATAGTGTGGGAGATCATATAAAATATTTATATCATGATCTTCAGGCAAAATGCCTATTCTAAATGATGCTCCACAAGCTCAGCAAGATATTATATTGATAGAAAAATACCTCAGTTTAAATAATTGGGCAATTTTAGTTATTCCTTATTCTATGAATCTCATGTAGTTTTGCTGTTTCCCCCTTGGGAACACAATCTATTTTAGTAAGTACTATTTTCCATGTTCAAGGGTTTCCTGTGTACTAGTACAAATATCTCATCCACATAATACTGAATCACAGGGCCAACAGAGAGGTAACTAGAAAAAACACAAATGCTGTCAGTGCAGGTCAGTGCTCTTTCTGCCTGAGCTTCTTTACTGCATATCTATAGGCTATCAGACATTTTTTACTACACAGCTACGAAGAAATTTAGGCTGAATTTTTATCTGACTTCCAAATTTGCAACAAAGAAAGTTTTTATAGTTTTTTTGCAAAAACTGTATTCACAAAACCCTTTATTTGTGGTAAGTTGAACCAAACTACATGTGTAGGAAGAATGTTTTCAGAGTTGTGTTTTTTGCATTACTTGGGTTACTCCAATTTACTCTGTGGTTATGTACGACTGTTTTAGGATCACAAGCTCATTCTCAAAGAAGTGACTTGTTTCAGATGGATGAAGTTCTAACTTGAATTTTGAACACAGGAGGCACTAAATTTTCCCCACATTTCATTATTATACAGTGCAGGACTGTTAGCATTAGATTCTGCACTGAGCTAAAAACAGTGATGTCTGCTCGTGATGTTTGGTACAGCCCCATGACAACGTGGCAAAAGAAAGAGGGGCATGAGCCATTCCTATGCAGAGTTCTCCCTGGGTAGGTACATTTTCACTCAGCCTGCAGCCAGTAATGGCAGCTCACTGAGTCCACACCTCTAACCCTTATGGTTCTTTGATGAGTGTCAGCATGCTGGAGAGGAATGCAGAGGGAACAAAAGGGGCACACAGTGCACTGTGCCTCCCCCTTCATTGGCAGAAGGCACCAAAAGCAATCCTGCTGCAGGTCCATGCAGCCCTTCACATGCTGTGGACATGGTCTTTGAAGATTGGTATCTCTGCTAACAGCTGAGGCCATCTGTAAAGGAGATGCCCAAGTCAATGCCATTTTTAGTGGCTTGGGGAATCTTCTCTGCAGGCTGTCACATGGAGTCTTGTCTGCACTTAGGTTCAATGACTGCTGTTGGGTTGTCTTGCCCAGCTCAGTCCCACTGCACAATTTTTCTGACAAAACCAGCTTTACAATGCTGCTGTTGATATGTGAGGTTCACCTCCTCCAGTGAATGGACATGCCTTGCCCTTCAGCTTTACTCCCATTTGTCAGGGCAGGCATGGACAAGGGCAGCAGGAGGAAGGGAAACTGGAAGGGTTTTCCTTGGCCCTCTTGTCAATTCTGCCTCAGGTCCAGCCACACTGCTCAGCAAGGACAGAGACACAGCTGCAAAGCTCTCCCTTAGCAGTGAGAAACACAAAATAAAGAACTGCCTGTTTTTCCTAATCCCTCCTCACTACATGAACCTGCTCTTTTATTTTGTAGGCACCTCTGACTGCAGTGTCCTACAGCCCTTGCTCTCCTATCTGTACCAACATATTTGTAAGTAAATATTTGCATTTCCCCTCATTGGTCTGATTTCTTCCCACTTTCTCAAGATGCTTCTCATACTGACCCTCATGTTCCTGCACTCCTTCCAGTCCTTTTCTCCTTTTACTGTCTCCAGTAGAGTAAAGAAATACAGCTAGAAAAGAGATCAATGAACATCCATAACCCAGTAAGAACTCATCCCATGTATTAGGTTTTCAAATGATATTTCAATACAAATTTATCACCTCCCTTACCAGTGGCTAGTAAAGCACTCAGGCAAATAGCACCCTCTAGCCTACTGCTTTAATGATGCTTACAATTCTTAAATAAAACAGAATCAGTTCTCACTCATTCCAAGCACAGAAAGCAGTTTTAAACTAATTTTTTTGTCCAGTTACCATCAACTATAAATACACAGAAATTATCAAATTAATTTTGCTTATGACTCAATAAATACATGCAATAATACATTTCTCAGTAAATAGTTTTTATTAAAGGAAGCATCATGACAATAGAATTATCCAAGTACTTAAAATAATTCATTTTAGACTTGTTACATGACTGGAACCATAAAAGCACATCCACAAATCTATTCCTTCACTATCTTGGACATAAACCAAAGAACAAGAGAAAACCCTGCTGCCTGCTTAAGCAAACATTTGCCCTACAGCTAAACAGAAGAGCTTCTCACATTAATGAGGGAACCCTTCCCAATATTCCTGCAGAAGTAGCAAGGTGTTTGATTTTCACTTCCATTTAAATCTAGATATGACTTCTCCCACTTGTGTAGACATAACCTTAGCATCACTCACCCTGTTGACTATTTCATGCTGTTTACTCCAGACAATAAGCAACTCAGGGAATGGCTGTACTGTCCACACACCTGAAGTCTATGTCAGAACTTCATTTAGCATAAATATTTCAGGTAGACTCCAGTAGTCTGATATTGTGTAAGTGAAAAAAAACAGCTAGCCTGAGAATGTCCAGTTTCACAAGAGGATTGCACTCAGATGTGAAGCTTCTCATGTGAAGCTGAGTGCATTTTACATTCAAACAGCCTGTTTGACATTTGGATGCTTTGCAGACCAAGGGGGCAGATAAAAATTCAAGTCAAGACAAGCACTCAATCACTTTAGAGCATGTCCCAAGATGGTAAGGATGGTTGAAATTTTGCACCTGCTCTTTTGAAGACCTGGTCAACCAATAGGAAGGAGCAAATTCAGACCAACCATTTGAGTAAGGACAGCTGTGTCAGATACAAAGAGGAAACTTATTGTGCTTTGAATGTCTTTGCTCTATGACCTTCGGTGACAACATTTTGCCAGCAGGTGGGATTCTATTGATGCAGACCTCCATCCCTGGCAAAATAAGAACAAGGTTCCCCAATAATGAGTTTAATATTAAAACTTGTTCAGAAAGAGTTTTTTTCAGGTTCTCACTGGAAGTTTTGCTTGGCTTTATGGCTTGTCACAGCTGACATGATTCTTAATCAGAGCTCCTTTAAAAACACAGTGAATAGATAATAATATCTGGAAAACTAGGACATTAAAACTTTGATTCACATTGCACATCTCTCTAGTCTTATCATGCATTATGCATAACTGTACTATATTTTGAAGGAAACTGCTGTGACGTGTTTTCAGTGTGAGATGTATGTATGACTACAGTCCACAGCATATCAAAAAACCAGGATTCTCATCTGTTCAAGATGTTTACATAATTAGGAAAAACTGCAATACAGGAACATTTTGCCCCAAACCAGAAATATTTTGGGTTGATAGTGAAACAGTTGGATTCCATATTATACAAGCATATTTTGTGGGAGTTACAGTTTTGTTGCCTCAGCAGCCCACTGTCAAGGAAAATTAGTTTCCCTAAAACTCCAGTTTGCCATGTGAAGTCTGTCATTGGAAATAATCAAACTCCAGTTAGTATGCAATAAAGATCCATAGCTGCCTACTTTTATCGTGTTAGTTTTGCTTTTTAAAGCAATGGTAATTATTGACAAATTGGTTTTGACTCTGATCTCTGTAGCTGTTATGTAGATAAATTTTCATAGTTTTAATTTACTTGGCAGTGTTAATATCATATCCCCACTTTAATGATGTGACTGAATTTAAAGATTCATAAATTCATTACTACAGTACATATCAAGGTTAAAAGAGGGAGAATTCCCTTATCAGTATGAAGGACTCGTACAGTTTACAGCAATACTAGATGAAATTACCCTTTTGTCTTTCAATAAGCAGAAATCTCCTGCAGTGGCAAATGTTCATAATGGACTCTTTAATCTTGACAATCATCTGAAAAGCATCTAATTCAATTAAAGCTTTAGGCCAAAGTGATCTCTCTTTTAACAATTAAATATTTATGTTAACACACATATCACTTAATTGGCATAACATATCAAAGGATATTAAATGACTGTACAGTGTGCAAGGACTGAAAAAAAAGACTGTAGCACAGGTTTAAAAGCCTTTTCTCTATTAAACACTAAATAAAAAATTGCAAGAGTGAGAAAGGGCATCAAAGATACAATAATAAGCAAGAATTAATAAAACTGAGAATTTAATGATCATTAGCTCTATGCGACGACTACATTAACTACTGGCAGTACAAGCTGTATGACAAGAACTGCTGTGTTCACAAAAGCCACATTAACTAATGCTGGAATTGAGGGAAGGAACAGGAGCAGAGATTAGAGAGCTCTTAGACTCAACAGTAGGTCTGGGTACTCTTGGTCATTAATCACTGCTGAGCACTTGATTCCAGAGCTGTGCCAAAGAAGCTGTAAGTGGCACAATACAATCCATGTCAATACGAACGGGATAACGAAACAATATTTACAGCCTACATCATCTCAACTAAGATCAAAAGAATGTATCACATTTATTCAATTATCTGGCAGAGACACACAGAATTTAAATATGTGAAAGCCACACTAATTGGAAACATCATTTTCAGGCTTTTTTATGCCTTTTTCCTAGGGAATTAGAACATATCTGTGAAGGGGAGGAGGTGAGAATTTGTCTGAATAGTTGCTAAAATTAACTTAAATGTGCAGTTACAGGCCATCTCTTCAGGAACAAGGACTTACTGATACCATTTTATTTAGAGAGAATTTGACTTCTACACTACCAAGTCCCTCAATGGGGAACATTCAAGCAATTTAATGGGGAAAAATAATAAATTAACATACTACTTCTTGAGGTTTCACAGGGTCTACTGTTAATACCACTTTTAAAAAAATTCTCTATCAAAGGCAAAAGAAAAAGAAATAACTTATGTAGCCAGTCAGTATCACTTCAAGGGATTAGCTGTGATGTAGATATGGGTGATTACCCATTTATACAGCCATTTGGAAGTGTAAAAGCTGTTCATTGATGTTGCAAATATTAGCAAATAAAGCCTGTTTAAGCTGAAGTGTCAACACTTTAAGCTGGCAGGAACAGATGCTGCTACCAAATGTAGCCCTGGATCTCTCAGCTAGCATTGCTGCCTTTGTGGGTGTAACCCACGCTGGTTCCTTCCAGAAACACTTGTGGTAACACCAGAGAAAATACAGGCTAAGAAATAAAGCAGTTGGGGGGAAGGAAGGCAGGATCTCTTCCTTCAGTGGCAGCAGAAGTTTAAAGTTCTCCATCTCACGTCCACCCTCTCTCCTAGAAGCAGAAAAGAAAGCAAACCCGAAACCAGAGAAACTCTTTATTCTACATTCTAGAATTATCTGCCACACCCAACCAATAGTGTACTTCCAATTATTCTCTAGTGAAAGAAGAAAATATGACATCTTGTCAGAAATTACAGCAACAAACATTTTAGAATTGAAGTCCTTCTTATGGGAAAGCAAACCAAATGAGGAGTAACAAATATCTAGCAAATAAGCAGGATTATGTCTGTGAGAAGACAAGGGAATTTAAAAAATGGAGTTGGGCTGTGCAGAAACAGAAAATGGAGATACAATGTGCAAATCTCCTAGGTGCAACATCCCAAAAATGAAACTCAAAGTCATGCAAGCATCACTAGTTATTTTAGCCATATACTTCTAAGAAATACAGTCTGTGTACTCCCCCAAGGGTTTATTTTTAAAATTATGTCAATATCTAGTATTCATCTCAACCTTCAGTGAATTTGGAAAAGCTTTCTCCTTATACACAGCCTAATCACTACTACACTTACAAGCACTTTTACAGGAGCAGCTGTTTATGAATCTTTCCAACACATTTCTTTGCACATTCCTTTGGCTATTTTCAATGAACTTTCTCACTGTGAATTCCTCTAAAAAAGATTATATGCTATTCATCAGGGTTCTAGGGTTTTACAGTTAAGAACAAATTTTTTTCCCCTGACTATCTTTAGAAACAGAAGGAAGTATACATGAAAGATTTATTCAGGAAACTTCAATCTAAGATGAAGGTTTTCTAAGCTGATGAAGGTTTTCTTCAGAAGTATAATGGGAAGTGGCCATACTTGATCACAATGTATAGTTCAGGACTCTGTCTTTGATAATAGCAAACAACAGACATTCGTGGTGATAAAACAATTAAGAATCAGTCAAATAAAGATTTTTGTAATCTTGTTTGGGACTTTCTGAGCTTGGACTGCTTCATCCTTTTTCAGTCTTGAGACATCACTTTAAAATATATTTTTAAAATACGCATTGAAACCATACATACTTCAGCAGCTGAAATAGTGTAGAAATAAAAGTATTTCTGTATGTTTTAAAATCTTGCAACTTCTTTTGATGACTTCTGTTTCTTGTGTTATCAGAAACACTGAACATCTAGTTTTCTTTAAGAACAACATTTCATATTCAACCATATAATATCTCAGTTTTCCTTTTTCAAAGGTGAAAAACTAGACAATAAAATAATAGATTATATTCAAGATTGATAAATTCAAATGAATATGCAGAAAGAAGAAAATGCCCTTTTTATTCTTCAATTACCCTTCTAGGTTTGAACTAACTACTCCTGTTGATGAAACAGATCCCTAAATCAGCATGGACATTTTAGTGAAAACACCTAATCAGTTTCAGTGCTGGTCAGAAAGCAAATACAATAATATTGATAACCTATAAAAGAACAGAAAACAAAACTGAAACCAAATTTTATCAACCAATAATAAATAATAAAAAGAAAATAAACTAATAATAATGAAATAATAATGACAACATCAAAAGTAATATTAAAACATTTTTGTATGATTATTCATATTGATATTAATTTCACTGTTGTTATTATTTGTTGTTACTATTATGCTTATATAAAAAAGTAGCATGGCTCCATGCCTCCACTAATTCACAGAGTTCTGATCCATACTCTGTGAAAAAACTAGAGTAAGACACAACAAGGTATATATTATACACTAAAGCAAACAGAGATCTCAACAGGCTGGAAGACTGGGCCAACAGGTATTGCACAGTATTTAACAAAGATATTTATAGGATCCTTCATCTGGGATGGAATAATCTGAAGCAGCAGTTCAGGCCACGGACTGAGTGTCTGAGCTGTGCATCCCTGTAGCAATGACACCAACCTGGGGCCTTGACTGCAGCAGCCAAAGTGAACACAGCAAATAAAATTTATCACTGCTTAGCTTGGTATTTGTTAGGTCACACTTCGAATATTGTGTCCAGTTATGGACTCCCACCTCAAAAGAGACATTGAAGTACTGGAGATGGTTCAGCAGGACCACCAAGCTGATGCCTGTTGAAAGGTGAAAGAAATTCAGCTCACTCAACTGAAAGGGAGGAGAAAGTCTAATCACATTCTCTCAGTATCTGGAGAGGGGTTAGAGAGAAGATGTGTCCTCTTTTCACAAGGACACAGCAAGAGGAAAAGAAGGAACAAGCATCAGTTGCTTCAAAAGGCAACTTCATCAGACTACAGGAAAAAGTTCTTCACTGTGAGAACAACCAAACATTGGAACAAGTTGCCTAGAGAACTTGTGGAATCTCCCTTACTGGGAGTAATTCAAGACTCATCTAACTGGCCAATGGATAATTTAATCCAAACCCCTGCTGACAGCAGTAGATGGGCTCAGGTGACCTCCAGAGGCTCCTTCCCATTTAGGATTTTCCCTGCTTCTAGATGGGGAGCAGCAGGCACAATGAAATTTCTGAAGCAGCTTCCACAGCAGGCAAGAACCAGCTGACAGCACTTTTTAACAATGAAAAGACAGGGGACAGAAAGAGGGGAGACTGAGGTTTACAGGATCATGAAAGACCTAGAGAAGATAAGTTGGGAACAGATACTCAGCCTTTCTCACAGTACAGGAAGGAGGGGATATACAATGAAATTTTCAAAGGGAAGACTTGAAAGACACCAAAGCACTTTTACCCACAAAACATAGCTGACCTGTGAAACACACTGACTTATATTTTCTGAGTATCAAAAGAATAAAGGGAATCAAAAAGACGTGCTGAAATGAGTTTATCAAGGGCTGTTAATAGGAAAGTAGCAGAATCAAACACTGGACAGGAAATCACCAAGTGCAGAAGTGAAAGAACATAGAAATTATACAACAGCAAGGCTCATGGGATAAACACAGCCTTTTCTGAAAGGATTTTACATATTTGGAAAAAAGACATTCGTGGGAAAAATAAGAATATTTTACCTAGAAATGAAAATATTTTACCTAAAAAAAAAAAAAAATCTGATGTCTTCACTGCTTATCTGAATCAGGACATGTTTTGGTGGTGTTTTTGTTGTTGTTTGGTTTTTTCCCTGTGTTTTTGTTTTGTTATGTTTTCTCTTTCCTTTTCTTTAGTCGTATTTTTCTTTAAGATTTCCACTAAAAACCTTATTTTTTTTTTCCTGAGGACAAAATTGAATCCCACACAGTATATGAAGTTTCTAAGCTCTTGGATAGCTGACTACATGACAACCAACATTTGCCCTATTTTTCTTTTTTTAACTGATGCCGCAAGCACTGAGATGGAAGAAGGATCATGCATATGATTACAGCAACAGTGGGAATTCTCCTGGCTTTACAAATGAGAACCATGGCTTACCACAGGGAAGCCACAGAATGCCTTAAGGCCCCAACTGTAGCAGCCTGTCTAAAGCTGCTGTGCAGCAGAATTTGTTTCTTAAAATCCACAATTTACATCTTTTTGCTGGAAGGGAGGTTGCACATTTTCCTATTAAAAATAATAATAATAATAATAAAGTAGTAAAAGTGTAGATTTTATCAGTAGCCTTTGCTAAGTATTTATTTCTTTCTTCTAACTGAAAGGCTCCAAGGGAAACCTGACTCATTTAAAAATGAAAGATGAGCTTGCATGCATTGTGTTGGTAGCAAACAGGTCAGAACAGGATGCTGCAATGCTGCCCCGTCACACCAGAGCTCTGGTTGGTTTATTTTCCCTGTCACACTAACTCACAGGTAGCCAAGCATAGCTAAGTTGCTCAGCCACAGCAAAGAAGGGTGCAGGACAGGACAGCCATAACACATATGTCCATTGGGATCAAAATATCAACTGGTTTAATTTCAGCCATGATTTCCTATTCTAAGTGTATCTGTGAACTGCTGCAGGGTAGAAGTACGGATATCAAAATTTTCTTAGGTTTTTACATATTGTTAACATTAAAGACTAGCCATTGAAATTGTTACTTAAAATCTGTTTCTGATGGGTCTGGATTTCACTGCTGCTGTGAAGTACCAAAATCAAATGGCAGTGTTTTAGGATGATACACGACTTTCTATGTTCACAGGCATCCTTGCCCAGCACTTTAACTGATTTTAAAGCTGTGAATTACAACCATTCTGTCAAAATATTGATAAGAAATTCAAACATCACATGGCTCAACCACTTGCTTCCCAAAATAAATTGCAGAGTTACATTTCTTTCTCCTTTGCTTTTTGAAAGTTCTTAAAAAATCAGAGGTCAATCAATGTGCCTGTTCATATATACAGGTCTCATTTATCAGATCCATTGTGAAGTATCATTTCATTCTCTTGTGATCAAATGCTGATTCTTGAAAGGATTCAATTTTGTTTATATAAAAATCTCTGTACATTACACTAAAAAGAAACAGAATTTTCTTTTGCAGCTTTAGAAAATTGTAAGGAATTGTCTAAAAGTGCTGAAATTTGCTTTATTTCAAACCACTAAATTTCCTATTTTAGGGATTTGTAAACTGTAATTTATCAATTTGTTTTCATTTGTGACAGTCAATTGTGAACTTCAGCAGAGATATTCTCCAAGTTGCCTTGGTTTCATCATAGAAGGGATACATTCCTGTTTTCTGGTATTTTCTTTGAATAGGCCAAGGAACTGGAACAAGGATATCCAGCAGATTATCTGGTTTTTAAATGCAAAGAGGAAAAAAAAAAAGCAATCCAACTCCACACACTTGAATAACAATGTTAATCTGGTGAGATTTAACAAAGAAAATGTCAAATTATGTGGATGACCATGAAAGATTGGTGTGTGGGGCAATGGATTTTACAAGTTGTTTTTTTTTATCTAGGAGAGAAAACCTTAGAATCAATAGATAAAATTGAATGCATGCATGGTTTTAAGATGTTCTTCTCACTTTTAAAAAATAAAATTATGAATCAGTTATAGAATACATAAATATAACATATCTTATACTCTACATAAGTCTTGAATAGATAAATATACTCTTTAGAAAAGTGAAGAGAACAATTCATTTAATCTGAAATTAGGATCCATTTAAATTAATCACAAATTGTTCTTAAAATACTGCTTTTTTCAGAACAAATAAACCAGATTAGCATTATTCTAAGTCAGTTTCAAATATCTTTGGCCCCATTTTGTTTTTATTTAGAATACATTTGACAAAGTGGAAAAGGTTTGTTGATCTTTTCCACTGAGATGATGAGCTATTATAAGCAGATAATCAATGAGTTTCAGATATGGTTGTCAGCTTCTTAAACACAAACAGAAAATCAAACTTTGGAGAAGAATAGAATTGATGTTATTATCCTGTGATCCTAACTCAAGTTGCCTTTTCAGTCACTATGAATATATAAAACACAAAATAAAATTACTGAGTGTTCTACAGCTGCTGCATTTAAAATACCCCAAGGTGCATTTTTTTTTTTTTCAAATGGCTTTTAAAATCCATCTATGTTGCAGTAATGGAGGCATGCAGCAATTAATCACAAGCTAATTTTTTAAATGGAAGGCCTAGAGGATAAAGTACCGACTTTTTCACTAACATCAACCCCGTGTACATATTAGCAATTGGCATCCACAAAATTCAAAAACTGCAAAATTCTACACTCTCATCATTTTCTCTCAAGCTGGCAATCTCTGCCTAACAGAAGGACTTATGAGTCAGCAGTTCATTTGCATGTTACCCCAGAAGATGAGAAAATTGTTATTTTTGTTTGGGTGTAGGGTTGTTTTTAAAGAGACTAAAAAGGGAAAATTATAATCAGGCTTGATTACTCTAAAACAACGAGTGCATTCAGATCATACACAATTGGTTTATCAGACCTTGAAATGCAAGCACATGAAAATGTAAGCATGGTATTGTGCAATATTTCTAGCTATTTTACTTTCATACTTCACCTAGGACATGATATTGTGAATATTGAAAGATTTCTACATTCAAAATTGCTATATCAAAGTGATAAAATTCTGATCAGTGTAAGTTAAATGCCTTAGTACATGTATTAGGTTGATTCCTTTATCCAGTGTAACTACTGGAGCTAATCTCTTTTCAGGACAGATCCTACCTGCATGCATACAGAAATCTACAGCATCTAAAATTCTACCTCATCCTGGCCTGTTTGCAACTCAGTATCCCCACATTTCTTATGAGATTTCACGTTTTCAAAGATGATAAGGTCAATCCCCCACTAGATCCATAAATCAGAGGAACATATGAAGTAAAGAATCTGAGTGGGAGCACTCTTGCTTCCCTGACTCCTGAGCTGGCTCTTTGCAGTTTCCAGCACAATTCAATCCAGTCTTGGTGCACAGCAAGAAATTACCATGTGAAATAACACCACAGCACCCTGGCTGAGAGTGCAACGTTTGTTCAAACTTGGAATAGAAAATAGCACAGTTCCCAGATCTCACAGCTATTTGTTGTTTGGCTGTGCTTTTTCTTCAGCACTTCCCTTGTCTGGCAGCCTGAGGCTGGAGCAAGACAACTGGTTAACCTGGCCATGGCTATCAGAAATCATGACTGGGCTCAGACCACTCTCTGAGATATAAGGAAATGGTTATGTGTATGGTCAGATTTTCCTCCCTTCCTGACCTTACTTTGTTTTTAGACCACAGAGTTTTGCTATATTCCACTTACAAATACCTTTTCGGTTGCTAATACTTACAGCAGATAACTCAATGCTCTGGAGTGTAAACCCTTGCTTTTTCTCACTTCAAATCACATCATGCCATGCTCTCTTAGACAACAATTTTGCTTCAAATTCAGTTCTGCCTTTCTTCCATGGGCTAAGCTTACTTCCTCCTCCTACAACAGAGGGAAACACCAGGTAAATGTTCATTTCCTTCCTTTTTGTATTAAGGGACAGAAAGGGGAGCAGGATACAGGCTAACTTTTGGTCCCAGGATGTGGGATAACACAGCAGGGCAGTGTTAGGTTAAATGCAGCTTCTCTTTCATTCTTTCTAAATATATTTTGCTGCACAAGGGAAGAAAAATACCTATAATGTGATTTAGATAGATTTTTCTAAATACTGCACTGTAACCCAATTTTGTAGTCATTCTGATCGCTTCTCCCCAGACAAGAGGTGATCCTCAGCAGTGTTTGTGATTTACATGCTAAAGTCAGTGAACTCCCACTTGTCAGAAAAGACACAGCCAGGTCACTGTTTTTCACCCTCAGATTCTTTCCCCAAGATGGCAAACAAGCTCTCTTCTATGTCTACTGATAATATGCCAGCAATACCTAAAATTATTTTAATTCTAGATTAGGGAGTCACTGCACTTGCATTTTAGGAAGAAAAATATATTTTAATGCAACCCAACCTATAGAAAATTGTTTGCTTGGTAAATTTTAATAAAAACATCATTTATCTTGTCCCAAGCCCCTCACACTCTGCTAAGAGGTTCTCTTCTATATTAATGAGAAAGGGGAAAATAGTTTTGTTTTGTTTTTTTTTGCTTTGAAGGTACATGTAAGTAGATTTACTTTTCCACAGAGAAACAAGCAACATGTCAAACAAGCAGATGAGCTTATAAAAAGGTTACTGTCTGCATCACCTTCCTTTGACATAAAATTAGTTAAAACAAGAGCAAGTGTGAACCCTGAAAGATGAATTTGTCTTTAGAAGAAACAAAAAATGGACTATATGAAGCTACAAGCAATGGTGAATCATGAAAGTTGAGTGCAAACAAGTGACTGCCCAGCAGACATGGAAGCAAAAATGTGAAAAATCATGAAGGTGGAATTGTCCACTTTTCAACATTATGTGGCTAGTTAAATCCTATCTGTTGCTTCCCATTAAAGTTGATTATATGGATCAAATAAGAGGGAGAAGTTGAGTTAGTACATAAATATTCCATTCCAAAATGCACCAGAAAAAAAGCAACAACATTTATTACCTCTATTTCAAAAGTCGATAACCATAATTTGACCTACGAGAATGTTCCGGATTATGCTTCTAAGATTTGATAGAAATGTCCTGAAACTGCCTTAAATCGCAAGTGAATTGTTACAGAGATAAAACCTCAATGAGATTTCAAGATGGAAGTATGGCAAGAAAAGGAGTCAGAATTGAGCCCTTTACAGACATATTTAATAGAATGTGATGAAGTCTGTGCTCTTACCAAGAACTGCAACTGATTTATAACAAAGACAATATAGAGAATAATACTTATTAATTTCAATGGCAGCAACACAGAAAGAAGTTTTGCTTGTGTAAATAATATCCCTGATTTTGCCTTCAAGATACTACTTCAGCTTTAAGGCTTCCTATTTAAAAGGATGAGTGGGTTTTTTAGAGGTGACATAAAAAGCATTGAAATTTTGTGCCATTTAAAAATCTAATTTCAATTTGGATTTTATTTCCTGCTAGTAAATCCAGAATAACACTTTTATGTTGTTTGACAAAACTATAAAACTGCCCACATATATATCAACTGCTCCTCATTAAAAGGTGCTCTCACACCAGCATTCCTCTTCCCCCACAGAACAGACATCATGTCATTTTACAATATCTAATTCGAAGTTAGCAACATCAGCAAGGCTGAATTAAAAAAAAAAAAAAACAAGGAGCTGTTGGCAGACAATATTTAAACACTTTGTCTAAACTGTTTTCCCACTGATACACTTCTAATTCCTATCTTCAAAAACCCTCACACTTAATCTGTGATGCATTCTCCAAATTATGGCTTCAAAATCAATGTATTAGTGCATTCTGGGAACAGGAGGAGGTAAAGTATTGTTTTTGGAGTTTCATTTAAATTTAACATTTTAGGGAATTTAGGTCTGCTTCTGCTTCCACTGAAGTCATTGGGAGTTTCAATACAGATACTAGTAGGACAAAAAAAACCTATACAGGATTGAGATGGGGCAGGTTTAGATTTCCAGAATTTTATCCTTTCCTCCTGATGAATACAGGTAAAAATTGGTCAGCTCATCAGAGCATTTTCATTGCAGAGCAACATGCAGTGATAAATTCATAATAAAGCCAGAGATGGTCATGAACAGAAAAATATTAAGTATTTATTTATATAAATATTTCTGTGCACTCTTTCTTCCACCAGATTTGTTTCAGAGACAGAACGACAAAGTGATGCTTGGTGTTGTACTTGTTTTGGAAATTAATATATTCAAATATATTGGAATTGCTGGTGAAATGGAAATTACAATTTCAAAAGCATTCTGGACAGGAGTAAGTGCCATGAAAGCTTTGCCTAGAAATGTTACTAGCAGTCAGTTATGTTGGAGAAACTCTAATCTTCCTTAGAGAGGCAGCATTTCATATAGAAACTCCATCAAAACCTTCATCTGAGAACAAATAGACATTTCTACCCAAAAGCAGTTGACCACTCAACATCAAGTTTAAAATAAAGATTCTTCTTTTGGCTTTTCCAGGCTTTGGATGACTTTCATATTCAGTACAAAAGCAGTCAAAAGTCACTGCACAGTCTGATAGTGTTCAGTGTCTGTTTCCTTTTCATAAATTCATTCTCATCTGTATATGCATTAAAAGAGATTTTTTTATATTGCCTACAGACTTGTGATAACTATGCAAATATGCAACATTATTGCAATGTTTTTGTTTTGGCTTCTGATTGCAATCAATTGCTTATCTTTTTCATTGTCTGTTGAAGCAACACATATTAACAAATGTTTTTATCCAGTAGCAGGAAACATCCACTACAAGCAGATATCATTTTGGCTGTCAGAAGCAATACTGCACCAAATTGAAAGCACTCTCAATGGGATTTTTAAGCATGACAAAAAATGCTTTGCACTGGGCTTTTTATTTTTGCATGTAGACAATTTCTAAGCATGAGTACAGATTGTGACTGGGGATGTTCATACATTAATTTGGAAACAGTTGTAGATCACAGCTCCAGAAAGCAGTAGAAAAAAAAAATCTGGCCTTCCCCCTCAATAAGAGAGGAAGACTATTTCAGTATTTTCAGTAAGGAGCAGTGACTGGCACCATTAAGAACCTCCATCTAGGTAACATACAGACAGATTTTCATATCCTTGTGCTGGGATTCTTGTTTGGCCCATGAGCCCAATATCACAGAATCACAGAATCACAGAATATTGAGGTTGGAAGAGACCTCCAAGATGACCCCTCACACTCTGCTAAGAGGTCTTCTATATTAATGAGAAAGGGGTAATAGTTTTGTTTGTTTTTTTTTGCTTTGAAGGTACATGTAGTAGATTTCATTTTTCCACAGAGAAACAAGCAACATGTCAAACAAGCAGATGAGCTTATAAAAAGGTTACTGTCTGCATCACCTTCCTTTGACATAAAAAAGTTAAAACAAGAGCAAGTGTGAACCCTGAAAGAGAGTTTGTCTAGAAGAAACAAAAAATGGACTATATGAAGCTAAGCAATGTAGAATCATGAAAGTTGAGTGCAAACAAGTGACTGCCCAGCAGACATGGAAGCAAAATGTGAAAAATCATGAAGGTGGAATTGTCCACTTTTCAACATTATGTGGCTAGTTAAATCCTATCTGTTGCTTCCCATTAAGTTGATTATATGGATCAAATAAGAGGGAGAAGAGTTAGTACATAAATATTCCATTCCAAAATGCACCAGAAAAAAAGCAACAACATTTATTACCTCTATTTCAAAAGTCGATAACCATAATTTGACCTACGAATGTTCGATTATGCCTAAGATTTGATATAAATGTCCTGAAACTGCCTTAAATCGCAAAGTGAATTGTTACAGAGATAAAACCTCAATGAGATTTCAAGATGGAAGTATGGCAAGAAAAGGAGTCAGAATTGAGCCCTTTACATACATATTTAATAGAATGATGAAGTCTGTGCTCTTACCAAGAACTGCAACTAATTTATAACAAGACAATATAGAGAATAATACTTATTAATTTCAATGGCAGCAACACAGAAAGAAGTTTGCTTGTGTAAATAATATCCCTGATTTTGCCTTCAAGATACTACTTCAGCTTTAAGGCTTCCTTTGTATTTGCAAGGATGAGTGGGTTTTTTAGAGGTGACATAAAAGTATTGAAATTTTGTGCCATTTAAAATCTAATTTCAATTTGGATTTATTTCCTATAAATCCAGAATAACACTTTTTATGTTGTTTGACAAAACTATAAACTGCCCACATATATATCAACCGCTCCTCATTAAAAGGTGCTCTCACCAGCATTCCTCTTCCCCACAGAACAGACATCATGTCATTTTACAATATCTAATTGATTAGCAACACCAGCAAGGCTGAATTAAAAAAAAAAAAAACAAGGAGCTGTTGGCAGACAATATTTAAACACTTTGTCTAAACTGTTTTCCCACTGATACACTTCTAATTCCTATCTTCAAAAACCTCACACCTAATCTGGGATGCATTCTCCAAGGTATGGCTTCAAAATCAATGTATTAGTGCATTCTGGGAACAGGAGGAGGGTAAGTATTGTTTTGGAGTTTCATTTAAATTTAACATTTTAGGAATTTAGGTCTCAGTGCTGCTTCCACTGAGTCATTGGGAGTTTCAATACAGATACTAGTAGGACAAAAAAACCCTATACAGGATTGAGATGGGGCAGGTTTAGATTTCCAGAATTCTGTCCTTTCCTCCTGATGAATACAGGTAAAATTGGTCAGCTCATCAGAGGCATTTTCATTGCAGAGCAACATGTAGTGATAAGTTCATAATAAAATGAGATGGTCATGAACAGAAAATATTAAGTATTTATTTATATAAATATTTCTGTGCACTCTTTCTTCCACCAGATTTGTTTCAGAGACAGAGCGACAAAGTGATGCTTTGGTGTTGTACTTGTTTTGGAAATTAATATATTCAAATATATTGGAATTGCTGGTGAAATGGAAATTACAATTTCAAAAAGCATTCTGGACAGGAGTAAGTGCCATGAAAGCTTTGCCTAGAAATGTTACTAGCAGTCAGTTATGTTGGAGAAACTCTAATCTTCCTTAGAGAGGCAGCATTTCATATAGAAACTCCATCAAAACCTTCCTCTGAGAACAAATAGACATTTCTACCCAAAAGCAGTTGACCACTCAACAACAAGTTTAAAATAAAGATTCTTCTTTGGCTTTTCCAGGCTTTGGATGACTTTCATATTCAGTACAAAAGCAGTCAAAAGTCACTGCACAGTCTGATAGTGTTGATTGTCTGTTTCCTTTTCATAAATTCATTCTCATCTGTATATGCATTAAAAGAGATTTTTTTATATTGCCTACAGACTTGTGATAACTATGCAAATATGCAACATTATTGCAATGTTTTTGTTTTGGCTTCTGATTGCAATCAATTGCTTATCTTTTTCATTGTCTGTTGAAGCAACACATATTAACAAATGTTTTTATCCAGTAGCAGGAAACATCCACTACAAGCAGATATCATTTTGGCTGTCAGAAGCAATACTGCACCAAATTGAAAGCACTCTCAATGGGATTTTTAAGCATGACAAAAATGCTTTTGCTGGGTTTTTATTTTTGCATGTAGACAATTTCTAAGCATGGGTACAGATTGTGACTGGGGATGTTCATACATTAATTTGGAAACAGTTGTAGATCACAGCTCCAGAAAACAGTAGAAAAAAAAAATTCTGGCCTTCCCCCTCAATAAGAGAGGAAGACTATTTCAGTATTTTCAGTAAGGAGCAGTGACTGGCACCATAAGAACCTCCATCTAGGTAACATACAGACAGATTTTCATATCCTTGTGCTGGAATTCTTGTTTGGCCCATGAGCCCAATATGATCCATGGGAAAATACCACTGATAAAGAACGCTGCTTATACAAAGATGAACTTGGAAGAAGGTATGGAGATACTCATCACAGAATCATAGAATAGTTTGGGTTGGAAGGAACCTTAAAGATCATCTAGTTCCAGCCCCACTGTCATGGGAAGAGACACCTTCCACTAGACGGGGTTGCTTGAAGTCCCGTCTGACCCAGCCTTGAACACACAAACATTTCAAGGATCAGCCTCTGGCCTAGATAGAGCTGATATTCTTTCCCATCTGCCTGTGCTCCAGAAACAGTCCTGCACTCTGTATTTGTCTTCTCACGAGTCAGCCTGCCTGTTTCAGCTCTGTTCTCCAATGGCTTTGCTACTCAAGTGATGCCACTGTAAACTCTAGCACGAACACCAGGAGTGTTGCTTACTCCCTCTGTCTGCTCCTATTTATGTCACGTCTGAATTGGACCAGTTGTATCTGTTAAGCTCTAAGTGCTATTTTGGGAACATCCCCTACTTTGCTGAGTTCAAGAAGCCAACTGTAAAGTATCCACTGTAGAGAATGCTTCATTCACCTCTCAAGCAGACTTTTCCCACCACCCCTTCACTAACACATTTTGCAGTTCCCTACAATACATGATTTCTGACAGAATCAGTTCTTACCTTTAATAGTAACTAAGTGAAGAAAGGTCTAAGAGGCACAGGAAAAAAGTAGTTTTACTATGTCATCCACAAGAGGATTACAGTGTGTAATAAAATGTTGAGGATTTCTGCAAGTGTCTGACCTATCTGCCATGGGAAAGGTATGGACAAATGCAGGTAGTCTAGTCCATCTTCTTCTGTATGAATCTGATTCTATAGTTTTGCAGTACTACAGGAGTAATTAATGAATCATCTACTGTAAGACTTAGTGCACCATTCCTTATTCTCTGGTGTTATTACCTGCTATGCAGGGTATAAACACGGGAACTATTTTCTTTCTGGAGCATTATTTTTAATGAGTGGCATGTTTGTGGCTTAACAGCATGTTTTGGCTAGTTGGTTCCAGAGGAAAAGAAAATAATTTTATTGTGCTTCATTACTCTTCAACCGTGGCACACCACATTTGTGATTTTTATTCCCCTAATTCCCAAGGCCTACTCCTCAACTGATAATTGATTATCATTATTATAATTGATTGCTCCATTTTGTTTTCATTTAGATAGCTACTGTGTTTTTACAAGTATATATTTGTCTATATGTGTGTGTGCATATGTGTAGTTTATATATAACAATAAATACAGTTCTTAATATTTATGTTGTTAGCCTAGATTATCAACGTGTTTTTTTAATAAGGCACAATTTCGTAAGTTTAACATGATGAAAATTACTAAAATAGAAGTCACAATGGAGGCATTTTTCTAGCTTTATCAGTCTTATCACTTGTGTAAAGGGAGAGCATCATGTTTAGTACACCACTTGGAGGAGGGAGTTACTATTCATTAGTAGATATTTGATAAAAACAGTCAGAAATTTTCTTAAATCATAATTTTACATATTTTAAGTCTCCTGAAGCCAAATACACATTAGAACACCATGAAGGTATTCTATGTGAACAATTAGACAGAGTGAGCATTTTGTATGGCCAAACCCAACGAGAAATGGTTTATTCTGCTGTCAACAAAGGTTTTTGGGGCTACTGTTTATCCTGTGGAGGAACTTTCTTTCACCAGAAACAGCTAGATAATTTTTACTAATTTATGATTCTCAAAATCATAGCAATCGTGGGACCACCTAGTCACTGGTTTTACTTCTGAAGGGACAGAATGACAATTGGGTTCATTGCACATGGGTTTGAGGGCTTTGATGTGCAGAGTTAAGGCTTATGTTCTTTGTTACACAATTCTTGGAAAAAATGGCATCAAGCATTTAATGGTCAGAACTGGTGTAAAATACAGCTATTTCTTTCATGAAATAGTGAGATAGCACATTTCAGGTGGTTTGATCCTGTGGCTCACTGAGGTCACCTACCCAATCATTAAAAACCTGCTTTAGATACCTTAGTTTCCACTTGAAGATCTCTTCTGTAAGCTGTAGCGAAATCTAATCTTGTCTAGTCAGTAGATGGATCAGAGCCCAAGGTCACGTTTTATGTTTGAGGGCCAAGATACAGATGGATAATAAGACATAACACTTAATGAGATGGACCCAGTAGGGCAATTAGGAGTTGACTGTAGAGAACATACCTCCTCCAGGGTCCCATGAGTGTTTCTATAGAGGCTTGAAAAGCAGCAGAGACAGGGAAATGGATGCACAAAAAAATGAAAAGAATCATGTAAAAGGTTTTCAAAGACTTAGAGGAAACTCAGAAGCCTATCCACTGGATGCATCATCTCAGTGAAAATCAGAGAGGTCTAATTCATCTTTCTGTATTTGAAAATCTCCCATAGTAAGGCACAAAAGCCCCAATCTGAAAGTCCATAAGACATACTACTTACTTGAATTAAAAAATTCTCCTTGGGAGAAAGAAAATAATTCTCTGGACTTCATCAGCACATAATTTTCTATGGGAAATATCTTGGATTCACAACAATGAGAATAAAGTCTAGCCTTCTGATCTTGTGGAAATTAAAGTTGCCTATGACCAAGACCTGAAAACTGTGAGGGTAAATGCCTGTACTCAACTAGCTAGAGAACAGACTGCAGCTGGGCTACTTCAAAAGGCAAGTTTTAAGTGACATCTAAAGATTTATGGAAAAGCTCTTCATTATTCTGGTTTAGCAAAGAACCTGCCTTTCAAAGATTTTTAGCACTTCTCTTCTGGCGCATAACTAAACTGCTCCCTTCAAGAAGTGATATACTGACTTCAGACAGAAATACAATCTTAGAAAATAACGATTTATAAGAAATGCCATGTATCAAGCTACCATATTGACAGCATCAATAGCCAAGTCACATAGGTAAAAAAGTCTGCTGTAAAGGATTTCAACACAGAATTGCTACTGCCACATAAATTTCTTAGTCTGATGCAGTAGCTAAACCAGTGAAGACTTTGGCTTGAAAGACACCATGACGAGCAATGATAAAATGAATGTTCTGCATGAGTAACTCTACTCCTGAAAATCCTGGGAATTGTGAAATTTCAAAGGCAGTTTTCATTATATTATCTTCCCCTTCCATCTCACGAGAGTAATTTATTTGAGAAGCACAGTAGTAGACAAGTAAGATTCTCTGAACAAAAGCATCCCATTTCAGAAAAGTTGACTTCGAAAGAAGATGAACTGGATCAAGACTTTTACTTAGACTTTATGGGTTTGGAATTTCTAGCAGGAGACCAGCTACAAAGTTCATTAGTGAATTTTACAGAAGCCAAAGAAAAAAAAAGAAGATGGGAAAATTATGCCTATGAGGTACTCCTCTGCTCTCTAGAGTTAATCTTAAAATATAGATGGTGCATTAGATGCTGGAAGAATGTATAATGAAGAATGGAAGACATTCTGCAGATATATTTATCCACAGTAACCTTTCAGTCAAGTAAATACTAATACAAACATCGTAAGCATATGTTACAGATGGAAATACATAGAGAAGCCCTTTAAGAATATATATATATATATATTTTTTTTTTTTTTTAGGGAGATTCAACAAGATGCAGGAAATCAGTGTTATCCTTTCTTCGACATGCAATAGAAAAAATAACGCCCTTTACGAAAGGGAACTAAAAATTTTGATTCTCCAGAATGTAATACCTCCATAAGATTCTCCTGAAAACTATGCTAAGGCACATGGAAAATAAGGTGATTTGTGTCAGCCTGAATGGCTTCTCTAAGGGTAAGTCAAGTCTGACAAAGTGGTGACCTTCTCTGATGGGAATAAAATATTGTTGGAAGAGGAAAAAGCAACTGACATCATCTACCTGGAATTGTGCAAAGCATATCACAGTTCCACATGACATCCTGTTTCTAAATGGGAAGGACAGGGATTTGACAGACAGGCCATTAAGTGGATGAGGAATTGGCTGTATGGCCACACTGAAAGCCTTGCTGTTAATGCCTCGATGTCCAAGTGGAATCCAGTGATGAGTGGTGTCCCCAGGGATAGGCATTGGGACCATCACTATTCAACCTCTTTGGTGGCAATAGGGACAGAGATATTGAGTGCATCCAAAGCAAGTTTGCCAGTGTCACCAAGCAGTTGATACACTGATGGGAAGGGGTGGCATCCAGAGGTGCCTTGACAGGCTTGAGAGGCAGGTGGTGCCTTTCAAGCCTCATGAAGTTCAAAGAGGCCAAGTGCAAAAAGTCTCATTAACATATCACGTAATTCTGGGAGAAAGAAGGAGAGGTGTTCTCATTGTGTGTAGTGCTTCAAAGATAAGACAACTGGAGAAGGTCCTAGTTCTGTGCAGGAATTTGTTAGCTGACATACACTTGAGTCACAAGAGCTTTTCCTTGCTAAACTCTGGGGGTGTTGTAAAGCTTAAATTGTTCCCTGCTTTTGAATGGAGTATGTGAATCCACTTTGTGCCACTTGACACCCGGGTAGCTAGAGAAAAGTTTCACAACTCTCTGAGATTTTAAACAATTATTTGGATGTTCTTCTTACTTCCTACCCAAAGTGACTATAGGCAGTGGCATATTATTGTTGAGGGGTAAAGACTGTCTAAGAATGGACAAGATAATAGGTGGCAGATTTGATGTACTGTACTATAAGAGAAGGGATGGTCCTTTCCCTCTCATTTGTATTCCAGGGCAAAAAAATTCAATTGCAATTAACTTGTTAATTGTAAATTTGCCATCTCTCCTCTGTGCAATTTGACATGCATATTTTATAAAATGAAACTTTAGATCTCACTCTGAATAAAAATACATCCTTTTGTTGACAATCCCATGTGGATCAAATAAACTCTTCTTTTAAGTAATGAACTTCTCACGTGATAAACACTGCCCAGTGAAGTCTGTAACAGATGCTATGGAACAGAACAAAGGTACAAATCACTTAGCCATACAAAGAGGCAAAAAGAGGAAGTGAATATTGACCAAGCATTCCTAGAACTGTTCTTAAACAAAGCAGAATTGATTTGGCTCCCTGTTGCAATGGCCTGACAGGAAAAAAACTACTGAATTTGAGCTCTCAACTATGCCAGAGGAACACAACCAAAGTCATCCTGGCCCATAAGCACTGTCCTTGAACTATTCATTTTCTGTATTTGTCTTTCCAGGCATCCAGTTCTGTGCAATACAAATGCACACTGTCTTTTCAGTATTGTATGTCCTCAGCCCAGCCCCACTGGATTAGTGCACCTGTGGATGGACACTTCTCTGTTTTGGCTTCCATTTCTAAACAAATAAGTAATCTGCTTGTGTTTTCCCAAGTAGACTCAATGCCCAAATAGACCAGTTATCAATAATTACCCTGGCAGGATTTGAAAGATGTCTTTTGCCATCTTACCTTATCATACCATTCCACAACAAGATCCAAAGGGTGGAAAAAGCCTTCCTGACCAATCTAGAGGACTATGAGCTGCTAGTGAACAACCACAGAGCTCTGGATCTTTCTTTCAGATGCCTTCTGTTAATATCAGAGTATTCCTTTCAAAGTGGAGTACAATGCTTAGCACATGTCTATACTCTAATTATTCAGAAAGATTAAAGAATATATTTAAGGCACTTAAGAGTTACAAACAAATAAATGTTGGGTCCTCACAGTTTCCATCTTGGCCCAAAGGCTAGCTGACTTACAATCACTGAGCTGCATCTAAAGTCAGTAGCATTATTTATACAGTAATGTTTTTCAGCCAAAGTTTTTCAAATGCAGCCCTTGGATTTTAGCTATTGTATGGACATTCCTCACCTCAGAGGCTTGCTCCTAGAAGAAAGACCTGCTTTCATTTTCTTCAGTAAAATTCTAATGTTATTCAATATAGGCTCTTCAGATCTGATCATAAACCAGATGTTCACAGATATACAGTGGACACAAAAATAGTACATTACCCAAACTGGGCTGTTAATAATGCTTTATCTCCTAAAGTAAGCATTTTGGTGTGAGTCTAATGCTGCTTACATACAAACAAAGGGGGAAAATTAAAAGGTTAACAAGCCCTATTTCTCTGAATACAGCAGAAAGAAATGAAGAAAAACAAATAGTTGTCTTTGGTTTGATCAGATTTTGTTACAACAAGCACTGTCCAAGAAGTCTCCCCTCTTCTTGTTTATGAGAGTCAGCCACAGATTCCCAGAGCATTTATTTCCATAACCTGCAACAGGCATTTCTGCTACCAGGCATGGGCCATAGTCCAGGTAGTTTCTCCCTAATATTCATTCTGCCCAAAGTGGCAGACCAAGCCTTCCACTAGCATTGTTTAGCTGCATGCAGGGTCTGTTTATTCTTGCTTCCACTGAAAAATATTGCTTTGTACAACCACAGACTAGTGCATAGGTGCACTATGGCACTGGAACTTCACAATGCCTGCCTAATGGCTGGCAATGAATTCCCTCTGAAATTCCCTCTCCTTGGATTGCTTAAAAGCTCAATTTTTCATGTTGCACACAAGACACCTGGTGCCCTGCAAAATTCCATGTATATTTTTGTTACCAATTTCCACTTTGACATGTTCATATATGGACACAACAATATAAAATTTTTTAAAACTATTTTAAATTAAATTACATTTTCTTATTTGCTGCAAGAAAGATGTAGCCTATATATCTATCATAGAAAAATATCTGTGGATACTGTTAATGGACTTACAAACTCCAGAAAATGTTACAAACCCATGTAAAATTCTCAAACATCCAAATGTCTATAGGAATCGTAGGATATGGAAAACTGCTTGCCATCAAAGAACTCCTTATAGTGCACACATCACATGAATTGTTTATTCACATAGTGAAAGAAATATGGTATGTGAAAACCCAAGGTAAATACTAGGGAGAAAATCCCAAACCTTCATAGAGATAAGAAACCCCTCTTTAATTCTAAATCCCACATTTTACTTTCAAAGAAATATTTAAAGCTACTATGTGTATCAGCCAGGAGCAAAACACCAGCTTCAAAACCACAGGAAATGTAGAAAATGTGAAATAAAACAATGATCTGTACTTCTATTAGACTTTATAATACACTTTTTGCAATCAAGGTGATGTTCAGATCTGCAGTTTTTTGTGTCTCATTTCCATCAAGTGATCTTGTCTTCATTTGAAGACATTATTTCTTAAGTTTGAAGAAAAGCCATTAAAGCTTATCTTCACTCTTGCCATATGGTGTACTACATTATTTAACAATTGCTAGCAATGGGAATTGCTGAAAACACTGGAATTGGTTGCCTAGAGAGGTTGTAGAGTCTCATTCTGTGGAGATATTCAAAACCCAACTAGACAGGGTCCTTGTCAGCTTGCTCTAGTTGAGCCTGCTTGAGCAGGAGGGATGTACAGTATAATCCCAAGACAGTCTCTCCAACCTCAATTCAGTGATGCTGTGATTCTGTGAAATAAAAGTGTGAATGTATACTGCCATAAACTGGGTAAGTCCTTCAGTATTCCTTCTTTTTTTTATTTTTTTTTAATGACATCAGCAAAACACAATTCTCCTTTTTGCACTTTAGACAAGAGATTAAACAATTTGGTATATCCACTTATTTCCGTGGGGTAATTTAATCTCCTTCACTTTGCTAATGCATGGAAAAATCCCAAGTTATAATATCACCCTCAAAAATAAAACTCATTAGCTGCCATTAAACATGACCAATAATTAAATACAGAAAATTTTATTCTTAAATTTACCAATAATCTCTGAATGGCTACACATACATATAGGCTCAGATAAATGCCTACTTGTAAACATATATATATATATATATATAGTCATAGTGCAATGTATGGCTACAACCAGTAGAAAGCAAAAGAACATTCAATTGGAGAGAACTTTAGCAGCTTTGCCTGAACACTGTGAAATAAAACAAAATTGACATACTGCAGTCAAGTAGTCCTAAATATTTAGAAAACAGGCTGTATTCTGTTACTCATAATTGAGCTGTGGTTGTGCAACAAGACCAGTTACACTCAAGAAGCTGCTTTGTTTGGACCCCAGCACCCTGCCTTCTTTGCAGAGCTGTCCAAAGGTGAAAAAATGTGCACTGTAGAGCTCAATGGAAAATGCTTTCTGGCTCATGTGGATTAGCACAGGAACCAAATAATTTGCCCATCTAGCAGCACAGAAGTGGAAGGACAGCAATATAAATTATCTTTGGATTATTGTTTGCATTTGAATTATTGTTTTTACTGTAATTATTCAGGCTCTTTTTTGCTTATTTTACTAGCAGAAAAAAGCATTGTTGTTACAGTGTTTAAAAAGAAGTCTTCCCTAAATGGAAAAGCTTTCAAGCAGTGAGCCCAGTATCTTCATCAGTGCCAGTGGTATAAATACCAGAAAGAGTGACAGCTAATCCACATGCACTCAGAAGCAAAAATGAAAAGTCCAGTTACATGCACTTGTCAATGCTAGTCTCACCCACACCTACCAACTTGCAAAACCTTCAGACAATCAGTCAGTATGAAATGAGTGGGAGGGGAGAAGAAAAGCAGAACAGGATAGCTAAGAGATGGAACACCAGCCAAACATCATTCCCCATTAACATAAATGTGATCGGGGCATTATAAACTGAGCTTTACAAGGCAGCTTAAATAATTTCAGGACTAAATATATTTTTCTACTATATAAACATCTCAGGATCACTGTTTGTTGGGGATTTTTTTGCAATCATCTATCTACTTTTCTACCTACCCTTTCCTACTCCCCCATAATTGTCATAATTTCTGTCTTGGCAACATCAAAGCAAACAGAGAAGGAACTGAAACTAGAGAATCACATAGAAGAGATTGTTTTGACAGGGCTATGCAGGGCTGCCTTACTAATCCAGCACACACAAGGCAATAGTGACTTGTATTCTATTAAAAAAAAAGATATTGACAGAGTGAAAAGCATCCCATGCCAAATACAAGGGCTGCTGAACTCCAAGTGAAGTTTTCTCTTACAGCCTTCACTTTTCACTCTCACCCTGCAAATGCAATAAAAAAGGAGTGGCCATAGTTCTTGTCTGCTTAATAGCAAGTTTTAGAAGGCAAAAGGCATGCAGAGTCAGTGTGCTCAGTAACTTGATTGGCCATGCCTGCCTGATATATGTGTTCCAACAAACTGTTATTTAAGTTACAGGGCATTTATGCATCAAAAAGGAGCTCTTCTCTAACATCTGTGGGGATGAAAATATTGATTGACAATACACTTTTATGCTGATAAATCAACAAGGCACTTCATTCCTGTACACTCCCTGAAAAATCTCATCTGAACATATCCTTTAGAGGAACCTTTCTACAACTACAAGTAAGAGATCTCCTAATTTTTCCACTGAAGGTTCTGAGTTCACTCAAGGCAGAATACACAGCCCGCAAGCTTTTAATTCACAAAGCTTGGCTGTATTTTAGAAACAGCATTTTCAGAAATCTTGTCAAGATGTCAATATCCAGGAACAGAGCTAATATCAGCATGCTGATATTAGCAAAATTAAAGAACTTCCTGTCTTAGGTGAATTTGTTGGTGAAAACATCATTGCATTAGTGCCAGCAGGCTAATTCAATGAATCTGAATGCTAACATAAGACTTCCAGAATGAATCTTTAAATCCTCGTACATTTATTGAGTAATACCATACGGGTAAGATAAAGATTTAAGGAAATATTTAAGAAAAGCTAAATTTTATCATCCACATCTGATGTTTTGTTAAAAATCTGCTGCTCAGTACTATGTATGAGCTGGACATAATACTTGGACTGGCAGACAGTGGGAGAAAAATGTTCATTGTCACTATATCCAGCATTATTATATAAATTCTCCTCTCTTAAGGCATGATGGACACACAAATTTACTATTGCAAAAGATCTTTTAAAGCTGCTTTATTATGCACTTTTCAAGCTTCTGGGAATTACTGTTCTGGATAGATATTACAACTTAGTTATTCCTCATGAGTGTATTTTGCAGCCTTAAAGAAGATGGTACTCCTCTAGCTATTTAAGAAGAAAAGACAAAATATTCTTGTGGCATTGAATTTTCTTTCCAAACAAGCAGAAGCCATAATAACCCAAAAACTGTTAGTCAGCGTTTCCTGTGCAGAAGCAAAAAAAGCTACAAATAGGGAAGGGGAAAAAGGAAACAGGACATCAATCATGCAACTAAATTTCAGCACCAAGCTTTTTTTAGTCTTTGGTCTTTTACCAAAGTCTCAAGAAGAGATGAAAACAGAGATTTAAGATGCAACCGCCAACTGGTTGAACCCTCTCTTTTCCCACTTTCCCTAGACATTAATCTTCCTGTAGCAAGCTGGCTGTTCCTCAGAGGCCCCAGCTGACAGCCTGGAATATGAATGCAGAGGCAGGTGAAGTAGATGTGCTGGGCTGTGATTTGTGCTCAAGAAGCTGATCCATGCTCCCTTCTGTTATTTCTGCTCCAGGGCCCCTGTCCACTGGAGGATAGATGGCACAGCCCACAGGATGTTATAAACTTTTACACTGATGGAGAGAGATCCAGAAGAGCTTGATCCTCTTGTGACCTTATTTGATTTTTCATTTTAAGCACTAAAACATACAGCTGGACCAATTGTATCTAACAGTTTGTGATGCTACCCTCCAAAAAGAGGAAAAGCCCCCTGGCTTGAGGAAGACATGACCTGCTGGCAAGGACTTCAGTAAGGATTGAAAAATGGGTTGCCCCTTTGCTTTCTAACATTTTAAGGAAATGTATTTGCTTGAACATACTATAGTTTGCTGCTGGCACAGATCACCATGATTATGACTCCTCAGAAACCAAAAGGAAACACAAGATGAGCTAACCAAGATGACAGGACATACCAAATTCATACTGACTGAAATTTCTCCCAAACTCTGCCAAACACACTCAGCCACTGACAGCATCAATTGTCTTAAGCTCTTACCACCTTTGGTCATCCAACCATTTTCTTAATTTTAACAGGGTATGTGGACATGATTTTTTCTCATATCTGTGTGACACTAAATACTATTTACTCACATTCTGTGAAGAGAGAACTCAATACAAAATACTATAAACACAAGCCAGGCCATGTGCATATACATATGCTATTTTTTATTAGCTAGAATGAAAGACCAGTCTCCTGAGGAAAATAAAGATATTCCTACAAAACAACATAGTGATTTTTCCAAGATAAAATTTTCAATGCAATGTAGGAGCATCATAGATAGCCAACTGCTGTACAGAAAAAGGAAAAAGTGTGTTTTTATAATATGATTTGATTATTCTCAATGGCCCACATGAGGACATCACTTTAGAAAGATATTTGCCTTTTTTTCTTGCAACACAAAACGAATACTATGCTGCAAAATTAGTCAGCATCTTTAAGCTACATTGCAGAGAAACCTACAGTAATATAACCATCTGTTTTAACAGAAAGGTACTGCTGGATATTGCTCTACTGAGAATTACTAAAACAACTCAGATTATTGAAAAGAAAAAAATTAGTCAAAGATAACAACAAAAAGCTTTTCTGTTTCGTTAAAATATTTACCCTCTTTAGGATACTACATCCTCTTGGTTAGGCAGGATTGCAAGATTTCTATATTATAATCTAAGAACTATTTTCTTTTTGGCTCATTTCAGCAGGAATAAAGACATTTGTCATTCAGTTTGTTTTTCTGTCAATTTCCAAAGTAGTTCAATGTCCATGTAGTTAATGCCACTCATAAAAAGACAACAAGCAAAACATAAATCTGCTTGTCTAATTTAGTGGCTCAGAGGATGTTTTGATTTTTGATTCAAAAAGGAAAATCATAGTGCATCTTCTATTTTATTTGAAAAAATTCAATACTTAAGCATTATATTCCACTCACTTGCTCTAATCTGTTGATTTACTTTCCTTATTTTTATTGCTTATGAGTGAAATGATCAAGAATTAAGCCAGTGAAGAAAACTTGGCTTTCATTTTATATCAATGTTTGGTGCAACATCCCCTTTTTTACCCATACTGGGCACATCAAGAGTAATGACAACAACAGATTGCTCCATCTCTATCACCAGTCCAAATCCAGCAAGAACTGTATCTGTTTCATTTATGCCTTTTTACTGTCAGTTAGTAAACAATGTACTATTTACCTATGCTAACTAATGGTAAATTCTTTCAAATTATACCTTTTGCTAGCACAGATATTTGGAGAATCAGATAACACCAAACCAAGGGGAATCCAGCTCCCATCTCCAAGCACAACAGAGAATTCAGACCCTGTAGAACACAGGATGCTCACAGGTCCTAGCAAGAAGGTTAGCAAGGGAACCAGTTAGAGTTAGTCATAATCCCCTTTCCATGGTCTGGGTGTCTCTGTACTAGAGACAGAAAAAACTGTGTCAGATCTCACAGGTCCCCTTTACAGAAGAGTTCCTTCAGCTCCTTGCATTTCATGCTCCTGGAGTCCAAAGCAAGTTCATGTTTCTGAGGCTGTGACTGTGTGAAGGATATTTTCATTCAAGTTGGAAAACAAGGGCTTTATTCTGCTTTCATTACAGCCACTGTACACCCACTAAAACCTACTTCCCTATTCTGAGAGGAGAAAAGTGCTTGCTTGTTCATATTTCATCTCAGAATTATTATTTTTCTTCATTACAGAATGCATTTTTGAGGGCAGCCATTGATCAGAGGCTGTACTGAAGAAATGAAAATGTAATGCTCTTCTAGTGATGAGGAGGTGTGTACCAGAGCTGTCAGTGGTAACAGGAAGCATGGATGGTGCACGTCCAGCCCAGAAACAGCAGTGCAGAGGTTAACATTTTCAGTTATCAAACCATTAACCTTCCCTACAACATTTTTGCAAGCCTGTAATCTAGGTTTAATAAGAAAAGCACGCTCTCCCCAGCATTTTGCCAACATGACCGGAAGTTTGATATCTGGGAGGCTATCTACAAATTGTTACCTTGCACTTTTGTTTAGAGAAAAAACATGGGTTTCTTTTCTAATTTGATTTTAAATGAAAGATTTTGTGCAGCATTACTTTACTCAAATGATGTCTTAAGTGCAAATCTTCTCATGCAGTATAATCTTCCTGAGAGAATACTTTAAGATGTAAATGATGAAAAATCTCTATCTGGTGTAGGTTTTCTATCAACACTTGATAGATAAATGAATTTTCAAAGTCTTCATTATTCTGATCAGATGACACATCATATTTACATTCAGATAATCCTGAATGGGAAGCATACTTGCATAGAAAAACAATCTGGATCATCACAGTTTGCTGTATACTTGCAATTTACATCCCACAGTGAATATAAATAATGCCCACAATATATCCAGGAGAGGAAATCTAGAAAGCAATACAAAGGAGGATGGATGAATAAAGCAGTCCAGTTGCTAAAGATGTGTAGCAGTTGTGTCCTCATCTGGGTGACAACACTTAATCTCTTTACCTCTGTTTAAACCTGAGAATGAAAAGGGGTCTGGTTTTCAAACAGAGGTCTGAGACCCTTTTTGCCCATAACTTGGACCTCACATTATTTTCTGATAATGTAAGGTAAACTCATCTTGGTAAATGGCTGGACATATCTTGTAAAATGAAATCCTAACTGACTGAAGACACTGGAGTTGGTAAGGTCACCACACTTTCTCATGAAGCTGGAGTCAATAAATACCCATGTAGGAATACAGATTGTGGGGCAGCAGGAAAATACTGTCTTGGTGTATGAAAGACAGAGTATGAAAGAATTAAATTAGGAGTGGGAAATGGCTGGCAGGAAAACCAGCCATACAGTCTAGGAAAATATCAAGGTAGTTTTGGAAGTCCTTGCACAGGGGACAAATGAACGAGTGGCAAACTAATGCAAACTGTTACACCTTCTGCAGTTGACATTAGATGTCCTGTCAGAAAAGAAACAGCTTTTATGGATTTGCAGTCCAGGACCTCACTGAAATGAGTACTCCATGGGAGATCTGTATCTCAGCAATGATGTTGAGACCCCCATATACAAAATAGATGGATTCCAAAGATGACTTAGGGCCCTGAAGAGGCACATAGATGCGTGCACAGATTTCTGCCACTCAAATCTGCCAACGTTTTCTTCCCTGTGCATGCAGCATGAAAGCTAATTTCAAACAAATTTGCATTAATGGCAGTTCTTTAATTAACTCAGGATGGGGAAGCTTTTACATTTCAACTGAACAAGACACAAGAGTGAAGTGCAAATCCAGGGATCTCATTTCAAGCCCAGTGACTCAGTGAGTCGTAACACAATGAGAATAAAGATTTACTTCCTCTTGCATTTTTTATCAATGGGGTTCTTTTGTTCTCATCCCTGTTTTTCTCCTTGTTACTGGCACTACCTTTAATGGCATGTTGAAAACTCCAGCAAATGAAATGATAGCAGGATACTTGGTGCACCTTAATGAAATAAAAGACTGTTATTATCCAGACATGAGTAGCTCTTCTTTCCAAAGAAAGAACTTGAACCCTTATGTCCCTCAGTACTGCCTAGTAAATGACATCCTAAAAGCAAGTGCCTATAGGATATGAGGAAACCAAATGATATCTTATACCAGATCTATTCTATATAAGATCTACTATCTCTCTAAACTTTCAGCTCTCTAAACTTTCAAGTTGTGTGCTCAGGTATCTTGGGAAGTCTTGTAAAACCCACTTCCACCCTTCTTATAGGCCTGGCAATACAGCATGTTCCAAACATTTTAGTATTTTTTGTTTGTTCATGATGAAGCCATGGTCTAAATTTTTATTATTTCACTTGTTTTCTACGCTCTTGTTCCTGAGAACTAATTTAGAATGAAGAGGTGTCTTAAAAAAACATGGAATCACAGAATGGGTGAGGTGGGAAGGGTCTACAGTGGGTCATCAACCCCTTTGCTCAAGCAGGGTAATCCTAGAGCACATGGAACAGGACTGTGTCCAGACAGTTCTTGAGTATCTCCAGTGAGATACACATCCCCCACACCCTCTCTGGGCACCCTGCTCCAGTGCTTGGTCAGTTGCACAGTAAAGAAGCTCTTCCTCATGTTCAGGTGGAATTTCCTGTGCATCAATTTCTGCTCAGTGTCTCTTGTCCTATTGCTCAGCACTACCAAGAAGAGCTTGGATCCATCTTCTTGACACTCACCTTTCAGATACTTATAAGTGTTTATGAGGTCCCCTCTCAGTTGTCTAATGAATATTTACAAGTAGAGGAGAACTCAAAATGTTAGAAACCTGTTATATGAAGCATCTAAAATTATCAGTAGTGTGTCAGTAAATAGCATGCACTGCACTTTGCATTTGACAATCTGGTAAGACCTCTCTTGTGTCTGCAAAGCTTTCACATACTGGTATGAGATGACCTCTGTGTCAGTCTCCATCCTCAGCCATTGGGAAGTCATTGGGAAGAAGTCACCATACTTCAGTTACAGGCAGTTTAGTGAATTTATGTCTCAGAAGTAGCAAGGAGGTCAGTAGTTGTCCAAAGTCCACACACAGGCAGACTGTAGCATAATGAAAGAAATGTTGTAGATGGTATACTCTTCAAGTCCCTGCATATTCTGGATCCTGCTCTCTCTGGAGGGAAATATTCCTCAGGAAATATCTAGGACCTTGTCTGGAGCAGCAAATAATTTGCCAATACTGTATGCTGACTCAGGACAACATTCAAAAGATAGCACAGACTTACATATTCTTCTTTACAATGCATGAGAAACATCCATAGTAATTTAGTAGCAAGTGCAGCTCCAACACTTCTCACACAGAAGCAATCTTAGCTGTAGGCTAAGATATAAAGTACCTATTAATAGCTGAATGCAATTTTCAGCTACAGCTTTTCTGTTCCTGGGCTACCTGCTGCAAGATGAGACACCACGCAGAAAACAGATTCATGCCAAATGTAACCATGTCCTAATGAAAGAACTGGACAACAAATGGATCTTTTCATTTGTGCTCTTGATTTTATGTGGGTTAAGGTTGCCAATGCAAACAAGGGCTAATGAAATTCAAGATTTAATATTTAATTATTCTTAGCCACGTGGTATTTCTGTTCATTAAACAGTGAGCTTTAGGTTAGTAGAGGGGAAAAAAATCAAGGCAATCTATCTTCTTATCAATATATAGAAGCTGAATGCTAACTCTGAGTACAATGCCATGATTTCAATAACATTACACCCTTGTGCACCTGTCCCACAGAGGAGTCACACACATCTTTACAGAGCAGCCCCAGGCTCCAGCTCTGTCTTGACAGTGCAGTTGCTGGAACACCATGTGAGAGATGACCCCACAGCTCGGGCAGCTGGCATGGAAGATAAGCTGCAGAGAGCTACTGTGCAAAGCAGCCTATGTCTAGAAGGAATAAACAAAGAACAAATTTCAGATTCCTATTGCTGAGAAAGAAGTTCAATATTCATTAGCAACAGACGTAGAAAAAAAACCTAGAGATAGAAAAAACCCCAAACAAGGATATTGTTGGCCTGAAAATAAAATTAGGGGGGAAAACTAGCCCACCACCAAAGTCCCAAGAACTATTTTGAAGCCTGATGCAAAATACATTATTTTTCAATGATCCAGGATCAATCTGAATATTCTTTTGTAGATATTGTGCTACTAAATATTTTGATTGATCTTTTAAATGCAAAGATTAGGCTACTAGTGAAAGCACATGTTGTTACTTCAAGTCTGGAGCACTTTCCATTAGCTATCTGATAATCAGTGGGGGATTTATTGAGTAATAAACTGCCTACTGGCAATAGGCTTGTAAAAGCTCAATACATCCTTATTAGTGTCTCAAAATTCTGCAATACAATAATTAGACTTTGAGTGAAACACAGATATTTTTCTGCATTCTGTAAAGTGTTGAAAAATGATTTTTTGAAGTTCTGGTTGAAGTATATTATTTGTTAAAATCCATAGGACTCACACTTGCAACTCTTGATGACTCTAAAAGGTCCACCATGGGACATGAAAAATATGTAATATTTTAAAAAATCTTTTTCATAAAAATGTAGGATACCTCTAACACTCTCTTAAAATTATGGTATTTTTCTTTGTCTGTCTTCCATGGAATAAAATGACACTTTACATGGAGCTTGCATAACATGAACAGCTCTGAAAAATATATTGGCCAACAGAGTGAATGGGGATCATAAATCTCATCTCTAGCTACCTCATAATTTTTAGTGAGCAGTTGTCTCAAAATACCCAAATGGGCAATACTGTGCTTTAGATTCAAGTTGTAAATAAATTTAGCAGACCCAAGGAATCATTCCAGTACTAAAAGCATGAAAACATAAAATTCAATGCAGTTCCAAAGTTCTACACAGCCCAGCTATAAACTACTTCTTCTTCCACAAAGACTTCTTTTGGAGATGCTAGCAGATGCTGAACTAAAGTGCAATGACAAGACATAGCTAATTTAATGGAGAACAAATTTCCTTCAAAGACACAGCATCCATAAGCATATTCTGACACACACAGGTTTTTTTTCTGCTACAACACAAACCTAAATAATTAAGACTATTTGGACTCAGACAGCAATTAGTTGCTTTTTAAGGGGTGGGAAAATGCCTCTGGTTCCAGTATCAGCCAGATAAACATAGTGACTGGGGATCTGATGGCATGTCCTACAGGACTCTTGCTTGTACCTTAAATCTCCACATACTATGATACCACAGAGGTTGTAGTCACTTCTACCTGAGGTGCTTTACCACTCTATTGTGAGAAAAAACCCAATACACACTGGCTGATCTACAACCAGCCACAACTGATGTCATCAGTCCACATTTTTAAATAAAAAGTTCTATGCATGCTGACACCACTTCCATCCCAAACTAATCAGACTCCATCCTTCCACCCTGATTCTGTATCTCCACTGAATCTTTTGCAAACTACTAAAGGTTAAGCGAGGGTGCACCTCTTCCTAATTACTCCAAAGCATACAATTTTATCCCACACAGTGGCATGCAGTTCTGGGTTAGAGGATTTTACTTCTTAAATCTTCCTCTCAACCCCTAGATTTTCATTGTTATTGTAGGGTTACCATATAGTATCTAAGTAGAATGAGTGGACAGGCAGTGTGTGCAAATTAAGACCTGAAATCTCTTCCTGCCTTTGACCTCTGCATCACACAACATCTCTAAGCCTTATTTTCCCTAAAGATAAAATGTCATTCTCAGTAAACTGGTGTGACAAGTACAGATGAGTCACGCTATTTTGAAAGCAAAACATAAAGGAGAATGTTCATCATTGAAAGGAAAATGATGAGCAAAGAACACAAAACCTGAATAAACTGCTGCAAGATCAAACTATGGGAGAAAAACTGGTTGGTATCCAACTGAAGCTGCAGGATAATAAGGGAAAAAGTAAAAGAGTGTTATAGAGCTGTTTTTATTTACAGAGATGTGTGAATCTGTAACTGTGGCTAGGTAAAAAGCTAATTCTGATACTAAGAAAAATAAGTTAATCTTATGAAATACATGCCATGTTGCATAAATCTAAATCAATCCTCAGGCAATGAACACTGCAAAGCTATTCTTTTCAGCTTTATCTTTTCCTCATTTTAGCAAAAAACAGGTCAGATAGACTATGCACTACCTGCCTCATATCAGTAAGTAAAAGACCCAAATTATCATTTATTAGAAATACTCTGTCTTGCTTTTAACACAAAATTGTTTGCTAACTGTTCCCTTAGCAACTTTAAAGCCTTAAAATAGATAGGGTAATAGTACTCTGTGTTGACATCTACAGCATTAACATCTACTCATTTATCCAGTATAAATTTCATCCCATATGAATTATTAATAGTGGTAAATAATTTTGGACAAATTATGACTTTTTCTTGTGTTCTACTTGATACCAGTGCAGTAAAGCACAGTTCATAACCAATAACACAGTGCTCACTATCTGGGAGGCAAAAAGCATCCAAATCCATCACATTTTCAGATACTAAACTATGACAAGGCTGGATGTACAAGGAGGGCAGGGAAGCTTTCTGCAAAACATTTTAAATAGGATTCAAAGCCATTCTGGATATCTACCTGTAAAGTGGGTGAGCAAAGAACATGGAACCAGACTGGTATTTTTCCTGTTTCTATGCATTGTGCAACAAATAAAGGAGATGAAAAATCTCTTTTTTGTTTTTTTTTTTTTTTTCTTTTTCTTTTTTGAGGAAGAATGAGCTTTACTTTCATACTTTTTTATATTTAAAATTCAATTATTGTTTACCTCAGTAAACGACAATGACAAGGTAACTCATCAAAAAGGACAACATGAAAAGCAGAAAAGAAAAGCTGGGTAAATAAAAGAATTTGCTGCTCCTGTTAGACACAAAAAAAAATCTTTGTTCTTTAAAAACTTGTGCAACTATAGTGACTGACAGTTTGGACAAGAGATTTTTTTATAACTCTTGGTCTTGACTTAAGTGTGAGAACTCCTGATATACGCCTTTAAGATTTCCAGGGAGTATTCTAAAAATAAAAATCAGAACAGATGTTTCCAAGATTTCTTATTTTATATAGTGGGGAAAAATTCAGCATTTCTAAGAACCTTTCCAATCTGTCTTTTTCACTGCAAGATAACAAAAGCAGGAAAAAGTTCAAATGGTTAAAAATCACCTGATGGTTACCTTATATTGCATAAGTCTTTACAGAGAGAGAAGATGCATTTTTTTATGTTAACCTGGAAACAGATTTCCAGCAAAATGCACAGAATACCCTGAATTTCATCTGACTTCTGATCCTTAGAGTAACATAGCTATAGCAGAATTAGACTCCAAGTTGTCATTATCAATATCTGAATATTCTGTGAAATATAATTATTACAGCAGGCTCTTTTAAAACAGGCAACATATAAAGTGGAAATATAACTAAATGACCCAATTTTATCCTGTTCATAACTCATCTCTAATGATAGATCATCAATGAACACTTGAAAACATGGGAAAAAAATGAAGTGATTAAGCTTCCATAAATAAGCAATAACAAGTATTTCTTTGACACCCCCCAAAAGTACAGATGTTCTTGCCAAAGAAGAATGGCTACCAAAGAATGGTGACCCAATAAAGATCTTGTACCTACCACTCTCAAATATGAATGCAATACTTCCCTTATGAGCCTTTTAGTCAGGCCAAGGAAAACAAGTGCCTATGGTTTCATTTGTTCTGATAATGTAGGAAAATTGTAATTTTCCACACATACTGTGTTTTCCAGTGAAGTCTTTAAAGTATCTATATCACATTTAAAGGGGCAAATGATCTTAAAAAATACCTTCTGGAATAGCCCAGTTAGTGGCAATTCCTTGAAATGACCCTAATTTACAACACATTGGCTGTTCTCAATCCCCAGGAAGTTGGTGAAGGCTTTTGCATAGACATCAAGGTCAGGACTATATCTAATCTCAGTTTTGTGGAGTATCCATACGAAATGTGATTATTCAACTCTGAATACAGATTCATATGCCAAAGTGCACACTGAAGTAGCTTCCAACAATCACTGTTATGCTGAACCTACTGAGTCATTGTTGATTCAACCGAGATTAAAGTAAACCAGACAAAATAAATTAGATATTCTTCCTTTGCTTGCTCAAAATGATGCCAATACCTCTGCCACCACCACCAGCCAATACAAACATTCAGCAAATTTGGTCTGTGGCTGTTCCCATGGCAAAATGCCAAGCTATGTATTAAGGCAGCCTGTTATTTCCATAATGTATGTGCTATCATCACACCCAATTCAGGTGGAGGAAAAACACAGTTGGCAATTCTCATCTCAAGGTTTCAGTCTTTGATGATTACTATAGGAAAGGAATGAAGGCATTTCTGGAGTTTTTGTGGCACTAAGGCCAACCTCACAGTGAACCATGGAAGAACAGTGGACAGGACTTAGGAAAAAATTATTTTAAATTCCTTATTCAATTAAAGGAACTTGTTTTTAAGGGCCTAAACAATATTCTTAGATTATTAGATTTCAGTTGAATGACTGGAAATATGAAATGTCAGTGGACGCTTCTTCATTTATGCTTTCTTTTATTACCTTGCTCTTCTCTGATAAGAGATGCAGTAAAAGCAAAAAAAGAAGTGAACAAAAGTCATCATCATTTTCAACTGAAATAGCAAAGAAATTTAGGGATCTGCAAGTTTAAAACAAATACATGACAGTGCACTGCAAATCCAACTTACCAGTTTATTAACTGCTCAAGACCTTGAGTAAAAAATTCATCATCTACTTCCATACTGATAATATATCATGACTGCAGTTAAACTTGACAATTGGCTATAGCCCCACATTTTGAAAAAATGACAAGCACTGTGGTACATTTGAAATGCCAGGCTGTGAACACTGTTTTTGTCTGCAGGTTATTCTTCCATATCTAGCTATAACAGTTTCATCTATAAATTTAAGCCTTCCAGGCTACATATTTCCAACCTTTAAAAATCTCTTTGCCCTAAAAGTAGTTTTCTCTAAAGCCTCTGCTTCACCAGAAGGAAGATGTAAGGGTTGTATGCATCAGGACTGAGATGCCTAGAATCAGTAAAATCATAGCTTTTCATCCTACCAGCTTACTACAGATGAAATAGATTACACAGAGCCTGCCCATGTGTGAATGCATCCATATGTATTAAAAACTGCATTCCTTGCTTGCTCTGCATCATTTTTCTTGAGAGGTTTATGTCAATATCTTTGGCAAAATTCCTCCTCCTTCCCACTGTTTTGCAGTATGCTATGAAACTGTTGCCTACTGCCTGTCTGAAAGGTGGCTGAATTTGAGCAAACTTGTAGGCACAGACTGAGCAATGGAAAGTAATGAGTGTGATAGAAATTTGAAAAATGGCATATAAATTAATGATATTATTCTGTATTTTCATTTACTAAGCTACACAATACTATTTCAGCCACAAGAAGAGCTTAAACATTACTTTATGACAGCTATGTTTAATTTGCTATTCATTACTTCTTCATACTGCTGATCCTCCACATTTACTTTGCTCTTCAGATCTGATTGAGAACATCTCCAAGTAAAATCTTCTTTTGCATTCTAGTATATATATAATTATATTTTTTTCCTATATGTCATCTATCTTCAGTTCCACACCGTTGGAGCTCTGTTATGCATCTGAAAAGTCTTACAGGTAAAAGATAAATACAAGAATTGCAATCCATGAGCTGAGTGAATCAAATGTAAATATTTCAAACAGAAGTTCCCAAGCCATGCTTAAATTCCAACCCAAAAGGCTTTTTTTTTTATTTCCTTAGATGCAATCAGTAGAGAAACACCTTTCAGTGACTACAAGAAATGCTGAATATATTGCAGATGGCACTGCAAAGGACCTGACCTTGTGACAGCAGGAGTAATTTTTCATGAAAGAAAATAAAAAATCAACTTAGTGCAACCTTAACAAACAGTCTCCTGCATGAGGCTTTGACTGGTGGAGACAATTCTTCCAAAGCCTCCACTAGTGTGACCCACATTCTGTCTGATCAATACCTGTCTGAAAATATCAGCCTTCTACCATTCGTATAAAAATGCTCAAGGCCATCTTCCTGGGTACTAAGTACACACAGTGCTGTTTGAAACCTTTCATAGCATTAGCATAGGTTTTCACAGCATTATCTAGACATTATAAGTAATAATTTGATCCAGACACCGTATCAGAGAATAAAGTGGTGTTAGAGATCAAACCACTCCCTGGCAATAATTTTTCCCTATTCAAAGCATTTAGTGATTGACTTCAGTTTCTGGGATTTCATCTGTAAGAGTGTAATGATTGCAGTGGTTAGAACACAATGGAATTTTATTTTAATAATTATTACTATTAGCCTCCAGTTATTCACTCTGCATATTTAAAAAGAGAAAATGTTCCTACCTCTGCATTATGAGATCATGGCTTCAGACTAAAAGTAATTTATTTTACTTTTATCTCTTCAATGTCACAGTCTTTTGCCTGTCCTTTGCAATGAAAACATACCACAGAACATACTACAGTTAGATGTAACCAAGCCCCCCTCTTCCACTCTACATCAATCCTGCACCCAGGGGAAAAAAAAAAAAAAAAAAAAAGGAATTAACTTTTTTTGGCATTAAAATTCCTAGTAGAACCCTCTGGCTCTTGGTAAGATTTTGTTTCTGTGGAAGAATATGAGTTGGAGGTTTTACAAGATTAAATGATCATTGATTGCTCTTGCATGAATAGAATGGAATTTACCCATCTCATTCCTTGTGACAGTATTTCAATATTTATTTTAGGACAATGAACAACAGAGAACCATGTCCCTGATGCAGTAACAGATGCACTACATACAACTTAGGGAAGGTTAAATGAATGTAAATATGAATAAGCAGTATTGTCCCCTACTGTAGGTACGTGATGAATTTTACCATATGGAAATGTAATAGGTTATCAATTCCACTAAATATTTTGGTAACAGAAAAAATCTTGTCCAGTAATAACATAAACCAGAATGTGGCTCATAGATTAAGCAACTTTAATACAGTAGCTGCTAAAACACACGTAAGATTTGTTTAGTTTAGTAGGAAACACCCTTATAAAAGACACCTGCTAGAATTATTTTCATTTTAGCTTTCCCCAGAGTTCCTCTATATGGAGAACTCTACTAGAAACATGAACTGTACAAAATACAGTTATCTCATTGAATTTGGACCACAACAGGTCCTGAATTAAAGCTTCCATTGAATGCAACTTGCAGGATTCCCTGTTTATTTTCTTGATGGACATTACATATGCATGTGAGACTTAACCATCAGAATTAACTCCTGTAAAAGGGTAGCAGTAAACTCCACAGTTAGAGAGCTGCTGGAGGATGGGACCAGCTGCTTTTTTGTCTCAGGGCCTGCAGGGGACCTTTTGCTGAGAGCCTCACAGTCTCCTTTGTGGTAGTCAGCCCTGGGCAGCAATGCACACCCACCAGGCAGCTGCAAGGCTGAGACCCTACAAAGCACCAGCCAGACACAGGTCACATTCAGTCCCTGTCCCCCATGGTCACTCCCTGACTTTGTCATCTTTGGCAGAGAGAGCTGGCACAGTCTCCCCTAAAGGGAACATGCAAACTGGCTACACACATCCAGCCCAGGCCATGGTGATCCTCAGATAAGTGTGCATATTTATATAAACAATGCCTTCTTAAATATTTTTCCTTACCTAAAAGTATAAAAGTTTTGAAAGGAATAACTCCTTCCTGAGTGGAACTCATTTTCTCTGTATTTCACACATTCACAAATATGCAATACCTAAAATACACAAGCTCCTTTTGACAGCTACGAGTGTATGGCATGGAACAGGAGGAAAAACAGGCATGTTTGAAAATTATTTATCATGTTTTCTTGGCTATCCATCATGCCATTACATTTATTCTCCACAGAGTCATCCTTTTTTGTCATTCTAGGCTGCACAATTTATTTAGCGTTCTACAGTGAATTTGACAGTGCACATGTGCATCTGACAATTTCAATATGAATACTGAGGAAATATTACATAGCATTCCATAGGCCAATACAAAAGGAAAAACAAATACTTTGTTTTCATAAAATTAAAAAAAAAAAAAGTATTTAAGCTGAAGTATTACTGTTATGTTCACAAAGTAAGACTGCCAATAAAGTGTGGATTGCAAAGTTACCAAAACAATTTAGTAGCACAAATTGATTACTTGAGGGAGTAAAAAAGGGATTCTGAAGATCATTTAAATACATAGTTATTAGTACCATTTTTCTTTTTGATTTTCAGATAATTTATAATCATTAAATACTGCTGCATTACAGTTCTTAAGAGGAACACACCACTCCCTGCAAGGTTTTTCCATTGGTTTCCAGCTTCTGGTCTTTTCAGGGTTAATTTTCAATACTTCATATCTCTAAATCCAGTCACTATTCAGGGACAGCATTAATATAATCAATGACAAAACTAATTCAGAAAAGTAGACAAGGTGGATAAATATAATAGGAGTAAAGGAGAGAAGCCATGGGAAACCAAGTTTCTTTAGTAATACCTGCCATGGGAGCTAGGACTATGCTCCAGAGAGAATTTTATATGGCCCATCCACATTAATGCAGCACTAGTGGCTAATGGACGTGGAACGGGATTAAATCCATATGGAAATGGCACTTAAAAGGTAAAAGATGGAGTAATAAAAAAATAATAAAAAAAAAAAGGACCAGTCATCTCCTCTTAAACAGTTTTAAGCCCCAGTCCATCTTCTGCAGAAGTAGTCCAATTTGCCATTGTGCATATTTAGAATATGGCACAACTGTGAATAATGCACTCCCAGAAAAGGTGAATACCCCAAAAAAACCCCTAAGATCAGCCACTAAGGGAATGGCTTCTATTAGTGCTTAGTATACTAAATCCAGCTCAGTTCTAATGGCAATGGTCAGGGGCCCTGGTCCAACAGCTGATCACTCCTTTCCATTCCTCCTCTCAACAACAAATGCTTGGGATACCCTCACATCTAGAGGGGCTGCTGCCAAGTGAAAAGAAGAGTTAAGAGAACCCTCTTCAAGGCAATTCCATGGTCTCTTAAGTGCTTGTTCAGGCTTGATGCTTCAATACTTTCCAATGTATCTAAGTCCTAATATCCTAATATATCTAAATCCATCTATTCCTAAGCTTATGATTTTAGCAAATGTGGAATTATTGGTAGGACCGAGATAGCTCCAGGCTCCTCCTCTTTTCCTCCTTGTCAGGAAATTACTTTTCCCATGTCCTCACAAATTCTGGCCTACCAGAATGCAGTTGCAGTGCATGGAATTTGCAGGATAATTTTTAGTGATTTCAAAATGTAAGGAAGGAGAAGTGCACTTGCAGTGTATTGCCAGTGAGGATAAGAGCTACTGTTTATAACTGCACTCAAGACTGGATGTGCCAGATATTTCCCCTCCACATCCCAGTAAAATATTTGGCTGTCACTCAGAAACAACTAGGACCTTGAATCAACTGAGATCCTACTGTTTTACCACCGGAAATCAGGAGGTACAATATTTATGACTAACAGTTCCACATCACCCTGAAATCTCACAGATAATCTAGTGCTATTTCTAAAGGTATTGACTCAAAAAAAGGAGCAAGGGCCTTTCCCTGTTTAAATGCGCTGCATTAAATGTTATACTGAAACAGATGAATAGAAACAGAAGACACTGGGGTGAGGAAGAACACTGCTGACTCAAGTTATGAAGAGCTCTCTCCTTTTATCCAAGGAGTTGGCTGAGCTCTCTATTGCTCCCATTTAACTAATCCCTTCACCTAACAGATAGACAGCAAGTTCTTACTTTAATGCAGCTGCCAAAGATATAATAGTTCATTTCCCTTAAAGGCTTGAGATGGGAATGTACAAAGAGGAGTCTTAGTCCTGGTCAAGGGAGCAGCTTAGGAAACAAAAATACTGGCACATAACCCCATGGTTCTTCTGTTCCCCTAGGACTAGGATCCAGCTTGTACCACTAAGCCTCACAGATGCCTGAAAAATCCCCTGTTGCTCATGTAAAGAACCACAAAGTGAAAGTGGAAAAACAGCCCCAGATGAAATTTATGGGTGTCAGATATTTTGGAACTTATAAATTTGAGGTCAGGACTTTGAGTCACATATGCTCATACTGAAGAAGAAATGTGTAACTTTTTTATCTGGGGATGTCAAGTAGGCTGGACTAAAATTTGCCTTCCCCTTAGAGGTTTGCAATGACTGACACAGTAAAATGTAAACGTTATTTATAAAGTAAGCATAAAGAATCCAAAACTTGAAGCAAAGATTGGAGAAGATCACAGAATAAGTGTGATAGGACTCCTAAATGTCAGCAATATCAGCAATTGTTCACCCCATTGAATATTGGCATTGATTGATGGCTTGCAGACACAAAGCTGCTATCTCCAAACACCTTGGCAATCTGAGGAAGCTCTCATTTTAGGAAGGTTTGTGCAGAAAGAGCAGCAGGTTAAGCACAGTGTTGTCTCCCTGATCTGAAGCTGTACTGTCAGCCTGGGTTCAGAAGTGCATAGCTACCTCCACTGACACAGCTAGACTCTGAGATGAACCAGGGATGATAATCTATGGCTTCTATAAATACTCTCACCTCTCTCTTCTCCTGTCCTGTCCTGACCAGTATATTTTACTGCTGAATCTTTCTCTTTTTGCCCTCTAATGAGGGTTCAGTTTGGCACACTCTGGGAAATGTGTCCTTGCATTGCTTTTCTGTTGAAAATGTAAGTGAAAACCAACACTTCCACCCAGTTCTCAGCCACCAGCCCAGTCTTAAATTTTCCTCAGCTGAAAGTCACACTTACTATACTGCCATAATACCCACCCTATTCTGAGACTCCTGCCAAAATACAACTCTGACTCACAAGACCAGAACATAAATATTTCTGTTCCTTAATTTTCATAACACACTCTAAAATGCCTTTTTTCCCCTAGATACAGTTCCATGGCCTATTGAAGAAGTAAAAGTTTGACTTATAACACCAAAAACATCACCACTAGCACTAGATTTATGAATAGACCACTCTCCCATTCTATGGACACAGAGTTTCAGGAAAGGACTGTCTCATCTCAAATCAATGTATTTGGAGAGGTTCCTTGAATGGCCATCAACTGCTCTCCATTTGGGGAATGATGTCAGCAGTTGTGACACTGACTTCTACAACAAGATCTGGTGCAGCTACACTTTTGCTTTAAATGTGCTTTTGAGGCATCGAAAGAATTTTTACAAAACAGCAGAAACTCAACATATTCTGAAAATGGGGTTATGACCCTAAGCTCTGTGCTTTTTGACAAGACTGCATTGATTAATCCAGCTAGATATTTAAATATTTCACTTTAGTATCTCTGCACATCACTAAAATCTAAAGTACAGATAAACTCAGTTGTTCACACCAATCAAGCTTTTCCTTACAGGTAAAGCTGCTCAACACAAACTAACTTTTTCCACCTGTAACTAGTTACAAACTCTAAAAAAAACCACCCAAGATTATAGGCATAACCTGGTTGTTTTATACAGAAGAGACTCCCAAATGAGGTAAAAAAAGGATGCTAGTCTTCCCTGCTTTGAAGGCAGCTGAGAAAATCTGAAAAAAAAAAAAACAACCTATGGTAGGGACTTGTATGATTTACTGAATAACAAACAGCTTGCCTTTTTTTTTTTTCTCCTTTTTTTAATTATGACACAGGAAAAAAATATGCACAGCAGGCAAGATATTATATAACCCTTCAGTTTACAGGCTACTATAATCCTAGAAATTAGTCTGTTACTCCTGAGCTATGCTGGTGTGACTGAGATTAGCATGAGATGCTTAGGAAGTGAAGCCATCTACGTTCTCTATTTAAAATAAGATAATGTAGTAGTTTTAACACTTAAGAAACTCCAATCAAACCATCCTTATATTTCAACAGCATGCAACAAATACTTGGGCTGGCCAGAGCATTTTAGATGTGAAGTGGTGACATGCTCAGCAGTGAATAAAGGGAATTATATTGCAGCATTGCAGAATCACAGACACACAGAATGGTTGAGGTGGGAAGGGACCCCTAGAGGTCATCTCATCTAACTCCCTGCTCAAGCAGGGCCACCCAGAGCAGGCTGACCAGGACTAATTTAAATGCTTTTTGGAGATCTTCATTAAAGGCTTATTAGATGTTACACTGTTTCATTGGGTAATACATATATAATATTTTGCTAACTGACAGAAACAAGGAAAATTATCTCTGAAACTCTTAAAAAAGTACTTGCTTATTATAATTATCACTGTGTTTGGGTGGTTATCTAAAATGATGCCTTTGAGTAAATATTACAATCTGAAAAACTGTGTAAACCAGAATGATGGAGTTTATCCAACAGACAATTCAGATACTGTTAACTTTTAAACCACATCTCAACTACGCAAAAAAAAGTTTAAAGTTTTGCGAACCCAGTCAAAGCCACTGCAAATGGAAGACAAACAACAACAAAATAAAATAAAAGTTAAAAAGTAAAAATCCTCAGAGTGAAACATAAGTGGACGTCCCAGTAAAATTACAAATCCAAACCATGAATAGTCAGTTTTGACCCTTTCTGTCTTGTCTAATCGTTACCTTAGTACGTCCTGCTCTATACATGCAATGATATGTTTTAGAACACTACTGATTTTTCTGTAATCTAAACATAAAATCATAGTCTGCCCATGGAAAAGGATGCCTCTGGTTGTCACCATTCTTCTTCAGATGCAGCTCTGATATTTCTATTTGCTATACAGTATTTCCCTAAATGGTCCACTCCAGCACAGGAAGCAATTACAGCTACTAATGATGCCTTTCTCTGCAGGATCAGCATGCCTATAAAAGGTTGCCTGATAAGGAGCTGAGGCTGAGATAAGGCTGCAAACAGATTGCTTGCCTCTCCATCAATATGCTGCGTTCTCTCAGGAACTGCACTGGATCTTACACATCCTGCTGGAAGTACTTCATACCATCATCTATATAAAACTACATGATCCTTTTATGATTGTTGCTTTTGAAAGCATGTATCTCTAGTAAAGCACTTAATTCCTCTCGCTTGGCCAGGGAACAAATGTTGATTTTCTGTGCCACCAGGGTACCTGGTGTATGTGCAGAGGGCCAGGGTGGTGAAAGAGAACAATGAATACCATCTCCTGAATGCACTGTTGTGTTCACATGTGTATTTATAGGGGGCTATAAAGACTCAGCTAAGTCACAAATTATCTGATGCATGCAGGACTTCATGACACAGAGCTGTAGTACTATCTCCTGAGATTAAGGGTGGGGCAGAGAGCTATTTCTCAGCACAAACACTGTGGTTGCTCTGAAAAAGAATATACCATCTCCTTTTCCCAAGCTTTTGCAAGCAATGCTATCTTGTCCCAGTTACACTTGAATGTGTTAGGCAATAAAAAATATGGAGTTGTTTAAACTTTTATTTCAAGATGGGCAAGATGGCAATTCAAACTCAAGCTCAAAACAGAAGGCATGTTTATTCCTTCAGCATGGAAGCATTCCTGTGACTGCAACAGAGATACTCCTTACTTGAACGAACCTTATTGCTAAAGAGCCAGACCTGCCCTTGGTTTACAGCAGACCCTGTGGTGAGATCAATGGAGAAGGCTGCTTAAAAAACAGTGGTACGGCATGGCAAAGATATTTATTACCATGAGTTTCCCATCCCAGTGCAGGAAATCCCCTAGCAGGGTGTTTCTGTGAAGATTCCGATGGTTTGAAATCAATGAGATGCAGTGCTGAGGAGAACGTGAAGATGCTGACTGGCTCAGGGAGTGAGCTGTTTGTGAGCAGCTGTGCTGTGGCCTTCCAGCTGTGCAGGGTGTGCTGCCAGCCCAACCTGCCTCACTTCCAGACACAAGATCATTTGCAAGTGGTGCTTTCTGCTAGCTGTTGAATATAGACACAGCGGCTGTGGGTTAAATAGAAACAGCACCTAGTGCTAGACTGCTTGCTTGCTATTTTGGAAACAAAGTCAGTGATCTGAGGCGGTTCCAAAGTCCTGAACACTCAAATTAGTGCTGGGGAAGATAAACTGGAAACATATGAAGAGACGAGGTGATTTGGTAAAAAAATAGAACCACTTATATAGGTCTGTAATTCATCACAAACTTCCAAGGAAGGAAGGAAGGAAGATCATGATATACAATACACTCAAGCTAAAGGTGCCTGCTCTCTCTCTGCTGCCCACAATCACCCACTGTTAATGGACACAAACACTCTTCTTTGAAGGACTGTGCTGGCCACCTGGTTAGATTTCCACCCTACATGATAATCCAGAAGCACAGAGCTGTGTAATATAAGCAGTGTAAAATACCCTGTCCTAATTTTCTCTTGCTGTTGGAGAGGGAAAGGGAATGAGACACAGCCTTCCACACTTCCATCAGAAGCTCTGTTCTATTTCAACAGAGTTGCTATGGTAAACAAAAACTTCAAAAAAGGCAGTTTACTACTATGAATCCTCTACTTCTGATAAGACCTCTGATTATTTTCCTGGACTATATGTCACCCCAGACTACTGCTATAACTACACAGCACAACTAAACCAAAAAATAAGACAGAAATGCTATGGACCTTCATCTCTCTAGAAACAGAGATGTTATTACTGTGATTCACACATTATTCACCTTGACACTACATAATGTTCCCAAAGTAGCAAAAAGCCAAAGAAAAGAATATAATATTTTGAGCTGTAAAGACATTTTAAACTTGCTAAAAACATCCAAAAATATAATAGATATCAAATATAATATCACATAGATATATATGAACTTTGTGGTAATAAAAAAATATATGTGAAATCAGTATGGCCAAACTTTTTTCTGTAACAGAGATGGCTAGAAATGTAGTTCTTTTTATCCTTTTTATAAACAAACTTGAAGATAAAATGGATGTCAAAGGAAAAATCATGAAACATGGCAATACTATGTCAGTTTCAAGTACTTAAACACCAGTGTTGTCAACTGGAAGGTGGGAGAACAAACAGAAAGCAATGCCTTTACATAGGCTGCAGACAGGAAAATAGTAACACAGTGAGAATGAGGAGGAAAAAAATCAGAATATAACAGGCAAAATAAGCTGTTTGACATGGACCAAAAGTCTTTAAATATACAGCTAGATCTAGTTTAATTAAAAAATATTTTTAAAATTAAAATGAAATTATTTTTTTCTTCACATCATGCCAATGGCGGGTTGAAAAAAAGAGAAACAGAGCAATCTCTGGCTGGTCTGAGGTGATTGAGGTTAAAATTTTCATTGGAAACAGAACTCAAAAAAACCCCTTTCTTGTCATGGCTTTCTAGCTGGTGGCCACAAATGAGACCTCCAAAAGTAGCTTCTCTTGGCCCTGTTGTATTTTCTCACTTCTCATTTTACACTCTTCATTGCATACAACAAAGAGAGTGTTTAGTATTCAGCCCTTACCCTGTTATAAAAGATGCTTTTTTACTTCAGCACACAGAATTTAATTTACATCATTTTTCTCAGTGGGTTTTTTACAAGATAATCTAATGATTCAGCAAGTGAAAGAATCTGTCCCACTATATGCCACAAAGAGTAATCATAACTATTATTTTTTGTGATATGCTAGGCCATCATCTTGCTGGCTATACCTAATTCAATGACAGGCTGTTGCCCCTCAGGAATTCTGCAGATCTCTTCTAAACATAACAAAGTGAGAATGTTTCCTAACTGTGCATCAATCAGAGATTTTTTAAGATAATTCCAGAAAGCAAATATACTCAGGCTATTATGGAGGCACATGAGTGGAGGGCTATTTGGAGTGTGGATAGGTAGATCTCTTTACTCTATGGTTTTGGGGAGAAAAAAAGAAAAACCAAACCAAAAAAACAAACAAACAAACAAAAAAAACCCCAAAATCTCCAAAGAACTCCTCCCATATTAATGAAAATTTTAATCATAATCCTTGAGGTAATCGTAGTGACGACTTCTTGAATTTTCAGAAATTTTGGACCAATTGCTTTGAAGTCTGAATGTCTTAAATCCTCTTATAGATATCAACTCTGATGCAAAGTAACTCCACTCCTTTTTCAGAACTTGCACAATGAAGGATGAAGCAAAATGACAGTGGCAAGTATGCATACACACATGTAGAGCACTGACTTGTGTTTTCTTTGTATGCATCTTTCTACAAACAAGCAATATTGTGATTTTTAGTATTGCAAAATATTATTATTTCTTCATATTTTTCTTGTTACTCATGTAGAGGATTTTGGATTGTGGCTCTACCATCATGACACCATTTTTCACTAGGTATCCAATATGTGAATTCCATTTTGTATTAACATATTTTCTTTTACTTTTTAATAAAATAATTATCTTCTCTCTGCCACAATTTGTTCACAGCGGCAGGGGTTGGAACTATTAAAAAAGTAGGTTTTTAATATAAACCATTTCAGAATTTCAGTCCTCTTTCTGAAATCCTTGTTTGATTGAGGACCACAGTGTCTTACCAGTAACTCAGCTAGATGATGTTTCATTCCCCTTCTGAGGTTTAGGTTTAAGTGAAATTGCAGTTATCTTGGACTACAGAAAGCATTTTTTTTATCTACCAACAAGACTTGAAAGCTGGCTTATATAAAAAAATTCTTTTTACTTCTGAGAAAGTAGTCAAAAACTGGGTATATGACATGGAATACCATTCTCTTAAGATAGTTCCTGAGCAAGTGTTTATTTACTTCCAGTGTATGAAGGAAAGAAAATAAATAGCAGTGCATCCAGGAAGATGGAGGAAAAAAGAAAAAACATGAGTAAAAACCCAGAAAACCCCACAAGATTTTATTGAGCGAAGGAATCATTTAGAAACTGGAATCAACAAACAACTGCAAGGCAAAAAAATCAAGGCACATCCAAGCCATAAAACAGCAATAACCAGATAAAATTATTTGCTGGACCTCACAGCATCTTTTAGCTGATGAACAGACCAATTTTGTTGTGTTGCACCTAACACAACCAGTGGGCACCTAACACTGGTACGTTGAGAATGCCCATCACAAAACTGCTTATTCAGTAAGAGACACCCAAGCAATGACTGGATTGATCAGTGACTAAAATACTTACAGATGGCCACAGATGGGACATTTGAGAAGAACACACTATGGAGGCCTGAATTATGTTCATAATTTTCCTGGCAATGTGGTAGATAATCATCATGCAACAGGAAAGTATAAATCTTGAGGTCAGTAGTCCTAGATCTGTTCTATCAAGCTACAGAAATTCCAGTGATGAGTACATATGCAGACATTAATCAAATTCAGCAGTACTCATTCCTCTCTGATAACTGCAATTGTGATAAAACTAACATATGAAAAATTAGTTTTAGCCCATTGGAATTTTCCTTTAAAACTACACTGGCTGAAATTTTTCACACATTTTGATTATCCATGTTGCCTTTAAGATAATGATGATGTGACAATGGTAAGAATAACAACAACAATCCCCACCAGGAACAGGAAAAATCTATCAATCAAAAAAAAAAAAAAAAATTAAGATGGGTAGTATTTAAGGAGAATTTTGCTAAGAACTGACATTATTAACACACTTTAAAGCCTATAGTATAGCATGTAAAGTTTTTAAAAGTCCTCAAGAATTACAGACTCTAAAGAACTTTTACTTCTTTCCTACTAGGACATCAGTTCTGCCCAGTAACACCAGATCAAGCCTTTTACAAATGCCATAATCTTATGTTAGAACTTGCTAGGTTTTTCTGCTCAGATTGAAAAGCTTTTGCAGACACCCTTTCCTCTAATAGCTAAAAACCTTTCCATTTGTTTTGTGTTTGTTCTCACTTTTTCTTTGTGCTAATGCAGTCCCTTAGTTCATTCATCTCAAATGTTTACCTACTTAGTGTTATAACAGAGAATAAAACTCTATTAAAATAAAAATGCCCTTAGCTGTTTGTTTTGCTGGAATAAGAAGCCCCGATCTTCAAGCTGCTCCATAGAAAATAGCTCTTTCCTGCCACTTAGCCTTATATCTCTTCAGGAAAAAAACCAGAGCTTTTTATGAAGCCCTAAATTCATAACCTTCCAATTCTCACAGTAAAATTCAATTCTACTGATATTACTTCTCCCCTTAAGGTGATCCCATTTTCCTCCTGTATTGTGATCTTTCCCATTGTTCTTAATCTCTGAAAATCTAGAGTATCGAGCCATTTTCTCTTTCTCTCTCTCATGGATGTTTAGAACATTCCTTTGTAGTTTCTGGAATGACTTTAAGAGTCATTTATTCCTGCCAAAAGAAGCACGTAGGTACATGCTAGAATTTTTAGCAGTTGTTAGATCCTAACTTGGACTAAATTCTGTGATGCTGTACTTTTGGATTCTCATTATGGGCATTCCAGTGTCTCTTGGTACTTAACATATTCTTACACTCTGACTGGTTGCAACTTGAAATTTCTCTACAAACAAATGTCTAGATATTGATCTTCCACAGATCTAGACTGTGAAAGCTCAGTGATCACCCATCTATCTGAAAAGTCAATGCAGAACATCTGGAAAATCTTATTAGAATACTTTCTGAAGCACTTTTTTTCCCCCTTTTATTAATTATACATTCAAGAACAATATAGCAATTTTCCCTGTCTACTGTGACCAAGTTATGAAACACACTAGTTATGAAACTAGTGTGTTTCATAACTTGGTCATCCAGATTCAACATGTACTGTTTCCAAGTGATTAGGCTGTCACATGCAGCTACCAAAAATACAGGAATTACTTTGCTCTCCAACTATATATGTGTTCTGAAGGAAAGCCTTTCCCTGAAGAATGCAGCATGCAAAAGGGAAGCCCACCACAGACACTGCTCAGAAGCAAGAGGAACCCTGATAGAACAGTGAAGACAGCAACTTTTCCTCAACTCAGTGAAAGACCCTCTTATCCCCTCTACATTCTCAGGACTTTTCTATGAGACTAGAAATTGAGTTCCCTTGCTTTTAGGCATCAGAGGGTACATCAATCTCAGTCTTGCTAAATGGATTCTAGATTTAATATGAAATATGACTAATAACTTTTTATCCAGGAAACATGTACTTCTGTTTTCTTAAGAAAGAAGCTGCCTTAATGGCTTCTGAATAGAATTGTACTTAGTTAGCCTGTTCAAAACCCAAAGGGGAAACAGTCAAAGATTGCAACAGGAGAATTTGCACTAGTATCATTACTTTTCTTGTTAGTACTATTCTTACTTTGATGGTCACATTTCCATAAATGCTTAATTCTTCTTGAAGACTAGTAAAGTCTAAACTGACACAAAAAAAAATGCAACTGTGATAAAATATTGGCTTTTCACCTACTTTGAATCTGCCACATGACAAATGATTCATATATTTTTGTTCATCATCTGTTCTTTCACTTAAAGCCAAAGTGCCCTATCAGTGAGGCTGACAAATTGCAGTCTTGAAATTATGCCAAATATGAGTTTACCCAGAGATTTCTTTAAAAGCTCACTAGCAGGTAGGCACACATGAGGAGGTCAGACAGATAGTCTTCCTCTTGGAAAACTGCATTTGTTTGGCTTTTCATGTGGCTGATAAACCAAAACAGTTTCAACACAGTTAACTCTTGGCCGAGAAGAGATGTTACTACCATGGTGCTTGTGCCTGTGTCAGAGTCAGGGCATTTGTCTTTCATAACAAGCCCACAGCACCCTTCAAAGTGGGAATGGACAATGTTTCTTCTATTTAATCCTATATCTGAGTAATTTTGTTGGCTGTGGTTTTGAGTGACAGGACTTTGAGAGGATGATAGTGGTGGAGAGGGAGAAGCATAATTTCTTGTCTGTATTAACTATATTTGGTCTACCACCTCATTTTCACCTTTTTTTTTAATGACAGATAAAGCTACAAAATCCCTTAGATACAGAGCAGTAAGAGGGGGATAGGTTTATTGCAAAAAATCTCCCTTTTTTGTGCAATTTCCATGGAAATTTTACTCAAACACCATGTTTATGTTTTGGGTTTTTGTTTTATTGTTTTTTTTTTTTTTTTCTGGTAATCTGCTGCCAGTGCTCTGGATTATTAGAAGTGCTATATACTTGACCTGGATTTTATTCCTCTTACTATTGTGTCAACCTCCGATGCTTCAAGTAACAGAGTTTTAAAAAAAACAAGCCAAAAAACCCCCAGTACCAACCAAGCACACCAAACCAATCTAGGCTTTAATCTTCTCAGCTCACAAAGCAAAGGACAGTTGTGTCTGACCAGTGCCTAAATAGTAGCCTTCAAAGGAAGAAAAGTTAAAGGAGATGCATGTACCATCATTATGCATCCCAAAGGAAATGGTCTTTGCTCTGAAGATTCTTCCTGCAGTTTTGGGAAAACTGATTTTTCTCTGCCTCTCTATGCCCTCATTAAAGGAAAAAATAAGCTTGATTCGCCACTGTCTCCTTAAATTTTAGTGAAAAATGAATAGATCACATAGGTAGTGTACAGAAAACACTAAGAAAACAGTATCCACAGTAACTCTGACTCTGCCACACTAGCGAATTGCTGCATGTATTTGAGATATCTAGTTTAGATTGACAAATGAGGTTCCCCCTGGGGCCAGTGGAAATACACAGGCTCCTCCAAACGATTCCGAACATTTTGTGTGGAGCTTTTCTCCCTCTTTTCCAGAGATAACCTAAGTGTCAACACATACAACTCTCTGTTTGTGTATGTATCACACAGCCCATTCCTTATCAACCAGATCCCAGTGATCATCACCAGTCTCATGGTGTAGCTTTCCTAAAGGACATTGTGCCCTGGTGATCAAGGAGCCTTCCTCCAGTAGGTCAGCAAAGCAAGCCTGGAAAGGAAATTGGTCTTTGATATCACTGAAAGGAAAAGGATACAGACCTGCCACTAGCTTGCCCCTACTATGTGATTTAAAACAGAAGAAAACTAAAAAGTCCTGGGCTCAATTAACGTTTACTCCTCTAGCTCAAAGGAGCCTGCAGCTCTGGGGAAGCTGGAAAGTTAAGAAAAAATCTGATTACAGCTGCAGATATCATGAGCTGGGACCTAATTTTAAGATCAGTATATCTCAAGCAAATAAAGGGACTCCTGAGAGCCCAGCATTTTTAAAATACAGCCATTAATTTAGATGCTTAATTATGAATTTGGAGTCTACCATAGACACATGTTTCCAAATGCCGGAGTGCAAACTGCTTCAGCATCTCTAATTCCTTTTTTAGGGCTCCATAAGTGTGTGCAAGAGTGGATAACATAACAATTATGTTATTCAAACAAAATACTGCACACATGTAAATGAGTTTTGCCAAGACAGTAGGCAGATATTTGGAAAGCTAGAGCTTAAAATGCAACAGCACGACTCTGTCATTTATAAAAGGAATTTTCGCTTGCTATCATTATCCATGGCTACTTGCCAACAGTCACTTGATAAAAATCTGAGGTACTAATGTACACATAGCTTGATTTAGAAAATTCAGCAAGTCATTAACCCTAAGCAATATATGCTTATCTTTGTGGGTGATGCTGTCAATGTTTAATTTCCTGTAGATCATAAATTCAATAGAGAGTTGACAGTGCTGCCTGGAGTAAGAAGGGGGAAAATTCCCTTTTAATAACTCATCCTATTGATTATTTTCTTTCCCAGTGAAGCTCTCTTTAAGCTATTTGGACAGTAAGATCATTCCTGCAAGTCACAAGAGATGTATGATTCATCGTGGCCCTCTGAACAAAATAAATGGGGGAAAGAAAGAAAGAGGTCTTTCAGTCCTTTCATCAACCTTTCTTAGATTCCTTGAGCTTTCCAAAATTTTTTTCTTGTAAGTCTTACATTCTTCTGAATGATTTACCTGTTTAGGAAATGCTTTTCTCGGAGAAATCACTTTCCTCCTTCATGATTAACTATTAATGTTGTATTATTAATGCAACATGTTGCATTCTTTGTTTTATTCATGCTGTTATCAAAACCATCACTTTTACTCTGCCCATTTCAATAGCCCCTTGAATACACAGTAATATTATGTAAGACATGATCCTATTTTCAAATAATCAGATATCTACTACCAACATGGGGAAAAATCCAACAGATGGTGCCTGAGCAAGTCTATGGTGGTGAACAGAAGTCATTCCATTGACTCAACCCCCAGGAGGCATGAGCTGCAGTCTCCTGTCAACCATGTTCTCCACCAAAATATTAGGGAAAGGTGCAGATGTCTGATACTCCTATGCTGGAGATCTGGAAACTGGCAAATGACTTAACTTTGACAGTGGATTCAAGTTTGGCATGAAGTTATTTATGGATATCCTGTAAAGTCTAGCAACTTCTAAGCAAATAGCTTTAGAGTAACTTATTTTAGACTTTTAGACTAAGCAATGTGCATCAGCCCTCTCAAATTTATATTCAACTGGGAACCGTATGGCTACTTTTAAGTTGATATATCTGTCAACAGAAAAGAAACATCAAATACAAAAAAATGCTATGTTCAGAGAAGTATTGTCACATTCCTACAGAGCCATGTTTATAAACCTATGAGTAGTTTTTATTTAGCAACATATGTAGCTTTAACATTTATACAAAACAGCACTACTACTGCAGTCTATTTCAGTATTCAGTACACAAAAGATTTCACAGATTTTGGAGAGGCTGTGTTATGCTACAGCTCAGCATCTCTGATGTTCAAAGGCTTGCTGTTAAAACTTCCTGGACAGCAGCAGTCAGCTGCTCTCCATGGGCAAGGTCATACCACATAGCCTTATTAGTTGATGTTCTATTTTTTTTTTTTGTTTGAAATGAAAATCTTAGTAAAAATTCATTGAGAGGAAATTTGTACCACTTTGTAGTTTGCTACAAAAGCCTACAATCCAATTATACTCCTGGGGAGAAAAAAGTGTATTGCCAGCTTCAGTGGCAGGACAGCAGTGTTTAACCAAGAACAGCTCTTACTGCCTCATCCCAGTCTGATTAGCAGTTCCAAAACTTTTAGACAAGATCAAGATTTTCACTGCAGGAATTGAACTGCCATAATGATCCAGCCTGAAGATGAAGTCCCACAGACAGCCCCAGAGCTGCAGATCTCCCTCCAGAGGTACATTTACCATGTACTGGGCTTCTGACTAGAACCAGAGTAATCCAAACATCTCATTCAGGTGAATGAGCACCATGCCATGACTGTGGTTTGAATAAGTGGCTCTTACAACATCAGAGCAATCAGAGGATGGCATTTGCAAATGAGCATGATCCTGGGTAGCTTTGGATGGATCTTAAATGGGTATAGCCACTCCAGGTCAATAACTGGTATACACTAACCACACTGACTAGAAAATGTTGACAAATTACATCCACACAGACAGCTAAAGAGAAAGAAAAACTTTTAAAAATATTACATCATTTTTGTTTTGTTTTGTTTTTTGGGGTTTTTTTCCATTAGACCTTTTAAAAAAGTGCAATTGATCCATAGGAACCTAAAGGCCAGACAATCTGGAAGAAAAAATGTTCATTGACAGGAGAACATACTGAGAGGTTTTTTCCCCAAAAAAAAATTCAACAAGATTTATACTTATTTTAAAAAGGTAGGATTCTAGAGTCAGTCTAAAAAGGAAGAACAAAATTTCAGATTTCAGAAAGCTCTTAGAGCAAAAAAGAAAAGGCAAATGCTATTTATGTTACCTAGCTGTTGGAGTCAGGAAATGAAAAGCATAAATACTGCTGCTGTAATAGCCAGCCAATGTGGGAACCATCTCACTTAGAAATGTTTATTGTAATCAAACATATGCATGTTTAGGCACTGCAGATCTAGGGTCACTGCATTTAAAAAAACAACTGAGCAAAGGGACTGCATTTTATGGGAACTCTCCAGATTGGAAACAGCTGTGAAGCTGCCAGAAAATAAAGGACATGGTATGTCAGCCAGAGAAATGCCTTTCTCTGAGGATTCTTCAGTTACAGAAAAATATCCATACAGGACTGGGGAAAAAATTGATTGTTTAATCTCCATTCACCATCACTGCTATTCACCTGCCCATGATGATGGTGGACTGTGTGTTCTGTGCCCACCTCAGCTGGTGATGGCTGTGAAAGAGCTCTGCTCACTGCACAAGTCCCACTGCCCTCTGAACTGTGGCTGAAGACAAAAATAAATGTCAAAATCCCAGAAGCAAGAGAAGATAACCTACATCATGACAGATCACATGGGCAAAGATTTACTGCCACAACAATAGAAACATGTGCAGAAAGAGTGATAAAAATTAATGTAGGAGTGATGCTGCCCCTTGGTTTGTAGGAAAAGTCATATGATTCATTTTTTTAAAGTGATAAGTTAGGATATATCTTGCTGCATGGCAATTTGTTTTGCTTGAGAGTGATTTTTTTTTCTCCTGCTGTTTTTAAGGCAGTAAGGTATGAAAAATGGAAGTTACATCAGCAAAACATCTTATCATGGCTCCTACAGCACTTCCAACAAGGGGATTTAAAGCCTAAAACAGTTCTGCAAATCTAGAAGGGATGATCTACATTAATACAGAAGAACTGAATAGTTCTTGTCAAAACCCTCACAAATTCTACATGATCTGTAACAGAAGCATTTAGGACAAAAAAAACCCTAGCTGACCCTAACTAAAAATAACACTACTTGGCCATACCTACATAAAAGGGCATAACAGGATTACTGTGTTCTCATATTGTCATTCTATATTTCTCTTCATCAAGCCTATGCAAAAAAATCTCCTTACAGACAACTTTTTTGTAGATTATGTGAATGATGCAAGCTGAAAAAAAAGAAAAATTAAATAATAAAATGAAGAATAGCTGTAGTCAAGTGGAAACCACTGTATTTTAACAGTCTGTGTGCAATGCAACATGTTATGTACTTGGTGACCCACTCATCCACTTCTTTTTCTTTGTATGGCTTCCAAAACTGACACTTCTTTATGTAAAAGGACAAGAATTCTCATCATCCTGTGAAGAATTGCCTCTTCACAAAACTAAAGCAAAATTGTGGCTCTCACATATTTTTTGTTAATTTTGCAAGTGGTTTTGTTACATCAGAGAGTGTTTTTCATCACAAAATAAATTAATTAATTAAATTTTAAATTTATTGCTTTTTGTTAATACAATTTTAATTTCTTTAGGTTTTCTTTCTTTGAAAAGATTTTATTGCTAAAAGCAGTTATTTGAACTCCTTACTTATTTCCTGTGTTATTTTAGTATCAATAACTTATATTAGTAACAAACTAATTTGCAAAAGAACTGATCCCCTAAAAAGAAAATTGTTCTGAACTAGTAGTACAATAGCTAAAGGGCCTGTAAATTACAACACACATGGGTCTTGTCAACAAACTTTATGTGACCCACTACTGCTTTAAGCACTTCTGGAATACCTAGAACTCAACATGTCTAGGGTTTTCTTTTCTCCATAATCACCAAGAAGCAAGCAAAATAAGAATTTAATTCCATCATATCCAAGGGCTGGTAAGTTTCTCCTGCAATTAAATTAGTATTGTCATTATTAATTGAATTAAAAAAAAAAAAAAAACCTGGTTACTGTTTCCTTAACGAATGCTGACTCTTCAGCCTACTAAAAATCAATTTTTTATTTCTGAAAACTCTAACCCTTTCCACCCATTAACAAATTAGCATTGATTCATAGATACCACTGAATATAAGCAAAAATTACTATATTTTGAACATATTAAAAAATCAGCAAGCTATATTATTAATATTGTGACGTTCAGATTTTTTAAAGTAGCAGAATCTATTTAAACCCCCTCCCCTTGTCCCCTCACCATGGTTCACAGCATATGAGGCCTGAAGTATGTCTGATGCTCACAAACTGCAATAAAGATGACATTATGAGATATATTCCCTGGGAGTAGATACTTGTGCTACTCACATAGATTCCAGTAAATCTATTTTTATACTTTCCAAGATGGACCACTGAGCTGGAAATGTCCCTGACAGAAATATGGGTTTCTATCTGTATGATTAACTAAATAAACATAATGAAATCTCTCCACATGTTTTGCAGGAAAAAATAGAATCAATGAATTCTGAGCACTCCTTTTAGGATTTCTTTAGCACAAAAATAGCAGTGAAAGTCTATCAAGGACCAGAAAAAGAATTCTGCTTACTCAGTGCAATTGTTCTGGCTTGTCTAGGAGTATTGAAAAGAGGCAAGATACCCCAGAATCTTTGACTCAGGGGCAAGCCAAGGTTTTTAGCAGAGCAGTTGGTATCTCTATTATTATAACCTCTCAGCATGTTCCCTCTGCTTATTCATGGACTTCAGGACTGCTGCACAGCTTCAACTCACTTCACAAAGGTTCCTGTGAGGCAGCAATTAAGTGACTCATGGAAAAGATCAGCACAAGATACAGAAGATTCAGGTTTAAAAATAAGAATCCTCAATCACTGAGAGAACACTCTTTTTTTTTTTTTTTTTTTTAATGTCACCTAGAAGGTCAAAATGCCATGAGCTAATTGCTTTTTGAAATTTTTGAAAAGATAAAAATGAAGCATTTATCCTCACATTGTACTTTGAAATGTAGGTGTGTTAGTGACTGTGGTTAAGAGACTACACCTGAACAAGCATAGCACTGAGGACCAGCCATCATGAGCAGTCAGGAGTGACACATCTGCAGAGCATTTGCAAAAAAAAATGTAACCTCTGCCTACCTGAGGCTCCTGTTTGATGGAGTTACCAAAATACACCTTGAGAAAAGGCTGGGATCATTGAAGCACTGTGTTACTCTGAGTACCACAGTCTGCTCTGGGAAGGGATTTTAGATCAGAACCAAGCAGTACTACAAGACCAAGGGCCAGGACTTGTGTGTATATCCCAGCAAACCTGAGCCTTGCCACTCAGAGACCAGCACAGCCAGCTCCCAGCTCTGCCCTCAGATGGCAGTGGGCCTCCCCCTCCCCAGCACTGACAAGAAACAGTCCTTCCCACCCCACCTCAGGACAGCTACATTCTGATGAACACCCCACTGGCCAGAAGGAAGCTGGCTCATCTGCATGCCCTTCAGATATTTCGACAAGCTAAGCATTGAACTGGAACTCCTAGGGTCTTAAAGCTTTTCCACATATCTTTTACAAATTCAGTATTTACATACTAAAAAAGAACATTTTCTCTCATGAATGGAAAAGCATCTCAACAGGAACACACATTGCTTCCTGCTGCTGTATGAAATATACCCTTAAGGACTTTAATAATACATTTGGTCTAGCCATTAAATAGCTTTATGAAATCATCATAAAGGACTAATTTTCACAGGAGTGATTTGAAAGCAAACTAGCTCCAGATTTTACATCTTTCATGAATAACATGTGTACTTTTAAAACCAAGGATGGCTGATAATGTTAGATAAATTTAATAAACCTTGATGGCCCTCTGCTTGGCATTACACTGATCTCAGTCCTAAATGAAGTGAGTTCATAACCTGCTTTGTCATTAGATTGGCATAGATTCCTGGCTACTCCTTTGTATCTGCTATTACAAAAATCTCTTTGTCATACACAAAGAGATGGAATTTGACACCAAAATACACCTAAGCCATTCACTCAAGAGGTATTATGTAAAGCTATTAAATGCTTTTTGTACATAATGTTTTAAAGTTTCATATCCAGCTTAGTATTTTTCATTGACAAACCAAACCAAACTGAAACCCAAACCAAATCAAAAGAACAAACCTAAAAATCTGAACTTAATGTCTTATTTTGAAGAAGCTCCAGTTTTTGAGCTATTTACAGTGGTAGCTCTAATTGTGACTTTGCAATGTAGCCTGTAACTTTCACAAATTTCCATGTTATTTATGCTAATTATCTGTTAAAAACACAATAGCCCTTAAGTACCTTCCCTGAATAGATATAGAAATGTTAAATCTTTCTTTCCCTTCTCGACCCTAAAGTAATTTATTCAAATTTTAAAAGCACTTTATAATTCAAAAATATTTAACCCTACTAATGCCATACAATATTCTCTCTATAGTTTACGACAAAAACCTTTTACTTGAAACACAGTAAGTGCCAGTTAAGGTGGTATGAAGCACAAACATACAAGTTTTTCCTATTGTAAGAAGAAGTAATTTCTGTTGAAAAACTCAGTCTCCATTTCACACATGGAATCCACAGATTTTCTGACTATCCTCCCCCATCTGTGATGTAGGCAGGAGTGGCATTACCTATTGTGCAGAGCAAAGTTGATTCCACAGAGAACAAAATGCAAGAACCAAAGTTTTGACAAGGAAAAATTTACTTTCCTTTCTAGTAAGAAAAGATGGCTGGGTGGAACACCCTAGCTCCTCCATTCCCCAGAGCAAATTGGCCACTGATCTTGAACGCACACAGAGCTCTTGAGTAGCACTTGAAAATGCCAGATGATGTCTTCAAACCATAAAGCAATTTGTATTTGCTAGTATAAAGGTTGGCATGCCTAAAAAGGACAAACTAATAAATTAGTTTTTAAAACCACTGCAAAGTAGCTATTTAGTGCTGTTCTGCAGAGCAGTGTCTTTGCAGGCACTTAGAAAAGTCTTCTTCCCATGCTATCCATACATAACCAATTATCCACAGTGGGAGTGATGTGCATGCCTGAAAGGAAAAAAGCCCCTGAACATGGATTTCACAGTAATGACAGCACTGCATCAAAGTGGGCAGAAAAGTGCTGAATGGATTGTGGTAAATTTCTCACACCAGATTAATCCAAAGGTTGCTTTGTAGGACCAGGAACAGGATGAAAATTAAAGTGGTTTTTTTTCAGTTTTCATGCTCAATTGAGAAGCTCTTTCAATTGTTTGACTTCTAAATGAGGTCCTATCCTTTAAATATCCTACCTAAAAGACATAACAAAAGCCAAGGAAATTTGTCTTTCTAAAAAAAAAAACAAACAAACAAAAAATCAAAAAAACCAACCAACCACCACACCAGCTTACTGTAATGCAACAGATCTATAATAGACTGCTAAGTAGGCAGTGGTAGCAAACACTTTTCCAAGACACTTCCTTCTGTGAATTCCCACAAGAACAATAACTTCTTCGGCACTAAATGATACCTTAAACACTCAAACACCAGATTGTATTGCAGAATCCTCTATGTACAAACACAAGAAGAATCTCTCAGTGGTACACAACTAGTTAATAGCCAACAGCAGAACTGAGCTGTTTCTTGCAAAACATACCAGTAATCACTTGTCACAGCGTACTAGATTTTATGGAAAATGGAAGGCAGAGAAAGAAAAGCTCTATTAAATCTCTTATACAGTCCACAGAAAGTGTTAATAGCAAAATCTTCCCTTACAAAATCGTTTTGATCCTGAAAGAGATTCAGTGTAGCACATGTGGAAAAAAAGCAAGGCTTCTACTTTTCAGAGCCGTGAGACAGAAGAGGTACCACTACAGCTGGACAGCAGGCATAGCAGGGTGCTGAAACCACTTGCACGTTCAATCCCTTGCCATGCAGAGTGCAAAGCAAACGAGCTGTAGCACAGCTATTGGCAATTACTGGTGCTCCTGCATCTCAAGAGATACCAGCTGAAGTGCGATACAGAACAGAGCCCTTCCCAGGCCCCCTGGGAACTGAATGGATGACAGCAATTTCCAAGGATTTTGTACTCTGGCTTTGCTCCAAATTACATCAAAACTGCAACACTTCAAATAATCTTGGAAGAAAATTCCATGTCTCCTTTGATTATTTGTTTATTGTTCGCACTTATTTCTATATAAATCAAAATAGATTAAAAAAGGGATCCAAAGAATCACTTCGAAACCAAGAACTCAAAAAGATGTATTCCAAAATATTAAAATGTGTTCTGTCTGACAGTCTATTTTTATTTTTTGAAGCAAGTCTCCTGCAGTTGACCTGCTTTGTAAAGTATTTTGATTTCAACAGAGCTGCATTTTCCAGGAGAGCTTTCACACTCCCAAAATTTGTAGATTTCCTCCATCTGTCTCTCACTTAGCCAAGATACACATTTAAATTTTATTCATTTTTTATCTTCAGCTCATTATACAACCTCTGTCATTCTTCAACTGATTCTTACTTTTCCATTCCTCACCAACAATCTATTTATTTCTGGCTGTGTGAAAGTGCATGGGCACTGGGTCTGCTGGAGTTATCAGTGAGATACCACACCTTGGCCCAACAAACACAGCAATACATGTAGTACATTTATAGTTCTGCACAAGTCTTTTCAAGCAAATATCAAGGGTCTAGGTCAAATAACTACATTGCTTTGTCAACACTGCAGCTGGCATAGTACAGCAGAAACTCCAGTGAATTAAGTTCCATGTGTACTGTCTACTGGTACATCCCACTCTACAGCCAGGTAATTTCTTTCCTTCTTCTTTGCTATTTATCCATCTGATCCAACTCCATCCTCACAGATCTGGGCACAAAGTGTGAAGCTTTTCAGACAGCCACTGAAATAAATCTGAACACACAGTTTCTCAGGTCTCCCACATCACTGCAAGTGTGCAGTGATTCTTCCACCAGGGAAAGATCAGAGCACCAGCCAGAGAAGAACTCAGATTTCTACTGACAGCACATGCCATCTGAATGTGGCACTGCCTGCCACTCACAGGAGTTTGTGACTCTCTTGAGATCTCAATCTGCTGCAGAACTGCAGGAAATGACTTCCTGCTCCATCTCAAACTCGTTAGGAAGTCACAGGAAGCACATAAAGTTAAGGACACCTGTGATACACAGTAAAAAAATGACTAATACATGATGAATCATAGAAATAATGGTTGGAAAAAAACCCTGGAGGTCATCTAGTTTAACCTCCCACTCATAACCAGGACTATCACTAACACAAGATAATGTCACTGTGACTGTGCTTAGCTAAAAACTCCAGGGACAGGCTGAAAACAAATTTTAAAAAAGGAATTGCCAGATGACAAAACCATCAGACAACTCAAAGTTTAAAAAAGGACAAAATATACAGCCTAATAAGATACACTCATGACAAATATACAATCACATTTGAAATAACACTGCCAACATTTAAAATTAGGGTACTTGATTATCAGCACACCTGAAACCAGCTGTCAAAAAACAACATGCTTCTAAAATGTGTAAACCCAGTAAATGTCATGGAGGAAGGTGGAATGTGTCCAAGAAAATAACAAAAGCTATGAGAAGGAGACTGGGTGGCTGAGGTATGGTAAGATGACATACCTCTTTATCTGGGTCACAGTTTAAAGCCATAGGAGTATAAACACATTCCTCACTGTGATAAAACAATCTTGAAATAGGGCAAGCAGACCTTCCTTTCTCTTTGCATATCTTGAGAAATAATCCACCTCATGGAATTGACTCCAGTATACCTACCTCAGTGCTTTGTGCATACAGCCAAGATACCAAAAAGTTCAGTCTGGAATTACATTTTCCTTAAATGTGCCTGGAAAATAATTCTCCTGGAAATAAAAGGAACTCTCTACCTCTGCATCTCAATCCACAGAGAATGAGCCAGATGGGAGAAGAAAAGACACCAAGAGCAGGATTTATAGCTTGTCACGTCTCTTCACTTTGCTGTGAGATCCTGAATATGCAATTGCTCTTATGTACAATTGTGCCTTCTGATGTCCATTGCATTTCAAGGATGTTTTATTTGTCCACAGGTTTATCTGTAGGAAGGTAGTAAGTGAACAAAACCTGGTATGTAGCTGTCCAGTGGCTACTCCTAGACATTTTCTACAGGCAATTGTTGTATGTACATTTGACAGTGAACTGTAGATCCAGTGTAGCAAAACCTTTCCTGAAAAACTGCAGGTACGCTTAGAAGTTTCACAGATAGAAAGGAAAAAAAACCTCATTTAAAAAACTAAAACATACTCATTTAGAGATGGATCTAAGTATGGCATCTTGCAAAATATGTGAACTACAAGTCTATAGTGTAGACTGAAGGTTTTTCAATATACATTGCAATAGGCACTGTAGCTTGCAGGATCTGCTCCATTCCACAGCCTTCAAAATTCCTTCTATTTAGTTTGGTTCCTCCAGTTTGATTCATGCTCCTGATGACAAATACTCAAACCTTTATGTCAGCCTTCATCCAAGAGTTCCAGCTCTTCAGCCATATTAAAAAGAGCTGGTGATCAGCCCATTTCTTAGCAGGCAGCAGCATCTTGGCCTGGTTTGGCATTGAAAGGACTTCAGGCTTACACCTTATTTAAAGGACCAGCCTTGTAAGCACATGGTGACACATGGCCACGGGGCTGGCAAGGACAATTTCTTTCACTTGGGGCCATGAGGCACCAGCTAGACATGCCTGCATGAAAGCTTGTAAGGCAGCTGGTGATCCTACCCTACCACTAGATCAAAGGTCATTGCTTTCATGGCAAAAAAATCCCTGACAAACCCAGCATATTTTTTAATTTAAAAAAAAAAAAAAATCAAGGTTTTTTTAAGAGAGTAAATAGAACTAATTTCCAAATAACAAAAACAATCTAATAATATCATGAGCAATTGTTTTGAATGTGTTAGCACATAAGGTGTTTTGTTATTTTTCACAGCATTTTTAAATGTATTCCATTTTCTCCTAGTTAGAATAGAAATGTAAATCACAGGACTGGGAAGTGTGGATTGTATTACATCTGCAAGAATGCAGCCATGCTCTTCTGAATCCTCTCCCAGTCAAAAAAAAAAAAGCTCTTGAATATATTTATTAAATCATCCTTAAGAAATGCTAACAATAACCAATGTATATGAAGAACTCTTCTGAAGACACTGAATTGTAATGATATTTCATTTACATCTACAAATGAAATGCTTTTCTCCTCTCTAAACTTGAGTGTTATTATGTCTGATTACATTTTCAGATTTGCCCCTCTCTTTTGTTCCCCTGTTGGACTGTCTGTTTTACAAATAGGTTTAAGCAAAAACAGTTAACATTTCCATCACATGGACACTCATCCCATTTAATTGTGTCTGGGTCATATATTTCTGGGATGACTAAAATGTATATGGCTTTGCTTAGCAATGCAAACTTACTTGATCTGCTAGAGCACAGCACAAGTCACAATAGTGTTTTTGTTCTGTACTTTTAACCAAGACAAAAATTAGACGGATTTAGGTCAAAGAAAAAAGAGCGTGCTAAAATGCTGTAGAGTTAAAATTCAGCTGCAAGAGTAACAACACATTCTAATTAATTATAAACTTCATGAATACTGAGTCAAAGATAATGCCAAAGCACTTGCAATGTTTTTCTTCAAAATAGTACCTCACTATTCTTGGTGCCTAATGCTGCAGTGAAATTTCCTGTTTATCTTACCTCCCCTACATTTTTTCATTTTCTCTGTCACAGTGAGAGGAGAAATTTTTATAGAGGTGCTGTGAATATGACCCATTTTCTGCTAGTCACAATGAAGTTGAATTCAAACATCAGGGGCTATAAATTGAAAATATTTATCCACTTCCTGTTCCATTACTACTACTTCTACTAAATTCCAAAGTATTTTAACAACAGCCACTGCACATGCCAACTTTTATACCAATTCTCCCACAGAACATTCTCCTGTTCAAAATTAGTTAGCCAATGACAAGTCTCCACATTCCATAGTAGAAACTTCTATTACACATAACCATGCAAATGATAGTGACAAAAGTAAACTGAAAATATTTGCCTGACTTTTTGATCTGGGATTTGGTTGTGGGAGAAGGGATTTATACCATACATACAAGAAAAACTAAAAGGTGGAAAACTAAAGAAGAGCAAAAGAACATCAATCAAGGAAAAGTGTTTATTCAGAAGTTTTTCACTGAAAGTACCAGCAGCATTGTTTCCAAAAAGAAAAGCAAAAGGCTATTAGAGAAATGGAAAAGATCTTGCTTTCTGTGATACCTGTGAATCATCCATCCTCCAGACATCTCTGGGCAGCTACATTGCCAGCAAGTGGCACATGAAATAGAACAGGAGGTCATAAGCTGCATAGTTTATTACCTTAAATGCTCATATGGAGTTAGTGCTCTGCTGTGGCTGCAGGAAGCAGCAGGAGAGGCAGGAGGAAAAGCACACCAAAACAAGAACAGCCAAGAGCAAGGCTTCAGGTCCAGGGAAGACCACAGAATAAAGGAGATATTGGTGAAATGTGCTGCCTTCACCAAGGCAAGGATGGCTGTGCTACAGAGAAGGAACCTTCTCTCTGCTCCTTGGGAAATGGTGAGTGCTGCAAAATCAAAACTCACTTCTTGCCTTCACTACCCAAATGCAGTGATTGATGGGCCAGACTTAGTCCAACCAGCCAAAGAAAACATGTCTTCTGCAACATTCCAGCCATGGCATAGATTGTACACAATCTGTAAGTCCATCTTCCACAAATAGGAAATACATAAAGAATTGAAACATACTTTATACAAATACACTGAATAATTAGATTTAGGGTGGGGGGAAGAGAATTGTTGCTCTCCTCTCTCTCCCAACATACTCTTCAGGTCTCCAAAGACACACTCCCACATGTGAGAGATCAAGGACTACTGCATGCTCCTAATCAATCCAGCTGACAACAATAATTTCTGGACAAACCAAAAAAGAGATAGACTTTATGTTATGCTGTACACCGAGCAAATTAAGTTGCTAGTGGTTACAGTAAAAGTACTAAATCCATGAGATGGAAAGGTGTTGTTATTCACTACACTGAACTGTGATGCTCCTGAGTTTCAAAAGCGTCACTGATGGTTGAGAGTTTCTCAGAATGGCAGAAGATGAAATGCTCCAAATTAGTGCAAAAAAACATCAGCAAGCAAAGAGATAGGAAATGAAGGATTAAAGGGGGTCTATGGTTCCTCAGTCATTCATTTCAGCAGAATGTTAAAGTATTAGTAAAAGGTATTGAAACCCCTAAATCAACAACTCTATCCAATAATAAAACTCACAGAGGCTTCCTTCGAGAAAATACCATGCTTTCTATATAATTTAAAGCAGAGGACATCTGTAATAACTTGAGCACAGCAGGCAGAAAAAATGAGTTTGATAAAGCTTGTGTCAGAACTTCAAACACCTGTTTAACAGTAAACTTTTGTACTTGTGACATACAGGATACCATCTTGCTCATACAAGTCTTAGCTCCAGTATAAAATTTCCAGTATTTCTCACAAGAAGGTGAAAAAAAAAAAAAAAAAAAAACACCAAAGCAAAACCACATTAAAAAATGTAACTATCTGGCTCCATTTGTTAAGGGAGCCAATGCAGACCAACAGAGAGATATTATTAGCTAGCCACATGAAAAAGCTTAGTGCATCATCTCATTTATCATCATTCTGTTCCATCCTCTGGTTCATCAGAAATACTGTTTCCAGGATTAATCATTCAACCTAAAACATTGCTTCATAGTACTTGGATCATAAACAGCAAAAGCTGATTCTTAACCTGCAAAGCCACCTTAGGTAACAGATACTGTCACTATATCCAATAAAAAAATAAAAGAATCATTATACATAAATTAATAAAAAACATCTTTTAAATTGAGGACACTCTAGGTCTCTACACTTCTTGAATATCATACTTAGTTGGATCTGGTGTCCTGTTATATTAACCTGCTGTATGGTGCAAAACTTCTTTGGAGTAATTTGAATGGTATTTGGTAGCACAAGACTAATGCAGTAGGGAGACAGGTTGTGAAAACTCAGGTGTGGTACCTGACCAGAAGTTAAATAAAATTAATGTTCTTGAGTACCCTAAAATACATATCCAATAGCTCTTCTTGAACTGCCAGTAAAATCTAGTCTTAGCATCTCTATTACTGAATTGTTCTACTGAGTCAAATGAAAACTGAAAGAAAGCATGCTGGCATGAATTATTCACGGTCAAAGTGATGTCCTAGAGAAAGATGGAAGAGAAAGCCCTTGATGCAGAATTGTGGAAGGGTTAGTTTGGGAAGAGAAAAATCCAACTTATATTTACATTCAGTCAAATTAGACTCTTCTTGGATGCTAAAAATCAGAAGTTTATGAGCAGGAAAAATGTTATTATTCAAACCAATGAAATATTTTTAATGCTACTTAATGAAAAAAAAAAAAGTCATGATTTCCATCACCACCTTTCTTTTGACAGAAGCAGTCAAGAGGGCACATCAACTTGACTGGACGGTTCAGGACTGGACATGCAGCTTTGGCACCCCACAAATCTGAGCTATCTCAATTATACAGGATTGAACATGTGAAAATTTAATGTTCTGATGCAAAGCAAAACCAACACCACCACCAAAAAACCAACACCACCACCAAAAAACCCTACCCAAACAAACAAAGAATCCAAACCCATGTATTTCTTCTACAGGTCACTTCAAAACACATTTAACCAGATGTCTGCTTAGCTGTGTTCTCCTTTATGATCCATATTATCCTTCAAAGGCTTCTCTTGAAAAGTTTCAAAACTTCTAACTTTATGTATGTACTCTATCTCAAGGTGCAAAAGTATTCATCAGCCTTGAGTTTCTTTGTACAAAATACTATGAAAGAACAAACAAGCCTTTATAGGTAATGTTAAGTATGTGATGTAGGTGTTATTTCTTTTTTTTACATTTGTTTTGCCAAGTAGAATAAGTTCATGGTTCCTGTGACCTAAAATGAAAATAAAGTTGAAAGCACCAAATGAGAACCAACGTGAATTTATTTGAATAATGCTGAATAATAATAAATGTTTTTTAAAATACAATTTGCTATTTTAAAAGATTCTGCTGAACATGTTGGAAGATAAACTCTACAATGTTAATGTAGAACTAAGGATTGAAATACTGCCTTCGTTCATTCATTTCCCCAATCAGTTTCTTAAACTTACTATAAATACTTACATAGATTTTCTATGTAAGTATTTATAGTAAGTACTTTAGATCACATAATTTAAGCCACTCCCCCTAAAAATACATCATTGAATCATAGAAATATTTGGATTGGAAAAGTCCCTTAAGATGATAGAATACAACCATTAACCTAATTCTGCCAAGTCCATCCCTAAGCAATGTCCCGCAGTGTCACATTTACATGACTTTTAAATACCTCCAGGGATGGTGACTCAAGACCAAGAGGTTGATAATCCTTTCAGTCAAGAAAGTGCTAATCACTGTTTTATTGCTAAAAAACCAAGATATGATGCTCATACAAAAAACAGCTTGTGACAGGGGTAGAGCTCAGACCAGTAATCACATCTGCCAAATTTCAGGGTCTGAACCATGAAACCATCTCTGGTTATTTATGATATATCCCTGATGCACCTTCCCTCTCCTAGAGAAGCAGAAGCCCTGCCACTATCATAATTCACTTCCAAAGATTTCTAATGTTAAAAAAATTCATGAGAAACTTCTCTACAGGTGCAAAGATTTAATGCTCTATGGTTAACAATGGTTAATGTTAATTTACATTAACAATGGTTAATGTTAATTAGCATTGTAAATGCCCTTAATTCAGTGAATCTTGGAACTGCTGACTGAAATGCCTGATTTGATTGAAATGCTTGTATTAGTTGTTTGGTCTATAGTGAGCCTTCCCTTTGGGTGAAACCAATTCTAAAAAGGAAAGAAAAATCTCATCCCTTAAAATGCTCATTGACTTTGTTCATACTTACATACAAAACACACATAGGTTTCAGAGGAGACTCTAGATCCCAAAGCAGAGCGGGATTTGCTCAAGAACAGGGAGTTTTGAATGATGAACAGGTGGGTCCATTATTCAAAATGTTAGCATACTCCTGATGTCACCAGAAAGCTTGCAATTGCAACCATAAATGCTGAAAACCAGCAGCCCACTTTCAGTCTTGACCCTGAATATGGAACTCCTTGCCTATAGAAGGATCAACATGTGCCAGAGATCACTGTATTTTTCACTTGTCTGCACTTCAGTGTAGCAGCACAGCCATCCAAACATTTTGTAGGATAGAGATCTAGAGAATCATCTCACAAATATAAAGACTTCAGAAAATTTCAAGGTAAATAAATTACTTCAGAGACCCCATTTTATAATCTGTAAACATAGGGATAGAGAAGAAGTGACCACTGATTTCACTGTTCCCTTTTTATTCTAGCATTATATATTGATGCTCCAGAGAGGCCTCTGAGAACTGAGAAGGGATATTGGCCAAGAAGAGTTCACTGATTTAATAGCTAACAGAAACCACTTTCATGAAAATCTAATGGGTTGTTAAAGGCCTAGCCTAGAGGGAAGTATCTGCCTCCTGAAGGTTTTCCTGGGTCTGATTCTGCAGAATCAATCTATGGAACATGATTTTGTACCATGTGAGATCTGAGATTGACTCCTTACTTTTATGTCCAGCTTTTTATAAAAGCTCACCAGAGCGAGCCCTGATCTTAGCCTGTAGCACATGAAGGGGTTTTAGGTATTAAGCTCCTTTGAAAAACTGACCATATGCACTTAAAATCTGAGACACACAAACACTCCTTATCTGATAAACAACTTGCCCAAAATTCAAACCTACCTGATGGCAAAATTTGCATGGCAAAAGGAGAGGTGAAAAAAATCATCACCAAAACAACAAATCTCAGTCACTCTCTACGTTAAGAAAATTCGAAGATTTGCATCATTCTCCTTACCTCCATCAAGTCATACTGTTCACAGCTAATGAAGGTTTACTCCCAGAAGTGATTTCACTGAGGAACTGAGTTAGCTGATCAACATTTAAGGGAAGAGATTAATAACTTAAGAGAAGCTGTTCCAAATGAGCAGTCACATCTTTCATCTTTTTCCACATACTTTTAATCACATAACTAATAAGATTTTATAAAAAAATATAAGACTACTCCATGGTGTTTGGTTATTATCAGATTACCATGTCCTAAGAGCATTTTATGGATAAGGCAGTATGATCTTTTTACATAATTTGAATGGAATTTTCATATGCTAATAAGACAAGATACTAATTTGAAGTCTCTATTTCTGTACAACTAAACAGCCATTCACAAAGACTGACTCAACTACTACATCTAAATTTCCCATTTTCTAGTTACTAGTTACCTCTTAAGACAACGGCAATCAGATCAGAAATGTTTTTATGTTCCTGGAAAAACAAAACAAAACAAAAAAAAAGGAAAAGAAAAATCACAGAACTTTTCCAAATTAGCAGTTGCCATACTAAAACACTGCAGTTATTAGGTCTGGGCATGCCACCCTCCAGGGCACCTAGAAAAGAGCCTGTTGGCCTACCCTTGCAAAGCTCACCATGACTGAATAAATTCAACAAAAAGGCTTGGGGCTTTTTGGTCCATGTTTGGAAAAAAAAAAAAAAAAAAAAAGAAGTAGGCAGCTGTAAATTGAGCATTAGAATGTTTGTGTCTGAGTAAAACTAGCAGTGTTTCTAATAAAATGCTTAAACACCCAAATATTGCACAATCACAATTTTCACTTCAGGTTAAACTACCTATTGGGGTGGTGATTTATCTTCCTTTGTAGATTCTCATTTTCTGAACAAAATACTTTTGTGTGATTTCTTATTCAACTGCCTGCATCACTCTACCACACAGTTCTCTATAAAGCTGATAATGTAAATTGTCCCTCTTGGTTAGTCATGAGAACCTCAGGCAGGGTAATTTGCACAGATCTGAATGAATACAAGTAGGAGAAAGGGAAATACTCTCCAAATGCTGCTGGGCAGTAAATGAAGGCAAGTCAGTGATCTCCTCTCCAACAGTGTGTCCTCAACACAAAACCTCCTCCAGCATCTGTGTAAATGCTCCTGTTGCTTTCACTGGCTGTGGTCTTTGGAGGTGAATTGCCTCTGTCTTTTTACATGGCTTTCCACTTGTGTTCTTTGCCATCAGTGGGATCAGAAAGAGCTCAAAGAACTGGACTCTTGCATGGTCTCACTCTTGATCTACTAGGCAAGGAGCCATTACAGACAGGCACAAGGACAACAGCAGCACTGCACGTCAAACATCCCTTTTCTCACTCATGAATATAAGACTGGAAGAACTGACTCAAGCACAGACCTATTTCAGGATGATTGCTTTTAGGAGAAAGGAAGTTTCAGTGACTCCTCTGAAAATACAGTAACATGGAAAACTCCCAGGAGGAAGTGGTGCAAGATAACTATTGTCTCTAGATGTAATCAACAAAACCCTGTATGATTTTGGGATATTTAAGGAGTATCTTTGAGTGTATCATAATCTGGCATGCTAAAATAATTTGGCTGTGACAAAGCAGCCTTCTATGTTTTGCAGGTTTTTTATATTCCCCAGTAATTTTATGATGAATGCATGGATGCTTAGATAACAAAATAAAAACTTTTAACAGTGAGTTATTGTTAATTACCTTTCACTGATCCCCAAGGAGGAATGCCTGGGGGTCTGTAAGATCATAGCTAAAAACCATTATGGTCCTTGCAACAACTATTATTTATACTCCTACAGAAATATTCCTTTAGCCTTTTCAGGACAATTTAAAACACTTCATTTACCAGGGGGCTATAGTTCTCTTGAAACTGAGGGTGCCTTGATCCATCTAGTAACTGAATGGCCCTCTGGAAATTCCCAGCTCCCCACATTGACTAACAGGTGTGCTTAAGGGAGCTGCTTAAGAGCATAAAGGGAAATGCAAGGTATTTATAGTCAGTGGTTCTCAGAAGAAGCTTCTCATCCTAAGATGCATATCTGATTGAGACTAAAAGAAGCCTTATTGCAAGAGATGTTGATTCACAAAATAGTATTTCAGTGCAGGAGTTGCTTCAAGGCTTAGGTACATCATTTCAGGTTGGGTTATCAAAAGGGCAAGACTGAGATCATCAAAGGTACTCATGGGAAGATTCACAGAAAACACTTTGGAAGTTTGGTGCCTTTAAGAGACTGGGTCCTCTATGCATTTTTTTAGGTCACTCTAAAAGGGCAAATATAAGAATTTCTCACATGGGTTATGTTTAACACAGATTCCTGTAGACATTAGGTTAATAAAAGCAAGCAGTGTATTTTGTATCAGAAGATTCAAAACTAGTCAAGAATATTGCTGCTTGGACAGCAGTTTAAGAATGGCAGCTTGACTGCTCATGGCACATCCTTTGTGAAAACACTGCTAGGAACCTGGGAAGAGCACATGGCAATAGCAAGGGTATGGAAGGCATTTGTCAGTGCCCCATGTCTCAAAATACTAATTTTTTTAAGCCTTAAGTTTGGGTTGAGTTTCTTAATATTTGTTTATTTTGTTAAAAATATTTTCTCAAAGTCTTCCCCCCTAATTCACTGAGATGCTGAGCACCAATACATAGCAGGAAATGGATGCTGAGCAGTAGGAAGCAAAAACTTTGGAAAGAAGGAGACTGGCATGCACTCATGCTTAAGCAAATAGCAACCAATAAATCTGCTTTATGTATATATTTATTGATTAGACATTTAATTGCAAATATTGTTTTCAAATGGGAATGAGAAGCTGCTTTCTATCTGCAGCAAGTAAAACCTTTCTCAGTGTTTCTCAGCTCAGTAAGTATTTTCCTGTGGAACTAACAGCATGTACTTTGGAATGCCAATATGCTCTCCACTGTTTTTCTTCTTCCTAGTTCTATTGGCAGCTCTATTGACAAGATTTGTGTAGTGCTGCCATACCCCAACAGTCATCACACAAATAATTTTTTCACAGCCCCTACTTTAAAAATAGAAAGTTATCTCAAATAATATATGAAGATGTAGCTTCTTTGCTAGCCATTGTGCAACCTATAAAAGACAACTAAATTTTTTTTTTAATTAGTGTACAGTGCACAGAATTTTAGCTGCAGCTTTTGGGTTTTTTTCCTATCTACATCCAGGCAAGGATTCACAATGAAAACAATAATCAAAACAAGGTTATGTAAGCTATCAGCAGTTCTCACTTATGAACCCCCTGGCTTCTTGAAGGATTTGTTGCCAGAAATAATGCAAACAAACGTAGAGTCCTAACTTCAATATTTATACAACTATTGCATTATTCAAACAGAGACTGATCTTGGTAATTGTTTTAAGTTGTTGTCCTAGATTTCTTGCATTCTTATGAATTTGACAGGAAGTTGGGCTGGGAAAGGCTTAAAGGATTATGTAGACAGTTATGGAGAGGCAATCTCTTCATTGAGACAGCTTGCAAGGTGTTTTTTTCATAGTATAATAATACTTATCTTTTATAGTGAAGTGGACACTTTCAGTGACCAAAGAAACTGCAGTACATTGAACTGTAAAAGAGCTGTGAAAAGTTGAGCCTTCTTTATGTCCAGGTACAATTCAAAGGGAAAGATTTAATACTCAGATTCTAACTAAATAAATAGTACAGCAAGAACATTTGCTCCTACCTGTGCACTAAGAGGCAGATAAAATTGCCACGACTGCACCTGTGAAGGCAGGCTTGCACAACTAGAGTCAGATCACTGCCCCAAACAAAATCTGCAGTTGTGCCACTCAGGCACTGCAGGTAAGTGAGAAATACCTCCTTCATGCTGATGATGAAAGAGGGAGGAAAGAAAGCCCAGCAGAGGAAGGAGAGAGTTAGGAGCGGCTGCTCTGCTGAACAGCTTCAAAATTAAATATGAAAGGAACAACACTTACAAAGTAGTGATTCTGAGCAGGGAGTGCCTTCTTGCAAGACTGAAATTCTGATTCAGTAATGCACAAAAAGCAAAACGCCTTGAGCTGTCACTCTCCAAGTAGGCAAAACTCTAGGAATTTCTGAGGACTCTAAAGGTGAGCTGCCAGGGCTCCGAGGGTGGAAAACCTTGCTTGGTGTGGAGCACTTTGTGAGGCTCTCTGCAAGATTGTAGGATGACAAGTGCAAACACAAGAGTACTTGTTACCTTTTCATGTCCCATTCCCTTCTTGCTCTTGTGTTTTTCAAACTTGTAGAATTTTTGACAAAAGCAGGTATTACTGAGTTATGTGCATTGCTGTGTTCTCTCTCCCTCAATTTTTTCCACAATCCCCTAATGAAAGAAGATGTTTCTTGTGTTTGCTGGGGAACACCACCAAATCTTCAATTCATCAAGTTTGAGGCAGAGATTATCTGCACAGAGTAACTGAACTGTTGTCACCTGTTCATATTGCACAACTGGTGCTACTCATCAAATGTCATCTGAAGGTACTTAAAAGAAGATTTGCTGGTAAGTCAGAGGTGGCTTTTCACATCTTACTAATCAGTGGAGGAGGAATGAGACACAATGTTTATGGGGGGGGGAAATTCTCTGAAAAGAAAAAAAAAAAAAATTCCTAATCTACTCATCAAAACCCCTCACAAATCTATTTGACCAGAAAGTTTTCCTAGCTCCAAAAAGCATTGGGTAGAACTGAAGACTTAAAATATACAGACCTGAAAATTCAGACCTATCTTCAGGCTTGATGTGACTTTTTTGTCTAGTAATCAAGCATATCTTTGAGACAGCAGCAGTTTCCCCGATTTATAAAGCTGAGGGTTTGGTCCACTGGTTTCAGAAGGAATTGATGGTGCCTGAGCAATGCACAACAACCTGCAAAACTGAGCTTCCAGAGAAGTGTTGAAATATACACCAGTGAGGATGATTTTTCACATTGCTAAATATCCTCTATCTGTAATCTTTGCAAGCCTGAGGCTGTTCTCATTCTGCTTAGAGAAGTGCTTTCCTACTGGCTGGAGTTCTGAAGTCAGGTTCACAGGAGGGGAAGCAAAGGTTGGTCACTGAGCCACAAATATGACTTCTAGGAATCAAATCCCACAGCATGAGCCTTGAGGTTCAAAGTGCAGTTTTTCCATGGATAACTAGCTATAAAGGCTTTTGATGAAGAGCACTTTCACTGGATCAAAGCATGGGACCATTCCCCAGTTCTAACTTACTCTGCTCTTGAAAACAGAAGTGTGAAATCAAGAGGGTCCTGCAAAATCAAGTGCTTTCTAATGATGAGTAATACTTATGTTTAATCTAAATATATGTTGAAAGAATTAAGCAAACTGCTATAGGAAATGCATCAAGAATAGCTATACACATCAAAGAAGAATCAAGAGCTTTGATGACATGAACTTGAATCTCTGTGCAAATTTTGCAAACAGGCATCTGTGGTCATTTTTGACAAGGGCTTTCTTAAGCAACAAAACCCATCAGATCCAAGACAGAATGCCCCAAAGAGACCATAGTTAGCTGCTGGGATTAAATGGTCACTTTCTGAAACAAGCACTTAGTCTTCAGGAAGGTGCCATATTTTATTTTCTTAAAGACATGCATTCAACAAAAAATGCTATAAGCTCTGAGTTAACTAACAAAACTAGTGAGGTACAAAAATCAATATTTATACACAAACTGAAAACTCAAGGGTTTCTACTGTGCTGAACAGCAGAATATAGGTCCTTCTTATAAACAATCCCTACTGAAAAAATGACAGCTCTGGCACAACTCACAGTAGGAAGGGGGAGAGGTAAAACACATTTATTTTGTTGCAGAGAAACGTAGTCTTGCTTTGAAGAATGCATGTCAGAGAAATCATCCTTTGAACTTGCTCTAACAGAGCTATTTAAAATATTTCTGTGTAGTAGACCTTGTGGTGGAATATGTTAAAGTGTGCAAAATGGTGAAATAAACAAGAGGGATTTCAACACTGAGCTTACCCACAGAGTCAGAAACCTCAGTACTTCTGAATGTTAGCTATTGGGGTGGATTTGGAAAGAAATATAACTGCTAGACTGAACCATGTTGAATGGCAATATCTTAGTAATGTTTTATATTTTATCCTGCAGGTTAAACCTTCAGTAAAAAGGAAACTCAGTATTACTTTAAAATTTTCACATGAGATTAGGCAGAAACAGATGAGACTAGCAGACTACCACAACTCATAATAAAACACCAGTAAAGCTGTCTGTGAAAAGTTCTACAATGAAAAATCAAAACCACAGAAGATGTAACTACACTGAGTCTTTAAGGAAATCCAAACCTGATTCTCTACACAGAATAGATGAGTGCATTCCATGCAATACCATTGCAGAGAAATAAAACACCCAATAATTACACACATACATGTATTTCTTGAAGTTGAGTTTTGTGAAAACTGAATATCTAGGCACATAGCAGATCAAAAAAATGTCAGATGTAACTAAGCACTTAGCAAATACTGGCTGGAATAATCTTTAGTCTTCTCATAATAAATTTCAAAAGAGCAAGCTCAGGAGGAAAAATTTCTTTAAGCATCTGTGTGAAGCACTCATTCATTAAATCCCCAATTCATGTGAATGTGGCTACTCTCCAACCAGCAAAAATATGCTTCAAGTATTGGAGGGACTCTGTTGGAGAGAAGGCAGGAAAGCAGCTCACCTTGAAAGAAATGATAATGAAAATACATCAAAGCATCTCCTACACTCTTCCATACACAACTGTATTATTATACCAAAAAAAAGGAGGTACATTGCAGATAATGATTCTTATTACACAATAAATAGTTGAGACCAGGGCAGGTCTCAAATTATACTGACTCAGTCTAAGTATAATTTGCAGTAGCATGTGTAAATAATAATAATGAACTAGAATAAGGCAACTAGGCTTTCTGAGTGATCCCTCTACAACTCCTCCACCATTTCTATTTGAGAGCTCCTTTATTGAGATCTTAGCCTTTTTCTTAGAGATTATTTTAATCTGTAGTCCAGTTCTGTAGCCTGCAATAAGCTGCACTGCAAAAAAGTGACAGCTTTAACAGAGGACTGTTCACTTGGCACTATCAAAGGATTATCAAAAATCATTAAGTTCAAAATTGGTACTGATTACAACAGTGTGCATAAAAATAAGTATTGTAGGATACCTTCAGAGTCATCTGACAGCACTTTAGTTTTCTTCATCCAACCCTTGGGTCGTCTGACATAAATAATTAATCTTGTTTTTTTAAAAAGTACTATTTTCTGCCTAGAACATCACATAAAACCTAAGTTCTTGCATTTTTTTCCATATAACTCTCTGTATGAATACATATAACAACTTAATGAGACTCATTCTGTGAATCCCTGCTGCCTGCTGGCATATAGTTCTATTACACTCAAAATATTTAGTGCTTTTTTTTTACCTTATTGTTTTCAAGTCTTGCATTTCCTGTTACAGCTACAGATAAGATCCAAGGAACTTTTGGTGTCTACTAACAGGTGCCCAAAAATATGTTTAGTTGGGGTTTTGGCTGCTCATCCTTCTTATACTGATCATGCGGTGCTATGACAACATTCTGCCACATCCTGCTCATGCGGTGCTGTGGCACAAGATTGAATACTTTGTTTCAGAAACTCATTTCAACAGGAAAAATACCTCGGAGATCAACACTGCATGCTCACCTCCACCTGTTTTTTTGGTTTTTTTTTTTTTTACCCCATGCTGGCAGAAAAACTTATTTCTCATGAAAAAGTCTGACCACAGTTTTCCAGTGTGAGTCAAAATTCATAAACTTACACTTGGAAGTAACAGTTCTTCCCACATGTGATTTAAAATGTATTTACCCTCATTCATTTCTCTGGCTTGACTGGATCTTCCATGATGCTGTTTGCCATCAGATTCCCATGGTCCCCTAAATAAGAAAAAAAGGCCTGTCCTCACACCACGTTGGTCAGGAGGTCAAGTTCATAGGAAGATATAAACTCCCTGAACTTCTGGCCATGGAAATGAGATGCCATGGTAATGTTTCTAAGCTGTCACACTTTAGGTTTTAGCCACCTTTGCACTTTTTGACCATCAGCTTCTGATTTTTCTTTTGATTTTTTTTTTTTTTTTTTTAAGAGTGATTGTTTCTGAAACAAGGAAGGGATTTGAGTATTAAAAGTGCCTCCTGTTATGCTTTTGGTCTCGTACCATTGCTTGGGGACTTGAGAAGGGCAGAAAATAAATTGCCTGCATATATGGTCCTTTGTGCTGATGAGGCAAGCAGGACAAATGAGAATGGAATGCATCTTTGCTACTGAAATACCATTCTGCACTTAATTCAATTTTGCTTGCGTATCAAGGGGGACTTGGAAAGGATATGCAAAAGTCTTGGTGTATACCCAACATGAACAAGTCTGTAGAGTATCAGTGCATTCAAAATATTTCTCATTCTTCCTAATGTTATTTTGGACACTAAAGTCATTGATAAAACTTGTACCAGTCCCAACATGAATAATACATATGTCAAAATTTAGTCCACAAATGAACACAGCACACTGCATAAAAGCCAACAACCCACTGAAAAAGCAGAATCACCTAGAAGGATAAGAAAGAAATTTTATATAGTTCTCCCTTATGAGATCCTCCCTAGAACCATATATTATAGTTCAGCAGAAATTAAACTTTAAAAACTCCTCAAATACCCATCAATGGAACATGATAAGCATACATGACAGGGAGAATAACTTCAGCTCCAAGTGATCTAAAGTCGCTCATCATTCCAATTTTTAGGGGTTTGCTGCTGGGGCAACAAATAAATTACAACAACTTGTAGCTTCCTCTCTTTCTTTCCTTTCTAATTCCTCCCTACATCCTGGAACAAAACCACTATCTTTTCATTATTTAGAAAATTTCTTATATTTCTTGGAAATAATATAACAGCTTTATGCTCTTTATCCACAAATTTGTGGATATGTATAAATATTCAATATACCATACTACCATCATCATTTGTGGTTTTGAAAAAAAAAGAAATACTTTCATAGTTACACTGACCATTGAGTTAACAAACTACTTAAATGCTTGGAGTAGCTAGAGCATAAAAGTGTAAAAGACATAAATTCAAATCCAGCTGTATTTTAGGCTGTGTGTTTATAAATGTATGTCAGCATCATACTGCATCATTTCTCTGTAAAATTTTGGATGAGGAAAATTCAAAATAACAGATATTCCAAAGTACACCTTCATCTCAGGTTGCTACATTTCTCCAATTTTGATACTGGATTTTGCTTTCATAAACATTTAATTAGCATATCTGAAGAGCTGCTCTGCCTCTTTGCTGTTCAACAATAACACAGTAAGAACAGGTCATTTACCATGTAAAATAGAGTTTCATCTCTCACTTTTACCTGCCTTTAGGACATTTATCTACTCTCTGAAACATTTGGATTGGTTGATAACAGGGAATTTCATCTGCCTGACCACATTTCACTTCCTCCTAAGCATAAACATTTTTGGCATGATTTCTTTCATTTTCTATAAATTAAATTCCACTTTGCTTTATTATCAGCACCCTTAAAGTTCCTTGTACTGGAATTACTTATTAACTTAAATGAAGTTTACAGAGAACAAGATCTAGCTCTCTACAGTCTCCAACTTTCTTCAGAAAGCTGCAATAAATTACAGCTCCATGATGCCAAACTCCTGCTGTGTGTTGTCATGGAACACATGACAATATATTTGTTGAAACAAATAATTTTCCAGGAAACATTCAGTGAATAGATAAATTAAAGTCAGCAACAAGAAATGTCAATCTTACTTGTACACTTCCAATTAATTCTTCCCATAACAACAGCTATTTCTTTTGAGCAGAATGCTGTTTAACTGGATGAATTCCAACCACTCCAGTAAGAAGGGGCTTGGTTTCCAGTGCTGCATGTTCTCCAGTTAAACAAGATGCACTTGATCATTGTCTCACAGCAACTGCTTTTAGTCCCAGCTTAACAAGTTTCCCCCCCAAAAAATATACTGCTGGCACTGGGCTACCAAAACTCATTTTAAGCTGTTAGTCCTGATTTTCCCTATCTGTGTTAAAAACTCATAAATTGAGAGCCTGCTGGAACAAAGGGACTTAGCACTAGGGTTGCTGCCTGTGGTTGGAGCAACTCAAGACATCTTAGAAGACTTCTTCAGGAGAGACCAGCAATGGTCTCAGTTGTCTGTTCTATAGAAGACAACAAAATGATCTTTTGCACCATGGAACAATGTACTTGCAGGCCCTAAATCTGGCCCACAAAAGGGGCATTTCCAAGCAGACAGCCCATTCAGGCAATGCAAGTACTGTCCTGCCTGAATAAAATCTGCAAAAATGGTATCAGAGTGTTCCAGTAGAAGTGAAAGAGTTAAACAGAAATCTTTTATAAATCACATTTCGCAGGAATCACTCTGTTAAAACAGATTGTGGAGCACTATTTTCCCCACTCTTTCTGATACAAGCACCCTAGGCAAACTTTCTAATTAAAGCAGCAGATGTATGCAGTGCCATGTCTCTGTGAAGTTATTATGCCCAAACCAAATTTTGTCACCAGCAGCCAATAATTCGTTTGTCTAGTAAAGGCTTGAAGTGGCCCTATCAATTATTTAAAAACATACTAAGAAGAGGAATCCATTTAAAATCTTCTGGGAAGCCCAGTTATAAAACAGTGCATGTTCAGGTTTCATTCACAATATTGTCTTTTTAAAAATACAATATTACTAATTAAGGCTTAGTGCATTAGGCCATTAGTACTTGAGTGATTCATGACAGCATAACGATCTTGCTTATAATTTGTACCTTAATTTATGGGATACTAAGAAAAAACAAAGGGAAAAAACCTAAGCAATTTGCAAAACTGAAAATCATCCAAAAACTGCTTGCAGTAATTTCTCCTGAAAAGTGATTTCACTGTAAGTGCTATGCTGGTAAGAAAATGCTTCCTATCAATAATTAAAGGATAATGAAAGTTTCATGTGTCAGAAGACATCCTCAAAACAGGACTAGAAAGAACATTTCTTTTCATTCAGACTGTCCACATTTTAAACCTCAAAATAACACCCTTCTCAAAAAAGCATTTTAAATAAACTATTTAGTGAAATAGATAACTATTCAAAACTCACCAGAAGCTGTAATAACAACGCAAATTAACACAATTCTAACAAAAGTTGCAGGAGAAAACAAAGGTCTGCACAGTGCCAAGCATCCCTGAATGCCATGGTTAGCCATGAAAGATGTGGGTGGTTATCATGTCAGGGTTATGAACAAAAGCATTACAGAGAGGGTCTACAAACTTCTGTTCATTGCAAGTCTCTCAGCTGTCTGAAAAGGTCCAGCCATTGTCTGACTCCTCAAGTTAGAGTCTGCCAAGGGTCTGGAGCTGTCAAATCTTGGAGCCCATCACAGTCTACAGTTCTCATTTGTGCAGGCACACATCTGTAAGAATTTCTAGGGACTGGATTGTATGTTGAGCTTCACATTCTCCTGGCAGATGTGCCTGATACCATTAAATGAACACAAGAGTTACAGAAGATGAGAGGAAGAAGGCAAGGAGCACATTACCAACAGTGTTTCAGAAAAACTGTCTAAAAATAATAGTAATGCTTCTCTCTGATTTGAAATATCCACATCTAGGACTGACAAAGACAAAAGCTTAGCAGGATTTTCAGAGAGGTCTTTGGTGTAAAGTCCTGTTTAATATTGATAGAAGTTAGCAAGTGATGCTAGAGTGGGATTTTCCAAGAAGTTTTTGGACAGCTTATCCTCCTTCTTCCTCAGCTCTAGTTGTTATTTAACTCCACTGTCATTACACTACATGAGAGAACTTACAGGTGGGAGGACCAAACAAGCAGCAGCATTCCTCAGGAGAAAAACAGTTCTGCTGCCAAGGAGGCACCTTCACCACAGCTTTGCTGGTCTGCAAGTTTGTAAACCATGCTGCAAGTGAGATCTGCCACAGCTAAGGCAAGACAAACAGGGCTGGCAACACCATCAGCCCTTTCATTTGAATTTTTTACCAGTCTTAACTCTACACCTTTTTATCTTCAGTCCTTATTCTCATACAACTCTGAACTCATTTTCTTCTACAGACTATTCTCTTATACACCACCATCTCCTTTTTCTCATAAGCCTCTCTGTTAATTCTGTACAACTCTGACTCCTTATCTTATAGACCTCTCTGTTAGTTCTGACTCCATTCTCTTATTAGTAGCTTGTACTGATTCCTTTTCTTATGGGCAGTTTCACACATCTTTGGTTCCTTCTTTCAATCTGCATGGCTGGCTGCCTCAAAGCCATCCCTTTCCCAGCCACCTGACCCTGGACTTCATACAACACATGCTTACCTTATCTGGCCCTTACACAGCTGTATGTACCTTGGCTCCTCACAGCACAACCAGCAGCCTTCTGATCTGTCTGCATCTCCAAGTGCCTCTAATCAATGGAAAGCTGCTCTACTCCTTTATATCCTGTGAACTGATTGGTCAGGCACAGATGTTTCTTCCTTGGTAATCAGTACAGCTGCAAGTTGTTGGGGAAGATTCCCTCCTGCACTACCCTAGCTCTCCACAGAGATCTGATGTGCTGGGTCAAAACATCAGCCAACCAGCAGAAAGTTAACCCTTGAAACACATGGGTGGGTCGGGGTGAGGTTACTGTGAGCAAATTGCAGCCAGGACATTTGAAGGCAAGCCTGTCACATTGCTAAACACCACTGAAGTGCAAACTCTGCATGATTCTGAATGGCATGAGACCACTGACTGCAACTGAGGAAGTGTCTGCTTAAAAAAGGTCATTGTAGTCTGAAGAATTAACTAAACCTCTAACCAAACATATTTTTATACTTTCCATTTCAAATAGTTTAATATTAGAGAGCTACCCTTCTACGTAGCATTTAGGTGGCAGTTTAGAGCAACATCTGCATTGATTGAACCATTTAGATAAAAAAATCCCCCCAGTTTTGTGGCAACAAATATTAAATATTAATTAAACTCTGTTGCTAAGTCTCCCTGTTTCTGGGCAGGTTAGGTTGGAGTCTCCTATATTCAAAAGCCATAACTGGAGGGAACCAGAAGCCTTCTCATAGATTTTTCTCCAGTGTCTTGTTGCAGGAATTGAAGTTAGACTTGTTGTGTGGCAAACCCACTCTTCTAACACTGAATATAAGGACTCCCTTTGATCTTCTGACCTTTCAATAGAGCCACTGCCTGTCACCCCATGTCTTTGGCCACTCAGAGAACTTGAGTCTCTGACCCCCTCTCCACCTCTTCTCATGCATAAAACTAATCTGTAACTACAGCTGCTATTTCAAAAGTACAGTTCATCTTGCGATAAGCTTATTTTATCACATTTTGAAATATACTGTTCAGTGAATTCAAACCTCTCTTCAACAGGCTCTCTCTTTAGCAGGCTGTGGTAGACAATTACTCTTGATAATGGATTTGCAGCAATAAGGTCTGGAACCATCTGAAGGTACCACCTGTTTTTCAATACTCAACTACTTTGATCAACCTTTACTATGTAGGAGCTTGGTTTGCCATTACAGGCCTCAGCTGGTATTTCCAAGTTCTTGTACTCATCCAAGTTTATCATGACTTGATTACTAAAAGTCAAGTTGAGAAAACCTTGGTTTACATCATCCCTCTCAGCTCCTCCTCCCCCATACTCCCCACAAAAGCTTTGTAAAAGCAATCCCTGCATAATGAAATTCCACCCACAGTTTGAAAACTCTTTCAACAGGGCTTCAGTAATAACTCCAAACTATGGACCCTATGCTGTCCTGTGAAATACAAAGCTCTTATAGGTTATTTTTTATTACATTGTTTGCTATGATACCTCTCCCTGATGTACTGATTCTTACCATAGCAACAGCATGTGTAAAAAGAAATTTGAAATCAAAAAGTATCTGAGGCATCCCAGGAAAAAACAGATCAGACACTGCCATGACATATATAATTATTACATTTTTTCCAGACCTATAATTCATTTTTTAATTTTAAAAAAATTTAGCGGTTTTTTTCTGTTTTTTTTTTTCTTTAATAACAGCAACGTAAACAACACTTCTGTGTTCATTGCTGCATTCTTTTAAAACAGCATAAACATTTTGGATTAATGAACACAGTTAGTGCTAAGGATTCTGGGTTCCCTCCTAGCTCCAACCTTTGTGCATGCACACACTGGCAAATCTATTCCCCTACATGGATTTTTGAATCCCTTCCATGCCCAGGTCTGCAGGACAAATATGACTCAGAGCTGACTCCTACAAACACTCAAATGCAAAACCGCAGTCCTGCTAGGTTAAACGGGACAAATCCAATGAGGGAAGTGATTTGCCCACTCAGGTATACAGAAATCTTAGTGCTGTGACACACACCCTTTTTCAGGAAAGGACATCTACTCCAGGATTAAAGGTGGCTCATTACTAATGGATTAATGCCTTGCAGATAGCATGCATAGTCATTCTGCAGGCAAGGCAAATGTCAACGGCCCCAGGAGAAAGCTGAAAGGAGTGTTTGCTGTTGGGCAGCTGATATGAGCTACAGTTCCAGCTGCTTCATTCACTGTGGAATTTTACTGTTTCAGATACTGCTTCTTGTAGTAGTATTACAGCAAGTGTAGAAGAAATTACAGGCAACCTCACCCCTGCTAAGTCACAGTTGTACTGATTACCAAAGAAGAGGAACAGCCTTGCCCTTAATGGGTCACAGCTGTGACTAATAGAGATAAGTGTGATAAAAGGGGTGGGTTGGGTGGTTAGGGAATTTGGAGGTAGGGGGTCCTGAGAAAGGGGGTCTTGAGAAGCCTTGAGGAAGACAGAAGGATTCAGAGAGACACAAAAAAAGAATGAAACAAGGGAGAGAAAAATCTGTAAAAATCTGCTGTGAGGTCGGTCTGATGGAGTTGGAGCCTGCTCTTGGAGCCTGCAGTCATAGTTGACTTAGGTGAAAGCCTGCAGTCAGTCTTCAAACTAATACCTGCAGGCAGAGTCTGCAGTTGGACCTTACAGCAGGAGCTTGCTGGAGTCAGAGCCAGAGCTGAAGAAGAATAAACTAGGACCCTCTTCATATTGTTGAATGAGAGTCTGTGTTTTGGCTCATTGCTATCCCTAATAGCAGGTCTGCTGCAACATCCATAGCATTGTCATAGCAGATACTACTTATTGTGGTATTTTAAAAATATTTGATAAATAGAACTGTCTCTTACCCATGCATTTTACCATATATTATCATTTAAGTAAATGCTGTAGAACATAGTAATGTATAAAATTGCTTAAAATATTTCACACATGGCTATGTGAGGAATAGGATATTAAAGTTGTAAATGATGTAAAGCTTTGATGTCATGACTTTACTCCTTTGTTTTTGAAAAAGAACAGAAATAAAAAACTGAAAATATTGTGAATGGATAGAATATTTCACTTGGAGTCTAAAATGATCATTTAGTCCAACTGCCTGACCAATTCAGGGTTAACTAAAAGTTCAAGCACTTTATTGTCAAATAATACCTCTTAAACACTGACGGGCTTGGTACATCCATTACCTCTACAAGGAGCCTGTTCTTATGTTTTATCATCTTCTCAGTAAAAAAATGTTTCTTCATATCTAGTCTGGTCCAGTTTTAAACCATGAACCATTCCCATGTGTTCTGCCACTGGGTACCCAAGAGAAGAGCTGAGCCTCTTCCTCCTCATGTTCTCTCCTTAGGAAGTTGTAAAAAGTCACCCTTCAACTACCTCTTCTCCAAACTAGACAAGTCCAAAGTCCTCAGCTGCTCCTCATATATGTTCAAGCTTTGTTGCCTCCCTCTGGATACATTCAAGAACCTTCACATTTTTCTTAAATTGCAGGGCCCAGAACTGCACATGGTACTCAGAGTGAGGGTATGCCCACATATGCCTATAGCTTTTTGAAAGCTATTTGAAATAAATTCTTGAAAAATAGAGATGACAGCCACTTGAATTTCCTGTCCTCTATTTACGTGATACTTCAAGGATCTCAAAAAAAAAAAAAAAAAAAAAAAAAAAAAAAATCTTCCTTTTAACAGTAATTTCAAAACCAGAAAATGTGCTCAGAATCAAAAGTTAGTAATTTGTGGCTTCCCAAATGAAGTATTTATTGCTAACAGAGTGCCAAAGCTACAGGAATTCCAATGCATTCTTGATTAAAACTATTAGATAGTCAGATATGAAAATAACTTTGCTTAGAGCATAATGACTACCTCATATTTGAAAGACTAATGCTTGGAATCTGAGTAAATGTTAAGAACTCAACTCTCACCAACTGAAAAGTAATGCAAAGGGGAAACAGGACTTTCTGCTGAACAATAAACAAAGATCCTTTCTGTCTTACTTGAACTATTTATAGTGAGAAATCAGAACTAAGCCAAATGAAAATGAGTCTGCAAAAACCCTGTGGAGCACTGCACACTGGAAGATCAAACCTCTCAGAAGAGAAATGTGGGCAAGGCTCTTGACATATCATTTACACTCTGAAGGTCAGTAGTGAAGTCTGGTTTAAGGTTAGTCATCCATAAATGGGGAGCATGACTACAAACCTATTGTGCCTGACTCTACACCATCATCTATCCTCCACAAGAAATTAGGAGTCATCACGAGAGCTGGCCTCTGTCCAGCAAGAACTTTGCTTTTTAAGTCTAGCAGAGAGCAGGACTGCTCCACACTCTGAGTCAGTAAACATCTTACATTGAAGCTCAAGTAGTCCAAAAACAAAGTAATAAAAGCAGGCCATGAACATATTTAAGGGAAAAAGAAACCAGAAAACTGGAACAGCCTCCAAATGGAGTATGGGAAGTAAAGAAATCCCTAAATAGTTGTAAGGAGGAGTTTGATCAGTACATGAAAGGAATTGTATGACATCTTGGCTGCAAAAGCAAAGGACTGAACTGGATAACCCAGAAGAATCAGTCATATCTTCTTATGAGCGTGCAATTCTCTATAGGTATGTTTAAAGGGAGAAAATAATTTTTTTTTAAATGTTATGAAAAGACACCAGAACCCATAGAACATGATCAAAGTAAAATCTAGGATCATCAGCTAGCACTTATGATTTCTTAGACTTTCAAAATATATTATTTAAATAAGTTAGCTAAGATTTTTAAAAATACATCTTTTATTCCAGTCTAGACAGCATGACATCAACTGCCTGCATCTTATTTCTTATCACAGGGCTGGGCAAACTGCTTTATTTCAACCCTCTCTTTTAAAGAATGGAATCCATAATGTGGTTTAGCATGTGTCTGTGTATTTCTGCATAAACTAATTTCCCCATTGAATATTTTAAACCAAATCATTAAAAAGATATCAAATAAGATCTGGGAGCTTCTTTTTTTTTTTTTTTTTTTTTTCATTACAAAACATATATTCTTTGCCCCTTTTTCTCTGAAGGCATTTTATTCTGAATTTACTTTTATCCTTCTATATAGTTTCTCCTTTTTCCAAGAGAAACTTGAATCGTGTGTTACCATTTAAAAGCTTAACACATTCTGCACATGTATGGCACACTGCAGGTGAAGCTCTGAGATAAAAAAGGGGCAGAAGAATGTTCTGTTTGGAAGCCATAGACACTGGGTCAATGAAACAGTGGGTGTAACTGGGTTAATAACAAGTCAGTATGGAATATGCTGGGGGCCCCTTACAGAGATGCACATGAAGGATGTGAGATGGAAGCCTGAAGCTTCCAGCAGGACTGCTGAGCACTAGACTATGTCATTCATGACTCAAGGAGGTGAAGTAAGCCCCAGGTCACAGGCACTGCTCTGCTCAACTGGGGTCATGAGGGACAGGGTAGCTGCTTGTGAGGAGCAGGAAAAACGCCCCACTTGATCATGTAATTAAAGGTGTGTCCATGGATACTGAACTGAATACAAAGACAACGTAAATACATTATTTTTTTTTACTTTTAAATGCTTGATTTTGCCTCTTAAATGTTTTACCATCTTTTTTCCTTTGCATGCAGCCATTTTAACTGCTCGCTCTAAATACTGTCCCAGGTGGCTTCTTCCTTCCATCGTGTTACCACTCCATGTCTTCCTAGCCCAGTCTCTCTTCTAAATAATTTAAAACTCAGAATCTCACCAGGACTTTCAGACCAAGAGCACAGACCCATTGTCAGCCTAAGTCAATTTTATGCTGCCTTTTCCTACGCCCCCAACCCCACTTGGCCTTGAGGCAGCTGTAGTGTTAATATGAGCAGTTAGTCAGATGGATCAAGGATCTGATTGGGATAAATTTTTATTTTTTTATATTACCAGTTGCAGCACACTATTCAGAGGACAGAAGGAGGATTGTGCAGGACTCCCTCTGCAGAAGGAGCTGAAATTAGACCAACTTAAGCTGATCTTGAAAGTATACTTTAAACTGACAGTGTACAGCTCCCTTGCAGCCTGCCATTTTCCCTTCTAACATTAGTTGTGCTTACTTCCAATCCAGCCTCCAATCTCTGATATTTGTTATGTGCCTTTTATCTCACATTCTGTTAAATCTTATTAATCCCATCCCAAGGCAATGCTTTTCCCTCTTCCATCCTCTTAAGGACTTAAGGACTCCTTCACTCTTTTTTAAAAGCAAGTACTTTGTTACCCTTTTGTTTGTTTCTTTGATTCCATATATTCTACTATCCCTGATTCTGCCTCACATTGCTTACACCTCAGGCTGCACTTGTAGGTGTCACACACAAGCAAAATCTGCATGAGAGTGCAAATTTAGAAGTTGCTTTTAATATTTCAGACTTGAAGATCAAGCATGAGTTTGCCTCTGCAATACATACTGGAAAGATCTCACAGGAGTGAAGAATCTGATATTATCCATATGGCACTGCAGATTTCACCTTCAGACTTGAAAGAATCAAAATCCTCCTCTTCCCAGATTCTTCCACATTGCCAGGCAGGAGAATCCTGCCAATCCCAAATGCTAACACAGGCACCTATCCCCACTCAAAATGCAGTTTTAAAACTAAGCTGGTGACAGCCACATTTACAATTCTTTTCTAGTCTCTACCCCACATTACCACTGAAAGCTAACCATAAAAACAGACCTTCTCCTGGTCTTTTACTATTACTGCAGCCTAAAATTTTGTCTGTGCACTACAAAACCCAAGGTTGGGGGTTGCTGAGACGACTAATTAGCTGATGTCTGTGACACAGAAACAGAATGCTTTGAGTTAGAAGGCACCTCTAACATCACCTAGTTCTAATCCCTCTGTCATGGGCAGGGGTGCCTTTTAGTAGATCAGGTTGCTCAAAGCCCCATCCAACCTGGCTTCAAACACTTCCAAGGATGGGGCACCCACAACTTCTATGCATAACCTGTTCCAGTGCCTCACCAGTGTCTCATCCCTGACATGTAAAGAGTAACCAGTGAAGTATCCACCTGCCTCTAGAATTCATAAAATATTTTTATATTAGGTGAAAATCCAAATACAGACAAAATAATTTCTTGCACATAGATGGACAATCAGAAACATACAGCTAAAAGATTGTATTTTTGTATCATATAGAATTAATACATTTTAAATATTCCTGTAGTTAACATATGCTTTATTTAGACCTCAGATTTTAGAAAAAACTCTCCATTTATTTCATTCTGTGATGGAATCGAGCAGTGTCATGTTGCAGAAATCAAAGTGCCAAGGAATTTTGGTTTAGTTATGCAGACTGCCTGAAACATGAGCCATCTCATACAAGATAAGATTCTCTGAAGTAATAATAATAGATACTTCACACCTTCCCTGTTGTCAGTGTTCTACGAGCCTGTTTGGAGTCTCTCACTTAGGCAAGAAATCCTACTGAAGTCAAGAAATTATTTAACACGAATAGGAATTGCTGAATTTAGCCATAGCTCTGCTATCCCATTTTACAGGTGGGAACAGCATCACACAAACCCCACATTCCTGCCACTTTAGGAGATGTTTCTAAGACCTGCAATGAGAGCTCCTGAGATACAGACTACACTCTGTAATGGTTAAGTGAAAGCTAAGTCTTAACTTTGAATTTCCAGACTTTTATAGCCTAAATTGTTCACCATTCAATACTATATCACAAAATGTATAAAGCTTTACAAAAGCCACACAAATGAAACAGAACACCCTTCTCCATTGCTATCACAACAGGAGAAGGAACCATTCATATTCTTATTTAAATAGAAATATTTACATTTGTGAGGTTCTACCTTTCTGTTCCTGTTACAGCCTCAGCTGGGTTACACAAATCTGAAACCTGGTCTACTCTGAGGTGTCCCTGGAAGGTGGCCATCATGGGGTTTGGAACCAGATCTTTAACAGTCTTTTCAATCCTAAGTCATTCTATGATTCCATGATTCCATGAAATTTCATTAAGTTTCTGCACTGCTGATAAACACTCGAATTTTTTTTGGACTTCTGGCAAGGAAGTCCAAAGAAGTTTGGAAGTACATCAAGTACATCATGGCCAGGTACTTGTCTTCTCTTTCAGAAAGACAGACTTTTTTGTTTATCCTGAGGGGTTTTCTAACATCAGGACCCTATTTCCTTCCCAATTTACGTTCCCTGCCTTTCACCACGTTGTCTTTGAATACTGCTGTACTCAAGGTTTCTAAGGCAGCCATCATGATCTAAAGATATTGCCTGACACTACTAAGGTTGGCTTGTAGATGTTTTCTACTGATTTTACCAGGTGGAAGAATGGCAATGGTATGACTGGTAAGAGAATCATACAGTCATGGTGCTTTATTCTACTAGAGCTCAAAGAACTCTACCACTTTGATTTGCATAAAATCTCCAAATTTTGATTGCAAATTAAAAAATCTTTATGGGAGCTCCAGTGCTTCATTATAAAAGATACTGTTGTATGCAAAGTGCCAGTATGTTTGAAACAGACCATGCCACTACATACATGTGCTGGCTTTAACTGGGACAGAACTAACTTACTTCACAAGAGCCAGTGTGGGGCTGGGGTTTGGATTTTTCCTGGAAACAGTGCTGAAAACACAGGGATATTCTCTTTACTGCTGACCAGTGCTTGCACAGTGTCCAGCCCTTTCCTGCTTCTCACCCCAGCCCACCAGTGAGGAGGCTGGGGGTTCACTAGAAGATGGGAGGGGACACAGCAGGGACAGCTCACCCCAGCTGACTCAAGAGATACTCCTTAGCATACGGCATCATGTGCAGCACACAGAGCTGGGGGAAGAAAGAAGAAGAGGGATATTCACAATGATGGTGTTTGTTTTCCCAAGTTATTGTTGGAGGAGACAGGGCCAGGCTTTCCTGGGGATGACTGAACACCTGCCTGCCCACAGGAAGTGATGAAAGAATTCCTCATTTTGCTTTTCTCATGCATGTGGCTTTTGCTTTACCTGTTAAACTTTCTTTGTCTCAACCCATGAGTTTTTTCTTTTACTCTTTGGATTCTCTGCCCCATCCTGCTGCTGGGGCAGTGAGCAAGTCGCTGTGGGGCTTAGTTGCCAGCTGGGGTTAAACCACAACAACATGTCACTTATATTAATGAAATATCACATTAACTACTAGTTGTTAAGAGAACTAATTTCTCATCAGACTTCCTAAAACTTGCTACAAAATTAACTATTTTTTAAAATGCATAAAAAAGAGCCTGTTAAAAATTATTAATAACAAATCCTTCTGCAACTACTTTTTAAGTAAACCAAGAGCCAAATTGTAGTCAAGAAAGGTATAGTCCCAAGCCATCCACAGCTCAAAAGGCCAAATGAATGAACAAAGTATTTTATCTGTCATTTACAGAAGACAAGCCTTTTGCTTCCTTAGATTAAGTGTCCACAGCATCTAAATGTATCTACAGCAGAGATGACAAAGTCAGATGTTGCAAGATCCATAATCAAAATTATTTGATTCATACTCCTTGTTAAAAGCCTTGCCCACTAGTAGAAATCAATAGTACATTATGTATATGGCCCTATAAACAAAATTTAAGTTCTGTTACTGATAAAATGTCAGTGCTGGAACAGGTACCTATCTACCAATATGGAGTTGCAGCAGTCGACTGAGTAGGAGAAACTACCTCACCCTACTTTAACCTGTAACTACTTGGGCTGCTCCTAGCAGATTCTTTGGGACATGAGTGATCACTGGGACTTACAGTAAAACTCATTCTGAAAAATGCATTCCCCTTGAATTGTTTAAAAATTAATTTCTCCTCACAGGACATGAAATCTCATATCTATATCAAGCAAATTCTGAACATTTTAGCTCCAATGCCACAGCTCTTCTTGCATTTGGTTGGAATTGGTGGAGTAGTTACACTGTGTTGTCCAAAGTTAACAATAATATTTTTCCCTTTTCTACAAACACTTTCTGCACACAAAACAACCTCCAGCCTTCACTGGCACGTAGGGTATAATAGCTGGATGCAAACTCAGGAAAAACTGGAGTAAATAAAAACATACCACAAAGAAGAAATGCTGTAGCTGGAGACCCCTCTCCAGAATTACTTTCCACTTGACCTCCTACAAACAATTGTCATCAGAGAGCTGTGCTAGCACTACCAGACTGTAATTAAGCCTTCCCTATCTAATAAAGGGAAAACCAATCAGACTGATGAATGCAAGCCACAAGACAGAGGAGTTTAATACTGTTAAGGGTGAGGGAGCACTTTGCTCTCTTAGCCCTGAACAACTCCACAAAGCCACTGCAGCACCAGATCATTAGACCCCCAGCTTTCCAGAGAGCCACCCTCTTCCTTTCCCTGCCATGCCTGAGCACTTGTTACCTCTGGCACTCATCCACCTGCACCAAGACTGGGAAGGGAACTGCTTGTAGATCTGTTCAGCATCTGGCTCTTCAGAGTAACACGTTTCCCAGGAGGACAATACTAATTTTTTTTCTATGCATAAGCAAGTGCAGCAGAAGAAAAATACCTATTTTATTATAAAAACTGTATTTCCAGCAGACAAAATGTAAATAAATAGTCATTTTTGCATAAGGTAACCTCATTCATCTAAACATCTTGAAAGTACAAATATACACTCGGATGGAAACACATACACATATAGTACCATTTTAAACTAGTAAAGAAAGAGGAATCTAAGAAGAAAAAATGGATTAATGTTTTCAGATGCTACTGATTTTTAATGTATATTGTGATTGCATTCTGCATGGATACAGATAAAACCACTGCACCCCATCCCAAAATTACCAGGCAGCCCTGCGATAGTTTTCATTTACTTTGTTAAAAATCTAAGAAAATCCATGTCAATACACTTTCCTCAATAAGTATATCCAAATGAAACAGCAACTTTGCCCTGCAACAAAATGTCACTGGACCTAATGGGTAGTTGTAATTTAGGACAAGACAAAATATACATATTCTTTTGTGGAACCACTGCATCCAGAGAATAAAAACTCCTTTGACTAAGCATTTTAAGACTGACATTGCAGAATAACAAGGTGCAATAATACAACAAAATAATTTCACTTGGTTAGCAGTAGAGAGAAATCCCACCTTACTTCCATAGCAATAAGGTCCACAAAGTGGGAGTGACTTCTGAACACTCCATTATTTTGTTTATAGCAGTTCACAGCTTTAAAGGGCTTGTTCCAAAAACAAAACAAACAAACTTGAAAGGCTTTAGAAGTTAATAAATCCAAGGTTTGATGTCACATCCAAGTCTCAAAATATAAATTAAAGAGATGTTTAATCTAGGTTAGCACATTACAGAATAAGCTAAGTGTTGGTGTGCTGTCACTCATGGCAATGGGAACAACCCCCAGATCAAACTCAACATTAACCTCACTTCAACACTTTCATATCCAGCTGAAAGCACTCCTGTCTTTCAGTTGTCATTTAAAAAAACCCAAACACATGACTTGCTCTTTTAGTGTACAAACGTTCCATCTTTTTTTTTTTTTTTTCACCAGCAACTAAGCAACCAAGTTAAGGTTTTTAGTGTGTAGATTTGTGAAGTGAGTACTGCTTTTCCAGAAACAGTTAAAGGACACTGGGAGAATTCTCTTTAAAAGCTCATGAGAAAAACAATGTTAAGAGTTTTCCACTTCCTGACATATTTTAGTGCTGCTGTGGTAAAAGACATTATCTACCTAAAAACATACAATATGCACCCAAAGTAAAATCTAAACAAAATGAGATCTGCTGTCAATAGCATCCTTTCGAAATATCCTTAATCCTGACATGTTGAGATAAAAAATCATGAAGAGTGATGATCACAAGTAACTCCTGGTGACTTCAGTAGGAGTAGTAGTGGATATTTCAGCCTTCTGTGGATTAAAATGAGGCTGCATGATTTTTATCTACAGAACAAGAGCGGTTCTGTGCTACATGTGATTTTAACAGCAAACTCTATCAAATCAGAAAAACTGTATCACATCACAGTGCTTACCAAGAAAATATGTTTAGCCAGCAGTCAGGGTTTAGCAGAACAGCAGCTGACAAGCTAACATACATCACCCATATTTATTCTTCTAAACTGCCAGTGCACTGTGCTCGTTTTCCATCCCTTTTTCTTACCCTGCATCCCTTCAAGGATGAAGTACACAGCACATCAGGTGTCTCTCCCCTCACAGCTATCAAGCATTAGGAATGTCACATCTCACTCAAAGCATGCTTCCCACTTGCACAATCAGCCAGCCACAGCAGAAAAAAAAAAAAAAAAAAATCCAAGGCAAACTTGTGTAAAATATTTTAATTTAGGCTAACAAGAAATGATGAAATGACCCTTGATAGCACAAGACATGATTGCTCATTTTTGCTGAGTGTTATCTATGCAGCATATGGAAAGACAGGATATTTTGGAATTGCATTAACTAGACAGGAAACATCAATGTTCCTGTATCCATGAAGGCCTCCAAACACAGATTACAACAACCATTTTAGCTCATTTGTAAACTTTTAGATACAAAAATTAACCTGTTAGAAAACCATGGATACAAAGTGCTCTTTCATGTACTTTGTGTTAACTGAATTTTATAAGTAAATTCAAGTCTCACAGCCAGACAAGTGTAATACTTTTGAGCTAATATCTGAAACTGTGTACCATTGTGAACCCAGTTTTCCTACAAGTTCTTAAGCGAAATCACTACTTGTTTTGAAACAAACAAGGGAGATGTGAAAAATACATGAAAAAAAAGAGCTAGAGGCTGTTATTTTGCTTCATATTAAGTGACACTTTGCAAATGGCACCCTGCAAGTTATGCCTTAACACCTTGTTAAAATGCAACTAAAATCTATATTACCCCGTTTCACACACAGAGGTAAAATACATAATTGAAGGCACACTAAAGCACTTGGGGGAAATCCATGAAACATATAAATTACTTGATTGCCTCTGAATAATAAATGGTTCCCCAGCAGCTTTATAATAGACCGTTTTACCGTAAAAACACATTTCTGCCATCAATAGGCAGAGTTTTCGGAAGAATGAAAAGCCGTCTAAAACAACTTTGGAATTGGGAAGTAAGCTGGACTCCAATGCTTCTGCTGGCTGGCCAAACTGAGAATGTTTTGTCTCTTTTTCTCACTGGCCACTAATATGTAACAAATGATCCATTTACTCTGGATCACAGCTCTATTTTCCCCACTCATCCCTGGAATAACACTGTCTCGGGCTGCTGGAGGAGCAGAAATGCTACTCCTTCACATTAGCTGTAAAGTTTTCCTTTTGTGCACTCCTCTACTGAGAAGCCAGGAGAGGAATGGGAGCCATCACCTTGAAGGTGCCAGTAATGATCTATGGAAAGATGCTCTGGAGCACAAGGGACTGAACTCCGAGGAGAGCTCTGTAGCTTTCCTGCATCCCTGACCGGTTTCTCCCTGAGCAGCCTCTGCTGTGCTCCTTGCTCTATGCACAGGGACTGTTTGGCAGCTTTAACACTCATCTTCCCAGGAACACAAAATACAGGTGCACTTTGCACATGCACATACACACACACACACTCACTCTCACTCTCAAGACACACGTGCACACACACAGAGCTCCCCTGGCACTACATGCAATTCATTCCAAGTCCCCTGAGTATTGCTTAAAAACAGAAACCAAGCATACACACAGGGAAAAAAAAAAACAAAACAAACCAAAACAAACCAAAACAACAACAACAACAAAAAAAAAAAAAAAAAAAAAACAAAACAAACAAACAAACCACCACCCACCACCAAATCCCAACCAAACATCCCACCAAAATATTAAAAAAAAAAAAAAAAAAAAAAAAAAAAAAAAAAAAAAAAAAAAAACTAAAAACGAAACCGACACAGAAAGGAGGAGGGAATGAGAAAGGGAGTGGGGGGGTAGGACGAAGGAGAAAAGAGAAGCTTGTTTTTTTTTCTTGCTGTTGCTGTGGCTCCCAAGCATACAGCGCTAAGGAAGAGTAGTTCCCCACTTTCATCAGCTAGCTACATCCTTGGGATAAAAGGGAGCAGTCCGGAACGATGCTGAGGCTGCACAAGGCAAAATAAAGCTTTGCCTGACTCCCCATGAAATTCTCTCCTCCACATCCCCTCCTCCCTAAAACCTGCCCTAAATGGGGAGGGGGAAAAAAACAAAAACAAAACCAAAATGCCAAAAAAACCCAACCAAAACAAAAACAACAACAAAAAAAAAAAAAAAAACAACACACAAGGAAAAAAGTGATGAAAAGACACAACTCACCTTAACAAGGGGTGTTGGATGGGGTCAGAGAGGAGGAAGGGTATAAAAAGATCTATTTTTAGCAGAGGTTGTGATAGTACTGAAACACACAGACACAAGGTTTGGAAGCAGGGAGAAGAGTATAAAAAATGAGGGGAAGAGATATTATCAAGAACGTGTAAGTCAGTCTGGCAGGAGAGAGGAGAATCCCCAAGGAAAAAAAAATTAAAAGAAAAAATAAATTAAAAAAAAAAAAAAACCAAAACCACCGAACGCCGAGAGGAGAAGGAGGGAGAGCGTGGCGGTGCCGGGGTTGTGTTTTGTTTCTCTTCGCTGGGGCGGGCGGAGGCGGCGGGGCGGGGGTGTGGGGGTGTTCGCGCTTTCGGCGAGGGGCCCCTCGCTCGCTGCCTCCCCGGGGCTGCCGGGCCCGAGCCTGCTCCGGGCGGCTCCGCCGGCCGCGCTCGCTCCTCGCCCGGCTCCGGCGGCTGCGGCGGGCGCGGCGCTCCGCTCCCGCGGCTCGCTGGGCTCTGCAGCCGCGTTCACGCCGCCGCTGCCGCTCGGCCACCCCCGCGCCCGCGCTCCCGCCGCCCGCGGGCGCCCCCGCCGCCAGCGCTGCGGGCCGGGCCGCTCCGTGCTCGGAGCTCCGCGCTCCGGGCCGGGCTCCGCGCTCCGGGCCGGGCCGCTCCGTGCTCGAGCTCCGCGCTCCGGGCTGTGAGCTCCGCGCGCTCCGGGCTCCAAGCTGCAGGCTCCGCGCTCCGAGTTGCACGCTCCGGGCCCCGGGCCGGCGGCGGGGCGGGGCGGGGGCTCTCTCTCCGGGGGAAGCGCGGTGCCTCCCGCCGTGTCCGTGCGGGACCCGGGCTCGCCCTCCGGGCTGCGGTGCCCCGCTGCTGCTGCCGCAGGACCCTCGGCCCCCGCCGGGAGAAGGGAGCTCGGGGCTGGGAAGCGAAAGTTGGGCATGCTGAAACGCGTTTGACAGCTGGGCGCTGCTTATCGGCCGCGCATCAGCGTCGCCCGGTGTCGTTGGGGAAAGCATCAGTGACAAGCCGGGAGGCCGAGAACTGCACTTATTCGTATGAAAAGTAGTAAAACCTCGTTCAGCTTTAACACAGAAGCGTGGCTCACAGCGAGCAGCGCCAGCAGATGATGTTCCTTCGTGGTCCAAATGGAAGCCACTGGCAGCATTTTGCTGATGGGGACCATCGTTGGGTCATATTTATCTCAAACAGCTGACAAAATCCAGCAAACATTTACTGAAGGAAGCTTTTGACACCCTGAGGAATACTTTGCAACTAAAAATAAATCCTCTTAAAGTTTTTTTTTTTTAAGCAGATAAATACAAAAAACTTTGGACACCTTTTTACGTTTCCATTGCTTAGAATGAAAGAAGTAAAATGAACAAAAAAGAAAATATGGAGAATTTAAGTGCACAGAAATGAATGAGCTTTAAAAAGTACTTTATTTCTATCTACAACTCTATTAGCGACAGCAAGTAAATATGTGTGTTTATGACTTGTGATTTTGAATTGGCATTGTCCCATAAATGATGAGAGCAAATGCAGACCAAGCTGTTGGATCCACAACCTGCAACTGATATGCAAGCTGTGCTTCAGCACCACTGTTACACTGAGATAAGCATATATAGTAAATAGTAGAAGGATACGCTCCAGTATGCAAACTCTGTAAGTGTACATACTTACTCCATGAGTACATGTAGTAAATAGTTGTAGTAAATAGTGAAAGGGTATGTTCTAGGGTTGTAAACAGATGTTAAGGCAGACTCTTACTCACACTAGTGTCGGCTGTTGATAGCTGGCAGTAAATAAAGGTGTCTTGGATGAGTGTTTGGAGGTATCAGGATGATAAAATGGTTGTTCCTGAACTCTTTCCTTGGTAGCCACAGAGAGGATGTTATGTGAACCAGCTGCCAGTGGGGGTTGCAGGCAGCCTCAATGAGCATGTCATGGTGGCCAAATGGTCGGGTACCAAGCCATCAGTGTAGCAGGGCAAGGGATGTGGAGTGCCTGGTTTTATTTGCCATTCAACGTGGCTCCGGAGCACTCCCACAGAGGCTCTCAGGGTACACTAGCTACATCTGTGCTCTGGCTTACCATTCACTATCAGCTGAAATAGAGGAGGAGGTAAAATATTTTGAACCCATGTCTTGGTTAGAACCAGAACATCCTTGCTAAATTAAATAGAAAAAATACATCCTCAGAATGAAACAAAAAATTCAGTATTCTATATTTTATCTCTCTTTTTTTTTTTCCTCGAGAAAAAAGGTGCTTGCTCTGGGTTTACAGGAAGGAGGAACTGGAAGAATAATGAACCTTCCAAATCTCTCATATGAAGTAGAAATAAAATAAGAGCTTGTAGTTCCTTAAGTGAGCTTCTTGCAGGAATCGGAGGAAGAAGATCCTCTTCTGCCTTGTTGCAGGCTCAATTTCTTCCCATTTCTTCTCCAGTTTCTTCTTGAATCAAATTGTTCAGTGTTATAAAGGATGAAACTAAGAGTTTTCAGGGTTTGGATCGTGTCTCTCTTTTTTAAATTACCAAATATCACAGCTACACTAAGGGGAGTAAAGACATTGGAAGCTTTGTGCTACTTTGGGCCTTGATTTCTGCAATAACTAAGCTGGGGAAGCATTTTATACATTAAAGTGAGGGTGGTGTTTTATACATTATGCTAGTAAATATTTTCTTTAATTTCAGTTCATTTTCAAGAAACTGCATCTCAGTTAGCATGTATTTGCATGAACTCTCATTGGTTTTTAATATTCATTAATCATCTTGCATTGTTACAGAAGCATCAGTTTACTGTAAACCACAGGTCCATTCAGTATGCAGTGCAAGGCTCTGACAATTACCAGTTCCCTTAGCTGCTCTATGCCCAGCAATATCAGGGCAGTACTTACTGTCAATTATAGCTCTGTGTCCCTATTGACTTTCCCAAATTTGCACAGAGCTATTATTTTTTATTCCAATTAAAAGCAAAACCAAAAACATAACAAAACCATAACCCCCTTTTGATGAATGGCTTTATAGTTGAATGATGAAAAGCACACACACTGGTGGTGTTCAGGAACATCCAAATACAAAATGTTCAAATGCCAGCATATCTTTGTAAAATGTACGTTTCAGTTTCCATGTCACAGGATCTGCATATTTAATGTCTGATTTGCAAGCATAACGTGGCACTCAAGTCTTTTGCATGCTGGGAAACAATTTTACAGCTTAAACATACATTTAAGTGGATGGAAATGATTGCAAGGGTTAAAATCAGGGATTTTTTATTATCTGTAGAGCTCCTGTAGATGTTCTTTTTTCCAGAAGAGAATATATCTATATTAGAGATAATTGTCTAAATTGCTCAAATAACCCAAAAGTAGTCAGAAAGGTTATTGAGAGAACAAGACAGAACATCTAAACTGACACAAACAAAATCCTTCCTCATAAGTCATTATATTGCTTCAGGGTTTCACTGTTGCTGCAAACAGTTAATGCCAGGGAGCTTTCCTCTGCTTTTCATTCATGCTGTCCAGAGGAAGACAGACTTTCTGTTTTGTTCATTATGAAACACACAAATCTTGTATGCTGACAGAGCAGCAAAGTGGAGAGATAAAAACTTCACTTTGGGTACTGTATTTGACATCCTTGTACTGCTGAGAGGTATGAACCAGGCTACCACGACCCCTTGTCAGTCAGTAGTACACATCAGCCAAAATTTTCTCTTCTGCAGGGTACTTCCAGCCCCAAAGCACCTTGCTTCCATTCAACCTGTTGTAGGAGTCTGCAGATCTCCACTGCTGTTAGCACTGTTCCCTCAAAGCCATGCTGCAGCCAACATGAGGTGCAGTCTCACCTTGACTACTGACTGTGTGTGATTCTGGGCTCCACCTTTTAAGAAGGATGCAAAGGTCCTGAAATGCATCCAGAGGAAGGCAAGAAAGCTGGTGAAGGACCTGGAACACATGTCCTGTGAAGAGCAGCTGAGGATTTCAGGTTTGTTTAGTTCGGAGAAAAGAAGGCTGAGGGGAAACCTCCTTGGTCTCTACAGCTTCCTCAGGAAGGGACATAGGGAGGGAGGTGCTCAGCTCTTCTCCTGGGTACCCAGTGACAGACACATGGGAATGGTTCAAAACTGTGTCAAGGAGACAGTTTAGACTGAAAAATAGGAATGATTTCTTTACTGAGAGGGTGGTCAAACCCTGGAACAGGCTTTGAGTAGGGGTGGGCAATGCTCCAAGCCTATCAGTGTTTAAGAAGTATATTGACAATGCCCTTAATAACATGCTTTAACTTTTGGTCATCCCTCAACTGGGATGTTGGACTACATGGTCATTGTAGGTCCCTTCCAAATGAAATATCATCTCTCAATATCAATGGAATGGTGCATGTTAGTAATGTGTCTGAAAGAGGCATGATGCCAGTCTTTCTGTCCTTGCTATTGGTATGTGTAAGTTAGAAAGTGAATTTCAGGCCAATAAGTAGACTTTTAAAATAATATTATCACACTTAAATTGTGATTTATTTATTTGTTTATTTATTTATTTGTTATTTCAGTCAGTTTGGGATTCTCTGACTGTCCCTGATGTCTGGGTTTTTGTCTGCTTCACCTGAGTATGGTAAGGTCTGTCAATCATGCCCAGGTGTGACAACCACTTCACAGATTATGTGAATGCCATTTTTGGGAACTTTTCACAGAGCATGTCAAAACCTTCATTTAATATACACTCTCAAATTTAGTGTGGATGTGCAAGCAATAGTACTTGAAATGATTGGGAAGTCCCCAGAGATCACAGATATGCCAATTACTTTAGACTATGCCCTTTCAGAAATCACCTCCCCGTTACCTGTTATTGTGTAAGGGGTATAGCCTTGCAACTTTATTTTCTCTTGTACAACACGATAGAAACATGGACTCCTTGAGTTTTAATAATAAGATTTACTGCATTTTTGAAAGAAGGTGTTTCACAAGCAAGCAATGTTAGAATTCTAAAAATAGGACCCAGAAATAAAACATAAAACAGGCTTTTGAGTTAAAAAAAAAAAAATTAAATAGGGAACAACACTGAAATAAAACTAGTCTCGTCTAGTCTAGTCTGAAATGAAACTAGTCAAGTCTAAAGACTAGATTATCAATCTGAATAGTCTTACAATTTTATAGCTTATTTTTCTTAAAATTTTTATGCACTTTGCTAATTATCATCGAAGGCTTCTTTAAAAATGCTATTATTCTAGCCTACATGTCTTTAAAATGGTAAACATTCCTAATACTGTATAGTGTTGAGTGAGTTGTTTGCTATTTGATTGCAGTTTGATTGAAGTGACAGCAATTTTAAATATCTAACTACACATTAATAGAAGTATGACATGCATTGTCATATTTTTGCTCTAAAATTATTAGCATTGTGCTAGATCTGGATACAAATTTACATAATTTGAATTAACATAAACCAGGCTAATAATGTGCACTTGTGAGCAAGTTTTTTGTTCCAGTCTGAGGCAGAGCAGTTGAGCTGAAACTCGAGCAGACAAATGATGGGGTTATGGAGGGAAATCCCTTCTCCTTCAGCAGAGAAGGAGCTGTTATCTTAAGTTCCCTATTAATATGAAAACTTCTACCCTCTATCAGAGAAAATACCTGTTGCAATCACTAGTCCGGAGTCACAGCTGTATTTGTCTGCTTCCTGTCAAAACTGCTTAAACTGTTAAGGATTACTTCTGGTACTTTGGCTTATACGGGGTTTTTTGGAGGGTTGTCATACCTAAACCTTCAATATTCATTTATACTGCTGTCCCGCCAGTCCTTTCTAGGACAAATTGGTAAATATGTGTCTCTAGATGATGGTGATGAGCACTTCCAGACCTTATACTCCCCCCAATTAATTTTTTTTGTTACTGAGTAACAGTCTATTTCCTGCATCCTTCCAAGGATGTCGCACAGACCAGGACTATTGGACTTTTGTGCAAGTTTTTATGTTTCCACAGGTATGTCACAAACTCACCAGAAGTGATGCAAAGGAATTTGTCTCCCTCCACCAAACATACTTCTTCCAGAAAACAATAAACAATTTCTCAAAATTGCATTCCATTTCAATGATTTCTGAAATTACAATTGCATTTGAGAAAGTGAGTAATAGAATCAAGAATGGCTCTGTTTGGGAGGGACCTTAAAGGTCATCCAGTTACAACCCTCCTGCCATGGGCAGGGACAACTTTCACTAGAGCAGGTAGCTCAGAGCCCCATGCAACCTGGCCTTGCTAGCACCCTTCTAACATTTGTGTGCCATCCCAGAGCTTGCCAGGGACAAGCTTGGTACAGTTCCCCTCTCCCATCACATCTAGTTTAAAGCTCTGCCAAGCAGCCCCACTAGTTGTGGAGCAAAGATTCTGCTCCTCACTGAGAAAGCCGAGTTCAATCTGATGCCAGCATGCCCAGTGCTGAGTAGGCCATTCCATTGTCAAAACCCACATTATTTTGGTGGTGGCAACAGCTGTGGAGCCATGTGTTAATACTCAGTCCATCTGTTGCTTCCAATGTCACTGCCTTCAACTGGAAGTATAGAGGAGAAAATGTGTCCCAGATTCCCTTAGCAAGAGTCCCAAGGTCCTCAAGTCCTTTTTGATCATTCTTGAGCTATGTGTTGTCACTTCATCATCCCCTACATGGCAGAGCAGTAACAGGTTGTAGTCTGAGGGCTGCACCAGGCTAGGAAGCTTCCTGGTGATGTCCTTAATCCCAGTCCCAGGGAGCAGCAGACCTCCCTGTGGGTTTTTGCTCAGCATATTCCCTCCATTCCCCTTAGGACAGAGTTGCCTACAGCTATTACCCACTTTTTCTTACTCTTGTAAGTGCTTGCAATGAGGTGGGTTAACCTTTCTGATTTTGGTGACCCCTCTGGTGTAACTGAACCTTTGTCCTCTTAATCCTTTGGCTGGCCTTCCATGCACAAAGCCTCATGCATCTTGTGCTGAGGCACCTGGGGAGTGCTGTGGGTGAAGGAGGATTTCACTTGCCACACAGAGTGGACATGGACTACCCTCAATGCACTTCTTTCTTTACAACTTCTACCTTCTCCTTGCTGGGAGATGAATAAAGGATCCTCTTGATCTTGAATTATTTCTGATGTCTGCTTCTGTCTCAGGGAGGCCAGAGCTTACTTACACCAGTCTATCTCCCTTTTTGATTCTCTAATGCTTCCACCTGGTCGCATTTGACACAATAACTATCTCTGCTACAGTCCAGTGAAAGGCTCAGGTACTCCCTGCAGCCTGAAACCTGAACAGCTCATGGTTTTTTGGGAGCTGTGCCTGGGCAGCTACATCCTTTTTGGCAAGTGTAAATGACTTGTCTCCCCTTCAAGTGGACACGATACATGAGCTCTCTTGGTGAGGGCAGTGGCCACCACCTAAACTGGCTGCTTGAGCTGCATTGCCCCAGTGCCCCTCCTGCTTGCCCTGCCTGCACAAAGTGTTGTGCCATGCCCTGGATAATGCACCACACCCAGTTTGCCCATGAGCATGGGAGCATGCTGCTGATTTTGGCACCTGGGGCCATAGGCTGACCTCTACAAGCTCCTTCCAATGGATCAGAATGGCACTAGCTCTTCCCCCATACTATTAGCTTATTTATTAAACTTTGGTTGGCTATCTGTTCAGACTTACTGGTATTTCTTATCTGACCAAGAAGATTACTGACAGGTTCATTCATTTTAAAAGGAGACGAGAATGGATTTCTCATTTGGCTGTCAGTCCATGTTCTTCATTTGTCAGGAAAAAAGTCAAAGCTTTCTCTTCATTTGTCAAATCTGTCTTTCCATCATATATAGTGAGTCAGAGATTACAACTCATCTCAAGTACTTATGGCAAATATGTTGTGAACAGTAAGAATGAGATTGCTTGACTTCATAGCTCACAGCATGTGCTACATACAGGACACCATTGGGAAGATCAAGCCAATAAAATAGAACAGCAACATACATAAAAGTCCTGATCCACTCACAGCTACAAAAGCTTTCTCTGTTTGGTCTTGTTTTCTTTGACTCTGATGCTTGTGACAGAAAGACACAAAGTTTCCCTCTTCTGTCATTGTGCATGTAAAAAAGTGTCGGCAGAATTCTCTTAAGGAAGCAGCTGAATTCTTTTAAATTCCAGTGAGCTTTTCAAATTTTTGAATCCCAAGGATATTAGTCACTCAGAATCATAGAATCAATCATAGTATGGTTGGTGTTCAAAGAGGCCTCTGGAGATCACCTGGTCCAACCCCTGCCGGTTCGCCTAGAACTGGTTACACAGGATCGCATCCAGGTTTTGAGTATCTCCAGAAAATGAGACTTCACAACTTCTCTGGGCAGCCTGTTCCTGCTCTGTCACCATCAGAGTAGTTTTTCTTCATACACAGATAGAACTTCCTGTATTTAAGTTTGTGACCATTCCCCCATTGTCCTGTCAATGGACATCACTGGCCCCATTCTCTTTTAAAGACACCTTGTCTTTAAGATATTTGTGTATATTGACAAAATCACTTCTCAGTCATCTCTTCAGATTAAACTGGCCCAGCTCCTCAGCCTTTCCTCCTCATCAAAGAGATTCTCCAGTCCTGTAATCTTCTCCATAGCTCTACACTGGATCTCATCTCACAACAGCCAAGTAAGTTGAACAGAGCAAGACTAGAATTCATTGTCAGGTTCAAGTGGAAATCCAGATCATCAGACAAGTTTGTGTGTAATCAGTCTGCAAGTCAGGGACAAGATCAAGTCCAGTGATTACTGGGTATGTCCATCAGAACAGAGGAGATCTGAGATTAAGCAGGAAATTCAGACTGCAAATCAGAAACATACCTGGCCAGGAATAAATGTGTCTGAGCCCAAGACAAGCACTCCCAAATCAGAGCCAAGAAAGAGATTAAGAGCTTTAAAAAGCCTGTGTGTCCATGGGCAGTGGTATGAGTCAAGGCCCCTGATAAGGCTGCTTAGTGCCAATAAGGCTCATTAATGCATTCAGAGCCACAGCTGTTGGTGAAGTGATGGTGAAAGGAACAAGGGAATTATCTCTGCTCACTTTTGTGTGTGTTTTTTTGCTGGCAGGAAGGGCCACAAAAAAGAGGAGATGCTAACTAGGTGTGTAGCAATAAGTCAGTTTAGAAATAAGAGGAGGTTGGAGGGGATGTGTGATTATAAACTAGAGAAAAAGAAAACAAAACCAACCTGTGTGAGAACTGGAAAGACAAAAGAAAGGATGGAGTAAGGAGGAAAATTGTGGTTTCCATAAGCATAATGCCATCAGAGTAATAACACTTCTATGGAAGTAAGGGAAAAAGCTTGAGTGTGTGTTTATTCTACCTGTTTTAGTGGCAGCTAAAAAAGAAGCCAAAAAGGGAAGACATCTTACTAAGCCATTATATTTCATCTCTTTGTTCTCTCCTTCAAGTTGCCTTTGTTTTTACTGTTACATCTTACTCTGCTCTGATGAAAGTATCTCTACTTGCCATGAGTGTCAGTAGGATTTCATATGAAGATGTCTATTTTCCCTCTTGTTTCTACTTTCTGTTTTCCAGCTTCTGTCTGTGCCCTGACCTGTGCCATGAATTTCCTATCACCGAAACAGCATCAGGTCCATAGCTGACCACATTTTGCTCTCTTTCCTTGGGCATATATTTGGTTCACTCTTTACTTTATTAGGAAGGGACTACAGAATTTCAATTTGCAGCAATCTGAGTGTGGTTTTACACCAGGAGAGCTTAGATCAGATCATCATTAGTTGTGTCTACATTTTTTCAACCCATGTCAAAAATGCCTCTTTCACCTTAATGATACCACTTCCAATTTCATGTATCTTCAGCCATTCCATTATCAGTTCTTCTGATATTTCTCTGTCAACTCAGATTTTCTTGCTGTCATTTTCTTCTTGTTTCCTAATCACAGATTTAGGCACAGTTCTCATTGTCCTTGTCAGCCTCAGACTGATGAGCAATTTCACAAAATGAGAATCAAATGCAATAACATTTTATACTTTCACATTCAGAAGTATATTTTAAGATAAATGTAAATTCCTTTTACTTTGTTGTGTTAAAATATCCAACAGTCCTTTAATGCTTCACATTTTTGCGTTTTTCATGTTTCATGGTCTAAATTCAATTAATAAACAGAATATAGGGAAAAAAATAGAAAACTTATCAAGTCTTCTACAACAGTCCTACTCAGATTCTTTTTGAATTGGATTTCACATCCTGCTTTCAAAATAACTGAACCACAGCATGAATGAAAATGTTACTTACGAGGACAAGTGAAGTGAAAACACAAAAGAGAATAAAAATATTTCAATGGAACATACATATTAATTAATGGTTGCATAGTTGTATCATGGACAGTAACTTCTGGCTGTGTTTGGAAAGAGATTGCTATCTGTGAATTCATGAGAGTCAGTTCAACTGTATTAAGTGTAGCTTACCCTTATGCTTATAAATCTGACCCATAATCCAATTTACTCTCATTTTTATATTTAAATTCATGCATGATCTGACAGATTTGATAATCTCAGTTACCACAATTAATTTCTCCTTTCATAAAATAATGCATGAAGCATCAGACTTATGAAACTGACCTAAATAGTTTAAATCAAGTCTAATGTAAAGGTTGTCAGGAGAAAACATGCCTTTTTATTTTTAAACTGGCATGTAGAAGGTGTGTTACTATTTCTGGTATGTGATAACAAGATCAGACAAGATGAAGTCCTTTAGTATGGAAACAGGAGGCCCATACTTAAGTTACTTTAATTTTAATAAGAGGAAATTATATTTATTATTTGAAATTGTTAAATATTGAGTGTTGAACAGGGAATTTGCCAAATTAATTGAATTAGTGCATATATTCATTTGTATCATTTGATTATGTCAGCTAGGAAGAAGCAGACTCCTGTGAATAATTTGATTCTTCTGTATTTTTTGCTTCAACTAACAACGGAAATAGTTTATGTTTCCCATTTGACATATCAAATTCCATCAATATTTCAGGAATCTTTTCATCCTGAGCCCCATTTTACAAGAACCTTTATTCATCAATCTGACCTATTTCAGAAGGTTTTTTACTGGCACTCAATACCAACTGTTTGGTGACTCCTGAGCACAAACATGCCTCAGGCAGATGAATCAAAAGTCCAGTGTCCCTTGAGACAGGGACTGTCCTGGATCATTTAGGAGTGCTTTCAAGAGTCTCATTTGCACTAATAGTCTTGCAAACATGTCCCAGACTTATTTCACCCTGGCCCTGAGCCTGGAGCATCTCCAGTTCAGGGTGCCAGGGGATGGGGTAGGAGCCACAGCCACCAGCAGCAGTGGTGAATTCTCCCAGTTTGCTTCAGGCAGGATCAGCTGGGGTAGTGCAAACAACTTCAATACATTTTCTCTTCAGTGAGGTAGAGCCTGTGAACTTTTCCACCTGCAGATTAGTGGCTGTAGCAACTTCTGACAGTGAGGCATTACCTCACAGTGAGGGTTAGTGAGGGGCAGATCCCTCCTTTTCTGCCAAAAGCTGTCTAAAATTTTAAGTTTGGTAGTGAGCAAGTGAATTCACATCAGTGCAGTGCAGTTGTGCAAACTTCTGGATAGCATAGAATGGCTCCTACTCACCTTAATTGTACTAGGGTTACTGAATCTGCCCTGTGGGATTTTGATGTCCAGATTCAGAGGTGATAAGCAGGAAGCTCAACAGAGTCTCAAAATTACAGTGGATAAAGATAAACCATAATCAGCATTTAATCTACCAAATTTCATAAAACTTTGAAAATGGAATTGCCATTCTAGCTTGCCTTTAGTCCTTCCTCAACAAGTAGTAGGGGTATTCTTTTCCTTTGCTCTGTATGGGGTAGTAAAAAAGAGATGTTAGCTATCTCCTTTACTTGGGAAAATCAGTGGTGGCAAAACATCAAAAGCTTCTGAGAACTTTCAACACCTCAGACTTGAATTGCAGTGTGACAATTTCTTATGTGGAAAATCCCTTTTTGATATTTCTGAATATATACATGAAAGCTATTACAGGAAGTGGGGGAGCAGGGGGGGAAACTATGAGGAAGCAATAGAGACAAATGGATTTGAAGGTTTTCTTAAGATACGTTTTTCTCTGAAGTTTCCATGCCTTTCCTTTCCCATAAGAAATGTATTAGTGGTATTAATGGAGAGAGTAGTACTTGAGGTGAAGCTGTTTAACTACTTTAAAAAACACCACCAAACAACTTAGAGATCAATTCAGAATAGTTTCAGGGGGAAAAATGTGAGTAAAAATGCAGGAGATCTACTACTACAGAGCTTGTAGGGACCCTTAGAAGTTTCTGGTGTTAATTGGTCAAAGTGTTGTTGTTTTATGCCAAAACTCATAATAAAATGGGCTGATTTGTTGGTGTTTGGATGTGGTAGGAAAACTTCTTTGTTAAAATCCTTGCCTCAGGATAGACAGCACATGGTGTCAGAGATAAAAGAGGATTTTAAAAAGTGCTCACCTGCAGTAGAAGGCAGGTAGACAGGTGGAGGTTGCTTTATTTCTCATAATACAGATTCTGAAGCAGCAAATTTTTTTCAGTTTTAGCTATCCTAGAAAGAGGAGACTGCTATGAAATGATATTGCAGAAATCTGAGGAGTATTGTGTTCCATCTGAAAATATATGAATACACACAGAGAAAGATGCATTTTGGCTGAGATTGTGTGAATGAGAGAAAAACACAGAGGAGTTATATAAGATATAAGATTGGAGAGCTGGGCTTGCAGTTTTCAGTACCTGTATCTTGAATAAGATAACAGATCTTGAAAAGAAGAGACACAGAATTATGCTATGATTAAAGCAAATAGAATTTACCAATCAAAACAAGCAATGTAATACAAGCCTTTAATTTGTGGATGGTTTGCAATCTGGACATGACAGAAAATCCAAAACATTAAAGGAACAGAGGGTTTAGCTGGAAAGGCATGAAAACCTCAAAGACTGACTTTGCAAATAAATACCACAAGAGCAGCACGAACTGAAAGCAAATGGGACATTTCTTATTCCTAACTGCAATACAGGAGACCAATTAATGAGCTGTCAGAAACAGTTACTTCCCAACTGAAGGAAAAGCCATAGGTAGCAGAAGCTAAGGAAGTGAAATTAAAGACTAACGGAAGGAGGATTACCCCACTACATGATTTTTTTTTTTCTGGGTGTATGGGTAAAGAAATTCTCAAAGATACAGATTTTAATGGTATGAGGGAAACTTAATATGCCTTCCTGTAATAAAAAGGGATGATCCCATAGCCTGAGCTTGTAATGAGCAAGATATCACACAAGACATCTAATGTTTTGTGCAGCAGTATTTTTTCTTCTTTTGTTTATTTTTGTGGGGGTTTTGTTTTGTTTTGATTTGGGTTGTTTTTGTTTGGAGGTTTTTTTGGCAATAATGCAGCTCAAGGCCTTTGACCCTAAGTTGGTTTGATACAGACTGGTGTTCTTTGCCATAAGCTTGGGAGTCACTGTACAATTGCTGAAGTTGTGATAGGAGTGTTCCTGCTTTGCCAAGTACAAAGCCCAAGGAGGTGGCATGGGGCTGGGCAGTAGGAAATGAAAATCAAGGCCATTGATGAGCAAGGTCATTGCAAGGGAAACTCTCACAGCTTCTGTCACCTTTAGATCAGTAGCTTTAACTGGATGCCTTTCTTGGGTCCATGGATACAACCAGAGCTGCTTCTCTCCTCCTGCACATCATGGCATGATTTTTTATAAGGATGAGGCATCTAGGAAAAGAGAACATTCATAACTACTTCATTGTGTAGGAAATGGCATAAGGTCTTTGTCAAGACAGACTTTTTGGTCAGAGTAATTTTCTTTTGCAAAATTAGTGGTATATGCTTTTAATGCTGCTTTACAGGTGTTTTGCAAAAAAATGTTTTAATCAGGAATAGGGTTTTATAAATAGTGGAATGCAAAATCTATTAATAAATTCAAAACAGGACAAAATATTTCTTCATGTATTCTGAAATTGAGCTTCAAACCTATGGCTACCACAGAAGGAGTCAATGCCAGGACAGCACCAAGATGGGAGTGAAGATGCATATGGATATCAGCTACCTGGTGTTAATCTAAATCTTCTATCCTGTTTTGCTGCTACAGGATGGGGTTTATACCTTAGCAAACATGGGAGTTACAAATGGCCTGGTGGAAACTCAGCAGGCTTCTACTGCAACCTGTCTGTGTCCAGATGTTAGCCAGTCCTGTGGTCAATCTTTCAGCAAGTCAGTGGAAGACACAGCCATGGAGCTGAGGAGCCCAGAGGTGGCACATCTGGGACAGGTCACTTCTGAGCAGTTATTGATGGCAAACAAAAGTGATCAGATATAATGTTGTGGGGACACAGCTTGCAAGGCTGGGGCCATATATCAGGTTATTAACATCAAGAATGGCTTTACTTAACAATTCAGTGCTGATTTAATTTAGAAAATACCAGAAGTGCCCAGCAAACTTGAAAAAAAAGCCTGAAATCTTGTTAGGTTGCTGGAGGAGGATGGATGGATCCAGGCAGGAAGCAGGTCTGCCATTGCACAGAGCAGTACATAACTATGGTTTTGACCTAAAATAAACTGCTACTTGCATCATAAAGGCAATCCAAGCTCCAGTTCTGACTCATTGGTCTTACTTCATATTTAGCATAATTGCTAAATATGCATAATGTGAGGCATTTTCAAGGGCTTTTTTTCTCATTTGGTTTTTCACTTTCGATGGAAGGTGAAGTCCTACTATTCTCAAGGTCCCCTTGCCTGAGGATTTGAGGCAATGGACACAAACTGAAACATATAAAAATCCTCCTGGACATCAGAATTTTTTTTTTTTTTTTTTTTTTTTTTTTTTTTTTTGTGAAGGTGGTTGTACAGTGGAACAGTGTTCAGCAGAGATGCTGTGGAGTCTCCATCCTTTGAGATGCTGCAAAGCCATCTGGATACAGTCCTGGACAACCAGCTCTAGATCTAGATGGCCTTGCTTGAGTCATGACATGAAGCAGAAAGCTTGAGGTCAAGTTAGAAATTAAGCACCTATGTCCAGTTCATCACTTGATCTAAGCTGGGAGTAATATTTCTTACACCACTGCTGTGTCTCTGCTATGGATCATGGGTTTTCTTGAGCAAATTCTGTTCGGGTTCCAGATAAATATGTTATTGCTGCAATTAGATTTGGATTTTTTTTTCAAAATGATGATCCAAACATTTTTTACCCACATATGTATTTTCCTGAAATTGCTTCAGCTTCTTCAGTTTATGCACCTCAGTCAAGTGTAAAATTAAACAAAACCAGGGAGAAAATTATGCTCAAAGAAAGAAAAACACATCTGGAAAAATAAGTCGCTGTATTTTCTTAACAGCATTGTAGTCAAAGGCTGAGAAGTGGAAAGTAGAAATCCCATTCCATTTTGTGAAAGCTCTTCTGCTGGCAGAGGTGAACCTAATAAGGCTGGTAAATCTTTATGATAAATATTTAATAAAACTTCATAGGTGTATGATTTACTGCATTATCATTCCTCAAAGAAAGGAAATAAGACCATATACTTGCAAAGACTATGCATTTCCTTTAATCATTGCAAACCACAAACCTCCCCACTGGTCACAATAGTGTGGGTGTGAAATGGAATTTTCCTCTATTTTTCAATTCTCTGTAACCCATACTTGGCCAGTACTGCCTAACCTGAAGTGCTGAAAAATGATGAAAATTCCCTCAAATTGGAAAGGAATGAGAGGCAGTTTCTTGGTGGAGAGGACAGCTCACTTGTAAGTCATAAATCATACTGTTCCTCTCAAAGCAGAGTTCATGGACTCAGCAAGGGTCTTCACTCCCATTTTAATAGATACTCTGCATGCATGAGAACATCATTTATCTAGATAACATCATTTTATTCATTTGAGGTGTCTGTAAACCTGTACACTTTATTGCATGTAATTAAAGAAATCAGTGAGCGTATTCATTAAAAAAACCTACAAGGTTCTATATCTCTAAGTAAAGATGTTAGAAGTTGCTGTCTTAAGCTTCAGTAAGATTTTTATGAAACAGAAAAATGCTTCTGGCATTGAATGGTTCTGTAGAACATCTTTGATATGCATATTAGCATCAATATATGGTTAGGTTTAGGTGCCTGTTTAATTAAAGGGATATTTCATATGCTCTTTTGGACGGGAGAGTCTATTTAAAAGACTAACAGGGAATCTTGAATGGAGTGAAAGATCATTTGGTACCTTTGCAAGACAGTATACCTAAAAGAGACAGCTCTCCATAGTGATTAAAAACATGGAATTGCCAAAAATGCAGTGATTCATGGAAATAGCTTCTATTACTTTTTTACCCTACCATGAATTTCCATGGATTGATTTATAGATGGTTTTAAACCTATCAATTAAGATATTTGAAAACTGATGCCTTCTGTGTATTTACATAGTATATCTTAAGTAGGACTGAACCTACAAAAAATCATCTTCTATTTACTTCCTAGCAAGATAAGGTTTATCACATTCCTAAACAGTCAGAATGCTATGGGAAAAGAAAAAATACTATAGAAAAATAAAAACCCTACCAAAACAAAACCAAAAAATCAAAACCAAACAAAACAAAACCAACCAAAACCAACCAACCAAAAACAAAAAAAAGGAAACAAACCCCCACTAAACCAACAGCCATGTATTGCTTTTTTGTATCACAATTTTGGTGAGGAACAAGATTCTCCTCTGCTACAACCTGGAGATACAGTGAGAGCAAAATATGGGAACTATAAAAATAATGCCAAGTGACATTTTCTCCCAAATTCCACAATAAATAGAATGGTTGTGCAGTAAATGCACAGGTTTTGGAATAGCTGGGTGGGACAAGGATATGTACCGTTGTCATCTGCTGTTACAAAAGTCTATTTTTGTCCTATAGAATGGAGAAGCTCTTCCAGAATTGTTCATCTATGTGAAAATATGACACAGGAAGGCCTGAAAAGCAAGGTCTGTACATGCTAAAATTATTCCTTAAAGAAATTCAGCCCTAGGGAGGGTACAGCACAGAATGGCACAGGGCATGAGTAAGCAGTGTCATTTCCCTGTGTTCAGCTGGCAGTGACACCACCCCTATCTTGTTCCAGAGAGTTTTGCACATCATACTGGCACAAAGAAGGAAACAGAAAAAGTGTAAAAGAAATCTTCCAAAAACTTTTCCTGGTTTAAGATGTTGAAGGCCCAGGTCTAGGTTTTTATGAGAATATCAGATTAATTGGGCTCATGACTGCTCTCTTCCCCTTTTCCTGAAGTTTGTTAGAAAATGTGTTCCCTTTACTAATGCATAGATTTTGTTTCAGCTGTTAAAACTCACATTCTAATCTTTAAATATCAGTCTATGCTGGCATTTGCTACAAGGCAGCAATTTTGGAACACTGATACACAGAGTTTCTTTTAGCATTGAAGCACACTTTCCCCAAGAATTATGATGAAGTGGAGGGCTGCACTCGGCAGCAGTCACTAATGACCATTTCTGTCCTTACCAGTAAATAGCACAGCAGCTAATGGAAATTACTTTTGAGTATTTCTTAAGGCAGTTGAATGAAGAAACCAGCCAAAGACACATTTAAATCTCCTCTTGCTTAATTAACATGCATCTGGCAAACACATAACACTGTAAATTCCGTATTATCTCAGATACTGTAAAAGAACAGTGAGTGGATTGATACTGATACAGATAGGGAGATAAATTATCTTGATAGATGCTCTCCTGGTGTTTGTCACTCCCAACCACAATAATTACAACTACATTTAAATACTTGGCAGTATGCAAATTACAATTTAAAGTAAATGGTTTAAAATACATGTGTCTGAAGAATTGGTTCAAGCCATATTTCAAGAGAGAGACAGGAAGGAAAAGGGAGATTTGATGCATTCTCCAAAAATCAATTTTTTTTAGAAAAAGGGGGAAATGTTACTGTAGAGAAAGCAATCCGATAATGTCTCTTTTTTTCCTTTTTTTTTTTTTTTAATAGTTTCTTCTTTTTGTAAGAGTTGATTTCTAAGGCAAATCCTCAGTAGTTTCAGAGAAAATTAATTCTTTACAACCTTTTTGATTAAGTAAAACTGAAAATGTAAAACTGAAATTTCCAAAATAACATTGCTTTTGGAAACACAGGTCTATGATTGCTTTACATAAAAAAATCTTCAGATTTGACCTTCAGTGCAATGTGGAACTGCACTGATTTTCCAGTCCAGCATTACTGAAATGCCCTGGGCTTTGAGAGAATTAAGTATGCCACAGCAAAGCTGGGATGGAGCCTTTTTTGGAAGACTATACTGTGAGTTTTAGTCCAGGCATGGTGTGAGGAATTGAGCTGAAAACTTACCTCTGGCATGGGGCTCACAGTGGTGTGACAGTTAACTTTGTGTGGTTGGAAGAAGTCCTGGGAAAAGGAAGGACTTGAAAAGGTGCTGAGCATTCCCAAATCACATGAAGCATTGCCTACAGATGGGTGTAGATGCACAGACTGAGGGACTAAAACTTAGAGATGGGAATAAGCAAAACCATAGGAGCAACATAGTTTAGGAGAAGAACAGTGTCCATAAAAGTAATTTTAAAAGCTGTGGACCAGAAAGAGCATAAAAAATAGTTGGCTTCTGTTTGGTGATTTCCTTTGTGTCTACCAAACTGCTTTGAATGGAGAAGTCCTTCTACCATTTATTTATGTGTGGCATCCCTCAAAATGGAAAGATCTTGAGACCTTCTTACCCTACCTTACCTCCCCTTTCTCCTGTTATTCTGTAAAGCTTGCTATTCCCACACACAAACAATGCTGCCGTACTGACTGATGATCCAATGGGCGACCCCTGAACTCCAGCCTGACTGAATAATTGTTTGGGGTATGGTGACATTGGATGAGAGCATTGACACTGATAGGTGCCCAAGTCTGTGGGACTGGGAATACCACTCCCACTGTATTCTCCCATCTGCAATAACACACTTTTGGTATGTTGTTTTCTTCCACCTCGCACTAGCTGAAACTTCTTTGTATCCTGTGCTGGGATGTTTTTCCCCCTCCTCTTCCCCAGTAGAGAAGCTAGAGCTTAAGTTATCTCCATAAATATAAAAGTCTCCAAGGCTTTCTCTTCCTGTAGCTGATATCAGGACCTGTGTAGACAGGTTTTTTTGCACAGAATTTGCAATACATTCACTTTTACAGTGTGCAGTCAAAGCCCTAAGAGATGAAGTCCTTTTGGAAGAAGAAAGGCCAAGAATCATGACTCTGGGGTAGTTCATGTAATTCTCTGACCCATAACTGAAGACTCTTCCTTCTCCTAGTTCATTAGTAGACTTCCAGATTCCCATGAGAGTTTGCATTGCAAAAGAGCCAGGTGCTGAGAAGTTTGCAGGCCAGTAATCTTTGAGCTTTCCAGGATTCTGGCCCTCCATCATTTTGTTGGAAGATGATCAAGGCTCTTTGACAGCTGCCTGACCAGCGTGCTATAGGTGACGTGGGAATGCAAAATCTTACAGAGGTCCTCTTCACACAGCCTTCCAGGGAGTCTTCAGAGCTAACAAACAAATTAACAAAAGGTAAACACTTAGCTCCCAGTAGGAAGATCATGACAATTGTGCAGAGCTGACCCTGGTCGATTCCAGGCACCAAAGACTCTCATTCCCCTCCACAGCTGAACAGGGGAGAGAAAATATAACAAAGGTTTCATGAGTTGAGATAAAGAGTGTGAGAAATCACTCACCACAATCACAGGCAAAACAGGCTCAAAATTAATTGAATTTATTACTGACAAAATCAGAGCAGGATAATGAGAGGCCAAATCTTAAAAACACCTTCTCCCACCCCTCTCTCCCTCCTTCCCAGCTATAACTCTTCCCCCAGGGATGCAGGGGAACAGGGAGTGGGGATTATGGTCAGCTCATTGCACGTTGTTTGCTCCCTCTGCTCAGGAAGAGGAGTCTTTCTCCCTCTCCAGCTTGGGGTCTCTTCCACAGGAGGCAGTTCTCCATGAACTTCTCCAACATGAGTCCATCCCACAGGCAGCAGCTCTCTGTGAACTGCTGCAACCTGGATTACTCTTTCATGGGCTGCAGGTGGATCTCTCCATTCCTGTGTATCTCCATGGGCTGCAGGGGCACAGCTGGCTCACCATGGACTGTCTGCACCATGGGCTGCAGAGGAACCTCACCTTGTGTGCCTGGAATTCCTCCTCTTCCTCTTTCTCCACTGACCTTTTTGTCCGCAGGGTTGCTCTCACATGTTCTCACCCCTCTGTTCTTTTGCCAAAATTACAATTGTGCAATATCTTTCTTTTTGCTTCTTCTTAAATACACTGTCATAGAGGAGTTACCACAAGTTCTGATTGGCCCAGCCTTGACAGCAGCATATCCAGCTTTGGGACTGCCAGGGATTGGCATTATTGGACATGGAGGAAGCTTCTGGCAGCTTCTCACAAAAGCCATCTCTCTAAGTGCCCCCCTAACAAAGCTTGGCAATGCAAACCCAATGCAACAACAAAAATCAGCTCCTGTCTAAAATACAGTTACATGGATGTGCTTCTTTAGAACACCTCATTTAAGGAAGCAGGGAAGCAGAAGTGACCAGAGTGTTGGTAGCATGGGATCTATCCCAGTGCCCTCATCAGTACTGGGCTTAGCTGCATCATCCCACTGCTGGAAAAGCACATTTCTGACAGAGCACTTTGCCTTTCCTCAGTTAAGTGGAATAAGTCTACCACCTCCTCCTGCACTGAGACTGCATCATTGCTGAAGTGGAATTCAGAGTTGAGCCAAGATAGAGACCAGAATTTCTGTCTCTAAACAATAGACTGACACTGTTTTCAGGGTTTCTTTTTTTTCCTAGTTTGCTTAAAATTCTAATTTGCATTGTTTTTAACTCTGCTGACTTGAGGTTTTCATCATGTTTCTGTTTCTTCATTTTATATATTTCCTATAACTCTTAGTTTCTAACTTATTTATATTCATTTCATTCTGGTCACAGAGAAATGTGCCTCACTTAAAGGCTTACTTTCACTAAGTAAATGCTTATTTCATAAATATTAAACAAGGAATGAAGAGTATTCTCATCAAAAGCTTATTATGAGCACTATGTTGAGAGTTTACCCCATGTTTATACACATTTTAAAATAATGAACCACAGTCAGAACACTTTGAACATTTATGGATAAACTCCCCATTTCATTTTAAAAATACATATACATACATATATAAATTAAATATAATTTTGCTACTGCTTTTTTCTCTTATTAAGTTGTTTTTCAAGCAGTGTGGATATTTTTCCACTTTTTTAGACTGTGGATTTTGAATATAATGTGAAATAGTTCCAGTCATCTCTCAGATGCTTCCATTTATATTTTTTTTCTTGACTGATTTGACTCATAGTTATTTTCAGCATTTCTGAGCTGGCCCTATTAAAGCACCAAGTCTATAACATAGTGGTTACACAGTTATATATTCTGTTTCCACATAAGAAATTTAAATCAGACTTCATCACTCCCACTGAATTAGGCATCACTAGCCTGATAATCAAGGAATTTCTGTAGTATACAATTCCCCAGGGTCAAACACAGTTACAGATCAGGAAATATTCACCTATAGTTTCACAAGATCCAGGGCCAGAAGTGTAGTTTTTGCTGAAATATCCGTCAGATGGAGAGAAAGAACCCACAGCAATCAACTTTCCTCCCTGCATATTATTAAAGAATAGTTTTGGACCTCACTTGATACTAAGATTTAATGGAAGAAAGAACCTGGATTGTGATTTTTCCGTTGGAATGGTGGTACATAATGATTGAAAATCTTTTGGTTTCAGGCATTCAATGACTCAGGAGTGCTGGATGAACAAGAGCACCCTTCCTCTGTTGCTTTTGCTGTTTCATTCCTTAGAAGCAATGTATTAGAACATATCAAGTTTTTAAAAATTTGATTAATATGCCCCCTTCCTGCTTCAGTAAATAAATGAAATATGTGCTCCTAAGGAAGCAGTCTAAATATCTCTCACCTGCTGCCCATATATCAGCATATAAAGAGTTTTCATGTGTTCTGGTCTTTTGATTTATTTTTCCCTCAGAATTTAGATTTTGAACTAAATAGGAGCTGATTTTATTTCTGTCTCCTTTTGCTGCCCATGTACCACCAGTGGCTGTAGCTAGACTATTCTACTGAAGATAGTTTCCTGTGCCAAGTAGACCATCCTGACTGCTTGGTTGCCTGTGCACACAGAAGGAAAACAATGTTCCACAAACCCCAAACCTTCCCCTTTCCCATATACTAAAATATGTTAAAGTATAGGACAGTGCTGGTTTGCCCAAAAGCCATAAATATAAAGAATGCTGACAATATGTATGCTATTTTTACTAATCTGCAAAAATATGTGACTTCAGGTCTCTACTTCTTGTGCTTCCCAAATAAGTATTATAGAATCATAGAATTATAGAATGGTCTGGGTTGAAAACAAATTACAGATCATCCAGTTCCAACAACCAGCCATGGGCAGGGACACTTTTCACCAGACCAGGTTGCTCCAAGCCCCATCCAACCTGGCCGTGAACACTTCCAGGGATGAAGCTTCCACAGCTTCTCTGGGAAGCTTGGTCCAGTTCCTCAGCATTTTCACAGTAAAGAATTTTTTCCTAATATCTAATCTAAAGCTACTCTCTTTCAGTTTGAAGCCATTCCCCCATGTCCTGTTACTACATGCTCTTGTAAAATGTCCCTCTTTATCATTCTTGTAGGCTCCCTTCAGGAACTGGAGTCTCTCCTTATAAATTATGTATCCAAGAAACAGGGGGATACTTGTATGCAAGAAGTGCAAATTGAGTTTCTGGAACTCGGTGAACTGAGCAAAAGGGGTACACATCTGAGACAATACATGGAGAACACATTTAAGATACTAAGTTCATGTATTTCTTGGAAACCAGAATGTTTTATAGTTAGGATTTTTCTAATTAAAATATCCTTCAAATGGTATACAAGGTGTCTTCCTAGAAGCAATGAAGTCAGTGAGAATGGATAATGAAGATCAGAGGCATACACAACGTTCCTCTATGTTGACAAAATGTTAAGCTAAAACTAATTTAATTCACAATAGCATACTGTCTCTCTTCATGAAAACACCTTAATCATTTGGCATTTTTGTATTTCTTCATAAAATAAAGATCCTTGCAAAATTCCAATTACTTACACTTGAAAGATTTTCACAGCTCAGCTCAGATAGATTAACATTGTTGATTTATAAAATATTAAGCACCTGTAGTGAAATTATGTAACATCTCGCAGTTTGGGGGCTTTCTTGTGGGGCATTATTTTAAAATAAGAACTGTTTATATGCACAGTAAACTCTTAACAGTACTTAAAATGGGTTTTGGTGACATATTATAATATATATCAATCTTAATGTTTATGAAATATGCATTTACTCCATAAAAATAAGTCTCTAGGAAAAGCAGTGTGGTGCAGTGGCCAGAATGCAGACCTATGAGTCAGAAGTTTGCATTCTATTTCTGGATGTGCCAGAAGGCTTTTCCTATAATTATCAGCATCTATATTTGTCTCTTTTTTTCTCCCTCTCTTTTGTCATATATTTGGAAACTCACAAGAAAGACAAGAAATTATTTTAGAGAGAGGGTGTCAGCATGCATTTTGGGTTGTATGCTGATACTTGGAGAAAGTAGCACAAGTTGCCTCAGTGCTTTCAAATCTTGAAATGTTATTAATATTTGAATCCTGTTCATCCAACTATATCCACACAGAATAACAGTATCAGTGAAGATACCCAACACACTGGCTAGAGATACATATTTATGAAGATATTTAGCCAAAATGTAGAGAATTCCCAATTTTACTCATGTAGTTCTTCTACTGCATCAACATTTTAGACAAAATCAAGAAATTAACAAAGCAACCTGATTTCAGATGACATTTTTCTTAAACCTGAGAGGCAAATACTGGGATTTGGGTTTTCTGCAGGTTCCTTTAACTTTAGCAACTACTTCATTCCTTAAACATTTTTGTGCCAGAAAGATTCCAGGAAATGATGGTGCAGTATTTCAACCGGGAATATAAGAAAATATTCTATTCCTAAGTCTCATGTAATAAACGAATGTTTTCACCACTAGTTTAGAGAGGGAGAAATTTGTGTCTATTCTTATTCAGGATGGAATGGACTGCTGAAAACTCCAATGAATTCAATTAAATTCAATTAGGGATTTTTACAGGTAGAATTCTTTTACCATAAAGGAAGTCATAGGATTATGATTTTTAAATGGAATATCTGGTGGCATGGGAATAAAGATCAAAACATCAGCTAAAAGCAATAAACTGCATGGTGCTAAACTGATAAAAATAAAAATCTCTATGACATTGCAACAATGAAATATTTTTCCAATGATGCCAACACAACAAGAACCACATTATAACCGCTGTTGCATCAAATAACACAATTTATTGAGGCAATTTGTCTTCAATCTGTGTTGTATGAATAATATATCCATAAAAAGATGAGTATAGCCAGCATAGCTTTAGCTATATTTTGGAAATTTGTTACATCTATATTAGGACAGAAGAACCAGAAAAGAATAACTTACAGTGAAGCACTTGAATAGCTTGGCTTACCTTTGGTACCCTAACCATCATAAGCAGCAAAATTTTGAAGATGTTAGTGCTAAACTCAAATTAAGTTACATAGATTAGAGCGTGGAAAGGAAGACCAGAGCCAATTTACATAATCTGTCAGGATTTTATTTCACTTAATTACCAGTTCTCAAATATTCCCACTACAAGTAGCCTTTCCAATGTAAAATGTTAGATTTACCACCTGTGTTCCACATGACTAGGTTTTCTTTTCAGGTTTTAATTGTAATTTTGAAGTGCAACTGGACTTGAGGTCTGCCATCCAATTTAAAATTAACACATGCTCCATTTATATTCAAGTTGTTGGACCTAATTCTTTCACTGGAAATCCTTACTGATGCTATTATATAGATCTTGATTTTTCCTGAATACATTTCTTTCTTGAAAACACATACACAGCTGTTCTTATCAGCCCATTTTATTCTTGTTTAGTCTCTTTTGAAAAATGATTTTGATTCTCACTAATGCAGCAACTCTGTTTGAAAGCAGATTCTTGTTTTGGTCTGTGCTTTCTTCCACACTCTGAGTCTACTCTATTTTCATTTTGCATAATAAAACCAGTTATCATTCTTTGCTCTGGCTCTACCCACCTCCACAAAGATCCCAATTCTTGTTTGGACCTTTCCCTTTTTACTCCTACAGTTGCAAGTGCTCTAAACACATTTATTTGTTAGTTGCTCCACTCTTTTCCTATCTTCTGTTTTCCTGTTTCCACATGGTAGAAACTGAACATTTTCTTTGGAAGCACATGAAAAGAGCAAGATTTCTAGTAGGATTCTCCACAGATGCCAAGTCCCAGCACTAAATGGGGCTTTGTCAAGTATGTCAATCTTCCTGGCTGAAGATACACAGTACTTACACCACAAGGCTTGGAATCAGTTTCTTCAGTCTTGTACTCCTTCACAGTAGGTCCCAGGTTTTAATTTCTGGATATATTTACACAGTTCACTCCATTATGGCATATGATCCACTGTGTCCTTTTTGGCCTGTTCTGACTTACTATTTGTAAGCTTGGAGAGCAGCTTCTTTTTTCCCTTCCTTTGGAGATGTCTGAGAAGACCTCCTGTTTCTCCTGCTGATCAACCTCCACTTAGCAATTTCTGCAGTGAACAGGTAACATCTTCCAGAGAGACACTTGCCTTCTGCACCCATGTTTTGCTGTTCTTTCTATATTTAGTGTGTTATGGATGAAAGAGCTTCCTTTACCTTTCATAACATAATTTGCTTCATTTTCTCATAGCTAATAAGAAATATCTGGACTCTCATTAGCAGTAGTGACAACCTAAAAGATTGTCAACTTTCTACTGAACTGTATGAAAACATTTCTATGCAATTATTAAAACCATTTCCTGAAACTCTGTGTTGTCAAGCAGGGATCTGAATTTCTTTCTAAGGCTTTTGAAATTCTGTTTTGAAAAATATTCCGCAGAGCTTTTATAAGGGCAATTCACTGTGGGTACACTAGACACTGGAGTGTTTAAAATCATATTCTTTAGCAGAACATCAGAAGAACTCCTAACAAATCATATTGTGGTCCATTATTTGTCACTACCTCACTTGGTATGCCACATTTAGCAGATATTGATTAGTGAGAAGCTATTGCAACAGCACAGCAGTAGCACTCAGAGTGCTATTTCTGGATTAAAAAAAAAAATATTTCAAAACAGTGTGTAATATTTTCCATTGTAAGCAAATAAATTAATGACAGCCCTTTACACAGATCTAGATTCCTTTAATGTGCTTGAATTGCAAGCAGAATTTCCATATTCAGTGTCCTCCTCTCTTGAGTCATTTATTGTTACATGCTGTCAAGTTTTTTAACTGTTCTACAGGACTTCAACTTGTTTACTTTATGGAATTTTTGTTGTTTCCTGGGGAATTTAGTTTTTTCCAGTGAATGTCTCATATTTCTTCCCTTCTCTCTTTTTTTTAACTTTTGATGCCACTTTTCTCAGCCTCTTACAGTGTAAATTCTTTCAGGAACACATAGTATATGTGAATGCAAATTGTTATCATATGACGACTTTGAGTGTAGACATGTTCATTCTCTGAAAATAACCCATGCTTGGCAATGCAAGAGTTAAGTCCATTTCTCTATTTACAGCAGCATTTAAAATTTGTATTTAAAAGAAAAATATTTGCAGCAAGGGATGAATTAACATTTAAAGGTAATTACTTAGTTGTATTTTAGAGTAACCTTGATAATGAATAGATGCCACAATAAATTTCATTTATTTTTAAGAAGAGTCAAACTACTCTTCATAGGGCAATAATGGATGCCTTTAATGACAAGTCATATAACATGTGCATTCACAAATGAATATTCATGCTGCAAGTGTTCACAGATAGTGCTAATATTTCACTTATTCTATGAGGGAGCAAAGTAATAATGTACCACAGCTAGTGAAAAATCAAAAGCAAGTAGATCAGAGACAACTCAGGGGATGAAACTTTTTCAGATAAATCATTTGTTAAACAATTACAGCTAATGAGCATATTCATAAAAATCAGTCTATTCATTGATAATACATCAAGTAACTAAAACTCTCTGTTTGATGGCTACATTATTTGCTATGAATAGTTCATCCATCTTCAACTGTAAAGCTTTTATTTTTCTTTTAAAGCGCGAACAAATATGGCTGAAATTATCTCTGAAATTTGGAAAAACTAAGCTTTTTTTCCTTTTTGTACCAACAGGTTTCCTACTTGACTTTGAACAAATCATTTATAGTCAGAGCCTGCTGTACTGCTTCACAATAACCAAGATATCAGCACTATTTTGACACTATTTGTGGTTTTAAAGGAGTCCAGAGGTTTGAGATGTTCCTCTGTTAGCTGTGCAGGAAGGTGAGCTTGAGCTTCTTTCAGAAGAAACCTCTTTTTGAGCACAGGCAGTGCCAACTGCTTGCCAGTGCAGCTGTCAAACTTGCAGCATATCCCAGCCCTGCACCCCTTTTGGAGAGCCAGCTGACATGGGCTAGATTACAAATCAATTAATGTGGGTTCTCAGCAGGTTGTGGCACCAGTGTGTGTCCTGGCCCCAAATTAAGATGGTAGCATTGGTGTGTCCTTAAATCTCAGCATTAGCTGGAAGATGCATCCTGCTGCCTTGAACTCATTTTTCAAAATCATGTTCTTGTCCCCAGATTCATCTGGTTTCTCTTAAGTGCCAGATGGAGAGCCATCCTGAGAGCCAGAGCTGACAGCCACATCCTTCCCTGCTGCAGTGCTGCTAGCCTGTCTGCCACTTGCATTGAAACATCCCTGCAAGCCATTCCTTTGCACAGTGAATTAGTGGTGGACTGGGTGTACCTAACTTGTTTGGAGCCCTGGAGCCAGTGTGCATGAGGGAATGAAAAACAGGCAAGACTATCAGGAGAGCAGGGCCATAGAACCTTGGACTGAGACTCTGTGGTTGAGGAGAAAAGAAATTATTAAATTGTATGCCCTTGGGAATAGGATTCTCCCAGCTGCGGGGTCACTCTCTTCCTCAGATCCTATTGTAGACTTGTTTGCAGATGTGCTGAATATTTGGTATAGCAGGTGAATTGGTGGTAGCTGATTTTGAGCATCTACAGGGCTAGCTAATGGGTATCAGCCTTTGTAAGAAGGATGGGATGTTTAATACAGGGTTGAAGTCTGGAAGTATAAAAGAGGTGAGAGTTTAGAACTCCAAATAAGCTCATCTGATTTGGAAACAGCATACAAAGAACACAGGGCACTTGAGCCACTGTGGTTGGATACACCAGGGATTGGAAAATACAGAAAGACCTGACACACATATTTGAAAGGTTCATAACAAGGAGTTTGAACAGAATTATTGTAGGTTTGGACCATATGACAAAATGGCAACAAGCACAAAAGAAATATTTGAGAGGTGTGTGGTGCAGGGATGGGCATTATAATGAGGTCCATGTGTTTGGCTTCCTGGGCATGGTATGTCTCTGCAGAAATGTTTGTGGGGAAAATAACTAAAAGCATAAAGTAAGTGAAAATGTGATAAAATGTGACTTGATTCTGCTGAAAGTGTCACACTATAATGGCTTCACACCCTTCTTTGTTAGGGAATTGATTTTACAGATAAGAGATACTGCATTTTCTTTGTCTTTTCTTCAGTCTGATGTCATGTAGGAAGCCTTAGTTTAAGTGCAGAAGATGCAATTTTTATAGAAGAATGATAAGATTAGTAACAAAAAAATAGAGAGGGAGCTCTAGAATGTGCTGAAAAAGCATCTATCTGGCTGCAGAGTGATTACGCCTCAAAGATCAGTCTTGAGACAGAACTCATTAAATATTTTTATTAATGACCTTGACACCAAAAATGGCACTGTGCTAAATGTGATAACAAGCAGTTGTAAGGCACTGACAGTATTCAAGAAGAGTTAGAATATAATTCAGGGTACACTTCAGAATATTACTGACAACTGGAGTGGCACAAGTAGAGTTCAGTACTGTAGCTGGAAGTGGGTTTAGCAATGAATAACACAAATTTCATTGATGAATTCGGAACTTGTCAACTCTTAAAAATTGATGAGACTAAAGCAACAGGAAGTCTAAGTCTATTATTGGAATATATGAGACATCAGTCTGACATGCATAGCCTTAAAAATGTATGTGAAAGCTTAAGATGTAGCATCTCTAGTACAGAAATTAAAGTACTAGTGGTAATGTCTAAGGCCAAGTCTGCAATATTTTGCTCTATTCAGGGTAATTCTGTTTAATGAAGATGAATCCAGACTCAAATAGGTGCAGAGAAGGAGAATTAAAATGAGTGGGTAATGGAAAACCTTACCTAGATTACAAGAGCAGAATTTATTTAGATTAGAAAATAACTTATTTAGTTTAGTAAAAGTAAAAAAGAGGACATGCTTGCAATTTGTAAGTAAATCAGCTAACATGGGACATGAAATACTGGCACAAAGGAAAAGGATATAAACTTATAAATTCTATCAGTTTAAATTTGGTCAGGAAGTTAAAGGAGATCTAGAGAAGACAATATTTGATTTTTTTGTCTGATGTTTCTTCTGGTTTGGGAAGCAATTTCCTACACTGAAAAAAGAACATTTTCTGGACTGAAAGATCCCATTCCTTTGTTCCTGTGGAAACACAGCAGATATAAAATCCTGCAGGACACCTAGTTTGGAAATGCAGAACATCAAGAAGGCAAGGGCTTCTCACAAGGGTTTAGGAGGGATATTTCTGTGAGGTGCTGGCAAAGCTAAATAATGAAATACTGTATAGATGTAATAACACACGGAAGGTCAGATCCTGGAAGTATGGAGAAAAAATGAGAACAAGGTTGAGGAACCTGGTTGTGTGGAATGAGGATGCCAATGAGCAACCTGAAGAAAGAAAAGCAGCAAAGAACTGAGAAGGAGGAAAGAAACAGGGACCAGGAGATCCCTGGCCCATTGTGGCCAATGTAGATCAGTTCTCCTCAGAGCCCAGAAAAAAACCCAGTGATTTCTGGAACCTGCCATTCTTCTGTTGACCCAAAATATCCATGAAACCTATGCTGGACTGCAGGTCTATATCTAATACCCTCTTAAACCCAGAGATCTGAGTAGCAGTCCTCATTATCCTGTCCCAAGTGGTGACCACAGCTGTTACTATAATGCTTATGATTAAAAAGATTTATCTGGTTGATACAAAATCCCAACAAAAGCTAAGAGGAGACTCACATCAGAAATTGACACCAGAAAACCTCTAGTGACATGGGGAATAGTCATTTCAGTTGCTCTGAATTCAGAAACCTCTAAAAAAATCCTAGAGGTTGGGGAAAATCAGATATAAGAAAAATAACTCTCAGTTAATTTTGGTTTAAATAATGAACTGTGGAAAATATCAGTTCATTCTTAACTTGATTGTAGTTATATTAGTTTAGGATATTTCCTACAAGACTGAGAGAGCTGGACATTCTGTTCCTATTTTGTTTTCAAAGTAAAAACTCCACTAAAATAATCTAGGCTTTACTTGCACAATTTAATGTTTAGATTTCTTGAGCCTTACATTGTGTCCTTAGTTTGAGGCTCCAAAATAAATTTTAATTTAAACCAGCCCAGTTTTAATGGGGCAGTTAAGTTCTATAGGTGACCCAAAATTATTGAAGTCTGGCAGGAATAAGGTCACCTTCAAATTAGTTCCGGATAGTGTACAAACCTGCTGCAACACAAAATGTCCAAGATTAAATATAAAAAACAAATAATAGGAGAGACAAAAATATGCTGTAAAAAACCTGAACATTCGATTGTCACTGCATTTTTTATTCACTGCTTTAGAAAAAATTTGAGATGTGTAAGGAAGTGGGCTTTTCCCCCACAGGGAAGGCAATACCAGCAGGTTGGTAAATCTCCCTAAATTTCAGCATGACTATAAATAGCCACAGGACAATTACTTAATATCTCCAGTAAAATGAGGACAGTTTATCATATGTCATCATCTACTTTCCTTATATTTTCTGTCTTGTAAAGAAACACAGAGGTTTTACTGGGTAAATCTCACAAATTACTTGATAGCCCTTTGGCCATGGGCACTTCACCCAGCAAGGCAATTTCTCTGTTAGAGGGCAGAAAAAAAATTAACATTTTTGAGATCTAAAGGAATGCTAACATTTGTGCTCAGGCAGACCAGGTTCTGATATTAAGAATCAACTTTATGTATTAATTTTCCTTTGAAGTTATTTAATCCCTTTCATAATCTGACTAGGACTTGACATCTTGCATAGAGAGTGTATTTTAAAATAATTTTATTATACTTCTATTTCTATCTTTGCACTGTTGCCTTCCGTTTTAGTAATCTTCACATACTTATATGAGACAGACTTAATTTTTCTAAATGATTACCTGGAGCAGAATGAGAATATCTAGTTGCCGTAGGTATCCACATTACCTTTCTGTGATTAGAGGAACAGTATGGATGGCCCCATTTTACATAAAAAGGGCCTATTTGTTATCCTTTTCTTCTTCAAACTTATCTTTATGGAGAGAAGCACCATTTTGATACTGCTGAACACAGAGACCTCTCCCTACACTTGTGTTTATCTCGCAAACCTACTCTCGTGCAGTCTTGCTAGAACAGTTTTTTTCAGCCTTAGATTAAAGCAAAGTAAAACTCAAAGGATCAAAGAATCAAAACTGCTGCTGCTTTCATGCACACTAAATGGAGAGACAACAGACACCTGTCATTGGGGTTAGCACAAAAAAAAAAAAAAATTTGTGCTTGTAAGTGTGCTACTAAAGGGGGACAGAACCCCATAGGGTGCCCAGGGTAGTGTTATTCCCGAAGATTGTTACCAAAGGTGGGATCACAGTGATATCCTGTGAGTGGCACAAACGTAACTTGAGGCAAAATCCTACAGATATGTCAATAAACTTTTAAAATAAGGTCTAAAATATAGAGAGAGGGAAGGGAAGAGACAGGGTTAGGAAACCAAATCTGGTCTGTTTTTCTTTTGGAATTACACGCTCATGCTTCATGTTGAAAAGAAGTGTAGGAGATAGAGGTGCAATGGCATGGCAGGTAGAGATGCACCAGTGAGCTCTGGTTCAGGGCATGCAGGTAATAGTAACAATATACTGTAAGGGGTTGCTCTGTGGCTTGCCAAGCTAAACATAAACTTCTCCCAAAACTTAGACTTGCACTTTGCTTGCTAGCCTGTATCCTCTTTAGTGTGGCCTGTGCCAAACAGATAGGATCTGTTTAGTTGCCTTCAGCCTGAAAGCTGAATGAGAAATTGAAGAAGCTTTTTTTGAAGTAGCTTTCCCTGCTATGCCCTGTCTTGCTCTGAGTATTTATGCCTGTATATTAAATCCATATAGCTTGGAAACATTATATAATACAGAATTGCTTGGGTTCCTCTCTCTCCTTATTTTGTTTCCTCATGGCTAGAATATTCAGTGGTTTAATATCAGGACATTAATTGTGTCATTGACATCACCAAGAGGCAAGACTAAATCCTAAAATTTCTTATTCCTGGCACTGGATTGTGCTGCTTTAAATCACATCTTCCTTCTACAGTCAGGTGATTAAAAAAAAAAGATACCCCTTCTGCATTTAGTACTTATGCATAAGTACTTACAGACAGTGCCAAAGACACAGAAAATTGTATGGGAAGGACATCTGGGGAATTGTCTTTGCTCATTGTCTGTGCTTAGTGATTTGCTACAGCCATGATTCCTATTTTCCATGTTTCTTATTGTGCATTATAAGTCAGGGCAAAAAACTGCCATGCCACTACTGTTCCCAAGGAAGGCCTAGGACATCTGGTCACCTCTGAAAGAGGTGCTGTGCCCTCTTCCCTGGTACATCCCATTGCTTGTTGCACAAAATTCGAGTTATGCAATGTTACAAAAACAATAACAGAAAAAGCATTTAAAAATTGCTGTGAATATGATGACTGATCAGTATAAAAATGTGTTTCTTAACAAGGTCATTATTGGCAAAAAATTCAATTCTAGAAATACTTATTCCTCAGTTAAAACAAATTCTGATGTTCAGCTCAACAGGTGCCAATTTCTATGTAGTTTTTAGACACATCAGTTGGTGAAATCCAGTACTTCAGAAGAGAAAGCATTATAGAGACAACAGCAACAATCATGTTTTGTGTTATCATTCCTGCTGCCTAAATTTTTCAACAGTGAAGGCTTTAACAAAGCCTTTTTAAAAATTAATCACTATTCTATTCTGCACATAGATAGAATGAGTTTGGGAAAATTAAACCCTGTGAATGTCCAACAATTTAAAGAATGATTATTGAAAAGAATGGGATGGAATAGGTAGTCATGTCAAGGGAATACCTTTATCACTACTACTCTCTTTATAATCACATGTGGTATGGAAATGCAATTAGCCATTGTGAAGTTCTGCTCTTTTTTTGGTCAAAATTATTCTTGTTTTCCAAGAAAATAGTATGCTTGAACCCCATTCTTGGATTCAAAATATAAATTTCAGTGCAGTGGAGGACATTTGAGGTATTGAATGAGTATTTTTACTTCCATTTCTTTTTAATGGCCTCATTTTCTTGCTTTTAATATTGATCTACATTTTTACGTTATTTAACTTGAACCTAATTTCCTAATAGTATATCAGAAGAAAAAATTAATAACTATAGAAATGTTGAGACCTGTATTATGTTGATGATTAGACTACAGATTTAGAATTTAGAAGAGATTACTTGTTTTTTTATGGGAATAAACAGGGATGTGTTAAATAAATAGACCATCACATGCATCTGGCTGTTTAGCACAGTGATGTTGTAAAAAGACAAAAATCTTTCAATAACTCAGTTGCTTTCAGTGCTTCTTATTCATATGAGCAAACTCTTTAGTGCATGCCATGAACCATAAAAACCTGGAGACAGTAAGATTAATATACCTAGAGAAAGTAAGCATTAACAAAATGTTTTATATATAAATTGCAGACTCACATGCATTCATCCTGCAGTACACATCGCCAGACATGCACTGGAGTAGGACAGAATCTCAGCATAGCTATCAGTAAAATGCCATCAGGGGCCATTTTTTAGCAGTCAAGGATCTGTTTCATTGTTCATCCAACACACATGGCCAGGTCTGACTGGAGGAAGCAGTAGTAATTCAGGAAGTTAGTGACAGAGATGGAAGGACTCTCTCCATCCTCCTTCAGTACTTAGAGAATCTCCTCTTGAAAATTCCTGAGCAGAAACAGAGGAAGGAGCAATGGGCATGCTCACAGACATATATTTTATAGAATCCAACTTGATCTGCAAGGGCTGGATCCTAAGCATCTTCCTCAAGATATGCCTCAAGCATTTGAAAGCCTTAACAGCATTCAGCTTGACCCTTGGCAGGCTAAAAGACATACTTGAGGAAAAAAAATTTAATCTCATTTCCATCTATGCCCTCTAAGAAAGAAATTCACAAAACTTATTTCTGCTGTTTCAGACTTGAAAATAGCTTTTCAGTCCTAAAACAGTCCACAAAACAGACAGCAGATATTTTAAAACGTGAGGCTCCCGATGAGATTGCACCTTTTTTCAATGTAGCTGGGAAACTTTGTTGGATGCTATGTTTATAAACTAAATTACTGAGGTTCATGCAAGTAACTTAGTAACTTAAAGAGCTGATTGAGTACATGTATGAATGAAAGAATATAAATGCAGTGGTATCATAGCTTGGTAAATTCACCTCAACACTTCAACCCTATTTATTTCCTGTTAGACTAAATGCTTTTGAGAAAACTATGTGACAAACCAGTGTTGGATTAGGCATCTTCAGCTGAAGAACCGTGTACCTTGGGAAGGCCATGATTCTCTAAGGTAAAAGGAGAAAGAAAATAATTTTCTATAAGTAAACAGAAATACTGATCCAGAGTGAGTCAGACACTACTGGTGTAGTTGCAGCACCATGAGTACTTCCCAGTTTCAGCTGTCCACACTTAATAGAAGTGTCCCGTGTTCATACAGTACAGTTCCATCCAACTCATTCTCTGATAAACTGTGTTGTCACATCTCCTTGGAAAGCCATAAGGGAGCATGTTATGGCCTGAGCAGAATCTGGAGACTTTCTTCCAGCTGTCACTTCCAAGAAGGTAATGACTCATACCCAATTAATATACCAATTAATTCAAAAGGAGTGACCGCTCATTTATTTTTTAATCATAAATTTTGCCACAATTTTAATTTAAGTTGTGCTCCAGGCCAGAGCTTACAAAGTTCTACCTTGGTTTAATGGGAGTTTAGCAAAGAGCTTTTTAAGACTGCTGGAGCAATGCTTGGTTTTGGATCAGTCTAATTTGTTGCTGAGTCAGAGATGACTAAGGATGTCCAATTCTGTCTCACATATTTAGATTTTACCCACTTGCTTCAATTTATGCAAAAATTGAAAAAAGCAGCAGACAGACAGCCCAGGCATGCTGGCATACTACTTGGGTTGTGTCTCACCACAAAATCTGGAATGATGCTTTTAACCACATTAAGCTGTTTTTCTGACTACCTCTCTTCTAAAGGACATAGCAGACAGTTCAGGAGGACAATGTGCTGCAGTTCATTGCTGAAGTGGAAATAATACTGGAAGTTCAACAGCTAATTTAGCTTGCTACTAGTTGGGAGTAATACAGAGTTCTTGACCTCCTTTTTTTAGTAATTGATGTAGCACCAACAAGGTGTTTGGGCAAAATGATGGCCACCTCTACTGAAGAAAACACATAAATCACAGATGTTACTTAGATACATCATCTTTTATCTGGACAAGAGGAGCTGTTAGATGAAAGACATGCCATGCTGGGGCTTTGCACTGTGCTGGGCACAGTGCTGCCCCCTGTATGAGGGGCAGCTCTGAGCTCTACATAGCAATGCAATATGAACAGCAGCAGTAATACACTTCCTTTGGCATTAGAATTTCAGGTCTAGAATGTGAAAAAGTTCAGTTATTTTCCAAGTCTGATCCTAAAGCAGAGCATCAAGCAAGGCTTTCAAAAGTCCCAGTAAACTTAAGCCAATAGGAAGCACAGCTAAAAAAAATCTCATTCCTTATTTATATATTTATAAATTCATATGTCTTATGAATAAAGCAAAAGTCACTTTAAGTATAAGCAGTTGCATTCAGTATTAGTGAAATACAGAGTCAACACACTGGTATCATACCTTCAAAGTAAACTCTAATATTTCAGGATAAACATCAAGCAGGGCTGAGCTTTGCTTCACTCTGAAAAGTCATTCCTCCAATGGCTGTGTCTCTGAATCAGATATTTTAATCCTCTTAGAAGACTTTAAATGATCCACTCAGAGAGTTACTCTGCCATTTCTGTACTTAACAAATAGCAAAACTTTGACAGGAAATTAATTTTGTTCACAAATTTCTGATCATGAAATCTCTTAATGAGAGAAATTTGCCCATTTTACTGGCAATCAAGGAAAGAAGACTTCTAAAGTTTAGGTTAAGATGTTTGAAGATGGGTGATGGAATTCCCTACTTTTGAAAAATCCAAGGGATTTGATATGTAAGACAATAAAATATAAACCTGCATGGATTGCTCATACAGATATGCCTGACAGAGCAGGCTCCTACTTTTACAAGCTTTTTAATTTCACTGGTATTAACATGGAAGTCACAAATTCAGTAATAAATATAGAATAATTACTCTGGCAGCCAAATCCATCATCTTGCTTTGGCCTCAGAGTCAAGGGATAATTACTGGACTCAAGTAGTGCTATCTTGCTGCAACGGATGGATTTTCCTCAAGTACTTGTGCATCTCTTGTCATATCCACCTTGCTTGTGAACATTTACATGGGCTTTTTTTTTTTTTTTTTTCCAGAATAAATACATAGCAAGTAGGACAGATTCAACCTGCAATGCACAGGCAACCTTGAAACTGAAATTTTTCTTCAGTCACTGGTGAAATAGACCAACATTCTTTTGAAAGATTTTCCTGATTATACTGTCACCATGCAGACTTTACTACCACTTAAAATAGCAGTGTATGCCAGACTTCTGACCTACAAACCAGGACAGCGGTCCTTTGATTTTCCACCATTGATACAGTAATGTCATACTGTTATTTTTAAACACTTGGAACACACCATGCCACCCAATCTGATATTAGCAAATCTTGCCTAGGAGATTTCTCTTCTGCTGCTCCAGTGGAGCAGTTCATGCTGTTTTTTCCTGTCTTTAGCTCAGCACTAGCATTTGAGATACAATCAGGGAAAATGATTTTTATTTTAATGTGCATGGTTTCTAAATATTTTTTAAGTGTGATCATGAATGATTATTAGAAATCACTGGTATCTTTACAAATATAAAAGAATAAGGTCAACTAAGCTGAAATGAAACCAATTTTCCATTATTTAAGATAGTACAATGTTATCAATGGAAACAGTATTGCATTCAAAGAACGTAGTTTTTATGTCCCTCACTGAAGCCTGAAGATGCTGCAGAGACTTTACATATCAGTCTTTGAAAATTAAGTGCATGATCATTCAAATACAGTCCCATGACGCATTCACATAATTTGACTTAAATACTTACACAATTTCTGACTACTGATTCATAACCAGATCTGGTTCAGCTAATTTGTAGTGACTTTTCCCACAGAACTGTAATATACGGCCCACTTACCCTTCAATTAAAGAGGAAATAACCCCAACATCTAAAACTAGGGTATGACTGCTAGGGCTAATGCTACGCCTTTTTAGTAAGCTTGACATCAGTCTTGTCTCTGGCACGAGCAGCACACTCAGCTTGGTTTCCTAAACTGGTATCTTCAGACACACTGAGTCATCTCTGAACCTGTGGGTGAAGATTATAGTGATGACAGTGCTCCTGGAAACATTTCTAACTTCCCACTCAGTGAACAAAGCTCCCTGTTTTGTTTGGCATGCACTGAATGATGTTACCCTGAACCTTAGGGGAAGAAGGCTCTGAAAGACTGACATCTTCAGCAAAGATGTGAGTTTTTCTTGCCACCTCAGAGGAGTTTCAAAGCAACTCTGCCTTCTGGCCTTAAGTGACAGAATGACTCTTGCTTCTTCAATGAGAAGTTAGTGCTACTGCTGAAAGAACTGCTGCTATTTGCACTGATTCTATGCTCCTGTTGGGGTCTGTGAAGGGGATTTATCAGGCAAAAAGTCCAACAACCCGTTTTTATTCTTGGCTTGTACCCACGAGCACATCACCACCCCCATTTACAGTTTGGGAAGGGGTGTGGTAGCATATAGCAGCTGTTCAGGGGACCACCTTGCAGGAGATGAACATGGGATATCTGCATGAAATGGGGTAGATAGGCATCTTTGGGAGAGGGAGACATGAACTGCAGAGGGAAACCTTGTTACCCTCCTATAGTCCTCTCAAACTCATCCCTTCCAATAAAATGGATAGAAGGTCTCACTAGAAGGATCCTTAAACCAAAGTAGTTGTTGATCGTCCTTCCAACCTCTTGGTGAGCATAGAAAGTCCTGTGCAGTGGCTTTTTCTGCAGCAGCAGTAGTTCCCATCCTCCTGTCTTGAATTTCTTGTGATGCTTCTGCCTGCTGGGCTTGAGGATTCCTCTCTAATGCAGCAGCCCCAACAGCACCAGTTCCAGTTCTATGCTTTAAGGCATTCTTTCCAGCAGTATCATGGATCTACTTGACTCCCTACAGACAAAAAAACTGCAGTTTGAAAATCACCACCGTGGGTTTTAATACTGAACTCATGCCACTTGCAAACATGGGATTTCTAGGTGAATCACTGGAACATGGTAAAACCTCCAGGGACTGGAGAAATCTAGGCAGGAACTGCAGAAAAAAAAATAAATTAAAAAAATTAAAACACATAGTCTATCACTTTCAGTCTGTACAGTTTTTGTGACATGGCGTAATACTTTAAAAATGTTTCCCTATTTTTGTAAAAAAGACAAGCCACAGCTCTCACAGGTTTTATCTTGTACTTCCCAATGAGAATTTTGGAATATGAATCTCTTTCATCAGCTTCACCTCAGCTATGCATGACAGTTGTCAATCTCAAAGGAGCTGGTCTCTTTTTAGACATCTTTCCAATAAAACAATTGAAGTGTATGAAAAACACTGCAGAGCTGAGGTTTAGGTCATGCATGGCTCTACCATATCAGTAGCTTCAGTACCCATCGGTGCATTGACAATGATTATCTAAATAAATTGATATAGACATATGCTCTGCTTGCTCAGGCACTGAACAAAACATTTGAGCCTATGGCTCCTCTCTCTAAAGCAGGGAGCTTCTCACACTGGGTCCTATATTTAGTGCTGATGGAGGATTTACACAGAACACTTAGAGTAAACAGACTTATATGGCAGCAATAGTTAGAGTTTCCAAAGTAAGTGTTGGTGCTTAATGTTCCCTGTGAAAGGCAGAAATGTAGGTTACTCCAGACAGAGTATTCACTGATGTTATCCACTATTTGCAGAAAACCAATGGATGACAGAATTCCCAAGTCACAAAGCAAAAGGGGTGGAGGACATTGTACTTGGGCTCCCTCGAAAAAATATGACATGGGTATAAAATCTCTCACTGCTTGTGCTTTACCCACAGGGCTTAATTAGATCTGATGAAGGTTAATAACTACAAATAGGTAAATCTCAAAGTTTACAGCATCTAGATTTTACCTAAATGAGCACCTTTTACTTCAGAGGCCAATTACCCTGCTCTCCTCAATACAGATTAATTGGGTGCCCTGATCCCAGGCTCCCAGTGACCCCTCTGCTCAGCTTTGAGAGGGATGTCTTCCAGGAGGCATCAGGAAATCCCTAATTGCAAGCTGCTGCTTTTTAGGTCTCAGGAGGAGGATTTTACTGCATTGCTGTGTCGGTGAGCGAGTTCTCTCACACACCTAGATGATTTTAAGCATGTTATTTAGATGGCAGGGGCTACTGTGTCCCTCTGCACCAGAATGATGAAATGGACTCTCCTTGTTTTTTGTGCAAGAAGCTTTGCTTTTGTGCATTTTCAGGAGTGTTTTCTTTTTCCAATCAAATGGCTTCTAGAAAATCTCTTTTAATTAATTGCTTTCCCTTGCATAAATGCTGCAGAATCCCATAAAGCAACTGGTGGGAGCAGCCTCCATTCTGGGCACTTAGCACTTTCATCCATAAAACACCTCGCACATAACAGCTATTCCTCATAATGTTCTTGTAGGTAAAGCATTAGAGCTAGGTAAATAACTCACTACCAATAGTTTAAGGAATTAAAGCCTGTTTTGCCTGTAAACTCTTGCTAATTCACTTTGATGTTTGGTTTTTTTCCTTTCACTCCCCATCTCTCCACTTCACTGTTTGCATAACATGTGGAATTGGGATTGATGCTCTTCCTTAGGCACTATAGGATCCCTTGACCACATATGGAAATTTCATACATCAAAAATGGATACTGCCAGTGGCTCTTGTTCAATTTCTTCAGGAAAACTGTGTCATCTTAAGTGTGCAGCTTTGTGGATAAGTTGACGAGCTGCACAGTGTTCAGTGAGGGGCTTCCCATTTCCCCCGCCCAGAAACCACCCTTCCCACGGCCACACATTCCCACCTCTTCTCTTGGGCTGGCTCTGGTGATTGCCAGGCCTGTCTGTGAACTGCCATGGACCTCCCTGAGAGAAAGCAAAAGCAGTGAACAGCTCTGGCAAGCTAACTGCTGTATTAGCAAGTTAAACTGACTCATGGAAAAGAGCAAAGAGAGCCAGAGCTGGCACAAGGGGGAATGGTTGATCTGGGCAGCCAGGAGAGAGGCCAGGGACTAAGGAAAGCAGGGCCAGTAGTGGACAAGAAGACAATGCTCCTTCTGAATGTGTCTCCCAGCCAGTTCTTCTTTTATGGTGATAGCAAAAAATGACACTTTTCTGTTGCTTCCTTTTCACTGAGGGGGGTGTGGAGTCTTAGTGTTGAAAAGAATCGTGGATAAATAGAGAAATATAATAAGAATATATATAAAAAAAGTATTTTTATAATAATTGACCAACAGATCTCTCATCTCCTTTGTTAAAAGCAGGAAATTGTGTATTGTACTTTTTCATTTATTTAAGGAATCTTTGTCATCTGCTATTTTCCATGACCAGACAATGCCCTCAAGGCCTTCCATTGCACCAACTCTGGTAGTCCTCAGACAGAAAATTCATGAATGCAAGACAGATGGGACAGTCCAGAGCTGAAGAAAGAAGCTGAAGAAGAAAGTAGTGAAGTGGATAATTTCCCAACAACACCTCATCATGTTGTGGATATAACTGAAAATCCAAAATGTGATTATGCATAATGTGAGACCACATAGCTATCATCTATTGCTCTCTTTAGGGTTTTGCATGAAATTTTATTTACTTTTCTAGCTTATCAGCGTAAATGCATGCAGAAAATAATTTTGTAAATCCTAGAGCAACTGCATGACAGAAAAAGTACCCAGTTAATTATATATTACTGGAAATATGTTGCTCTGGATTGATTGCCTTGTTTTGGAAAGCACTTGTACATGAAATATTTGATGAAGAATAACAATAGGAAGCGGGAAACCCAAAACCCAAGAGAAGAAATAAATCTGAAGGAAACAGAGTGAGGCAAATAAAGCACAGAAAAAATAAAAGAGCTTTTGTCTCCAAGAAAAAGCTGTGAATATTGTTAGTCAGTTGACTCAAAGTCAGATCAGGTTGAGGGTTTTGATTCAGGAGGTTGCTTAAACATGTTCCTCTGCATCTGAGTAATTCCACTGGGACTACTTACATATTTAATTTAAACTTGTATTTAAAATGCTTGCCTTCTGAAGGTTATAGTACATAAAGACTGAGTAACACCTCTTGGTGTGATGCTAAAACAGCCACATGTTCTGTGTCAGATGCAATTCTTAGAATTGCCGCATCTGGTCACGTGTATATGTTCTGGGTTTTGTCTGCATTAGCAACATCTGCAAGTTTTGCTCCTTTTAGCTGGGAGTGAATCCAATGCTCTATTTTGGGAATTACTCTGCTGCCAGAACACCCCTAGCAAACTACCTCCATTCATAACAGGAGAGTTCATAATCTGTTCTTCTAAACTTTTTCTTAATTATAAAGAGCTTAAAACTGTGAATGGTACTATTAAGTCATTGAATCTCACTATTTTTTAGCTAATTACTAACATTATTTCTATTTTGGGGGAGTATATTTTCATCTTTGGAATTCAATCAGATCTTCTCCTATAAAGCCAAGTTTCATCATTATTCTGTGCTAAAGGCTGAATTTTAAAGCATGCCAATACAGCTGGCATGACATTGGCCTTCCTAATTCAAGGACACAAAGGATTACCCTAAACTATAAGCAGAAAAAAAAATCACATTTGTTCTATTAATCAAGGTTTTGGTGGGGTTTTTTGTCAAATATGATTCATACTTGCCTCACAGCAAGGTGTCTGAGCAACTTGGTGTTTCCTGGAAGCCCTTTGGTTAGTAGGAGCTGAGCATTGAACCATGCAGTTTGTCACCTGCCACACTATTTACAGAGCCAATGAATGGGAACAAAATAGTGCAGAGCAGAAACTGTCAATAATTCACACTTGGTGACTGCTGACATACATGGTATCGGAAGGAAAACTTCAGCAAGTCCCATCATTTCAGTTCATAAACAGTAACAGATTCTCTTTCTTTCAGCTCTTGATTCCTCCACAGGTTGTTTTTTTGTTTTTTTTTTTCCAACTATTAAATTACTTCCAACATTTAAAAAGCTTTAAAATAAATAAAAATAAATAAGAAGAATTTTTTGGAAACCAGAAAGTACCGTGTTCCCTATGAAACTTGGAATTGTAATAGTTGGTGTGGCAAAAAATAATGGAACTCGTGCCTTCAGGAATAGAAGGAAACAATGGAACAAGCTGTTCCTTGGGCAGAGGAAACAAAAAGCCTGGCTTTCAACATATGTTTCTTCCACTATTTCACTCTCTTAACTCTTTGAGTTTCTGATTGCCCAAGAAAAATAAGATTGCCATTTTATTTGTCTTCTATCCCAGTGGGAACTAACAGCCCTTTATCTTCTCACTTCATTTTCACCAAACTCAGAGAATCTTCATCAAATCTGATTGAAATGCAGCAATGGATTAGAGATCAGAAGACTAGCTTGTACCTACACATGCAGAATGAGTGATGAAACAAGCCTCATTTCAATGGGAGATCAAGCTAACATCCTCCCACTCAGTGAGATATTTCTGAAATTTTACTCTAGAAACCAAGACAATTCTGTCTGCCACAGAGAAAATGTCCACAATCAAAAGCAAGCAGAAAATGTCAACTAAGGCAACTCTTTATTTCATTAATTCAGTATAATGGGTATGAAAAATTAGGGAGGAGAAGACACATTGCCAGCTCACAGTACACAGAGTTTGTGCCACAAGTGACTAAGCACAAGTGAGCACAGATGAGGGCAGCAGGCTCCATCCTCCAGGGTTGCCCACAGGGGATATCTGAGTGGAGTATGAGTGCTGAGATTGTTTGAGGCTCTGTGAAATACCACAGCCTCATATGTTCACACAAGTCTTGCTCAACATTGTCCTCATTTTCTGACAGTCTTAGTTTAATAATGAATTTTAGACAGGGGTTGAATGAAAGATGCTTTATAATATCCTGCAAAGTCCTGAGTGACTCCACTGAAGGCTTCCTCATGTCTTTGATGAAAGATCCCTGGCTATGTAAAAATCTTTCTTGATTAGTGAAGTCAGCTGATGTTGGGATGATTTGGGTGGATTTACTTCCTCTTTTAAATTCAAATTACCTCCAAATAAGTTTTCAAGGCACTGCCTATAGATTAAAGGGATAGGAGGAATGTGACACAGAATATTTCAGTGGAAGATTTTCCTCAGAAAACTAATCACTTGGGATTCTAGTTCTGTTAAATGAGTTATCCGAGCAGGCTCAGAAGTTTCAGTTGCAGAATTTCTCTGACCCAAAATGTTACTGAACACAGTCAACATTCCATAGAGGGCAGCTCAACAAGGGCACCCTGTGCCTCATAAGGAGCATTTGGAATGTTGGGAATCACTTCTTTTGTGTCCTCATGCCTTACCCATGGTTCAGTTTTCCTCCTGCCCCATCCAGAAAGCCTTTTCTCATTAAGACTTGGGGAACAGGATAGGTTCAGCAGGACTTGGGAGGTCTTATAGCAGGATAGTGTGGCTGACTGCCCATCAGCAGCCCTGAGTGCCTCACTCCCAGGCACCTGCTGGGGTGGACAGCTAAGTGAGAGAGTTGAGGGGGTAGCTAAAATCAAGAAAGATCCTTGGCAGATGTAAGGGAAGTGTGGTGGCAGTGGAGTGGGGGAGATACACGTGCCACAGTGGCAAAGAAATTATAGGAGAGAGGTTGGCAACTGGAGATCTGAGAGCGAGAAGATCAGGCAGAGGAACAGCAGAAGATCTCTGCAAGCACCTGAAAAGGAGAAAGCAGGTTTAAAGATTCGCTTTTTCAAGGCCTGTATATGCAACTGCGCTGGTTATGCAATGAATGCACCTGGGGGAGGGCATACACAGAAATTTTTCCTCCTTGAGAACTTCCTCTGTGAGCTGATAGGACCAATTGGAGGCTGCTTTGGTTGTTGACAGCCTGAGAAACCATTTGGAGAATTTAGTCCCCCTCTGTGAATTCACATTTTGAAGCAAGTAAACCCGGGAAAGCTCTTTTGTTTCCGGCCTCTCACAAGGTGACCCGGCCTGGGCCGGGCAGGGGTGGGCCTGGGAGGCCACTGGGCCCCGTTTTCAACCACAGGCCCTGTTTTCAACCACAGGCTCTGTTTTCAACCAGGGCCCTGACGGCCAGGGGGAGGAAAGGCCCATTGCTAAGATCCCAGCCCCTCTCCCTGGTGTGGCCGTGGCTCGGTGGGGCCCTGCCCTGCCACCAGCTCGGAGCAGCCGTAGCGTGGCCAAGCCTGCCCAGCCACCCACAGAGCCTGGGGAGAGGCAGCTGAGCCCTGTTGTGGCAGAGCCCTTCCACATCCCGGCTTGCTGGGCAGGGTGGAGGGAGGATGGGTGCCAGCAGGCAGCCCTCACCCAGCTCCCCAGCACGGCCCGAGTGTCCTGGGATCCTGGTACGGCTCCAGCATGGCCGGCCGCAGTCTCTCTGTGAAACTGCAGCCCTTCCAATGCTCAGATAACACTTGCAGACCTTCAATCCTCCCTTGAGTGAGAAGAAAGAGAACAGAAAGGATACACCAAAGTCAGCAAAGCAGGAGTCAAGTTCCAGATGGAAGGAGAGTGAGGAGGCGCCGTGAATTTGGGCTGAAAATCCTTTTGTAAGCTACAGGGATGGACTGTACTGCACTAAAAATTCCTGTAAACTGTGGAAAAAGACATGGGGGGGTTGGAGCGTTCAACATAATAGATTATTGAGTACATGTGTTGAGGATCCTTTGCCCCAAGGCAAAAAGGGGGTCTCTGTTCCTGGGGATGGAGTATGAACAGAGAGAAAGAGAGATTAAGAGAGTTTTTTTGCTTTTTGAATAGCTCATTCTTAAAAGTAAATGCCCCATGAGTTTAATGTGATGTGACCCAAAAGCACAGTTTTGGGAGAGCTGTGAAGATGGGAGGAAAGTGGAAAGTGAAGCCATGAGAAAATTGTTGGTTTTTTTTCTTCTGGTGGGAAAAATCCCTATAGCCAAACAAAAAGGAGACTCCTCTCCCTAAAGTGAACTGAAAAAGATTATTTAAGTTGGTAAGTGACTGAAGTGTTTCTGTATGTTGTTGTTAAGAAGGAGAAGCTGTAGGAGAGGGAAGGAGGGGTGGTCTAAAGGTTTTATTCTGAATTTATTATTTCTTTATATTGTTAATAAAGTTTTCCTTTACACACTTTAAGTTTAAGGCCTGCCTTGCTTTTGCTCCTAATTCTCTCACAGCAAAAAATGAGTATATCGAAATTGACAAATCTAAACTACTACATTAATTAGTGTTTCTGCCTGGTTTCGAACTGAAACCAAGACAGCAAATCACAGGCTTATTTCAATTTTACATCTTTTTGAAATTCAGAGCTGTGAATGAATTGTTATATGACACTCTTCTAGCCTCTTGATTTATTTTGTTTAAAGGACAGCTTTAAAAAGAGGCATCTCTTTTGAGCAGTTTGTGAATAAAGGAGGGCTGCATTTAAATATATATATTTTAACAGGAAGGAGGCAGTAAATAACAAACATATCCATAGGTTTGTGCTCCCTTACATAATAGAAATATTGAGTACATTTTTCTGTAGGTTAAGAAACAGTGGAATTTCTTCTATTGTAAAATTGTCTCATGCCACTTGGAACACACCTTATGAACTAACTTTAGGGCTTGATGTAAATCTGCTCAGAATTCTGAGAAAGGAGAGGTTTATTAATCTGGAAAAAGTGTCTTTGCTTAGAGCCAACTTTAGAATCTATTTAAAACAGGAATTTTTAACGAGTAGTATTCCCTCAGTTGCCCTTAGATTAGCTTTCTTTCATAGGTACTGGGCAGAGCCAGTACATTTTCACTCCTGGAAAAAGTTTTTACATCCCTGAACAGATATTAAACATGATCAGCATAATATCAGTGTATCTGACAAGATTCAGCCCACACAGTTTGTTCCTCCAGAGCTGACAGAGCTCTTGCTAGCCCTTATATCCCAAACTAATCAAAAAAGAAAGACTGAATGAGCTCCCACGACTAAAGCAAATGAAGTCAAATACTAGACAATTTTAACAAAACTAATAAGGTTTCAGTCATCAGTGAACATACCAATTCTGCTGAAATGAAATTTCTCAGTGAGCCAAGTGCAAAGCATATTTAATTCAATATTATTGCCAAATGTTGACTGGCTGTGGAGAGCCCTATCTTCAGATATTCAAATGTAGCCTACTCCAGGCTCATGTAGGGATTCTGTCACTTGCATTATCTTGCAAGTGTACCTACTTTTAAAGGGTGCTGCCATTGTCAGGTTTCAATGAAGGAGTTGTCATGAATCTGAATACACGTCATACTGATCTGGTGATTTAAAATTTGAGCCTATGGATATGCCTATTTCTTTTACACTGTGGGATTATTTTAAATATTTGACTATTTAATTTACTTAGTGAAATTGAAGTAAATTATCCTGATACTATTTAAGTTGGAACATAATTTTAATGGTGTAATTCACAGAAGACAGGAAAATTAATGGCCTTTAGGTGTTCCTTTGGGTCGTTGGCATTTGAGCCCACTGGTTTCCCAGTCTTGACAGTCATGCTAGTAGATTATACAATGCTGGCTGTTGTGCAATGTTGCATTTTCCTTCTAGTCTCCCCCAAGCTAAAGCTAAAGGATATGCAAGAGGCAAAACCTGACCAAGTCATAGCTCATCTCCCTGCTTTTGTCAGACCAGAGCCACCCTGACCACAAAAGTCATCATGTAGTGGGAAGGCACACAGCCTTCCTATTAGTATCATATCTGTAAAATCCTGTGCAGAGTCTGACAGGCTGGTTTGTGCTATGGACTTTCAGCACTGGCCTTAAACTTAAGTCTGATAACTCCTTTGCATAAGGCATGTGCAAGATGCCTGGGGTGGATTCCATAGGACACCCAGGTCCTTTTGTCCTTCTTTATATCTCATGGCCATATGAGCTGGTTTTGGCTAGGGTTTTGGTTAGTTTTCTTCAGAGTAGATGGTATGGGGCCATGTTTTGGATTCGTGCTGGACACAGGGTTGATAAAATAGGGATGTTTTTGTTATTGCTCAACAGGACTTCCACAGAGCCAAGGCCTTTTTGGTTTTTGTATTGCTGACGAGGCTGCATGTGGCTGCATGGGATGCTGGGAGGAGACGCAAACAGGACAGGTGACTCAAACTGACAAAAGGGATATTCCAGGCTGCATGACATCATGCCTAGCATATAAACACAGGGGGAAGAAGGAGGAAGTGCAGGGATATGCTTGGAGTGATGGAGTTGGTCTTCCCGAGTAACTGTACCATCTAATGGAGCCCTGCTTTCCTGGGAATGGCTGGACACCTGCCTGCCCATGGGAACCTGTGAATTCCCTGTTTTGCTTTGTGTGTGTGGCTTTTACTTTTCCTATAAAACTGTCTTTATCTCAACCCACAAGTTCTTCAGCTTTTACCCTTCCTATTGTCTCCCCAGTCCCACTGCTGGGGGAGTGAGTGAAGGGCTGCTTGATGCTTGGTAGCAGGCTGGAGTAAAACCATGATACCAAAATTTTATATGCCTTTGTAGAACTCTCATTCTTCATACTTCATGCTGAACCAGAGGAACCACCATGGTTAGCTTCTGTACAGCTGTCAACCTCACTTTCACATAACCTCTTATACCCATATTCAAAACTTTGCCATGATTTCTTCTCCCAATATTTTGGTGTTTTCTGCTATTCTAAGACATTTAATTCAGTTATCCATTTCTGTTCCACTACCACAGTGGTGATATCTGAGACATTTATATGTTTACCGTGTTTTAGCATTTAAAGAACAGATCTTATTTTGTTTTATGTCAACTTCAGAAAATGTAAAATCTAATAGCTTCTGTTCTATGGCACCTCTTCCTTTATCAGATCTTTAAAAAGGCTGTGACTAACATGTTCCTCCTTACTGTCAAATATCTGGATATGGTTAGTAACAGTGTTGTTTTGTCTGTGCTATACTTCAGGAAAACTAATTTTAGACTGGTGCTGCATCAATTAGTGTTAGCATTTCCCTTTCTACTAAAAACCATGAACAGGTTATCATCAAATTTTTGGAGATTTGCATAGTGGACATTAATTTCTTTTTATTCTCCTTCATTCACGGCTGTACTATGTCCCTTTATGAAGGCTAGGTCAGGTGCAGCCCCTTGGAGGGTAAAGCAGATGGTTCCTCTCTATCCAGCAGCTGGGCATACGTGGGTGGAAAAATTTTGCAAGACAGCTGAGTATAGAAGAGTTACAGCAGAGAACTGGGATCCTGCAGCTCAGGAGGAGCAGACAGCCAGACTTCAGAGGCTGGTGGAAAAGACTACCAAGAATGAGAGGGGATTAGTTAAGTTTGTGACAAACTAAGAAAGTCACTGAGTTGACTGAAAGCAAACCTGTAACCAAGGAAGGTATATGTTTAGGAAACCTTCTTTATTTTTAAACTGCTTGAATTGGTAATTTTGTGCTTTTTCTTTTCAATCTTTTGGTTTTGGTTCAAGGCTTAACAAAAAATTGCTTTCTGAGTTTCAAAGTCTTTCAATCTTCTTTGGGGATCTCATTATAAAGGTCTAGGCAGTTCCCTTGCAAAAACCTTGGCTGACTCTGGTTTCTGTCAGGAGTTAGGTAGTTAAGAGACACTAAATATCTCCCTTGCTTGTAAGCTTCAAACTGCTGATCATAACGAGTAAATTCAGTGCAACAAAAGATAGATTTCTGTGAAATTCAGTATTTGTACCATTTGCACAACTTAATGACGCCATCTTGCAAGGCCCACGTGAACTGAGCTGTATTCAAAAACCTGTGAGTACCATGTTCTAAGGGACCCTGCTTGAGCAGGGAGGTTGGACTAGATGACCTTCTTTCCAGTCCCACATGTTCTGTGATTCTGTGAACAGGCACTAAGTACAGCAGTACTCCTTTTGGACTATTTGGTCTCTTCGGGGTTTGGAAGTTTCTGCAGTTGATACCTCAAGAAGAATCTTTGTCAATATATGTTCCTATCTAGATCATTGGCTCTTTGGGGCTGGTGGTAGCAAGCCTTGGCTGTCTTTTCCCAATAACTAAGTGTAGGTAAGCCTGATCCAGATAGGCATTGCCTAGATGTTGCTTGTTGTGCCTTCAGACTGAAAATTTGTGCCTGACTTGGTGTTTGCTCCTCCTGAATCCTGCCGTGTTGATTTAATCTCCCGGTCTTTGAGTGTTGGCCACTCCTTTGCCTTTGTTTTTTGTTTCATGTAGTTCCTAATATTAGTGCTCCACGCTGACAGTCCAGCCATCATCAACTCCTTATTGTCATAGAGACTGGTGTTTCTGCAACGGTGTCAGCATCTTGGCATGTCACCCTGAGCTTTACAATTCCCAAAGGTACTGGGTGATTTAAATAAAAAGAAAGAAATAATAAAAATAAATATCACATAGTAGAAGGCTGTGCTTTGTTGCAAATTATAATGGACCATCCTCATCTGGTCCATCATGATATTTAGGAAACATATAAAGAATATTTTCAAAAATAACACTCATTTCATTATGTAAATGGTTTCCTCACTTCTTTGGGGCCCCAACCTAATATGGAGTTGCTGATTCACTGGGAGAAAGATCTCGTATTGAGCAATTTTCAAATTTACAAGGCATCCCTTATGGGTTGACTATCTTCTGAAGTGCTAGAGAAAAAAGAAAGAAGTGACCAGCCCTGAAATAATTAAATCAGTTTGGTGCTCAATATGTCAGCAAATGATAAGAAAGGTGATCCACAGAGACTTTGTAAACATTTGGTAAAGAAAGAAATGCAATGATACAAAAATGGGAAATTATAGCAGCAGTGAAAATATCCATGTGGCTCATCTAAAAATGATGTGTTTGCAGTCTGCTTTTATATGAAGCAAACCTTAACTGAAGGAAAAATAATCCAAGCTAGGTATTCTGAGGAATAAAAGAAGAAAATGGGCCATGACTGGAAAGAAAACAAAACTAAACAAGTAAGCTCACCTGCAGAATAAAGAGCCATAATTGGTGTTTAATGCATTCTACACTCTGAGATTGATGCTGATTGTGATAAACAGAGGAAGGCATACATATTTCAGAAAACAAGGGCTAAAAATGGGTAGATAGAGAGGGAGAGATAGGCACGTATATACATGCATAGAGATTTACTTCTATGCAGATATACAAGCATACACAAACACATGCAGACACGTGTGTACACACATACATCTGGCTAGATTTCTTAATGAGACTCTGTTACAGTGATGTGTCAGTGATCTGTATGTACTGTGTCAAGAAGGTTGTTTGAGAGAAGGTCATTCTGAGATATATGTGTGTGCTGAGAAGCTTGAGACTCCCCGTGTCCTCAGCTTGAAAGCATCTGTATCTTTGGTTTGGAAAAACAATACTTTGCAAGCTTTTCCTTGTTATGCAAAAAGTTTATGAAGAGCTATGCTGATTCAGACCAGGGCTGGCCCAGTATTCTGTCCCAGCAGTAGACATAGGTTGATTTCTAGGGCAAAGAACAGGGCAAGCACGTGATATTGACCCTCATACATTTCCAGCTCCTACATTGCAGCTCTGAAGATTTCATAAGCTTGGTAGCCTTCAGTGCAGTTTTATTCCAAATACTCATTTAGCTTCTGCTTGTGTCCATGTAAATTTTTTGGCATCCAAAGTGGTTTGGTCTTTTAGAAAAAGTGGGAAGGGTTTATCTCCTTTGGTTTGTTTGCATGAAGCTCATATCAGCCTTATATCATGACATCACATATACCGGACATACACAATAATATTTTGAATGTGTCTGTATATATATACACACATACACATATATTACATATTTATTTATTTATTTATTTGCAATAGCTTTTTATTTCCATAAAAAGCCTAAACTGAGTGAAATTCCCACAAGGAAGAAGAGTTTGATATGGTGTTGTGGAGAACTGAACCTGTCTCTGGGACTGAAATATTTGGGCCCACTGTGTGTGGCAGAAAAGAGGATGCAAGTATAGAGCTGGGAGCCAAGTTCTTCTGAAAAATATCCCAGGGACCACGAGTTGCTAGGTGGATTTTGCTGCAATTCAGAGAGTCTCTGAGTTGTCACTGAAAGTAGGTTTAAGGAAATGACTCACCTGCAAGGACACAGTGGGAAGGACAAGTTATTTATGAACCTTTTAATTTAATTGTTGATATTTAGACTCCATCTGGCATAGTCACTTCAGATTTTCTCTCCTCAGACAAGTTAGAGATCTTAGTTAATACCACAGTAAAACCTGACTTGTCTGACTTTAAAGGCTTTTGTCTTAGAGGAAGAGTTCATTGGAGATGAAAGCCTGGACAGATCTACCTCAAAGCTCTGGTCAATATTTATTTCTTCAATTATGCTTATTAGCTGTATACTGCTTTATCAAAAATTACCTTGTGTTCCCTATGAAAAGATCCCTAACATCTGTTGCTTATAGCTATTTCTTATGCAGTCTCTGTGAAAATCTCCTCATAATAAACAGGTTGGAAGCATTTAAAAAGGATGAGTGTTCCTTTCTCTGTGACTACTTGGATTTTCAAAAGGCATTTTTTGTGCAGAGTAGGCTCCCTCTTAATGCTGAGCATAAATTCCCTGCACTTGTGTTTCTCCATCAGTGAATCTGAGTGGCTGATTAAAGATTTAGTATGGTTGGGGGTTTTCCTCAGGGTTTTTGTTTTCTCCTTTCCTTCCATAAAATAATGCAATGTTTTCATGATTTGTAGGGGCTAACAGGCCTTTTGTGTCTAGCAGCAAAATGATCTTTCTCATCTGCACCTACCAATTATTATAAATGTCACTGTTGATAGTTTAAGGTGACACAAATATTTTAAGTGAAAAGTAACAATTAGGCCAGCCCAACAGAAATTTTTCCTGTTCAGTACCAGGCTGTTTCCAGATTTGTCACTTGTCAATGCAGTTCCCACATTTAATCTAGAGGAAGGTGAAAGGCCAGACAAAACATATGAGAATTTAAAAGTGGAAACTTCACAAAAGATGAAAAATTCAATTAAAAAAACCCTGAAAATGTCTGCAACAAAAATACCCTATGATGAGATGGTGTATATGATACACAATATGATGCTTGGTTGTATAGATGGGGAAATACAAGAGGTCTCAGTGCTATTTTTGTGTAATGGGAGCATGAATTAAGAAGTGGCTCACAAATGATCTAGCACTGAGAGATCCAAACCAATGATATCAACGAATATTTTTTTGTTTTATTTAGATGAGTTGTATCAAAGTGATACTTTTTGTATCTTTTTTTTTTACACATTTCCATATTTTTTTCTTTGTATCCAAGCTTTTTGAAAGTTGAGAAAGCTGTTTTCCTTTATATGGCTAGTTGCTGAAACCATGGCTATTCTTTCCCTTTTTTAAATTTGAATATCCATATTTGCCACCTTATTGGCTGCCTTCTCTTCTATGAAATAAAGTGTAATTGGTAGTCAGTGTAATATATGTGTTCAGCCTGAGAATTTTTGAAACAATTTCAACCTCTTTGTTTTGAAGAATATGTCTTTCCTATATGCCCCATCCACATCCACCCACTCTCAGAATAATTTCTGCAGTGCATCATTGTTATATCTTCCCTTATGCCTTCATTTTCTCTCTAAATCTTTCACTCTGACTTCAGATACCACACTCACTTGTGAGGTCTCTAGAGTGTCAAAGCTTCTAGACAGTATTCCAATGGATGTGACTCTGTTTCAAGCAATTTCTACAACTAACTAATGTATTTCCTTAGACATGTGCCTTTTTTCCCCTTTGGTGCTGTCAGCGAGGCTGTATGGTAATGGCTTTAGTTCTTTCCATTGAGAACACTCCTCCAAATGCTGGTGAGTGCTCAGTTCTGTGGTTATCACTGTCCTCTTAAAGTCTTTCTTCCAACCTCTTGTAGATTCAGTTTTATTTTTCTTCTGAATATTCCTGGGTTTTGTTTCATTTTGCTTTTAAACCTAGTCCGATATGGCACCGAAGAGCCAAAAAAAGAGAAATCAAAACTTATAATCTGATCTGAGTACCTTCTGCAGGCTGGCAAATTTCAGTTTCTTATTCTGTTATGTTTAGGCCTATTTTCAGAAGAATGTCTCTGAGGCCTACTACAATCTGATCTTACATTAGAGATTGTACAAATCTCAAAAACAGCATGTCAGACTTGCCAAACTGAAGTGTTCTATAAATACTTTAATTTTTTTTTTCTTCACATATGAAGCCAATTATCTTGCAAACAAGTCATTCTTTCTGGGAATGGAGTATTTTTCTATATCTGTATCATGGTTCATTCTCTTTCACTAATTTTCAGGCTGGCAGTTGAAATGCATGCCCGGTATCCTGAAAATATAATTTGTCTGACCCCATATATTAGAAAAGATATAGACCTTTATTTCCCTATGCTTTTCCATAGTGTCATCTCTTTTCAGATGGAAACAAATCCTTGCCTAAATGAGTCTTGCCTTCCAAGAGTCTGTTGTATCCGTGGAAAATTTTAGATGCAGTAGTACAGTAATATGCTGTTGCATTTTGTCATTTGACAGCTTTTGTCTTGTTTCATGATGCTTTTCCTTCTCCATTGAGCATACTAGTTGATAAATATTGGTGACAATTTATAAACAGCCAATATCAGACTATACAACTAACGTTAACTGAAGTTTGGGCTGGAGGCTGGGCTGCAGCTGCTTTGTGCATGGATTTGTGTGGATTCATATGGAGCTCACAAATCAGAGAGGATAAACCACTTTGTCGAAATTTACTGACATCCCAAAAAACATCACAATGATCTCAAGGGCACAGGCACTGATGACTGCATTAGTCCATAGTCAAATACTGCATTAAGAACTATCCTAGAACTGTAATTAGCTCAATGTGAAAATAAGACATTTAGAGCCTCATCCTATGCAAGAAACCCCAATATATCCCTCTTTCTGCCAAATTTTAAAAAGAACTTATTTTATTCTTTCTTCTTTAAAAATAAAAAGACCAAAAAGGAATGAAAATTTTTTGTTTTGTTTTGTTTTCTGAACAGCTGTTAACCGTGGTCTGCATAACCATGATCAGCACAATGGCTTTGATGAGACTAAGCCCACACAGTTTGTCCCTCCAGAGTACCCCAAGTTTCCTGCCAGCCATTCTGTATTTGCTACAGCCCAACCTAATAAAAAAGACTGAATGAACTCTCATGATTGATGCAAATGAATCCAAATGCTGCCCCAAAAGAAATAAGACTTATGTCATTATCAGTCACTTTTATTATGCTGGAAAGGAATATTCTCAGCAAACCTCATGCAAACTATACCTAAGCCACAACCTTTCCCTTTTTTTTTTTTTTTTTTTTTTTTTTTTTTTTTTTTTTTAATAATTGCTGAGGAGATATACGGTGTTGGCACCTTTTAAAGCATCTTTCATGAACTCTGTCCAGTTACATGTGATACAAACAGTTTTATAGTGTGTCCTGCTCACCGGCAGTGTATAGCCAGTTTCTTCATCTCCATGGGTGATGTTTTATCTGGATTTTCTTTATAAATTGTAACATCAATACCTAAGCATTTTAGCTGGCTCTGACAGGTCATCTCAGGTTCAACCAGGGCTCATATTACCACTGGAAACTCGATCATACACTTGTGTGATTTGAGTGAAAAAAGGGCAAGGTAACTTTAGAAGCTAGAATCCTCTAATTCAATCCCAAAGCATGTTGTTAACTTTTTTCTACTGCCTTGTGGGTTTAATGTTGCACCAGAAGGATTTGACTAGAGGGAGACTTATATCTACTACCACTGTAGCTAACATACTGCTTTACTCATGGGTTATTTCACTTTGTATTTTATTAGCAGTGGAACAGACAGTGCTGCCTACTATTAAAATGAGTGAATGTTGCCCTTGAAACTACCCTCAGTTTCTTATAACTTTGTCTAGGCTTTAAACTACTGATCTTTAAAATTTCATGCTGATAAGGTGTCTGCCTCTGTCTGCTTTTGTTGGGTTTGTTTAGGTATATATTTTCAATATATTCCAGCTTTTTGGAGAATAATGCCTGAGAAGCTTTGGTTGTTTCACACATGTTGAAAAAGAAAATGGTACCTGATAGTCTTTTTCTTTAAGCACCAGTAATTTTTATTTTCTATTCCTCATTACCTGAAGTAAGGTCAAGAAGTTTGGTGAGGAGAGACTATTCAGACAGGGAGGTAAAGCTTGTATTTGTACAAGAAATAAGCTGTTTCAAAAAGACTCTTAAAATATGGTCATTGTTCACAGATAAAATTCCCCAAACTTCCTATCTCTGTTGAGCACAATCCAGTGTGATGCTGTATAACATCTGGCAAATGCAGCTGCAAGCAACAGAATTCTCATCTTCATTTGGTCAACTAGACTATGAGTAACAAGGTTGTTTCAAAGCTCTCCATGCTGTTATAATGAAGCTCAGGAAAAAAAAAAAAAAAAATCTGCTTCCTCTCAGAGAAAGAGAAGAAGAAAACAAGCCTGTAGAAAAAAATGAGAGTTTGTCAAGGAGCTCCTTAGGAAAGAGAAATAGGAGTGGAGGTTGGTAAGCAGCGGGAAAAAAAGATGCAGAGTGGGAAGGCAAAAAAATTTGGGAATAAGGACCAATAGAGGTGGATAAAGATGGTGAAAGGGGCTGGAAAATAAATACAATGAGGAAAATGGAAATTTATGAGCACAGAAGCAGGAAAAGCCCAGACTGCCCAACTTGAAAAACAGACCATGTATGTGTGTTTAAGTGCCTTGTGACATTAGCAAGATCTAGTTTTTCCAGTTTGCATGAAATTGTAGAATTTCATGATTAGGACTGGAGGGTATGTTCCAAAAAGTCAAAGGAAACCAAAGATTTAAAAAACAAAAAAAAAAAAAAAACAAAAATTTTTCAGAATAAATTGTGAAAAAAGGGAAAAAGTCAGGTGATGTGTTTCTCATTCAGAGTTCAAAATGTTGAATAAAACTTTTGATATTTATCCCCTCAAGCAGTTACCCCATAAAAATAAAATATATCTAAAATAGTGGTTTTGAATTACAGGTATAACTGTATTATTCTGAAGATATAATAAGCTAACATTTTGTAGTTAAGAAAAAATAAATTCAAAGCATTCATGCCAGCACATTCCTCAAAATTATTTTCTTTTATTACATCACCGATTTACAAGAAAAAATGGTCATATAGGAAAGCATCAAACTAATTTTATATTCAAATTTCAGTTGCTGGTCAGTCAGCAAAAAGTGCAGTGTGCTGTTTGTTAGGAATGAGGCTTCCTTTTCTGTGGGATAGCACTCACAGAATTTGGAAGACATGCAGGATTTGGAAAAGGTGCAGCTAATGAAAAAAGGCATCACAGAAAGAAAATGCAGAAAATAGCACTGAAAATCATATAAAGCAAGTATTTCACTGGTGGTCTTTTTACTGTATTTTCTTCATTTTCTAGATACCTGGTTTGATACCTCAGGGTCTCATTTGCAGAAAGAGTGATAACTTTCAAATGCTTTCAAAACCCATGGAAACTGTCTTTTGATACAGTTGCTGTATACAGTAAATCCTTTGAAAAACTAGGTTCAAGGTATTTCAGAAGGAGCAACCAGAATTAGTGGGCATTTTTTACCTTAATCTCTCTGTGCTAGGATTTCCCATCTGTAAAATGGTGATACCGATATAGCGATGCTAATGTGTGGCAAATGCGGTGTCTACCTCTTATTGCTGGAGTGCTGAACTGCACATCTTCAGCAGTTTTCTTTCAATGCAAGTTTTCTTTTCTGGACTGTGTATGAAAGAGTAATTGCTTTCTCTCTGCGATCGTAATTCAGCAGGAGAAAGTCATGTGAACAATCTCGAACCTCTCACAGAGGAGAATTGGAAAATATTTTTAAACTACTGAACTCAAGTCATTTAATCTTTCCTGCTTACTGCAGTGTATTGAATTTTTGAGACCAAACAGTGTAGACTTCAGCTGGCTTTATAGCCTTGGCTGTTTATAGAGCATTTGTATTAAAAAAAATAAAAAAGCTAACATGATGTAGGTGTTACTTAAATTTACCATAAAATGAATAAATTTACAGGAATATTAAGAACAGATATGTGAATCTATTGCATAATGGTTTATCATTCTCCATGAGTGACTAACACTTATGACCTTTATTCTCCAATTAGGTTTATAGATGCAGAAAGACAAAATTGCAAGAGTCATTGCAAATAAAATATTTAATTTAAAGATGAAATGAAAATCTTCCAGATGCCTAACAATGAAAGGTTAAAATCTACTTTTTGAGAAAATGTAAATCTGAAACATGAAAAACATTTCAGCATTGTATTTAGACCCAAATAAAAGCTTCTGTGGGTTGATAAAAATAAATGATACCAAATGCCATTGCCATAATTTTTCTTCTTAGTCTACCTGTGTAATGCATTAAAACTATCAATTATGAGTCTAAGGTTGTAAAGAGCAAGGCTAATTTGTGTTTATCAGGTTTCTCAGTTGCACAAATTGCTGAGATACAGCTTTAAGCTTTTCCAATGACAGCCCATATTTTCTGCAGTAAGCAATGAAGCTGGAGGGCTGATTGCTTCTGACTTAGCTCCCAGCCCTTATCTTTTTTGTCTGCTATATCTTTCTGGTTGCCTTTTTAAAATCTCTTTTGGATTTGTGTCAGCACTCCTTGTAGCATGTAAAGCTAGTAACAACTCAGAGCAGCTGTGTTACTGGAGCAACAGTAAGGGCCAGCTCTTCAGATCCCATCAGCCAGGAGGGAACCATGTGGTGGCTGCAATCTACCTTAGAAGTGTTTACCTCTCCCTGGAAATTGATGCTCAGTACTATTAAATCATCTCTAGGGCTGTCACAGAGTTGCAGAGGCTGCTCATCCTTTCTCAGATGATGGGGCCATCCTGATTCAGTAGTGAGGAGGTCAAGATCTGTCTTCCTTTGTATGTACTGCTCCCCTGGAAAAAGTGCACAGGAGAGCCTGGATTTATCCAATCTACTCCTGAATTGCTAAGACACCTTCCAAGATATACCATTTATTACTGTTGTTTGTTTATCTAGCATGTAGTTTTAGCAAGAACCCAGAGATGCAGACTCATTTGGGAAGAAGAACATCCAAGAAAAGGCAGCGTTTGCAGGCAGAAAATGCACAAAGTAATAAAATGACTTGCGTACAATCCCAAAATAAGTCAAGGTCAGGGACAGAATGAAGGCTGTACAAGAGCCACCACTTTTATTTATCCTCACATCATTCTACCACTGTTTAGTTTCAGAAGATTTGAACTTCTCAGCTGTTTCCTATGTAAAACGATGGCAGAGCAGAACAAAGACAGCTGAATAAGTATATCTGGGCACAGACTGTTAGGGCTGGCTGCTACATGGGTACAATACCTACTGCAATTGCTGCCTGGGGAGAGTGTGTTTGCAGAGTGTGGCAGCAACAGCTTCTGCAAGACAAAGTACTGCACATTTGACTGCTATGGTTGGCAGATTTTCTGTCAAGTAAGCTTTGGCAGAGGATACAGGGTGCACCTCTGAGACCTAGACTTAAGACATTTTGTTCCAGTTTCAGTGAGGGTCTGTGCTCCTCCATGAGCTGCTCAGCACAGTGGTATTGAAATTTTCTTCCATTAGGCCACTGCCTGTGCCCAGTAAAAGCAAAACACAGTGCAAGTCCCAGCTGAGAGGCAGATGGATTGTTTCAATTCACACAAGAACCCACTGTAACATCCCAGCAGTGCTAGGGAGGTATGAACACATTAATTTTTTTTTTCAGGTGCACTCTAATGTCCATCACACATGAAGCAGAATGTAAATCAACCTCAGGGCAAATGAGAATGAGGGTCATTCCCTCTGTCTCTTACAGTCCCTTTGTGAATCTCACTTCTTTGTGGGAGGTCTTCATGTACCTCAGTGATTCTGGAAAAAAAAAGGTGGATGCCCTGCCAAGAAGAGAAGGATATGTAGATTTCTCACTGTGAACAAGGAGAACTGGTTAAGACCAAGTGATTCTTTTTTTCACACATATTTTGCTATGACTGAAGTAATTTTTTTGCTTAAGTGTCCTCTGTTGCTGGAACTGGGCTGGAGTAATCACTAAGGTGAATCTTTATTACAGTTATAGGGAAAACTAAAAAAGTGAGTGAAGCAGAGATAGGTGAGGGAGAAAGAGAGGATCCAAAACTTGCCCCCTCCTTTGGCAATTTCCACCAACTGACAGACCCCAGTGCTTTGTCTCTCACATGGGAAGAGCTGTGGAGGCAGAGAGCAGAAAAAGGAGGGTATCCCACAACAGCACTGGAATCAAATTAATCACTTTTAGCACAGGGCAAGTACTGTTCTGTGAGCTGAGCTTGCCCTGGCTCAGATACGTGGTCCCAGCATGCCAGGCTCTTATTTACTCACCCAGGCACCCTTTCTTTCTCTCACTTTCTCTAATAGCTAGGCTATGTTTAGGATTCCTTTCTGAAGAGCTGCTTGTTTACAATTCTTGATGGAGCTTACTACTTATAAGAAAAAAAGTGTTGCTCATTTTTGAGCAGCCTCCCATTGTAGTTTAGGTTCTTTGGCCTGTGGAACATGAGCTGAAGTTTCAGTCTCTGTAAGGACAAAAAAAATATTGAGCTTATCTCCTTTCTTACAACATAGCTGTTGTTCTGGGCAGTTCTAAACAGAATTTCAGGGGCTGATTAGGCTTCAGTGGATATATTCCAACTAGGACAGTGTTTCTAAACTGCAAAGATCACTGAAGGTTTTTTAGCCTCTTCCAATTTTTCTGTTCTGTTGCTTTAGCCCATCAAACTTCTATTTCTGCCACCATTCTTCTGCCTCTTTCCATCATTTTGACATGTCTAGCTACAGAAAGGAATTGAGTAGGATGCTTATCTCTGAACTAACAGCATTGCAGAGCTCTTCTAGTCAATTCTACTCTTTTTACAAATGTACTTTAGGGAAAACAATACAGAAAAAAGAAATATCCAGGTGTATGTTTTCTGCTTCCATATGAGAAAAAATAATTACATGTGCATGGTATATGATTGCTGATGAATGCTTTCAGAGAAGAATACACCTGAACACAAATTTTAATGATGGAGGAAAGCATCAGTATAATTCATTTCAAATTCGTATGGACCTCCCCTCTTTAGGTCATGCCATCTTTCTCTGTCTGCTTCTCTACATTAATACAGTTAATAATCCTGATCTCTCATTTATCTTTTGTAGAAGGGAGATCTCAAGGCCATGCCTCCACAGAGGCACAGCTGATTCATCAGCAGAGTTTAGCCAGAGTACTTTCCTCTGAAAAAGTTTCCTGCAGTGGTACAAAAGGAATGGCTCTGTCACCTGACAGTAGTTGATTTCCTCAGAGTTTTTCTAATTTGAGCCTCTATGTCTGGCACAGAAAAATTACATATTCATCTTACTAAAGGGTTCAGACCGAGTCCTGTTTTTTAGCAATGTGAATCATGCAAACTTGTGTGCCATTACCTGCCCCTGTAAAGGCTTTATTTAGGTTAATACTGAGTGAAACAGTGTAGCTTTTAGAGTTAAAACAGCCTTCATTGGCCTAGGTATTTTCCTTATGTTACATACCAGGGAGCAGTCCTGCCAGGGAAGATGACTAATGTCTCTGTGATTATCTACTTTATGGTATAATGGTTCACAGCTTCCTAGAGGTGGACTCAGAACCCTTCAGAAAGAGGACTGAATTTAACTGAGGTCTCCTACATTCAAATTTTTTAGCTGTAGAGCTGTTTTCCACAAATGTAGAGCTGCCTCACATCCCCTCTCATTTTTCATGGAGCCCAGTCCATGAGGCAGCAGCAGCAGGGCACCTCCAGGTTTGCAGACCAGAGCTGCTCAAGGCATGGTTGAAGGTTTGGGGGACCTTTGCCAGTGAGAAGCTGAGCACCTCTGGGCTTCAGGTGTCTTCAGGGTGAGTTGGCAACTTAAGCAGGATGTGTGGAGCTTCATTTACAGCTGTAGGTGCTTGCAGATTTACCTTTCCTTCTGTAGATGAAACAGCATCTAGACCTTGAGGGGCTCACCCTTTGGTGACACCAGTGGGATTTAGGACATGTTCTCACCTTCAGGCTGTGTCCTGCTGAGGTTATGGGCAGTCACCACATCAGGGCAGTTAATCCCTGTGTGAATTGCAGCTCATCCCCTCTTCCCAGCTGCCCTTAGGGCTGCATCATGGTGCCTCTCCATCCAGGCAGGCTTGAAAATAGGAAGCAAATTCTGAAACCATGCGGTGTTATCGCTTCAGTTTCAGTCCTTCAAAGTAATTGTAGTTCAGTGTATCTGAGTACCTGTAGCCATGCACCCATGTATAAATCAGTCAACATGGTAGATGCTGCTAGTAGATGGCATAACTCCAGACACAGTGGGAATTTTAATCTCCTATTGATCCTGCAGATCACAGCCTCCAGCTTGACTGTACAATGAGTAACGTGGAACAACAACAATGGCTTTCCTCTCTGGGTAATGAATTTGCAACACTTTGAACTATTTAAATCAAGAATTGTATTTTCAGCTTTGTCAGATGTGTCCTATCTTTCAAAGACACATCCTCACATTTTATGTTTTCCAGGAAAGTTGCTCATCAGGCAAGCTGGGCTCAGCACAAGCAACCTGTGATGGAGAGACAGCCATAGAGCTAACCAGAACTGCAAAAAAGATTTTGAAGACAAATCCCAAAAGGCTCATTATGGGTGGGAAGAGAGAGTAGCTAGACAGGAACTCCCTTTTTGCACATCCCAGTGCTGCAGGTGCTCTGTGGCACACAGGAAGGAACAGCCCAACTTTATCCAACTATGTCCAAATAGATTTAAACAAATCCCACACTTTGTAAAAGTTGGCTCGACTTTCACTGATCTTAATAACAGCTACACAAGAAGATCAAAAAAGCAGAATTTGGCCCCATGAAAAGCAAGAAATAACCCATTTATGGCTCTTATTGTAAGGTATTAGCAGTTTAAAATTACAGCCATTGTGTGGCACAAAGAACATTCTGAACAATTCATTCCCTTATGGATGTGATTTAAAATGAATTCATTCTTCCGCCTCACTCCATTATTGCCAGCAAACCAGTGATGTGGAATTACTTACTTCTAAGCCATATGGTCTTCTGAGGACAGATACCTCCTTAGCCTACTCTAATTAAAACATTTTGTGTATAAGAAATTCACTCTATTTTTAGTTTTTCGTTAAATAACTGAACAAAAGAAAAAGTGAATTTTGCAATTATAGGTTAGGGATGCTTTCTGTTTTTCTCATTACCCATTTATTTTAAAATCAAAAGGGGATGGCATCCCAGCATGTCAGTGCTCTCTAGCAAAGTATTAGAGTATTTTAGAGGAGAGATCAAATGGCTTTAAAACCCTATATTTGATTTTCACGCTTCTACCTAAAAATGTAATTCTTTAACAGGATTTCTTGTCACAGAGTCGTTTCTGCACATGCTTGTGTGTAGAGCAAGGATCTAGACCTTGCTGACTCATTTAGTAAATATTTCTTGATTTTCTTAACAGCTCAGGTTTTGATTTTGTTCTGTGGTTGGTTTGGTTTTGGTTTTTTTTTTCTTTCTGCTGTTTTGTTTCTTACTGTCAAGATTGGAAAAAATCTAGTTGACTATGGTTCATCTAGCCTATAGCCAGACAGAGAATATAGAGAAAAGGAATGGTAAGAAGGTCAAAATATTACATTAGCAAGTTCATTTGTAACATTTCCAAAGAGCAAATTCAGTGTCATGAATTTAGGAACATTTTAAAACTATTTCCTGCAATGTATTTTTCTGTGAAGAATAACAAATACACATGGTGCTTGGGTGGAATTTTGTACTACAGTAATCAATCAGAAGTACATCTTGTTAAAATATTGGTGGATGTGCAAACTACATCAAATAGTCCCCCACAAGAATTCACATATGCCCTTCCAACTGTATTTTTGCTGCTTTTCCACTATTCTCTATGTTATTGACTGAGTATTGTTTCCATCTTCCTTTTTCTGTGTAATTTCTCTCCATGACAGTATATTGCTTCACAGAACTCTGCCACTGGGAACAGATCCCATTTTGCAGGTTGTGCCTGCAATTAGAGGGGAAAAATGAGAGGTCCTATTGGAACATGGATTGCATTCAAGATTCCCTCCACTCTTTTCTTGCCTCTAAAAGAAAATCAGTTCAGTGTTTGTGTGCATTTATAACAAAATAGAAACTGGAAAAAATCCTTCCATGCAATGTCTTTTGACCTTCACTACCAGTGAAAGGTACTATCAGGGCACAAGAAATAAGCAGAGGCTTGAATGTGTGGACAGACATCTTGGACCTCTCCACAGTCTCATAGCAATATTTATTTATTTACTTACTTACTTATTTACTTATTTTAAGGCAATCACTAATTCTGCACACACAGAGAAAACCTTGAATTTGTGGCCAATGTGTAGGCAGGAGATGTTGCTTACTGGCCACTTCCTCTAACCTTGGCAATTGCACTGAAGAGGATTAAGAGCATCCATTGAGTCTGTTAATGCAAGCCCTCCTTGCAGCTCACAGGATCCTTCTCAGAAGCAGTGGCTGCTGATATCACTCCTCCTCAACCCTCAGCAGCTCTTCTGGTTAATCCCAAGCCAAAAAATTCCCTCTTACTTCTGAATATGAATGGCTGCAGAGAGAGTTCAAGAAACAGAAATAATGCAAGTTAAATTTCCATTGTGCCTGATAAAGGCATGACCTCCTGACATAGACATGGCCCTATAACACATTCTCTTCTTTTCCTGCCAGCCCTGTGCAAAGATTTTACACCTGTGCCTTTTGGCTATCATGCCTGCCTCTAATAATTCATTCCCCCACGAGGTCTAAGAGAATATGGATGAACTCAGTTCTAAGAAAAAAAACCTGTGAAAAAAAAGCAGTGAAACAAATCATTCAGTTTAATGTGTGTTTGGATACCTTAAATGATAGTAACTTGGTCACTTTGTTATCCTGCACACATGTGCATATTGATATTTGTTAACATAATTCCCTTTGCTGTTTAAAGATTATAGTTAGTGCTCCACATTTCTTTAAAGAATGATTAATTTCTAGCCACAGGACAGGCTCAAGAAATAGCTGTCAGCTTTCTGAATATCTGCAGCACACTTAGGTCATAATCCCAATTTTAGGAAACATCTTTACCAATCTCAGTATGTTCATAATGATGAAATAATTATGTCAGCATTAAAATTCATCCTTTGCCAGTAACTAGCTGCAGAACTCTTGAATGCTCCCTAGGCTAAGGTTCACAATCTGTTTAAATTGGCCTTTCATTGCACAAGTAAACAGCTTTAATTATCTGGGCAAATAATCAAAGTATTCTTAGATCTGAGGGTGAGGTTATATTAATCATATCCTACCTCTAGAGAAGGTCCAATCCTATCAAGAACTTCATGAAAACACAGAAGTGCTTACTCCATAATAACACTTATTAGCCTTCACAGTTTATGAAAATATTATGTGTGTCATAATGTCAGTTCATGAAGCTGGAGCTTCTTAATAACAAATTACTGAGGGTCAGTTTATACCATCCAGCAAAAATAACTGAATATATATGTGTATCACTTATATTTCTCACAAATAAGAGCTGCCACTGAACAAGGTGCCTACAATATGTATGTCTATATGCACATCACATGCCAGAGGAAGGTAGAGCCTTAACCAGTATAACGGGTTAAGTAGCTTTGGACTTATCCTGAGTCATCTGGAAAAGAGAGAGGGCATTGCAACACTGATATTAATGGCTGGGACTAAAATCCCTTTCTCAATTCTCTCCCTTTGCCAGTAAATCTGCCCCAGAACTCATTTGCACAATACTTAAGCAGAGGAAATGACATTGGTCAACAGGTGCTATACCAAACCTGAGATTTATTGAGGACTACATTTATGGGTTTGCCTTGTCAAAGGCTTCCAAATACCTTATGCAGTGCTATATTTATTACATTACAAGTCTGATATAGCTTTCCAGTTACTTCTATTATGTGAACTCAGAGGAGAAATAAGGCAGAAGTAAATATACTGTCACTTTTCCAGATGAATTGTTCAAAATGCTAAACTTGCCACCCAAAATTTATGGCACTGGGAACTAAATTGCATGATGATATAAATTTGGCAACATGGGGTTTTCAACTTTGTGTATTGTGATATACTGTCTTGACAACATCCCTGTGGAGTTAAAACAGTGACCATGTTGTTATATTACTTGTAACAACTTTGAAAGGAAATTAAGTGAAATGTAAATTCAGTGTGTTTGAATTAACTTGATTCATTATGAGATACCTTTGTGATTGATAAAAAATGGCTGGGTGAAACCTCTGTTCCCCATCACAGTTTTTTTTGCTTTTCTCATAGAGACACTGTGGGACAGTGATCCTTCTTTCTTTTACATTATATTTTTCAAGGGGCTTGTACTTTTTGTTAGAGGCAGATTTTCAAAGTATTTCAGAACACCTAAGAGAGAGTGGCTCTTTTGTTGGTACTTCTATTTCATTGCTTTCAATTGTGGTGACAGACAACCTGAAGTCAGGAGGGTGTTGCCCAGCCCCAAGGATGCACATCTTTGCTGTGCTGAGCTCTGTAGCCCACTGCTTTTTCCTAGATTTTCAAATACTCTGTCCCCTGTGTGTAGTGGGAGCATGCACAGCCTGTGTTTCAAGTCAGACCAAATGAGTCAGGTCTTTTTCTGGTCCATGTGGCTGTTCATGAGCTACTTTCAGTTTAATGGACAGTCAAATCTAAAAAAGACCACCCAGACACCTTTGGACATCTGCTTTAGCCACAGGGCAGAGAAGTGGGAAGCAAAAAGATCCAGCATGGGTCTGAGAGACTCCTTCCCTGTGTGACCATCATGTGCCAGGCACCTGGTGGAATATCAGCCACTTTTGGGAAGGCTGGGCTGCATAAGCAGAAAGAATTGCATGTGGTCAGTCCCACTGCTTCTGTTTCCTCATCCAGCCCAGCTTAGGTGCACAGCACCTTGTGGAGACAGAATGATATCAGTTCCCTTCATGCCACTGGGGCACTGGTTGGGAATGACCTGACTCATGTTTGTCAGTGATGCCTTGTCCCCTCCTCCACTTCCATTGGCTAGGCCTCCATGGCAGTGCCTCAGTGGTGATGGTTTCAGTCCAGAAATAAAAGAGAAATTCTGAAATGTCATATAGTCTGTTCTGCCTTCTTGTGGTTTTCTCTGATTTTTTTCTGGTAAATAGTGGTTTTTTATAAACATGTGAACGTATCTTAAATATGAACCAGAAGACCTATTAGTTTTGGACAGAAAAATTTTAAGATCTAGCTCAAAGCTCCCAAAAAGGCAGAGTGTGTTTATTTAGATGGGGATTCTCTCACAACAGGCCTTGTCTAAATAACTGGAGGTGTGTTATGTGCCTTGTGATGTTGCCTGGGTTCATGATATTGCTGGAGTTACATAAAGCACCAGTCACACAAGTGCATACAATTGCCCACTTAAATGTATTTTACCCTGCCCCCAGTCTTAGTTCATTTACATTCTTATGATTTCAAAAACCATCTCATGACTAGTTTGAATCCCTTGGCATATGAATGTATAGGGTTGACATTTACTTGGGAACTAAGCAAGGTGTTACACAAATCACTAGAAGATACCTGAGAGTTAGAAATCATTTATTTCACAATGATGAGAACATAGACGTTAAATTAGTACAAAGCAATGTTTATGTCAGACCTGGAAAACAACAACATAAAATAGATTATTATTCATCTTCTGTCCTGTTCTAATGACTTTGCCCAGTATCAATCCAACATGAACCACACTGTTACTTTTTAGTCTTAAAAGTGAACTGTCCTGTAGCAGAGGGAATAAAGAAATTGAGGCCATCTATAACACATTTCAATAAAGCATGAAGGTGGTATTGGTTCTGTCACCTGCAGATTAAAGTACCTGGTTTTGTTATAATTTGATAGAATTTTGTTCTTGTTCTATTATTTCACTGTATTTTATTTAAAAGATAATGAATTGAAGATATTTAAAAATACATTGCCATTGTAGAAAAATGTAATTACATTGGCTTTCTGCTGATGTTCTTCTGTCTCAATGACAGAATTTGTCAGTTTTAAAGTAGGTTTTACTCTCCTCTTAAGAAGAATGGGTATAGACTTTCCTTAAATCACCTATGGATCCTCCTCCTCTTGTTCCTGTGTTTGTATATCACCACCATAGGAAATTAGTCTCAGAACCAATGATGAAATGCCCATTTATTTCAGTGGGACAAGTATGTCTTGTCTGGGTTTAATGTTTGTTGCCTGACATCCCACAGGTGTCTGAGTTTTGTGAAAGGAAAAACTGGAGTCTAAGCTGATGATTTGATTTGGGTACTTTAAGCCCCTTCAGAAATGTCACAAGGGGCCTCATTGAAAAGCCTGTTGAAATAAATGGCAAGACTGCCTCACATCAACAGATTTGAGCCTACCCCTCACATCTGTTAGTAGCTTCAGAAACAGTACTAGACCCAAATTTACAAAATCTGGAATTTCAGAACTCACTGCAGTGTATCTCCAGTTACCCGTGTTGATTTTTTTCCTGTGGGGCATATGAGAAGTTGAATCAAGCTATTGTCATTATCTATTCCTGTAAATTATTGATATCTGAAATGCTGATGCTTCAGGCTGTGGTTACAGTAAGCATTAAAGCTTCCTGGAGTATTATTTTTCTTACTGGCTCTTGTCCCATATTCTGGCCTTGTTCACTTCCAGAAAAAGGAGTGATGAGCTGTGACTGACGGATCGTTCTTGCTCCTGTATATATGATTATTTGCATTCATTTCAGGAGTGTCAGAGAAAATGCAATGATAAATATTGATTTCAAGCAGGAAAAGGCAATGCTTTCTTTTAACTACAAACATCTCTCTAGCTATGGTTAAATTTTCAAGCAAAATTTGAAAGTGTGTGCTTGTTTTCCTACCTACACAAAGCCAGAAATGCTTTTCCTAGGGTTCAGCAGAGGCCTTCCCATTCCTTGCTTTTCTGTTGGCCATAGAAAAGCAGCAGCTATAGCATTCAGAGAGCAGTAGGTTTGAGCTGGCTGTCCATGCCTGGAAGGAATGAACTGGATTTTGTTTTGCTAGGAAGAGAATGGCCACTGCAGATCAGGGAGGATCCACCCTCTCACCAAAAATCAAACAAAGCAGAACAATGATTTCAGAGCATTTCTAAGACGCATTGTTGACCTCATATGCCAACACCAGAGCTCTAATAGAGTGCCCTTCCATGGTGTGGAATACTGCGTGTGCTAGAGAAACCTGAAAGCACAGCAGTACATTATTATGTGTAAAGCTTCTGGGACAGATTACTCAACCCTGTTTTCCCAAGAAATTTTATTATTTCCTGTCAAGGAAAACATATTGCAGAAATCAAGGGCTCTGTGCATGTGCAAACCTCTTCCATTGAAATAAATACTGAAACTTTGGGGATGGTATAGGCTACTAAGAAACCCATTTCACTGTTCACATCACCAGTAACTAAGAGTGCTTAGATCTCAAAAGATTTAGGTGATTTATTTGAGGTCATACTGAAGCCTGTAGGTGAATTGATCCATGACATTTTTATGGGGGTAAAGCTGGTGTTAGGTTAGGCTGTGTTTTTCCTGGTAACCCATGCTCAGATGGCAGGGAGCACTGGCCCCCTCCAGCAAAGCATTTAAACACACTGTGGAATATGAGCATAAAATCCATAAAGACAGTGCTTGACTTAATTCCATGGGGATTCAGGTTACATGTGAGCTTTGCTGGAATGGGCACGTGATGGGATCTCACTGCTTCCTGGTAACAAATGCAAGGAGAGATATTTGCCCTCCTAGGAGAAGGCATGAAATTGGCTCCAGAGTGCTGATAATCTCCCTGGAGGTTTCAAATGTTTTGGGGGTAGCACACTGCCCATGTACTCTTGAAGCACCAGCCATGTCCTTGCAAATACAGCATGATGACTGTCTGAGGCTCTCCATGTTTTCCTTGTTTGAAGCACTCTGCTGCCAGGACAGTTTGGATCCTTCCTTTGGCATCACCCTGCCTCCCGCTCTACCGTGTTTCTGTGCCATCTATCCTGATCCAGAAACCCAGTGAGCTCTATCTGTGGGCTGCGGGGGAAGGGGAACACTGCTGTGGAAGTAACAACTCTTGACATTCAGCTCAAGGAGTGGGAAATCTGTCACCACACCTTCTGCTAGCACGGGGAAAGCTCTGAGGCTTGAATTACACCCTCGGTCCTGAAAGCCAGGCTTAAGCGTCCCGCAGCAAGCTGACCTGGGCTACCCCATGGTCACTGTACAGGAGGATGTCTCACAAGGCAACCATATGCTGGAGCTGATGCAGTGGCTTGTGAGACAGGCTTCTCACCAAGGAGAGTGGCAGATATCTCGAATGATGTCTAATAATAGCCAGATTTTAACTTATTAACCTTGCAGAACACTCATGAAGTCATGTTTTGCTTTATTTGATGTGGTGGAGTTAGGTTTTAACTAACACTGATGATGTCAACTGTCTGTATATGCCAGTCTACTTTTTGACCAGTATTTAAAATATTCCATGCTGTTCTTTTCCTATCCTAGCTTGCTTATCCTTGCTCCTGTATGCGATTATAAAAAGAATTTCCTTCACTTCTATTCATCTTTTAACTTACAAGAATCAAATATACTTACAAGGGTCTGGGTATTTCAGCACTGAAAAGGGGGAAAAAAGTGATTATTATTTACTGCTCTTCTGATATCAGAATTAAACTGTGCCTTGCCAGGCTTGCTTAGCTGGCACTAGGAAGATTAATACACCCACATTTGGCTTACTCAAGTTACAGACTGTTTACGCTAACAATTTGGAGAAAATGACACCAGTGGTCTCCAAGAAGTGAAGTGCCAACACAACAGATTTGAAAATCTGCAAGAAATAAAAAAATGGGCCTCAGTGAGAAATGAAAGCCTTGCATGCTGGATTAATAAAGAGGAAACTGTTCACGGTATATAAAATACAATGTGTGCCCAGGACCTGCTTACTAATCCAAAGCTATACCGAAGCTAAAAAGTTTGGCTTTTTCCATTGCTAAATATCTGGGAATACCAGGCACACCAGTGTATTAAAATGTTCCTTTAAAATGACATTTCCTTGAATATGTAAAGGTCTTTTTCCAATCAAATCTATTTGCATTTAAATCTACATACTACAAATGCTTCTGCATATATTTAATTCACCTTGTATAAAGAAATTCTTGCAAGATGATGGCCTGAAAGTATATATTTGTTACCCTTTTAGTCCTGACCTTCCATGAAGGAAGAATGGGATTTTCAAGTGTGCTTAAGAAACTGAGGTATGCAGTTCTCCTTGTTTTTCATATTGGGGGTGCAATCTTAAAGATATCTTAAAAATTCTGACCAGAATATTTCAAGGAGGGAAAGAGTGTCTATGGCTGCAAGCCTGACAACACACCCAGTTTTTAGAGATAGGTAAAAGTACTGAATGAACCACCAAGAGAAAAATGGCTTAACAGTTGCAAGTGCAAGACAGAGTGTACTTGAGCAAACAGCATAATTGTACGTGCCAAGTACTCCAGTGCAGAACATTTATTTCTATATCCATGTGGGGAGGGGAATGTGTAGTAAATGACTCACCCTCACTACCTCGCAGTTCTCACACTGTGTTTTCTTCTAAATTACTGTGATTGTTCCAATAGTCTATAAAGAAAATATTATATATATGATTATATTATTACATGAGAATATGACTTAAATAGGAGAATGTAAAGGACAGTTATAGAATTAAAGACCTGCAGTAAGTTTTCATAGGAGCTCCAATGATCCCTTTATCGATAGTGCCCGTATCACCCATGTTTCAACGCAATTTTTTTATTTCTGGCATAATCTTTAGCTCATTGGAGCAGTGAAAAGGTTTTCTCTGAGAACAGCATAGGCATGCTCAACTCCTAACCTTCCAAATTAGAGGTTGAGTTGTTTCCTAAAAGAATTTCTAGGTGGGGTTGTTGGAATAACTTCCCTCTTTTATAACTCCTAAATTCTCTCCTCCACACCATGAAAACCATAGGAACATGCTGTAACCCTGTTTCCAAAAAAAGTAATGGAAATCTATGTCTCTTTCAAAAGCCACTGAAAATTTTTCAACTGATCCAACCTGCACTGTCAGCAATTACAGCTTGAACATTCTCAGGCAGAAACTTTCTCACAAAACCCTGTGACTCCCAGCTCTATCATGATCTCAGTCATTTCTGAAAACTGTCTTTAGTGCCTCACCGTGCTGACCTAAGTGCAGGAGTGCAGCCCAAACTGGTCATTAATCACCCTGGAAAAGTACTGCTCAGACAGAGCTACCTGAGGAAAGGGAGTCCTTAAAAAAATGAAAGCAAACAAAAACAGTTGTCTCAATTATAATGGCACAAGCTGTGATGTTTAATGATTACTGGTAAGGTGGTATGGGATGCTAGGTACAGTCACTAAAAGTCTGTCTCTAATCTGAGCATGTCTAGTAATATCAGTAAAACACTGGCATTACATACAAAAGCTGTCAAAGAAGCTCAAAAGGCATATGATGGTTAAAGTGAGGCCTTTAGCCACAGTAAAGCACCATAAAAAACAATATTTCCCTGTAGTGCACTATCTATGACATGGTAATAGGTCAATGACAAATGATCCTTAACAAGAAGCAGATATAAAAGCGTGGGTCTCAATCTCTCCCTCATGTGTTGAAGCTTTCAGGAATTTTATGGAAAGATTATGTCCAGTAAACTTTAATTTAAACTTTAAAAAGAACTTCTCTTACTAATCCTCTTCTTGCTGACCCAGAGAGCTCACACTGTAGGAGGTGCTGGATCTTCAGGCTCTGACAGTCTGTTATTGTGACTTCACCTGCAGGGAACACTAGCAGGAAACTCTGTTATCTAAGCATACGTGGTGGATAGCCAAAAGATCTGAGGTGTGACTCTTCATGTTGGCACACCTGAGCAGTGAGCAGAGTGCCCAGATGCTCTGACATCCATTGTGCAGCATAGAGAGTGCAAAGATGACAGAAAATTAACTCTCTTCTTGTTTGGCATCATCAAAAATAATATACTGGATGCCTTGAACTAGCAGTAGGCATACATTCTCTCTCCATTTAAACACCAAAGTGGAAGAGAAAACACTGAGAGAAAACCCTACAGCTCCTCAATTTCAGCAGCATCCTACTGAAATGCCAAACTGGAGAGCAGAATGAGGCCTGAATACTGAAAGAATACACATCAAACTGGAGTTTAACATGTTATGGGAATGACTTAAATACAACCTGTAAGAAAAAGCAAAATGAAAAGGAAATGAAAACTTTAAGTGTATTTTTATTTGGAAGAATAAGAGCCTAAAACACTCTCTCTTCCACTGATCTGAGTGCAGATCTTTGCATTGCAGTCTCTATCAGCTACCTTCATTAGCAAAAATAAAAATTGCTTTACTCCCATAATAGTCAGCTTGGGCTGGGCTACACTGCACATCAACAAGACTCATTGACTTAGTTGCAGCTATAAATTGAAGATAATGGAAACTCTGTGGATATAAGAAACGTCCCAATTTATTCCACACAAGCTTAATTTCCTTGGTAGGAAACCATAGAAGCTGGTTGAGTTTACAGGACTGGGATTTAATATCAATAATAGGAGAGCCCAAAATATAGAAATTGAGAGAAAATAAACACAGATGTCTCCCATGCCATGTTTGGGGTTTATTTTACAAGTATATGAACTCTGAACTCTAGACAAACAATCTTATTTATGTATGTAAATACAACATAAGTGAGGAGGGATACATGCACATTTAGATGGAAGTTCTGGGGAAGAGCCCATATAATGTACATTAAATTTGTAATTTTTTACCTGGCTTGGATTTATTTAAACTTCATTCTTTTCATTTGGTTTAACTCTTCCTTCTTCAGCTGTCTTTCCTACTTCCTTCCTAAGCAAGCTCATAGCTAGCAGGCCTCCCACACCTTCATGGTTCTTGAAGAACTGCCTTATTTTTTCTACCACCCTTTCAATTCACTTCCAAGACAGAAACAGTGTGCTCTCTCTAGAATCAAATCCTGACAACCAGTTGCTTTGACAGCTCTACCTGAAGAGCATATTTGATACCTTTTGAGTTTCAATCAGCCATAAGATATAGTGACAAGATGTTTGAGCAGTGAGGATGGTAATGGATCAAAACAATGCATGAATTCTTTGTTAGCATAACATGAAGGCAAGAGTGATATTAGCCTACACTGGCACTTTTATGAATAAGAACTCATTGCTCCCACAGATTTCCTTGCTTGATTATGGGTGCCACATTTTTTGAAAGAGAGACAAATTGAAAACAATCTAGAGATAGCAAAGTATCAGTAAATAGTAAAATAAGATTGTACAAGGAAAAAAAATCAGACTTGGGTATGTCTGGTCAGGAAATTAGTTGATCAAAATATAATTTCTACATTAAGCATGTTACAGTCATGCTTGATTAATTTTGAGAAGAAAATAAGAAACCAAAGCTTCAAGCAGAGAGGGGAAAATGTAACTTCAATTTTAGGGAAAACATTCCAGTACAAAGAAAAATTGACAAAGAATAAACTTCCAGGAAAGACTGCATAATAGCTATCGTTTCAGAAGCTGAAGATCACATGTGAGACCCTCATCTATTTATATCAGTCAAGAACTGAATCATACCTGCGCTTTAGTAGGATGACCCAAACCCCAGTTTTCTACCAAAAGGTTCTCATCAATAATCCTCACAAGTAAATTACCTTAAGCCTTTATCTTAATACAAGCCACAAGCTCTGTTTAGCATAGAATTAGGTATTTAAGATCTGTAAGGCTTAAGAAATTAGAATATTCTCTATATAGAAGAACCAGTGACATTCTGATAAATAGAAAACTCCTAAACACTTAAAAAGAACGTGCAGCAGTTAATGGTCAGAACCAATAGCAATTTCTGAAGTTGCTTAATGGGGTTTAACTACAGACAGCCTTGTTGATAGATCACAGCTGACCATCCTCTGAGCTTTTATAAAATGCAGATGCCTGAAAGAACATTATAAATGCTGGTGGTGTTCTCCTTTACCTTTCCAGCTCTGTGCATCTGGCATTTTTTGATGGTTGTGTTATTTGGATGAAATCGCTGCTCTGTCTTTCCTTAGCACACCAGATGCCTACCTGGATAATATGTGGTTTACTGCTGGGATTCTGCCCTCCCTCAGAAGGTAATAATTCTTCTCCCAAATATTTTTTCCATGTTAATTGTTGCCTGACTTCAATGAACTTATAGGAAAAGGATAATAGTGTCTTTGTACATGATTTGAAGTTTTCTGATTCCGCTTGAGCGATGCTCCATATTGCTGTCACACTTCTGAGTTTCAGATAAACTTTCTGAAAGAGGCATAGAGAGAAATGTGTTCTCATTAAAGCAAAATACATGGCTAAAAATGTGATGCTACCATTTAAATGCATGTAACAACTTAGAAGCACACCAACAGAGGAACTTTTTAATAGCTTTTGCATAAATTATTCAAAGGATTTTGGGTATCTTTAAAAATGTTACCTCTGTGCATTGAAAGCTTGTTTACAAAAAAAAAAAAAAAAAGCTAATGTAAACCAGCTGGGCTATGTTTTCATTTAAACTGATATGAACTTTTAGCTTATTAGTACAGTCTTCCTAGCCCTGAAGTTTATTTCTATATGTCATTCTGAAAAGGCAGAAGTCTGGCCTGTGTCAAGTTGAAGCAAAAGGCCATATGTATCCTGAATGCTGTGTAATGCTGTCCTAGCGTCCTTCCTTGCCATTACGGAAAAGAAGTTTCTGTCTAGCTTTTTGTTTTGCATAGGCTTCAAACCCTGAGTCATAATACACATGGTGCTTCAGTGTAGTAACAGCCAGCTACAGCAGAAAAGAAAATAAATCCTGGAAAGACAGAAGAGAATCACAAAATGTCAATGCCCCAAAGATGTATAGGCCCCCTTCCACTGAATCCTCTTGACCTTTTGAATGAAGATAGGAAGAGCAGAAGCAAGACAGGTGATACTGAGATTTGTGGTGAAGGGGAATGAATGTGCATTTGCTTAAGGAAGTGGCTGTGTATTTCAGCTGCAGAATTAAGCCTTTAAAGGTTATGCAAAGACTTAAACATTTTGTAAGTTTAACTGAGGGGTAAATATTTTGTGCTGAAGGAAGCATTTTTAGATTGCAAATGAATGGTTTGAATAGTAGTTGTGGTGTTGTACATCATGTGCTCAGCCTTGTTGCTCCTCTAGCACTCTTCCCACCCTTTTGGTGTTCAACCATCTTGTACCTAATGCTGTGTCAGAGTTCAGGGCAGCAGTGTTCAGGACATCTAGTTGTTTGCTGGTAAAACATGCACAACTGTAGATGTACACTATAAGTTAGGTAAAAACTTAGTGGATAGCAATCGTATGCAAACACAAGACTCAGACCAACTCTTCCATTTCTTCTCCAGAGAGAAAAAGGTATTTTCTCTTCAAAGCTCTCTGAAATTTCTGTTAGGTTTATAGGCGGAGGTATATTCTTTTCCAATGTACTTTTATGAACTCCAAGGTCAAATCACGCAGGCTGAATTAGATAAAAGTGTCTAGAGAGAGGATGACTCAGTTTATTTGGGTGGCACAATATGAGCTACTCATAGTCCAAAGAGTTTCCCTCAGCATATCAGGGATTTGCAGGTGATATTTCTGCTTGCCTGTTTTGTCTTGTAGATTTTCACATACTGTAAAAAAAAAAAAAAAATCTAAATAATCTTCACCTGATTTATTAGGGAATTGTTGTGAGATTTAAGTAGTTGCTTATAATGAAGGGAAGAGGTCTCTGTGTTCTGGAGATTAGGGATTTCTTTTATTTGTCTTTGAATATTTAATGTGCATATTTGACACATAAGCCAGTATTTCAATGGTCTCATAGCATCTTTTGAGTGGTGTGGGTGTGTGATGGAGACCTTGGAATGGTATCAGAGGTGGTGCTAGGCTGCAGGGGTGGATTGTACCTCATAGGGAGGCTTCCTTGGTCTCAGCCTTTCCAGGCAGGGGATGCAGCCCTGGAGGGTGCACAGCCAGAGTGCCTGTCCCACACCCCAGCTCATGCTCCAGACTGGCCAGGCTGGTGGGACCTGCTCTGCTGCTGGAGGCTGCCTAGCTGCCAGAGAGCTTGAAAGGACTGGTTCACACAAAGGCTGGCATGCCCTCTTTGGGAGAGGTGGCACGGCCCTTCAGCAGGAACCACCCTAGATAATTAGCATGTCAGTTGCATTTACTGTAAGTAATGTCTCCCTAAGAAAGGTTTTAATCTGCATTAAGAGTGGCTGAAGTATTTTATTCCCTGTTAGGAGACAGATATGAGAATTTGTTTTTTAGTTGTTTTTTTGTTTTTTTTTTTCTTTTTGTTTGTTTTGTTTTTGTTTTGTTTTTTTTTTTTTGTTGTTTTTTGGTTTTGGTTTTGTTTTTTTTGTAGCTCATTATTGCTGAATGTAGAGCAGAATTTAGCTGCCTTCTTGCTCAGGACAACCTACAGCTTCTTTTCAGCTGAACCTAATGCAACTGTAGAAGCTTCCTGACATTTTTGTTAGGAGACAAGCATCCCAATAAATAATTTGGAGAGTTGCTCTGATAGACTGAGTCACTGTGTTCCAAAATAGGCCAAAGATCATCTAATTTATATGCCTGATCTTCCATCTGGATGTCTTCAAAACCCTTTAAAATTTTAACTGTAAGAGAAAATATGCCTGATCTTGTCTCAGTTCTGAGTAAAGAGTTTTGATTCCTGGAACTCGTTGTGCCATTAAAAAGAACATGAGATATTTTTTTGTGATGGGATCAGAACAGGTGAAAGGAGGTGGAAAATAGGACATAAGCTTATTGCCGCTTTTTCTTTAAAATCAAGAAACACACATCTGTTTATTTGTATTCACAAGTTATCTAGCCATGAAAAGAGAAAGTCTGGTAATTGAATAGTTTATTTTCAACAGCTTATCAATGAGTCTTCAAATGCTCTTTTTTGCTACTGACAGTAATTTTTCTTGTACCTGCAGTATGGTTTCCCTTGTGAGTTAGAGTCTTGGCCTGGCTTAAAATTTTTGAGTCATCAGTTACACACCCTCTATCTCATACTTATTGTGGCCCTGTGACTACCTTGGTCTAAAAAGGCTTTAGAATTAGATTTTTGTCAAAGGAATCAGGCATTAACTGAAGCCTCTGGCCGATCCTAGCCAGGCTATTAGGGTCGGTGGCTCCACTGAACTCTGCAATTTTATGCAGAAAGAAAATCTGACCCAACTGTTTGGGAACTAAAAAGCTTTAATAATAGAAAACAACAAACTGCAAGCTGAACAGTTTGTACTGAATGAAGTGGGAAAGATGGTACAAGGTGGCTAATCCCACACACAAGGACAATGGCAAATAGCAAGTGTTAGGGCATGGCAGGGTATTTATAAACTTGGAGGAGAGGAGAAATTAGGGTGGAGTTTAGGGAGGGGATCCAATAGGGTAGGGTGATTAGGAATATTAAAATTATTGCAGCAAAAAGGAACCAATAGCAGTAAGGGAAACAGAACTTTCTGGTAATGATCAACATACTGGAACTGGAGGATTCTGATGGTGGTTTTTTACTCATCCCTACTGCAAGGGTCTTCCCATGGCTTCAAGCCATGATCCCCCACACTTCTATTGAAGCTAACAACAACAATTAACATTTCTGTGGACCCTTTCCTTAGAAACTTCTGCAGTGTGTCCTGTATTTCCTGCAGGAACTTCTGTGATATTGATAGGTTTATCATGAGAGGCTACTGGTTTGGTTTGTTTTCTTTAAAAAAACCATAACACACAAGTTTCATGAGCTTTGGGAGTTTTGTGTTTTAAAAAGACATAGTCTGTCATGGTTGTAATATTCAAGGCTTTTTCTACAATTGCCAGTTCACATCCTTCATATTTGGCTTCCATAGGGGTTTTCTAAATTAGATATTTTTCTTCTTTTGGAGTTGAAACCTACAAAATAAAGAAGAGTATCCTTATCGCATAATAGTCTACTCTGTTTTGCTTTGTCATCCTCTAGAAGAATTTACTTGTCCCTTTTATTTCCCTGCTGCTTGTTTATTTAGGAGTGCTAATTTAAAACTTTTCATACGCTTAGAAAAAAAACGTGTTTTACTTATAAAATTGTGAAAATCAAACGGAAAGAGCCATTACCATGAAATCAGCAGGTTGTGTTGCATTAATAATGGGTGTGCTACATTAACAGGAATTAATGCAGTGATATTGTATTGCTTCCATGGAAAACCTTAGCCCTTTTCAGGCAAGCAATTTTCACATTTTTAAGTCATTTCAAGGGTGGTATTGCAGTTACAGAAAACCTACACTTTTCTGAACTCCTTAGAACGTAATAAGAGAACTGAGTTTTCACTTCCAGAAGAAAGTCAAAAAACTGGATAGACAAGAGCTTTGTTTGATGATGGCTGTCCTACCAGTTTGGCTTTATGGCTTGATCTGTGCAGTATGGTCAACTTCTCTCTACAGGAAACATGGAGGGATGCAACTTCTATAACTTTGTTCATTTTAACTCCCAATTAAGTGAACATTAAAGTATTGCACAGCACCTGAGAAAGCTAGCTGAAAAACAGATATTATAAAATGTGCACAAAATATAATAAAACCCAGGAATTTAATACCTAATAGTACTTTTATAGAAATAAGAACATCTCTAGCTCTTGTTTTGTCCATTTTCTTACTATAGGACTAAAAAATAATGGTTTTACTGGAACACGTGTCTGACGTATTTGCAATCAAAACCTAGGAACACATCTCTTTAAAAAAAAAAAAAGAGGGAGGTAGGGAGAAATCTCTGCTAAACTACTGTTTTAGATGGTTACCTGTCAGGTCTGTGGCTCTTCTGTACTTTCTTCTTTCCTTGACTTACTGAAGAAATGGATGTTCCATGACAGCTTATTCCTTGTGCTGGCAACACAAACTTTTTCGTGTAACTTAAACAAGTACTCTTTGTATTTTAACAGGGGTAAGGTTTGCCTCAAGGCTTATAAACCAAATTGACATCTCTCTCCCTTAAAAATTAGTTGTAGTTTTAAAATTGGATTTGTTTTACTCATGTGGTTAAAAATGTCATTCTCAAAACCTGAAGAGATAAACTGTGTTTTTAAATAAATTTCAAATATAGAAAACATAAACTAAATTAAATATACTGCCCACTTTACCTGTAAATACAATACTCTTCTGGAAACTAGCTATTTTAAAATCTAGGTTAGGATTATGTTAGATTTTCTTCACTGCAATTGCCCAAGTAATGCTTCTGAATAGAAGTGGTATCCAATTATGAAGCAGCCTATGGCAATTTGCATCATGGAATGCAAAACATATATAATCTGGAAGAAGGAAATGAGAAAAATACAAAGGAGTTTCTTCTTAAATACTGAATTTTAAAGTATGTACCATTAGCACTTTCCAAAACTGCGAAATAGAATAAAAACAGGTTTTAAACAAACTGATTTATTATGCCAATGATATATCTGACCTAGTTTTAGAACTTTTCTTTTTTTTTTTTTTTTTTTTTTTTTTTTTTTTTTTTTTAATAGTTCTGCACTGTCAGAACACCAGCACAAGCCAGTGAAATGATTAAAGCATTCTCTGTAAATTTCAGAGGATGACAGAAGTATACTGCAGCTGTGATGGACAGGAATGATTTGTACCAGCTGTGATAAGCTTGATGTGAAACTGGCAGGCCACACTTTCACTGATTGAAATAAACCCAAAAAAGATTTTTGACAATACTAGTATGGTTCTGAATGAGAGAAAAGGATGTTTTTTTCCCATCTTTTTAAAAAGTGAGAATATTTTCAAAGAAAACTAGCAAAGAAATGTAGTATTAAAAAAAAAAATATATATATATATAATATAAATTTGGCATTAAATCTTTAAAAATTAAGATTCCTTTCCCTCATGCCACGCAGTCATTTTATACATTGGGAAAATCTGCTCTTTCCTGTTATTGGCAGAGCTGCTGCACAGTGTAACACCATTGTTTAATTCCTTTTGATCCTCTCGGTAAGCTTAGAACTCTTTTTATGAAGGGTCCACAATGCAGTGCAAACAAAAGTATATACCATAATCTTATGAGAAAATGAAACTGAGAATGAACTAAAACAGATTATTGGTGTTTGTATTGCTTTGTATGTTTAGTGCAACCTTAAGCAGTTAATACTAGAATACTCCTCCTGAATTTCAATGATAGTTTGCATCTGTGTTACATTGTTTTAAAAATTGATTTGGTCAGTTGCATAAGCAGTAGAGACATGGGCTAACAAAATAAATAACCAGTGATATGTTCCATAGACTTTTTTTTTTTCCCCTTGCAGTAAGTTAATTGAAAACAGTACATAGGTATTGACTGGGACACCTGGCCACTATATGTTTTAACAGAACTCATAAAACCAATCATGATTAAGTTTAATAGATCAATATGAAATTTACTAAAGCTCTGTTAAACTTTAAGCAGTTAAAATCAATAGATAACCTACTGCAAACAGATACAGAGAAGCCCTTGATTGCCAACAGACTTAAACATCTCCTGGTAAAGAGGTGGGGGGTGGTGGTGGAATAGAAAGCTCTCATATGTCAACAGAATTGTCAGTGCCATTGCTGTTCCAGGAGCTCTTCTTGGGAAGAAACACCTTTGGGAACTACTGTGCTTACTTGGTTTTACAACAAAACCATATACAAAGCTGGGCATCATTTTCATTTTTGGGTTCAACCCCCAATACCCTGCCCACTACTTGGTGTTCACAGGTGTACAGCTCCTTTCACACTGTGGCTGCAGGTCTCTGCTCAGCTCCCTCAGGCCTTACTCCTGGGTCTTTAAACTGAACCATATCCCAAAGTGAAACACCACCAGAACTTGAGAAGGTGTGAATGTGGATTTGAAATTAGCAACTTAAGCACACATTAATGGTTTACGCTGGGTTGTTTGGTTGGGTTTTTTGTGGGTTTTTTTGTTTGTTTTTTTGTTTTGTTTAGTTTTGGGTTTTTTTGTGTTTTTGTTTTTTTGTTGTTGTTTTTAATTAAATTGTTATTACTATTATTTATTCCCAGACTTTTTTTTTTTTTTTTTTTAATGCTTAAAATCCTCAACTCTTGGAAATGTTCACAGAATAAATAAAGCACTGTTAGAATTGAACTTTTTTTTTGTGTATTGCTGGCTGCTGTACCTGGGCAGTTGTGAAAGGTGCTGTGTGCCCATATGTAGGTTTAAACTAGGGTGGATGCCTGTAACACACTGCATGTCTCACCCCAAGATTCACTGTGATCTGCAAAGAACATTCTGAATTCTGTGCTGCCACTATTACACCAGTGTTGGTGCCTGACCTTAGTTTTTGGTTGGATAGGTATAAAAAGGTTTGCAGGAGTTTCCTCCATAGATTGCAAAAAGACTGCCCATACTAGCAATTTAGGTTTGATTGATTACATCCATAAATCATAACGTGACAATTATGATCACAAATGATCTCTTGGTTGCTCACATTTTTTTAACAGCATTTTTAGCATCTTCTCTGTTTCTCAATGTCGGTTGGTTAAGAAACTGCCAAGCAACTGCTTCTGTAATTCTAAGAGGTAGGCTTGGCCTAAAGCAATAAATATTGGAATCCCTAGTTCTAAAATTTACTCAGTGTTGGTGGACCCTCTGATCTTTATGGAGACCTGCACATTTCCCTGTGGATACTGATCTGTGTGCAGGGTAAAGGGATTAAAATAACACTGAGGCTTTGGCTTTATCTATACAACACTGAAGGAGAGAATGGGAAGGCAAGAGATGCAGAGATGCCTGGAATAGGTACAGTGATGATTCTGTTCATCACTGAGGAACATCAAACTCCAGCTGGATTAAATAATGCATTCAGAGAATTGGCCACTTAAAGCCAAAAGGGCAATTCAGATTGGCTCAGCCAAACCAAGGGTGCAGTGCTCCTCCTTGGTGTAATCTGCCATGCTGAGTAGCTTCATAATTCAAGGAAATAACTATGTGTAAGAATAAAGGTGATCTCACTTGGGGCCAGCAACCTTTTCTGGGTTATTTCTCTTTTAATGTTAGATGAGTGAAGCTAAGGATATGTTGTCTTATACCCTGCTGGAAAAGATGGGTTTGCATAATTTGTTAGTCATTTTTCCAGAGTTTCTCTCCCAGCATGTCCCTAGAGATGTACACTTTGGTAACACAAATACTTTTCTTTTATGTTGTGTCTCTGAATGCCAGCACCAACTATTCAACAATGAAGAAATCATGGGCTGTAACAAAGCAATAGGACCATCCTTTCTCCCCCAGTGTTGGGTGTCTTACAGTAACTGGGAGAGAAATTCTTATTCCCAGATGTATATTAAATCTTTATAATAAAATCATTTTTTCTGGTTAGTTACAATTTAGCTCTAAAACAAAGCCCTGACACTAATCATTTTTACAAATCCTTTTTCTAGGGCTTGAGTCAACTCCCTTTGAAGTCAGTGGAAGCCTTTGAATTTTCTGAGAGTTAGTAGAGGCCTCTACATTACAAGCAGCACTTGGTTGATTGGATTTAGAAAAAAAAAAAAACACTTATAGTAACTCACTTACACACAGCACTAAAACTTTCAAATAACAGCCTTCTAATAAAATCTTAATTTCTAAAACATGCAAGCCTAATTATTATTCATCTGTGCTTGCATGCTGTGCTACCTCTTGCAAAGCTTTCTGCCTCATATATCATGTTGTAATTAGTAAAGTGGGAAAACACATTCATCTCTTCTTCAAAGAAAAAAATCACACTTTAATCTTAAGTACATCATAATTGGCAAGAGAAAAAAAGAGTGGGGGAGGTATCTGAAGAGTACCTCAAGGATTTTGCATGGCCTATCTTTTTAGTAGGGAATAATTGCTGTATAGCTTTTATTTCTGTGTTATTACTGGCTAGAAAAAATGAGAGAAATGCACAAAGAAAGGAGCACAAGGACCAATATGAGGAAGCATCAAACCAAGAAGAAACACCCTGTATTGGGAAAACCTTCACTCCTTCCCTTTTTGAAACAAAACCCTGAAAGTTGTTCAAAAATAGTCATATTACTTGTCTTACTCATGGGACTGCCTCCCTAACAGAGCCAGCAGGGTAAGGTAGGAGCTTATGCCTTATGGAACCGTGCAGAACAGAAAAATTATTTTTCTAAATTATAATTAGGATGGTGAGGCTGCACAGTAGTCCATGGGCTATTTTGAGAGTATACAGAAATCCAGTGGTCTAATATTTGAGAATTCCTTGTTAAAAATCCTTGCTTCCTTGCAAAAGCAGCCAGTAAGACAAAAATGAAATACATATGTTGACAGCAATGAAACTGGGGGATAAACAAATCTGCCTCTGTACTATGCTTGATTATGGTCAGTTATTCTATAGATAAATCATTTGGGGCTATAATTTGATGTTGTTAATTTCTCTTTCAGTACTGTAAAATGATCCATGATCTGTCTAAGAAATATTCAGCTGGGCTAAATACTTAACAATAAGACCACTGGGGATACATATTTTTAAATAGTGTAAAATGAATGCAAGGTTAAAAATCACCAAAGTGGGAGTAAAGAATGATAGGATATGCTTACCTGGAGTCAGTTTACTGAGCATCCCAGAATATTTTAAGCAAACTTTGTCTAAAGCTCACAAGCTTTTTAAACGTTACAATGTGCTATTTTTTAAAAATAGGCCTGGGAGCCTAGCTTAGGACCAATGTTTTTGTTTCAAGTGCCTTGCCTAAACTTAAACATAGTGTCAGATGAAAGAAAGATTTCAGTTTTTTTGTCTTCCATCATATCAAATCCTGGAACCCAAAGGTTATGGGGTAATGCAGAATAGTACCTGTCTGTGGTTACTGAGGTTTATTCTGGGCTTTTGCAAATCTCAAACTGCAAGAGAGACACCTGAATGTATCTTCAGCACAGTAAATGAACTGCCTTTTTTGCATCATAGTGATTTGGAAAAGCCCCCAATTTAGACTTCAATTTCTCTATATTTTAGCTCTCCAAGTCAGCAATTATAACAAACTTCCATCCCTCATGGGCCTGGCAGATTGTTCTCAAACTTTTAATCTTCCATCATCTTTAAATAAAAAATAAATTTTACATTTGCAGTCAGGTTCTGGAAATAAGCCAATCTCCACTTAAATAGTCTATGGAGCAGAAAGAATTGGGCAGAAACTTACCCAGAGGAAAAATCTCAGCGGATGAGTCCCAAGGAATTGGCTTGCTCATCTTCTCTGCGTGTTTAGTGTTTCTGTATCATAATCAGGACATTGTGCTTTTAGGGTTGGCCTCTCTGCACTGGGATTAGAATCTGTTTTTGCAAATACTTTATTTAGGCATTATGACTTTAGGGGAAATACTCAAGTGTTTTGCAGCCTGTGTGGAAGTGGTGGGTGACATATTTGCCTGTACCAGAGGGCACACTGCTGTGAAGGAGCTAGGATATGGCAGCTACTGCCTGTGCACTGAGGCTGGCAGGAAACCCATCTGCCTGACCTCTGAATATCAGTGTTGTATTTTGCCTGGCTTCCTTTAGCTGTACTGAGCTGAGTAACTTGTGTTTGATGGAAGATATATACACACTTTGCAGAGCAGCAGGCTGGAGCTTGTTCTACCCATGCCTTGGAACTGTTGTAGGTGAGCCTGCCCCACAGGAGCAGGGAGCTGAGGTGTGCTTTAGGGCAGCAGCAGACAGTGTGGGGGTGGCCTGTGTGCTCCCCAGAGGGTGGTGGGCACTGCACTGTCTCCAGGCTTTTCCCCTGAGCAGCCACATTCTGCCTGACAGTGATGAAAAGAGAAGGGGGAAAGTCACAACTCCTTGAAACTTGTTCCAATAGTTGACCGATTTTCAGAGATCTCAGTTTAAATATAAATTTGTTGAGTACCATCTTCCAGGTATTGGCAGAACCACTACCTTAACCTTTGGTTTTCCCTCTAAAGGAGAAAAGATTGTTATGAAGCCATGTCTTATGGTACTTTCTGGTAGTATAAACTGATAGAGGTCTTTCACTGAATGACATGCTTTCTGGTCTTTAGTATTTTTTCCTTCTTTGTTCTTCTAAATTTTTCATTATGCTTATTTCAGAATTAGAGAGAGAATTTCAGTTCAGGAAATTAAAGCTTTCTGGTTATAATTCAGTATGTGCAACAGTCAGGAATTTAGCTGCCAGAAAATAAATATAAGAAGGTATACATTAAAATGTGTTTTCTGCCTCACCACTCTTTTCTATCTTCACAATAGGTAACTTGCTTTGATCACATATCCATTGACCAAATGCTGCATTACACTGCTGCATACACAGCCTTTAGTTCTTGGCTCAGTGAATCTTGGTTACTAGGCTTACCCTTTTAACAAAATGAGTCTTGTTGCATATGAATGTCGTAGTTCAGTGAAATAAAATGAGTCAGTAAGTTTTAGCTCATTAGGCAAAATGTTGCATAAATGAATAAAACAACCTATTTGCTGCTATGAATATGTTATGGACAGTAAATGTAAAATTGGATCTAACATTTTATAACAGTAACATCTTTTTATTTAAAATTTACAGTATAAATATACTGATAGACAAAATGAGCAACTTGGCTTTTAGTCCATCCTGGGGTGTAGAAATGTAAAGCAATGTCAACAATGTACAAAGGCTAGAGATATGCATATGATATACCTCTGCTTCAAAAACACAAGGTACTTTTCCAGCAATTATGGGGACATAACTTTTCCTGGATAATTAAAATATCTTGAAATATTTTTCAGGGAGTAATAAGCTAAATGAACCCCAACCTGAATTCTTCACTCAGCTGGCTTGAATTTGTCTTTTCAGAATGTTTCACGGGTTTACAACCACTGTAAATCTACCAATATTGTTGAGGCTAAAGCTGTGGTGCTTCCAGCTTCTTCAGTCTTGGGGCTTCTCTAAGTGAGTTTCAAACAGTGTCAGAATTCAATGGTCTTGGCCTGCAAACCTGGAAAGCCTTGAAAATGGCATTTAAGATCAGATAGGGCAGTGGGTGTGAATAGACTTGACCTGACTGTGAGAGCAGAGGACAGATCTAAATTCTTGGTATCTGTCCTGGACTACAGGGTCACTGAATGGAGTCTGTTCCAAGCAGTGAGTATGGATGTTGTTCTGTATGAGGGAAACGTTCAAGTCTGATGAGACATTGATTCCCTGCACAATGCTGTGAGCCCAAGGAGCACAGAAACTGGAGCTGTTATGAGTGCAGCCCTTCAGCTTCACAACTTTGTCAGTGATATTTCAGATGATTTCTAGATTAGAAGCGTTATCATGGAAGGGATCTGAAAGCTACAAAACAATTCAGCATCCACGCTATTGATTTCAGTTCAGGACCCATGCTATTGATTTGATTAAAGTTAATTAATCCTACATTTTCAAAGAAAAACAAAAGGCAAATATTTAGTAATTGCAAGAAATATTAATATAAGTTGTAATGGCATGCTAATTTCTTCCAGGAGACATAGACACTATACATCTGTCACAGTGCAAGTCTTTTCCTAGAGTTGATAAGGAAATGACAAAAATGCCATCATTGTGGGAAAGCATATATATTGTTTAATGATTATATATTTTTAGGGATGGAGAATTTTTTTGGAAGGTGATAACACATAACTGAATTGATAATAAAACTCAGTGATCTTCACTTAAATCTTGACTGAACTGTCCCATCCCTTCTTTTGCAGATGGAGTTTTCACTTTGTCCTTATACCTCTACTAATTGGTTTACCTTCTAAAGCATGAAATTACTTTACCCATCCTACTTTTCTGAGCAAGGCTTTAGAGCCAGGCTGCTGGTTACCACTAGTTACATCTCCAAGGCCTGGAATGAACCTAATTCCTGAAGTACCCATATTCTCCATATTTGCTACTGGCCATAAACACCAAACAACTCAGCAGTTAAATCCACATGAAGATCCCCAGCCCAGACTGCTGAGGACCTCTGAGGTTTGAGTGGGAGCCCAGCTGCTGACATGAGCCTTGCACAAAGCCCTGCTAGGGCTCCCAGGTGAAGTGTTCATCCACAAGACAGAAGAGCAATCTCCTGTGCTGCCCTGCTTTTTAACCTCTATTTGAGATGTGAATCTAAGACAAATATCTATTTACACCCCAATCATCTGGCTATAGTGCTCCAACAAGACCCTGGTGACTTGGTTTCTCCTACTGACTTGGTCTCTCTCATTTTGAGAAGCTCAAATTCACTGGTCACATGCCAGGAGACTGGATCTACCCCACCACCCAAAACAGAATTAGTCTCTTTTCTAGTCAAGCTCATCAACATGGTGTATGAATATGGAAGACTTTCACACTGGGGACTGAGAGTGCAAACTCTGTGCTCTCCCTGTTTCTTCATGGTTAAAGAACTCCTCTCTGAATTTCAGTGCTTAGAATGAAGACTGTTCCAAATGAAGTATCCCACAGACCAGCCATATGTTTTTGCAGCTGGGTCTTGGTGTGGCTGTTTAACAACAGGTTGGGGTCAGCTATACCCCAAAAGTGTGCAGAGAAAGCCCAGAAAAAATTAGTCAGTAGCTAATCTTATGTCCTTTGCTGTAGGAATCCTAAGGATACCTGACTATGTAGTAGAAGAGATGGCTTGGACCAGAAACACTGAAGGTAAAATTATAACTTTAGATCATTCCCAGAGGTTTGTCTAACATAGTGGTCCTAAAGGAAGCAGTATCTGGTAAATCTGTCCCTTTCAATCAAAAAATGTCATATTATACACGGAAAGCAAGATGAGATATGCTACTTTTCAGATGACTGACAGATCACAGTTTTTGAAACCTAGAGTTTAGTAACCTGTCCTTTGTTAGTCAATAATAGTGATTCCCACCCCACCCCACAGCTGCTTGCTTGAGATTTGTTCTAGTGGGACATAAATCACTTGTGAGATTTATTTATTTTTTTTCGTCTCTCAGTGAATTGCTGTCACTTAAAAGGATGATAAATGATTATTTCTGTTGACAATAGAAAATAACTCAAGTACTAATCAGATCCCACATTCTGGGATCAATACTGAGATTCTTATTAGGATATCTTTTACACCCCTGTGCATAGTTAGCTCCCTACTATCCCAGACATCACTTGGCCATACAACAACCAGTACCACAGTAAATTAATGAAATACGGTTTCTGGTATGTTGCTACCTTGCTCAGTGAATGTTTCTGAAATGAGCACTCTTCTCCCTAATACAAACCTTTATGGAATGGTCTATCACACTTTTACAGGCTTAATGTAGCTAGAAAGATATGATCCCCTTAGTGACTTTGGAATAACCACGAGAGAAATACTCTCATTGCAGGTGAAGGACTGCCAGCAGGTGAGTTTTCACACACTCAGGATCCTTGCTAGTGTCCTTCTTCCCCTCCTTGTCTTCTTTAGTTTGTCCAACCTTTTTTGCTCATCTCTCTTGTTTACTTTCCTCTTGATGTATTCCCCAAGTCATTTTAGTCCCTTAAATCTCTCAGTAAAAGGGTTCTCTCATCCCTCCCTTCACACCTTCTGGATTTTGTCTTCTTTGATACTGTGGCCCTCAGCCAGCTCTGCCCTTCCCCACTGCTCATTCTCCTTTTTGTATCAACATAGAAAAGCATGGGTGTGCATCCATGAAAGTCTCTCCTAATGCCCATGTTTAGGGAGGTAATATGCGAGTTCCCTGTCCATTAAGCTTGGCACACTGATATCTCAGTTCTGGTGGACCTCTCCTTTCTGGCTTTATGCACCTTGTAGTGTTTTTGCCCCTGCCCATTCATTTGCTTACAAATAGTTAAAATTCCAAAGTATACCAAAATGACACTGTGTAAACCAAAATTAGAAGTTGGTAAAAAGAATACTGACCTGAAACCATGCTGAGCACAGGAAATGGCAGAAGTTTTTCTGGTGAGAAATAATTAGTTCATATAATTTTATCTGATGTTTTGTTTTTTATTAATGGCTGTTTTATTAGATTCATGCTAAAAGCAGGTGGTTGCTGTCTGCTTTGTCTCCCATTGGAACCAAACTAAATTCTTTCAAGTTGCCCACTGGTTGAAGCTTTCAAGAGTCAAAATGTCTGGCTAAGGGAGTCCCTCTGTGTGTGGGAGTCTGGAATGCAAATCCAAGTGGTACATGCTGGAGGGAAGCTGACTGCAGAATGAGCAGGAAGAAAATGCCAAGTAGCTTATTTTACATATAGGTACTTTTCTTATTCTAGCAGAATTTATTCGGTGCAGAGGAAAGATACCTAATCTGTAATAATATGGTTCTGTCACATGATGGACTGCTGCTCATCAGACTGAGACATGCTTATTTTCCTTTCTTTTTAAGAGAAAAAGATCCAACTTGCCAGTTTAATGTTTTTTGAATTATTATGTTTTCTGTATGTAAAGCAGTAACACAGCAGCCAGGCAATAAGATAACATGTTCGGTGTGCCATAATAAGATGGGACCAAATGTATTCTTGGCACAACTCTATTAACTTTGATGGGCTTACAGGAGAGAAAAGTACAGCCCATTGACGTTAAGGGGGAAATTTTTCCTGGATAGAGAGCTGCAATATCTCTATAGGTAATACTGATGTGATTGTTCCATGTCTTGGAGGCACAGCCATTACAATTAATGGAGTGAGTCTACATGATATACAGCATTTTGTTGTATGTCTTTTTTTCATTTAGCAGGCTTATACTACGTTTTTACGTGTACTATTTCTGTTCAAGAGTAATAGCTGAGATTTCATGCTCCCACTTCTCAGTGTGCAGTCTCTGGACTGAATAGTAGAAGTGTTTCTAAGGGAATAACATGACTAGGGACAATAACTGCTAAGCAAATGGTACAGGTGGATGTGATTTACTGCTGACCAAGTCTCATTTGAACTGTTTGGCACACCTCTAAATTAACTGAACAGATGGTTTTTTAATTAGTTCTGTCATTTCATTTTCTGCATTCTTAATACATGTCAGGCTGTATGTCAGGGAGTATTAGCATCAATTTCAAGTAATACAAAAACATTCATAGCAAGAATAAGCTGATAATAACAATAACAAAATATAATTAGAGTACAAATTGGGAGGTCTGCAGCTTTATAAACATGATAAACTTAGATTTATGAGACATCAGAGATTTGCTCAAAATGAGAAAGGCCTTAAACCTGCTGCAAATCAATTAGTTCTGTGCAGTTTTTTGCTTCCTGTAGAGGAAGGCCTTGCTAATGCAAATTGCCTGAAAAGAACTCCTGAATTTATGCCTTTGATTTATCTGATTCCATCTTCCCCAAAGGGCAGAATCATATGCCTGGGCACTAAAGTGCCTCTTAGCTTCAAAGATGGCAGTAAAAGATTTCGTTATTCTTTCCTTCTGACCAAAGTGGTATTTGTCTAAGTGCAGAATCCTTTCTTTGCTATTTCCAGCCGGGCTAGTGGGACTGTTTCCACTAGCAAGGTAGCAGCAGACTTTGGTTCAAGTACAGTACCATGGCAGCAACTGTTGCACTCCCATCTGACATTAAAATTATAGTGACTTCTCATGAAAAAGCAACACAATATGATATAGCTTATCAGGAAAATCTTTCAGAATACTAATTATGCTGTTTACATGATGGTAGTTAACAAGATAAAGTGTAATCTACATAAAAACAAATTCTACGTGACTGTATAGAATTAGAATGCCACACTGTTCATATAGTTTAAGCTACAAAGATTGCTTTCTATGCATTTGTAACTCTCCATGGCAAACTGAATAAAATACTCATTTCCTCCAAATTTATCTCAGCAGGAAGTACCTTAGAATGATGGCAGGCCATACATCACAAGCAGAATCAACATCTAAGTTAAAGTGAATAGCTTTAATCATAGACTTTCAAAACATATTCCTCTTTGGATCTGCAGAAAATGGATAACATGTAAACAGGCCTAATCAGAGCAGTATTTCCAGCAGCAGGATCCTAGAGGAATTAAATAGGAGAGTCTTCATCACAGGGACATAATGATGCTTGGTAGGCTCTCCATCCCTTGGCACCTTTTCTGCAACATTACATGATGTACACATAGTGGGAACTGCTATATTTAATATATAACAGAAAAGTCTGGCATGTGTTTATTTAGGAGTATCTTCTTTTAGTGTCTTACTGGTTAAAACACACACAGAAAAGTGGTTGGGTTTTTCCCCCCCAAGAATAAGGCAAGTATTTAAGCCTGAGTGACTTTATGCAAGTGCAAGTTATTACCTAAGACTTATTCAGTCTTAGCCCACTTGCTGTCTTTTGAGCAAAATCTTCTCAGCATCTCATGAAAAGCAATTGTCAGCAACAGAGCTTCTGTTCACAGAGCAGGAGGTATGCTGGCTGCTATATAAAGTGCTGGTTAAAGTCTCCTCCCCAGTTCAGAACTGGGGCAAATTGCTGTAGCCTAATCATGTGGTTACTGGCTCTCCTGAGGTAGAGCATTTAGCTTTGGCCATTGACAGCATCCTGTATGCTGCAGACAGCTCTAGGTTTTTTGTGAGATTTTTAATTTCAAAAATGTTACTTTACAGATTTTGAGAAACTTGCCATTGGAAATTTTCAATTTCAGATCCGAAGCTGAATAACCTTAATTGGTACTTTATACTGTCAAAGAATGCGTCTGGGAGTCTTCAAACATGGGAGGGGTGTGCTGACTCAGACCTGAAGATTTTGCCTTTATTCAGGCCCTGACAGGTGAGAGCCCTGTGCCCAGCTTTCACTTCCTCAGTTGCACAGTCCTAGAAAAGTGTTTTTAGTATCTGGACTACTTCACAGCTGATGCTGTAAGCTGCAGTGGCAGTGCAGGATCTGGTCTTGCTCTGATTTGCTGCGCAGAGAGTTGACAAGATGGATCTGAGGGGATGTAAGTGGGCTTGGGTGGCTCTGCCCTGCCTCCTCTGCAAGGAGCACACTGTGCTTCTGCAGAGCTTTTCAGTCTGCCAGGCATCCAGAGTCACCCTGAAAGGACTTGAGATAGCCTGGTCCTCTCCTGAGCACACAAATGAATGAGGTTTTTTTAAACAAGGTTGGGAATTCTGTAGCTTTGAGAAGACAGGCAATGTTATGGAGACTGTCTTTGCCCATAGCATGAATGATGCTAGCAAGTGATGATTACAGCTCTCATGTTAGAGCAGCAGGCAGGATCTCTGCTGGAGCCCTGCTATCACCTCTGCCCAGCCTATTTGCCTCCGGATACAGAGATGACAATGATCTCATTGAAAAAGTAAATTTTGAGCTGATACATTAAAATAACCCCAAACTAGTATATACATATATATTAAAATTTATACATATATTTTTACAGGGATAGAAGGTTTGTGTACACAAGGACTACAGGGCATCAAATAAAGCCAGCATGGACCAGGTTAACACCAAAGATTTGCCCCATGGCAAAGCCTGTGGCTGAGCTTGCCACACAGTGCAGCAGACAGTAAAGTTTGAAGTTTGAAAAGGAATTTAGCATGTTGCTGGATGAGACACTAATTAAGGTTATTAAATATTTAAGACACCATCTCCGCTTCAGGAAGCCCTTAAGCAGTTAGCACCTGAGGTTAGGGGAGGATGCTGGGTCATTGTTGCTATGTGCCTCCCTCAACTGTTCCTTGGGCATGAGTTATTAGCTTATGACTGGAGGCTGGCGCTAAGCTACCTAGAACTTTTAAATCAGTATGGGTTTTCTTTTTGGATTTTTTGGGTTTTTTTGTTTGTGGTTTTGTTTTTTTTTTTTTTTTTTTTGGGTTTTTTTTTTTTTATTCTTACGGCCACTGATTTCCAAAGCAAAATTTCAGGGCAGAAAAATCTATGTTATCAAAAGAAGGAATATTTTGGAGAAAGACAAAAAAAAAAAATCTCTGCAAGTACATGTATTCCCTTCTTAAACTCTATGAACTGTAAGGGCAAAAGGACAATCAGATGATGTGAAATGGAAGGAAAAGGTGAAGTAGGGAGGAGACAACACATGCTGAAGTTGCATGCCTGTGCTTTTAAGTTCCCAACACAATCAAAAGTGTTTTCATCAACCTGCCAGCCATGGCCCGTGGTGTAAATAGCAAATGACTTAAATTGTAACTAGCAGCTTGCTGAGGTAGCTGCTGAACAGACTCAACACCTCAATAAAGATATTGGATGTTTCTGGGGAGCCCTGTGGATACATTATTCATGTCTAAAAGCAGATTCTGAATAATTGTGTTGTGCTAAGCATAACATCATGTTTGTTTGTAATTGTCTGAGGCCTGAATGAGAGTAAAGAAGCTACTCCAAAACTTTTTGTAGCAGTGGGGCAGAAGATCCTTATGGGACCATAAATACTGGATTAATGTGTGTTCATCAAGACAATCTGAATAAATAGGCTTCCTTCATTCTGCAGCTGGTTTGTTCATAAGAATTGCCAGATACTTTTGAGAGTGTTCATGAGATCTGGATGATTCATGAATCCTTAGTGTAGGTGATTTTTCATCAAACAGTTTTTACCAGAAATGTGGTGTTCATTATTCATTTTTTTGCTATTTATTGTTTTGACATCTTTTGTTTAAATTTATTTAAAATATAAATATATAAATATACTTAATCAAAAAGCACAAATACTGTCTTGTACCTTAGTTATGACATAGTTATGATGACAGAGCAGATGGAGCCCTTCATAGACAAGCAGGAGCAGCTTCATGTTCACAAACCCAGGTCCTCAAGGGAGACTTCAAACATCCTGATATGAGCTGGAGGGACAACACAGTAGGGCATAAGCAATATAGTATGCTTATATATATATATATGCAGTATATAAATGCATATATATAAGAATATATATGCAGTATATTTTTACTGATCTATGATTTTTCCCTCCCTTTCACTCCTGGTCACCCAAGTCAGCATGTAGCAAGATCTCCTCACTTTCTTAAAATAGTCAGATTGGAAGCATCATAACAAGGTACTTCTAAGGCTATCACTAGACAACAAGTGAAGTCACAGACAGAAAGTGATGCACCATTAGACTTAGAAACAAACTACCAAATGACTTACAAGAACAGAAGCAGTCTAAGTTTTACCTCTGGCAATGAGAGGCAAGTGACCTCAGGATTGGTTTTCTGATGCTGCCTTCCCTCTCTGCTGAACCATACCACACTGATGATGAAGTACCAAGGATATCTAAAACAGCTTATGATAACCTGATCTTTAAGCCCTGTGATTAATCACAGCAGTCTCAGGCATACACAGGTAGCAGCACTGTGGGAGGTGCTGGTAAGCATATTTTGTCTTTTTTTTTTTTTTTTTTTTGGTTTGGTGATGAATGTTACAAAATTCTTTGACTTTGAGTGTATTTCTGCCATGTAAGAAAAATGGTAATGAGAAGTTAAATCTTTCTTCCAGTGAAGAATCAGTCTTTCTGGGCATACTTTGAAAATCTGTTTTCTCTATTACATCTTTCATTTAGAAGCTACCTTCATGCCCTAGTAGAAAATAAGGCTGCATGTCACCTTGGGAACCTGCTCTTCAGAATGGAAATGATCTTTCAGACATGTGCTTTAGCTTAGGTTTGCTGTGATGAAGTGGAGAAGCAGATGTGCTGGTCTACAGGCATTGAGACCACAAATCTAGCTGCAACACATTTGTTTGCAAATTTAGAGATCTGTTGGTAGTAAAGAAGATGCAGTAACTATCACTGCATCTTAACTTATGCTGATAGTCCTCTTACAGTGGTAGTGGAAATGTAACTGCTGTCAGAAACCAGAATTCTGTGGGAGAGAAGCACATAAGTGTAGCTCTTAGCAGTGCTAAGATAGCAGACTAAGACAATACTTCTGGGAAGTTACTTTTTCAAAGGGGATCTTCTAAGGGTCTACAGTCTCACTCAGCAAGGATTCAGGGTTAAGAGAAATGTGAAGATGTCACATTTCCCCATGACCTGCCAGACTCAAGCAATAAATATCAAGCTGGGTTTCATTATATACTGCATGTGCAAGCTTCTTCTCTCCTCTAGTAACAGAAATATGGCAGCAGTGGCCAAAATGGAAAACATGGATCAAAGACTGACCATTCACCAGAGTATCTGCCATTCTCTTTGTGTAGGGAAGATGAGCACAATGGAGACTAGAGTAGGAAGCTAAATACTGTACTATATAAAACTCTTCAGAGGGAATGGTCTTCAGTATGCAGAATAACATTTCAGAGGGTCCAGTTTGAAGCTTTATACAGGAAAATGCAACTTGAAATATACTGCACTACCCACCCACGAAAATTTGCTCAATAATTTTAATATTACCTTTGTTTCTTACAGCTCTTGCAGCTGAGGTCAGTAACTGCATAAAGAAAAAAATCTAGAGCCATTTTGCCATGCTAACTGGGGTGATCAGATATCTCATATGTATGGTGTACAAAGCCATATTCAGGATGAATTCAAATGGTGTACAGGAAGCTAAAAAGAACATTAATCTTGTATATTTTAATCATTGTTTTACTGGCTCACATTGGCAATAATGTCTTAATTCAATAAGTCTCAATTCAGCAGTTCAGACTTAAATCTTGGACAACTGGTAGAGATTTTAATAGAATTCAGCAATTTAGTCGATATATGAGAACTGGGATAAGCAAATTAAGATCTACCAGAGATCGGATATAAAATTAGTGACGGTATAATTTTTGATGGGCCATGACCTCAGCAGCTAGGAATTGTCATTTCTCTGTGAAATTAGATGAAGGGATAATGAAGCCATTACCTTGTGAACTTTGAAATGATAAACAAATAGTAATGCTGCAGGACAGGTGAAGTAAGTTATTTCCAGCACCTGGAGTACCTGATGCAATTTATCTTTAAATTCTACAAAAACTCTTTAAATCTGCATATGTTAGTATAAATAAGAGTAACTAAACTCAAGAATGATTTCTCTCTCAAAGGCATGCATATTTCTTTGTGATACAAATATGTACAAGTAAAAATAATACTTTGCTAATCACAAGTCAACCAAGCTATCTTATGATTTATGTCTTAAATTCTGGTGGCCAGGTAAATAATTTAATCATATTTATCCTAGTGATATCTCAGACAAAATACACCTTCTGTTTTCCTTAGGCTTCTGAAATGACTGCTTTACTTCAGCAGGAAATTAAGAGCAACAAAAAGACCTGAACACTTTTGGACAGAGACTGTGATTAGGAAGTCTGTCTGTTTTTCTTTACCTTGGGCATAAATGTTTGGTCAGCAGGTTCATTCTGAGCTTGTCTCACTGAAATGTAAGGTGCAAGCAAGATGTTTTTGTAAAGCACTGACTGACAGGACAGGGACAAGTTCCACCCTGGAGGGTGATAGAAATATGTTTCACAAAGACAGTATAGGCAATTAACTGCATTTTATCCTGTTGTGATTTGGGTAACACAGACTTGATGTGCTTTTTGCTCTGTGCAGCAGGTGATTTTTGATTAACACATGGCTGCCAGTTTTAGGCACAAGTTCATTGTGATGAAGATTGTTTTTGGCTGTCTCTGCAGGCATTTCATCTGATGATTTTTAAGTCTCTTACTAAATGTGCATGTTTATATAATCTTCTTTAGTGCATTATACATGTACTTAATGAAGTGTGATTTTTCAGTGGGTGCTTATGGTAACTGTTTCTCCAAACAGGCAGTAACATATTTGGGTGATCACCATTCTATTTACTGCATGGTTCACTCAACTCTGGAGTTGCTGAGAAGGAGGACAGACTTGCATTACTAAAGATGTAAAAAGTAGTGCTATATAATATCAGACTATAACCCAGTTTTAAAAACCTAGCAGATCAGTGATAGCAGGTTATTTCTTTGACTGGGAAAGATTAATAGGATAGAAAGGATATGGACAATATGAAATAGTAGAAACAAAAAATCTGTATTTGCCTGTTCAGAAACTTATTTTCATATATTATGAGCAAAAGAAAACTGAAACTCAAAATATAGGCAGCCCAAACCAGGATCTTCTCTTCCAAACCCCTTCAGACTTTAAGAAGCTGGATAATCTCAAGCTTCACCACTCTTTTTTCTCTAAGAAAACCACAAATGAGGGGGTAAAAGCAAAGTCAGCATCCCAGAGCTTAATTAGTGTATTTGCTCATAGTTCTTATCTTAGTCTCTTGGTGTAGGTAGATAGAGATGTCAAAATAGAGTAACACAGTGGTGAAGGGAGCCTACAGTTTGCATAGCTGGTTTGGAATGTGCTTTGACTAGTCACAGGTGTAAACCAGGAGTAATTCCTCACAAACATGACTGTATGAATACATGGATTCTGGTATTAGAGATCAGAATCACTGTCTCCTGTGTGCTTTGACTTCATCACAGAAGCCTTTGCATTGCCAGGCTGCTTCTATTTGCCTTCCCTGGACAGGAAAGCATTTAAAGCCAAATTTACCTCTAGGCACATCTCTACATGTGGAATGACTTTGAACAGAAGCTCTGTTCACTGGAAGCACTTTAGGAAAAGACAAAGACCTGTGGAATTCCAGAGCAGAATCCAAAACCTCTGGTTTGAGTAAGGACATATTGCGAATGTCAGGGATATCCATTGTCAAGGTTCTACCAAGCACTTTTTAGGCTGAGTTAAAGGAATAAATCCCTTTCTTATTCGCCCATAAAGAATCAGGAAAAGAAGGAAAACCTGCTTACACAGATTACAGACAAACAATGCTCAGAAGAGCATGCCAGAGGCTCTGCCTGCATTAGTTGTTCCCAGCAGGGCCAGATGCAAATTCAGAGAACTTGCTAAAGCTTCAGTGGAGAAACATCCAAGTGAGATGGGAGTGGGGGACGAATTTGGTGCCTCTGAGAAACAAGGACTGGACTTTTGTCAATAGTTACTTTTTAGGCATTTCTCCCATCACCTCCAAAACAGTTAGAAACCTTACTCTCTTTTTTTGAAAGGCTTTTATATTCTTAAAGACAATGCCTAAAGTAGATTAATATAAAATGGAAGAGTTATTACCAGCATTATGAAAATGGTCTCAAAATAACAATATCAACAAATTTTAATAATGCCTTGTACCATTGCTATTGATTACCTTTTCTACTTGGTAACTATTTTTAATAGTTAGATGCCTAACACAGTCTTTTACTTAGCTCTTTAGTTATTTTACCTCTCATTATTATTCTACCATGGTGCTATCCTCCCTTGGTTGTAAACACTACAAGGAATCATTTTGATACAAATGAAGAAGTCTCTATTAATTTTCTGAGACAGAACATACTTTTGGTAATGCTGTATCTTGAAATCTCTTTAGAAAGAACTTAACTTTGAGAGTAAAGTAACATCACATTACTGGAAACCATATGATGCATATACTGCAAAAGTGATAAAAATATAGAGTAGTTTAGAATATTTATTTTAACTGTAATACCATTTCCCTAGAGAGATTTTCAGTCACTTCCATCTGCCCATATCCATTTTTATACTTACCCCGGTTCCAAAATATTTCTTTCTTATTTATGTTTCTTTTATTCCTACTCCTAAATATTTTATCCACTCAGTTGCCTACACAAAAATCTCATTTATGTGAGGAGTCCTATATTACCCTCTATTTAGGGGCAGTATTACAGATTTGCCTCATTACTTCAAAACTCCAAGCTACAGTAGAGTGTGCCTAGTTATTTCAGGGTTTCAAAAGCAGTTACCTTCCTGTTCCATGGGAAAGTGTAATCCATGTATGGGAACTTTGCTTCATAATCTTCACATCTAATTGTGTTTGCATCAATATTAAAATCCTTCTTTTATAGTAGCATTCTGGATTTATGAGCACACAGATGATAACGAGGATAAAGAAATAAATGGCATCCTAGTAATGTTTACCCAAAAAGTATCTGTATGACAGAGGAGTATTTATATAATTGATGACAAAAAGTTTCTCCAATACTTTTCATAAAGCTGTATTTCACTTGATCTTTAGTTGGCTAAACTCTTAGCTGAAATCCAGTCTTTGGTGCACAACTCCTGATCCTTGTCCTGTGCTGCTTCCTTCATGAATCACCTCCCTTTCCTGATTTTCCTATAATGTGCTACCTATGAATCAATAACAGAATAATAGGTGTTATACTAGAATCTCAAGTACCATTTTACAGTGGATAGTTTAAGGTGTGAATTTACTGGGGACACAAAAGGAATCTTTCACCTAGCTAAGAAGAAGGAGAGAGGCTCAGTCCATTGCCCACTTCTTTTCCACCCAGGTGAAAGTAGAAGCTTTTGCCTTTGCTTCTGGGTTACAGTGATTGCCCCTCTGATTAGGTAGAGCCTGCTCTCATGTTCAGCTGGATATATGCAGCAAATTCAACTTCTATTTAAAGAAACTGGAGGAAGCAGTCTCTGGATCAGGACACCTTCACTGCTCTAAGACTTACAACGGGAGCAGGGGGCCTGTGGGTGACAGGAAAGGAGGAGCATGGCTTTATGAGGTATAATAGGACTGTTTTGTCCATGAGGAGATAAAAATCTGCTCTGGAACAAGATGCATGTTCTCAGGGTAGTGAGATGAATACAGCAAAGAGCAGGTATATATTTTACTACCTGCTCCTTGAAGTCTGCACTCCTCAAGACATCTGGCCCCACAGTATAACAGAGCTAAAACCTGGTTTGTGCTGTTCCCAGCTGAGCTTTGATATATACTGCTTCTTCTGTTGACTCTGTTCATTAGGTGTTTTGTTTGTTTGTTTGTTTGGGTTTTATTCATTGGTGGTGTTGGGGTATTTTTTCCTTATGAGGTCAGCATTTTTTGCACCTTGAATGAAACAGGAATGACCCTGTGACAGTCTGGAATGAGGTACTGAAAGGAAGAAAAGCCTCACAAAGGCCACAAGCACATCTGTATATACAAATTGAATGTTACTCTGATTACTCTGAATGTTACTCAGATAGAAAGAAGTAGTTTTTCTTCTGTTCCTTAAAATCCATAATATTGATTGAACATCGTAATTATGAACTGGTGCTTCACCAACTGAGACTCCACGAAGTATTGTGAACACAGATTAAAGTAATATAACAGGCATTTGAAATACTGGCCTAACAAGTAAGTAGTACCAATAGCAGCTGGCCTTTACTAGTTTAGTTTTCAATTAAATAGCTTAAAATAAAACAAGAAATAAAGGAATTAAAACCAGATTTAAATACTTTTATCATCCACACACCAAGCTTAGCAGAAAGTAGTTGTAGAACTGAAATAAGATTGGATCAAATGTTCCTTCCTGCTCCTGAATGGTAACAGCATAAGCTCCCTCTCACACTCTGAATTCCCCTGCCCAGAACAGATGCTGAATATCAGACATTGTGGGTCCTTTTGATACTTGCTGTAGTGGACTGAGATGTTACAGAGGGCAAAGGAATGCTTTGTGGCTGTAATTCTTTGACTCTAAAATCTTTTGACAACAAGGCAAGTAATTATTTAGTTTTTAAATAGGAAAGTATGATTCTACTTTCATGGAAGCAAGTGGAATTTAAAAAAGGGCACACTCTTATTGGCATACTTCGAGGTCTTGCTTTACCTTTTCAGGATATATTTAATGAAAAAGCATAGTGTTTTCCAATCAAGTAATCTTTTCAAGAGGAGTAGGAAAAGAATAGAACACAATAAGGATTCAAACTTTCAATAACTGAGGAACTGTATCAGCTGATGTCTAGTTCATTAAAATTATCTTTATTTTTATGGAAAAAATTCACTAAATTTCTAAAGAAACTGAGGTTAACTGATATTTTAAAATGTAAACGTAAGTTAAGTCATGTTTTGGATTTGTGCTGTATCACAGAGCTGATAATATGGAACATGTTTTTGTTATTGCTAAAGAGGGCTTAATAAACAGAGCCAAGGCTGCTTTCCATGCTGCCTTGCTGGTGAGGAAGTTGGGGTGAATGAGAAACTGAGAGGAGACACAGCCAGGACAAGTGACCCAAACTGACCAAAGGGATATTCCAGGCTGTATGACATCATGCTCAGTATATAAAGCTGGGGTGAAGAAGGAGGAAAGGGGGGACATTTGGAGTAATGGAGTTTGTCTTCCTGAGTCACCATTACAAGTGATGGGGCTGTGCTCTCCCAGAGATGGCTGAACACCAGCCTGCCCCTGGCAAGCAGAGAATTAATTCCTTGTTTTGCTTTGCTTGTGTACACACCTGTTGCTTTCCCTATTAAACTGTCTTTATCTTAATCCATGTGTTTTCTACCTTTTCTCTCCCTGGATGTGCTGGTAGAAGAATGAGCAAGCAGCTGTGCAGGGCATGGCATCTGGCTGGGGTTAAACCACAGAAGAGATGTGTTTCTCAGCTTAAGTACAGCAACTAACTGGACTTTTTCCTCCCCATTTTGGTTTGGAGAACTGTATCGTAAATCCTTGCAGACACCTGGCTGATGGGATGTAAGACCATCAGTTTCTCAAATCTCAAAGGAGGAAGGTCAGTTCTAAAAACAGGAAGAAAAAGGAGTATTAGTATGGCTTACACTGTGTACTTCTACTTCTGGTTAGATATATATGAAAAGAACCTCTGTAATGAAAAATAGAAATTAATACAGGGGAAAAAAGCTTATGGTAAACTCTTCTATTTTCTAAAAATTAGCAATTATATATTGCTGTTCATAAATGTTGCCTTATTCATGATTTCAAGCACGAGCTTGAAATTCTGAAGTGGAATTGAAATAGGGTTATCTGGTGTGAGGATAACTTTCTGATTTATGACAATAATGACAAGATTAAATGTTATCTTTGTCTCATGTTGGTAACAAGAGACACTGTGTAAAATTTCCATCCACAAAGAATACTTCAGAATGTATCAACTGATACATCTGTGTTAAGTTCAGTCCTGTATTTTGATGTCATCCCTAAGAGAAAGAAATGAAAACTTCAAAAACAGGAATTATTTTATGTTTTGAAGAGATATTTTTCTCTTTAGTGTGTATTAATCTCACTTTGCTTTCCTGTTAAAGAAACTTGTTCCCTAGAAAAGCATCCAAAAAGCTGACTTGAGAAGTCTGAAACTTTAAAAGAAACAGATTTTTTCTTGAACAATTTTATGACCAGGGAAATGGAAAAATTAAAACTGAACAGAACTAATGATGTTTTCAAATTATATTCTAAAATAAGTGTTTCAGAAGCAGTCTTTACTACAACATTTAAATGCTATATATGTGAAAACCTTCATTCACACCTGCTGGAGGTGGAATTAGAGGCCATCCATATTAAGGCATTCTTATTATCCTGGATCTACGATGAACACTCCTGTTAAAATCAGCAAGAATTCACTAAATCTAGAGCATATTAATGAAGGTGGCAGAAATAGATGTGCAGTTGTTTTGCTGACTGGAATCTTTTCAAGGATTGCTTTGAGGCACTCTGTGTTGCCTCACATGCTCCCAAAGTAGGTTGGTGTTAGTGTTGGAAAAATTAGATCAGTCTTGAGAGATGAAAGAAGAGTTGTATGTTATGACAGTTCTTTCAGGTGGAAAAGAGGGAGGAGAGCTGGGTTAAGCCAGCCCTGTGTCCTTGACAAGAGCTGCAGACAGACCACCAGCAACTGATGGCACAGCCATAGAAGTCTTGGTTGTTATGGACCTCTGCAGGCTGTCTACTTCAAATATTGCCCAAAGCATCATCTACTTCAACCACTTCAGACACTGTGTTTTCCACATATTTTAGTAATGATTCTCTCTAGCCACGGAAGAAAATGCTTCAAAAGTTGTCATAATCTCTAAAATTAACCCATTCCAGTGCTGTGTTATTCTCATCATGAAGAAATTTTTCCTGTTGTGCTGAAGGTCTTGGCCATTTCCCTTATTTTACACATTTCTGCCATTGCTGGGAAGAGGTTGTTTCCATTATCTTTTAACTCTTTCATGCAGTTGCAGGCTATTAGCAAATTAACCTTAGTCTTCTCTTAATCAGACTGAGCTGTGTGTTTTAGGCACACAGCTTCTGAGGAGCAGCTCTAGTCCCCAGACATCCTGACAGCAAGCTATTGTACCCTTTTTTTAATTCCTCAGCATCATTTTTTAACAGGGAGGCTGAAACTAGGACACAAAGTTCCAACTCCAGTCTCCACGGCAAAGAGGAAAGCTCCACCTGTTGCAGCCCAGCACCAGTTTCTTGCATGGTTAGGGACAGCACAGAGTTGGCTGATGTTTGACCTAGTGTTGACTGAATATCCCAATCCATTTAAGCAAGTCTGCTCCTCATCCAGATCTCTTCCAGCTGTGCTGACAGATTGGATCACCTGATCCCCAGTGCCATTCTCTGGGCTTTTTGCTGAGCTTCTTGAGGCATGTGTTGGCTCATGTTATAACCTGATACACTCAGTGGGTTTAGGGGCAGGTGTTTGATTCATTCTGGGTGATGCATAGGAGAAAATACAAATTTCTCAGGAGCTTAAATAACAAAATTCTACTTGCAAACTTTAGAAAATTAAGATAGGATAAGGTACCTGGCAAATATTAAAACAGCATCCAAAGTAAGGCTTTAACTTGGCTAACTTCAATTTATCCAGACACTTTAAGACACTTATTAAGGCATTGAATGGAAGTTTTCAGTCTGGCTTTCATTATATTTCAAGATTAAGAATCTAGGACATGAAAGAGAAAAAAAGAAAGGATAAAAAATCTCAATGTGTTAATATATACTCGGGCTATGGGAACACCCAGGTGTCACCCCTAGGGGTGAGGTTAGGATTGTCTGATGCAGCACTGTGGATCACAGTCCTCCAGTGGAAGGCCCCAGAAATGAGTCTGGGGGCACTCTGGGGGTCTTTGATGCTTTGTGAAACCCTCTAAGGCATGACACCTACCTCTCAGGTCACTGTAGTTAAGCCAATTATGCCCCATCAGAAGGGATGAACACCCTCAGGCTTGTGTGTAAACAGGAGGGAGTGTTTTCACATCTGAGCCATCTGTGTAAGGGAAGACATTGGCAAGATAAAAAGCACTATCCCACCTCACAGAATCTTATTGGCTTCTTTGCTCATCAGTCTCAAAACCAGCTTGTTGCTAAACAAATGTTTACTGTCAGAGTCACCCTCTGCTGCACCTGCCCTTGCACCTGGGCTGTGTCCTTGCACATCATCAGCAAAGCACCCACTGCTTTTACAAATGGCCAATTGTTTGAGCCATTAACCTTTAACATTTTGGTCTCTCACAGCTCAGTCTTCAAGTTTATCAGGTCTTTCTAGACTGAAAGTCCTTAGAGATCTGCTGAGGGTGTGCTCTTGCTGTCATATCTGCTGATGAAGATACTGAACAAAACAGGCCTTACTGCATACCAGTGGTATATCCTGCTTCTTAACCATTACCTCAGCATCAAACTAGTGACTTATTTTTCTCTGTGGAACTTGTAGTGCAGCCAATTTACAACCCAGGTTCGATATCAGAGTCAGTTAAAATACTGCCTCTTTATTGTCTTTTTCTGTAGCACAACAGTGATATTTTGATAGTATCAGATGTTAAAACCAGATTAAAACATGAAGACAAATCAGAGTGAGTCAGAGTGTGGGTGAATATAATTCAGTTTTGCTGTTTTCCTAGGTTAATGCAATATAAAGATTGATTATATCTGAAATAATATTGGTTAGAACTGCTGTAGTTCAGCTTTTCAGTGTGCTTGTTACCAGACACCTGTGCAGATGTCCCAGGACTGATGTGGTGAGGCTGGTAAAGAACTGAAGTTTTCCTTACTGATTTTAAACAACATGAAGAAGTGAGCTGTTTGCTAAAAAACTCTGATTACCCTTCTAGGATGATCAGTTGGACTGTTTCTTAATCTATTATTTTTAGGACAGGATTCAAATTTTTATACCAAGAAATATTCTGGTGCCATATTCAATATAATTTTTTGCCAGTAGCACTCAGATAATGTGTTCAGTAGATCTCAAAGATAATGGCCCTAAATTTTTCCTCATATTGATTAAATGCAAACTCTATTCAGAGAAGTTGTTTATCCATGTTTCCACTTTTTTTTTCTGTACTTCTACCTGTTCTTAAAAAATTGCAACCTATAAGAGTAACTTTCACAAGCCAGAAGATCATAATCTAGATCTCAAAACCTGCTTCTAGAGGGATAGTTATTTCTCCTGGAGTACAGTGCTTTTCTGAAATGAACCTATGTTAAACTGTAGGCTTTTCTCACAATATCTTGTGAAGAGCACTTTCAGATTCCCATCTTCTAATTTGAGTGACACAAATACATTTTCACTGTGCTTTAATCCTGTTTGCCCTGCAGAGGTACCACTGCTGAGAGACACTTTGATTTCTTTTTCTTGTACTTTATCAACAGAATTGTTTGTTAAGAACCATTCATGGAACATTTCAAAGGCAAAGGAGAAGATAACTGTCACAGAAAGCACAATCAGAAACCTTTAGGCTAGGCAGGATAACTCAGGATGAAATTTAGCAAAAAACATTTGACTAATGAGTATTCTTGAAAAAGAACCCATTGGGATTATGAAGAATTGGATGAGGAAAGGCACAAGGAGAGATTATTTGCAAACCAAACAAATCTGTGGTGCATTTATGGAGATATACTAAACTGTGCTAGTCAGAATGGGTTTTTCTTTTTTTTTTTTTTTTTTTTTCCTGGATTAGGATGAGAATTTTAAATACAAATAACAGTGAAAATGTAATCTATTAAATGCACAATTGGCTTTTGTGTGTTTAAAAACAAATTGTTGCAACTGTATCAAGATGGCATGATAACTTTTTGCCAGCATTTTATAATAATGCTACATGACACATTTAAATTTCATTGACTGGGCATCTTTCAGCAGAAAACTACTTCCCTGGAAATTGTTTAATCAACTTGCAGAGGAAATAGTGCACAAAAAATGTTTTCAGTTTCTTTACATCCTTCTCTGCATAGTGAGGGCTCGTCTCATCAAAATCAGGGAACTTGAACTCATCTCTCTGCCTTTTCCCACCCAGCCCACCTTAGCAGCCTGTCTTACCCTCAGAGTCAAAGGAGATGAAGAAATACTAGGCTCCTGGAGGAAAACCTTCCAATGGGAGGCATTTGTAAAAATGCATCAAGAATTCCTTTTAAGGACACCTGCAGACCTGAACTATTCCCAGAGGAAGTTAGTATCTTCAACTTAGTTTTTAAGTGGCATTCTATTTTAAAGCTGGCCCTCAAAAGTGAAGATACAAAGAACAATTTGGGTGCTCCAGGTTTTTCTAATAGAGAGCTTGTCACTGCAGATGCATCCTGCCAGGCACTATTTGGAACTGGTGATAAAAATGAAATCCTCCAGCTCCTGAAGGCTCAGAAAAACACTGAAATCAGAGGCTGCAGAGATGTTCTCCCTCAGATTGAAAACCAGAAATAAATAGCAAAAGCAAAGCCTTATTCATATAGCAAGGAGAAAGGGCTTTTGTTTTTAAACTTGCCATAACACTTTATGTTCCTAAATATGTTAAAATGGCTCATTCTCTTCAATCTAAGCTTGGAGATTCATGACTGTGCCACTGGCAAGGGTTCATATTAGCATTTTTTGCTGATGTTCTTGATGCCTGGTTCAAGGAGACATTTGGCTTAATTTGGAAACCTCTTCTGCCACGAGTTTCCTGGAACCATAAATATTAATAGAGTCACTATTGTATATTATCTTCTATCCACAAAATTTCTGGAAAATATTTTTACAAAGTAGCCTCTAAAGTGAGTTGAAAGATGAATGCTGTGCTAGATGGAATGGTAAGAGGCAACATCAAGATGACATTTTCTAAGGATTCTATTTGCTCATGTCTGGTGTTTCACAAGCAGTAATGCTAAAGATCTTGCCCTACAGCATAAATGACACTAAACTATGCAGAGAATTTACCTGAATATCATCTCACAGTTTTTAATGGAGCTTTGTATTTATGATGTTTTCACTGGAAAATGATGTTTTATGTATATATTAAATTAGGATATTAACATTCCCATGTGTAATTTAGAAAACAATGATAATACTTGATTATAATCTATTATGATAAAGCTGATATGTTCTTTAATTTCTAGCCATGAAGTCATTGGAAATTGGAGCAGTTTGACTGAAAATTTTTAGACTGCACATAACTGGAAATTGGCATATAAAGATTGTGGGGCCTTTTTTCCACCAAAACCTTATTTAGACATAAATTTAATTCAGGGGATTCCTCTAATATGCATTGCCCAGTGTGGGTGCAGGATTATAGCCAGTTACTTTGGTCTTATGTCCTATTAATTTACAGTATGTTAGATGAACCTATACAATTGACAGCATACCCAGGCCTCCCAAAAACTTCCCTTGTGACTTTGAGATATGCTTTATGGTAGCAATGTCCAGTTCCTTTGACGGGGCAACTGTGATGATGTTCATAGTGCCAGCATTCCCAAACACTTTAAAATCCTTGGATGGAATTCAGCGTTCCTGTAAGTAAGGCAGGGGTATAACACAGCTGCATAACAATTCAATTTAGTTATGTGCAGTAATCAGTAGATTGAAAGCTGTTTGTGCAAAATGGGTGAGAGATAGGACACCTTGCTGATAGTCACCCCATTTCTCAGTCTCAAGGCTAAACTGGACTTAGAATCACCTTTCACTCATGCTGGCTCTGTAACTATGTGAAGTAAAGTGGCTATCCAGCTTTCATGCTCTAGGCTCAAGTAGGTGACACTGAAATTGTAAAATACTGTCTCTGGTTTGTCTTGATATTGGTGTTTGAAATGCAGATTATTCCCCTGAAAACAGAAATGAAGGAGGCCTACTCCTTTTAAAGGATATATAAGAGCATATTAGGGTGAGACAGTGGAAAGATTAAACGCTGTGTTTGCTTGTCTAAAACAAGATACAGAAATGTCTCTATACGTACACATAGACAAGTAAATAAATAGCCTAGTGTTCAAAAGTGCTGAGCACATTCAGAAGTAATTGAGCTCAGTGGGATTACAAGTGCTTGCTGCTTGCATTATTATTTTAATATCTGTTTTAAAGACTTTAGGAAAATTTAAGATCAGGCTTTTATGCCATTGAACCGTAAACTTTCCTTGTCACACTGTGATTACACCCCCAGTCACCTTCCATCAGCCTAGCCAAGAATCTAAGTTACTGCTATGCTGTAGTTCTAGGAGCAGTCATCTTCCCTTCAACTTAGAACACAATCCTGTTTCTTCTCAAATATTTGTGTCTCAATCTCAAATATTTGTCAGGCTTTCTAGAACAAGTTGATTTTAAAAATGTGGATTTCATTAACCTTAGTATGAAATGATTGCTCTGTGCTGACTCTACAATTAAAGCAGCTCTTAAGGTCCAAACAGAATATGTGATTTTCTCTACACCCTGATGAATTTCCCAGAGTAACAGTTTCACCCATTTTTATGCTTTACTGTACTTGCATTAAAAACTGGACTAATACTGATTTTTGGTGATTCCTCTTCTCCCCCCACCCCAAATATTGCAATAAAGTTATACTTTTAGTAAGGTGTGGAAGCAGGTCCCAGCACACAACATGTAGGCCAGTCTCAGCTGATCAGCAGGAGCATGGGTGGTGGCTGGTGGGCACAGCTGTCGTGGGTCACCTGAACTCATTGTTAGGGAGGCAAATCCTAGAAAGCATGATGCCAGGCTTAGAGTGAGAAAACTTTTGATGGGGAAGGCAGTGGGAGGGCTATGTGGAAAGACCAAGTGAGACAGAGTTTTAATTTTTGTACATTGCCATCTCAGTTTTTAGTGCAACAGCTCCTGCCTGAGATTTCAAGCTGCTGTACTAGTCTGAAGAATGGTAACTTCTGCTTTTGACTTTGCTTTCTCTTCTCAGATGGGATGCCTCATAAGACTTGGAGTGGTAGGGGGAAACTTACAAAAAAGTAAAAGATTTAACTTGGCACTGACCCCTTTGTCTGCTTTTAAACAAGAGTTCAAGATGTTGTTTCTTCCAGGACAAAAGTGGTCCAACTTCCCAACCTGATGTTGGAGTGTTTGTTGGCAAACCTCAGGTTGCCATATTTTGGTCAATGTCAATAACAAAAATGCAATAACTGCACAGTGCAGAAGATTTCACCTCATTTAAAGCAGTTTGCATGCAATTATATGGAAGGGCATACAAATTCTTATGTGATCTCCACCCCCAACATCTGCAGATGACTGGATGGTGCCATGTTATTTCTCATGCCAGATTTTGACTGCTGTTCTATTTCTGTCATAACAGGCTTGGGTTATGGGACTTAGTGCCTGTTAAAACTAATTACCCTTACCATTATCATCAATTAACCCCAATTAACGTCAGACAGAAATGCAAAAATGTTGAACCATTTTTTACAATTCAGTACAGATGACTTCAGAGGAACTGCTAATGGCATCTTCAAGCTGTGCATGAGGAACTCAGGCTTCAAAAAAAAAAAAAAAAAAAAAAGCTTTCTTCTAGGTTATATATGCATATCACTTGAGGAGGCTAAGAAATTGGAGCTTTCTGTCAGCCATCTCTTCTGCTGGGAAGGGATGTGGGTTACACCATGCAGTAAGACATGTTCTCCAGCACAGCAGCATTGGCAGCTATGCCAGCAGCTTCATGTGCAGGATGTGCCACATGTATGGCCTTTGTCGCTTGGCAGATTTCTCTTTGTCCTCCTGCATAATTAACTGATTTTCATAGTACACAGAAGTGTGCTGTAGAATGTTGATTTTGTCAATCTGTAAATATTTAGTCTATAAAGAAACACACGTTATTGATGCTTTTCAGATCTGGATCTTGCACTTGTTCAGCAATAGATATTCTAATTTTTGTGTGTACAGTTTTGCCACATATGCTTTTCAGACATAGCTTTGCTGTTAAACAGAATGAGGAATGGAGTCACTTTACTGTAATGAATATCATAGTGTTAATTTATTAAGTCATATGTGATAGCACAAATGCATTAATGTTGTTGGTTCATGAATGCCAAGACTCACACAAGCTTTGAAATCCTGGTTATGGCTCTAGCGCCGGTGGATTTATGAAAGGAGTTTGTTCACAGTGTTCAAATTTTCTGCATCATTTCCTAAATTAGTGGCTTTATCATGGCTGTGGTATGGAGTTCAGAAACTTAGGACAAAGCTGCACATTACAGGGATAAAGCTCTGTTCAAAATCCTCTGACTGTGTCTGCCAGTGTAACTCCTCTGTATCCTCTCGCATCACTCGTCACTTTCCGATCCTTTCTGTTGGCACTACCTGCACTGGGATTTGGGAAGCTTTCAGGGATGACTATTGCATGTGTGCAAGCTGAAGATGATTGCTTTTCATTATTCTGTTAGGATGAAGTGTAATAGTTATGACAAATACTGTGACAACTAAGTCTCTTGTTATTTGAACAGATTTAATTCTCAATAGAAGCTGGCAAATGTCCTTAATCTTTCACTTTTTGGCAATGAAGCAATGAACACCAGTAATTTAGGAATTGAGTGTTTTTCTTATTTTAGAAATTGTCATATGAAATATACTCCAAATTTTTTCTTTGCATTGGTTTTCTACTAAAAAGATGTAACCTCTTTCAATACACAATACAAAGAAGCACCACTAGATGTGTGTGAAAGGTTATCATAAAAGAGAATAATATACACATCTTTGAGGTATACATGTAGCAATACTTCACTTCTTTCTGTGCTACAAGTGGTCCTGGTTACCATATTTTACACAACAGCTGTGAAAATGCTGAAGGCATTAGGCTTCAGGGAGCACAAGTGTGATCTACTGGTCAAAGTAAAGGACTGAAAAAGGAAAATGTATACTGCAGGTCTGTGTTTGTGGTGGTGTCTAAATCATTCTATCTGATCAACTCAAAGGCAGCTTGGTAATTTACAGTGGTATCTCAGCCATACCTCATGGCTTTTCTGTCTGAAAAGAAGAGTAGGAACAAAAATCATTATCTTATTGACCACAACACTGTTTGGCCCTTGAGAAATATATATATTCCTTTATATATACACATATATTACTATATATATGTATATATCTATGTTCCACAAAAAGGCACAAGGAAACTAAATCAGAGATATTTTGAAATAATTTAGAATTTTCCCCCTTGCTGTTCTTTTTGCCTCATAGTAGGGCTGGTTTATACTGTGGAGTACTGAGGCTTTAAATCCCTTGTGCATGTTAAGCTTTCTGGACAGTTTTAAAAACTTCAGTTGAGAAGCAATATGTAAGCCAAAGTACTATTATTATTATTAATTATTTTATTATATGGTGCTCTTACATGCCAAGAAATATAAATATTGGAGATATATTATTTGTCAGCCATAGGCCTAGAAGGGTTTATGCAACCTGTAATGACAAGTTTGGAGTTTTTAATAATTTTTCAAAGCATTGTTAGAAGAAATACATATTTCAAGAATTTCAAATTTTCAAATTGCAACAGCAAGAAAGAGATGTTTTTCTCTATCCCCGAGACAAGAGCAACTCGCTCTCTCTCTTGAATAGAAAGGGAGAAAGTACGTGAAGTGAAGAGAGGGGCTGACTTCATCTATTACTACCATGAAGTTGTGTCTGACTCTTGAAACCTGTTAAAATTTTCTTGCTGTAAAGATCCCAAGCTTGTATTTTGTTATTATCGAAGTCCTCTTTAGTAATGAAGTTACTAAAGAGTTAAACCAATCTTGGAACTTCAAAATCTCAGACAGGTCTTGGTCTCCATTTAATAGTTTTACTTGTCTCTTTGTGTAATATTTTAAAAAGTTCATAAGAACAATGTGACACTCTGCACATTATTTTCAATTTTTGGATATGTAGCCTGTGACAAAAATGTTGAGCATGTGTCATTGCAAATAAATTATTTACTTTGCCAATAACAGTTTTACAAACATGTTGTAACATTGGCATGGTGCTCTCTCTCTTGCTGCAAGCTAGTATTTCTCTTTATTAACCACAGTAAAAGTGGGATGTGGACAAGTGACTTTTTCTTTATTTACATAGAGTTTTAATGAACAAAAATGTAGCTTGTTACAATTTATAGGATTTGCATGGTGTTAGTTCTGACTAGGTGCAGGCAGTTACATATCAATGCTTTTGTTAATACTGACTATTGTTCAGTTGCTGCTATCAAGAAATTATTAGAATAAAAATTAGCCCTAAATGCCTTGGTTGCATTTCATTGAGCAAAGTAGATTATTTTTCCAGTCACTACTTGGCCAGAGACTTCTGACTGAAGAACTCACATGATGTACACAAGGTTACTTTGGATGACTTGGCTGCTGAAAAATTTGAAGCTGTATGGCAACATTTTTCCAAAGTGACAGTAACTTCTCATTATAAACTCAAGAATCTCTGATTCTTAGAAATGTTGAACTTAAGATGTCAGCACAAGGCTGTGAGAGCACTGCTGCCAGACCCAGGCAGCAAATGCATCAAGATTGCCAGCACACAGAGACTCACCTAACCACAGTTTTGGCTAGATATGGAAAAGCTGAGATACTCTCAGCCTTTCAAAGGGAAATCCCAGAAGTAACTTCTAGCTGCTGTGGGTGATAGATCTACATTTATTTTATCCATACCATAACATTTATTAGATTAATTCCCCCTTTTTGTCTATTTACAGAGCTTCCCTTTCCCTCTATTTCTTCAACTGCTACTGCCTAAGAGACCTTGTAAAGACCAAAAATATACCAGCCTCATATCTGACCATTTTCAGCATAACAAATTTCTCAGACCTGCCTGTAAGGTCTGACATTAATTCTTTTTTGTTATATGACAGTTGTCAGTAACTGTCTCTCCATTGTTTGAAAGGGTGCTTGTTTTGTACTTCAGCTGCCCTTTTGCTTTTAGGCAAAATTCTCTTGTTTTCCTCTGCTGCTAGTATTTTCTATGAATTTCTATGATGAAAGCCAGAAATCATTCCTGTTTCACTTCCTTTTCACAAATCCCCCAATTCTTTGTTGTGCACTATAAATTCTGACTATTTCTGCTCCTCTACCCACATATTTCAGCAAACTGGAGAGCTCCTGCCTGCCAGTCAGATGCTGTAGAAGGATGTCTCCACGTGCAAGATGAGGGACACGCTGGCAGGGTCAAATGTGCATGTTCACTTTGCCAAATGTCAACTCTAATTACAGACTGCTACCTTCCAACATTTTAAAACATGCAGTCCCTCCTAAAAGTACATGGAGTATTTCTTAATTGCAGGAAAACTCTCTCTCTTAATTTTTTATAAAGCTAAGCATAAAAAATTTAAGTGAAAACTTTTAAAGGGTATAGCTTGAAATTTAAGATTTGAAGTGTTGCTGTAGCACAACTGAATCCAAACTCTAACCTGTAATTTGGCACTAGTTTCATTGTGTAGTAATTTAATTTCAATTCCATTATCAGCTTCTTAGACTCAAAGTGATTATTCCTTTCTTTGGCTAGGCAATGCACTTCTTGAATATTGCAAACCACTTTAGAGTCCAAGAAAGTGCTTTGAGTACCCCTTGCTGATACCAGTGGTGTTGGGAGGCAGCTCTGTTATAAACGAGAGTGGTGGAACATTGGAGCAGGTTTCTCAAAGAGGTGGTAGATGCCCCATTCCTGGAACTATCCAAGGCCAGGTTGTTTGGAACTCTGAGCAGTCTGATCTAGTTGACAGATGACTGATTCAAGATGAAGACAAGATGAGTTTTAAAGGTCCCTTCCAAACAAAACAATTCTGTGATTCAGTGAAATGGTACCGTCCTTTTTTTTTTTATCCAGAAATACAATGGGATGTTAAAATGTGTTTGATACTAAACACACAGTGGGAAGAAGGTTCAGGACACACAATACTCTGGAATCAGGTTGATCAGGTTGGATACAGTCCACTGAGACTTTTTTTGTTGCATGTACTCTGGCAACAGACTATAAGCACTTAGGGAACCTATACTGCAGCAGACCCCGTGAATTCAGCGTTAATAACATCCTTGTGCAACAGGATTTCAAGTTCATCTTTTGAATTAGGGATTTGGACACAGTTATGCAACTCTGTAAGCACCAACTTTCAGGACTTACCTCTTGTCAGTGCACTTATTCATAACACCAGCTGCAGGAAGCAGTTTATTTTCAGCCAGACTTGAGAGAAACAGATTATCTGAACATAATGTACTTTCTTATAAGCTTATTTATCTGTGTTTCTATTAGTTTATATTGCTTCCTGATAAGCTGATTCCTGTGGCTCATTCCTTAAGTCTGCTCACAGGTTAAAGAGCCTGCGGAGATAGCTGGAGATGACTGCTTCTAAGTGGCAGAAGCCTGAGATGCTGCACTGCTTTGTACTAAAATGCCCCTGGGACTCAAACTTTTGTGCCAGCAGTAAATGAGCCGTTCTTCCATTCTATACAGTGTCATGGTCAGCAGTAAAACTGAGGGAGTTCGGCCTGGGGGTGGCAGCCCCTGCTCAGGGACTGGCTATGCATTGGTCAGGGAGTGGTAAGCAATGGGATTCTGCATTACTTGTTTTGTGTATTCTTTTATAATAATTATAAATATTATAATAAATAATTATAAATATATTTTCTGTCCCATGAAAATGTGTGTATCTCAACCCACAAATCTAATTTTTTTTCCCCTGATTCTCTCCCCCATCCCACATGGTGGGGACTGAGCAAACATCTGCATGGTGCTCAGCTGCCTGCTGGGTTAAGCCATAACAAAAACCTAAGACCTTCCTTCTTCTGGTCTTATAATTACTTTGTCAAGTCCAGGGGCCTCTCCCCTCTCTAGTGGGATTTATTTCACCCTGCTGTAGAATGATAGATGCATGCTAATATGATGGTTTTCTTCTCCCAGTTCAGTTTTAGCTAATAGATTGCTTATAGGAATCTGTGTGAAAACCTGGCTACTGGTCATTGTATCGCATCTAACTTCCTGATCATTGCTGATGGCATACATTACTCTCTTACATAATATATGACTCCTAAGCAACATTTCTAAAGCTATGACTGATTTCTGCAGTGCTTGTCATAATTTAGTATAAAAGAATTTTAGGTAGTTGAGACTCCATCAAATATAAGATTGATTTCTTTTATTATTTATTCATTATTCTTTTATTATTTATTTATTAAAGTTGCTGGCTAGTAAAAATCACTTTGGAGAAGACCCAAATGACAAAAGACCAACAATAATTAATTAAAGCTCCTAGTCCCAAACTGGAGGCACTATCTTCTTACAATGTGTTTCCAACATTTTCTAAAAAAAAAACCCCAAACCACTAGATCTGTACAAAGGGTATTTGACTTAGTGAGCTGTCTGCTATAGATTGAAAGCAAGCATAGAAAAAGACTGTCAAAATTCATTAAGAATAGGATTATTTTAAATTAACAAAGGTATTCTTCATTCTTCCTACCACTCATTTGCACTTCAGAAATGAAGAGCAAAGGTGTCTTTGAAATGAAAGATCTTCTGTTTAAAAATGAGTATTTTTATAAGGAATATTCCATATAGCAAAAATTTGTCATTAAAGCCACCATTCGCAATGCCTCAGTGTGCTGCCAGAAGTCTCAAAATTGGTTTTGGCTGGGATTAAAATAATTTTCTTCATAGTAGCTAGTATGTGGTTATATTTTGGATTTGTCCTGGAAACAATGATGATAATAGATGTTTTTGTTACTGCTGAGCAGTGCATACACTGTATCATAGTATCACTTAGTTTGGAAAAGACCATCAAGACCATCAACCAAACTATAAACTCAGCACTGCCTAATCCACCACTGTCTCTCAGTGCCACATCTACACTTTGTAATACCTCTAGGGATAGTGATTCAATCACTTGCCTGGATGGCCTGTTCCAGTATTGGATAACCTTTTATTGAAGAAATGTTTCCTAATATCCAGTCTAAACCTTCCCTGGTGCAACTTGAGGCCATTACCTCTTGTCCTGTCACTTGTTACCTGGGTCAAGAGACCAACCCCCACCTGTCCACACTCTCTCCTTTCAGGCAGTTGTGTAGAGCAGTAACATCCTTCTTGAGCCTCCTTTTTCCCAGGCTAAACAACCACAGACCCCTCAGCTGCTCCACATAAAACTTGTGCTTCAGCCCCTTAACCAGATTTATTACCTTTCTATGGACATGCTCCAGCACCTCAATGTCATTCTTGTAGTGAGGGGCCCAAAATTGAACACAGGATTTGAGATGTGGGTTGACCATGGCCGAGTACAGCAGGATGGTCACTTGCCTGGTCCTGTAGTCCTGTGGCCATACTATTTCTGATATAGGCCAGGATGCCTTTGGCATTCTTGGCCACCTGGGCACACTGTTGGATCATGTTCAACTGCTATCCCAGGTCCTTCTCCACTGGGCTGTTTTCCAGCCATTCTGTCTCCAGCCTGTAGCCCTGAATGAGGTTATCCCGACCCAAGTACAGGATCTGGCACTTCATATTGCTGTCTTTGGCCCATTATCCAGCCTATCCAGATTCCTCTGTAGAGCCTTCCCACACTCCAGCAGATCAATACTCTTTCCCAGCCTGGTGTCATCTACAAACTGATGATACCCTTGCACAGATCACAGATAAGGACATTAACAGAACTGGCCCAGCACTGGGGAGCACCACGGTTGACTGGCACCAGGTGGATGTAACCTGTCACTACCACTCTCTAGACACAGCCATCTGGTTTTTTTACCAAGTGAGAAGTGCACCCGTCTAAGCCACAAGTAACCAGTTTCTCCATGAGAATGCTGTCAGAAATTATGTCACAGTCTCTAGTAAAATCTAGTTAGAAAATACCCACAGCCTTTCCCTAATCTTCCAGTCAGGTTTCCCTGTCATAGATGGAGACCCAGTTCATCAAGTCATCCTGCCTTTTACAAACCCACCCTGGCTGTGCCTGATCCCCTGATTGTCCTGTCTGTGCCATGTGATGGCATTCAGGATGATGTGCTCCAGGACCTTCCCTGGCACTGAGGTCAGGCTGACAGTAATTCCTGGGATCCTCCTTCCAACCCTTCTTGTAGATGAGTGTTGCATTTGCTAACTTCCTGTCACCTGGGACATTTCTGGTTAGCTAAGACTGCTAGTAAATAATGCCAGGGTTCATGGGTTCAATCCCCAAATGGCCATTCACCTAAAGAGCTGATGATCCTTCTGCATGTCTTCCAACTCAGACTATGGTGTGATTCTCTAAATGATGGAAAGTGGCTTGGTGAGCTCTCCCAGGATCCCTTGGGTGCATCCCATCTGGGCCCATAGACTTGTGCTGCTGTTTAGCAGATTAGGCAGGGGGAAGACAGAAGAAGTGGGGGATGTTCAGAGTGATGGAGTTTGTTTTCCCAAGTTTCCACAAACATGATGGAGCCCTGCTTTCCTGGAGACGGCTGAACGCTTGCCTGCTCATAGGAAGTAGTGAATGCATCCCTTGTTTTGGTGAACTTATGTGGATGGCTTTAACATGATCTGTTAAACTGTCTTTATCTCAACCCACAAGTTTTCTTGATTTTCCTCTTCAGATTCTCTCCCACTACAGGGATGGAGCAAGTGGCTGTTTTAAATTTAGTTTCTGGGGTTAAACTCTGACAGTTGGTCAACAGCATCAAATATACTTTAATTTATATTTTAAGAGGGACATCAAATATATTACCTAACAGACACAGAGAATACTCTAAAAATAAAGCAAAATATTGAAAGTAATGAAGCACAACTAGTAACAGTAGCTCATCATATATTTGTTTCACATTGATTTTTAGTCTGCACAAAAAATTCTGAATCTTTCAAGCTGAACAATCAAATAGAAATTTTAAGAATGGGAATTTGTATATTTATTGTATATTTAGGTACATTTTAAAGTCGGTAAAGGTATTTCAAAGAGAGAGAGAATAAATTTTTTTACAAACTTGCCAGTGTGTTAAAGCTAACCTGCTGGGAATTACTTTTGGTAGCTTGTGATAACAGATATAAATTATAAGCTTCATGGTTATAAACAACATGTACATGGATGTGTTGCGTCTTCTATGCAGTAGAGAAATCTTCTTTGCACTTCTGCATGTGTATATATGAAATGTTTTGGATTTTGTAACTGTAAAAAGCCATTTTGCCATTTAAAGTCGGTATCACTAAGCCTCAACCAGCAAGATTATGACTCTCCAATCCACATTAATAATTCAGTGCAAAATATCTTCACAAAGCTTGTAGCCCTGTCAGAGATATAAAGTGTTTATATTTCTGGATACATTACATTAAAAGCAAAAAGCATTTGCATGCTGCGAGCATTTGCAAATCTAGTCATGGTGGATGTGTTATGAAACAAGGACTGTAATTTTGAACCCAACCCCGCATTATCACTCATGTTGATTTCTGTGGACAGTACTGCCTTGTAACAGGCAACTCATGATAAAACTACCCTGTCTGGATAGGTTAAGGGTGAGGATAAGTGATAAAACCTGAATCCCAAACCATATTCACTTCTAACCTCTATATGGGGTATGAGGCTCACCAAAAACACCCTCTTGTTAAAGCATATTTTTGGGTTTGTGTTTCATTCAGTCCTTCTGTTTTTCTTACATCTCTAGTGTGCCCTGCCTGACTCTTAGGGTGACAAGAGGTGCGTGCAAATGGGTTTCTACTGAAATCTGCTTTAGTCAGAATGACTAATGAAAGATGGCCTAGCTACTGTTTGTCAAACCCATGCATGTCATATTTGCAACACAATCAGCCTTTTAAAAATAGAGGCTTATGTGATCAAGTCTTCCTTTGAACTTTTGGATTCTTGTCAGAAGCACAAAGCTTTGTCATGCTGTTGCAAAAAATCATATTTTAATAACTGTTAAAACCTTTGAACATTAAGTTTAATAGTAACACTTGCAAGAATTAATACTTTCATTGAGTGTCAGTGCTAAACCTGTTAGACGATCACCACCTGCTACTGAAGCTGGGGCTGGGGTTTGCCTCAGAACAGGGGCTGATTGCAACAAACACTGAACAGATGTAATCACTAACAGTATTCTTGTTCCAGAGCCTAAAGTTCAAAAACACAGGCCTGAAGAGGAGTGGGGAAATGGGGCAGAATGTGCCACCTGTGCTATCAAGGGTTTCTTTCCCATCTCTTGAGAGTTGCTACTTTTTTCAGGAATGGGGATCTGTCTCAGGATTCACCACTGGTAGGCAAGGATTAGGCAAATTTAAAGACAACTAAAAGAGAAGGTGTGCTGCAAATAGACTGGAGGAGAAGTGGGAAGCACACGTAGGCTGAAGCTATGAGGAAATGGTGAGCATTAATGGAATGGGAGGGCAAAAAGGGCAGGGAACTGAGAGGCAACCCATCCTACCTGCTGCATGGTTAGCCCCACCAATTCATCGTGACACCTATGTGTGTTTCTGCTCAAGCTTCTTGCATGACCTGTCCTGCTGGCTCAGGAGTCTTCTCAATCTGCTGATGTGGATTTGTTTAGAATTGTTTGCCCTCATAAGGGAATGATTATGGCATATTGGCTGTACAGTCCTTGAAGTGGTTGACCACAATGGACCGGAGGGTGTACAGGGTTATTATGACTCTGCCAGGGCCGTGTCCTTCCCACTGCACCCTGCAGAGGTGTGAGGGGCTGCTTCCCTGTCTACTCTCACATTCCCTCCCTGCAGTGCTTCTCCTCAGCTGCTAAAGTGGCACTAAGCACCTATAGTTGCTCTTAGTCATAGTCCTGGCAATACTGGGGGACATGCAGCAAGCCATCAAGCAGGGACAGCCTTCTCAGAGATTCTTCTTCTAAGAATTTATTTAGGAATAAACCCCAAGTCTCATAGTAATGTCTTTATGATCCTACTTCAGAGCTGGAGTTAGTCTTTTGAGGCATTTTCTCTTCTTTGAATCAAGAGATTCCTTCCACTTAACCCACCAAAACTGTGTTTTTATGCTTGCTTTTGCTACAACTGGAGTATAATTGCTGAGGGGTTCTGTATGTAAAGTACTAATTTTGACCTTTTTTTTTTTTCCCCTGAGTGAAAGATTGCCACAAACCAAATGTCCAAACAATTCACAATGACATCTTTAATTCTGCTGAGAAATTTGGCCATTTTCATTACTAAAAACAACCATCTATGTGTAAAACAGAATACCAGGTACCAGTGAAGAAACATTTTCCTTTTCTTGAGCATAGTTTGGTTTTTGTGGTTTTGTTTGCAGTTCTTATTGTTGTTTGTTTTTTTATTTGGTTGTTTTTGTTTTTTTTAACAGGAATAAACTAACAGTTATAATCTTGACTTTTGCTCTGTGTGCCCTAGCAGCTTTTTATAACTGATGGTTTCAAAGAGCTATACAATAAGTGGAATTTCTGTAAGTAACTGTAAGAATGTTCTGACTTAAAGTTTCCATTATAGTCAACAAAGCCAAAAATCAAATTGTTTACAGTTAGTAAGCAACAGCATCAGAGTTCTGATCCTGTATATCATTTCAGACCAACCAGTTAGACAGAGAGTGAAGAACTGTGTGCACACATTAGGATGTCTCTACAATGAGTAAAACGGTATTTTATTATCCTATGATGCAACATGCAAAAGAATATAACAGGGTGAACTAAACTTTGCATATAATGAATAAACAAGAAGGGTTACGTCAGTCCTAAACCTGTAACAAGTTTAATCTGGGCAATGAGTTAATAGTGCCTTTGCTAACACAGAAGCACAAAGGCGAGGCTGTGCCTGTGCTGACCTCAGTGCAATCATGTAATGGCTGTAGCATTCATTTCCACTAGTGCTTTCGGTGTCAGCAGAGGATCAAAGAGAATCCGGCTTTCTGCTGGCAAAAGTTCTGCCTGAGAGCAATACCTCTCCCTTCCAAGACCTATCCTGCACCTTTCACATACACTGCATTATGTTGGTTCTTACTATTCTGCATGCTTCCTGTAACATGATTCCAAACTACTCAACTCTTTAATATAATATCCAATCATGCCCATAAGCTCTGACTCATAGTTTTCAATAATTTATATCTAAGGCTACTACAAGGAAGGGATACCCTCTCCTGCTTGTACAGCAGACCAAGGCAGAGACAAAAAGAACTAGCTCACAGCTTTCTACAGCATTAGTCTGTGTATTTTATACCAGCCTTGTCAGCAAAGCTTTGTCAAAGCAGTTAACTGTAAGCTGTGCCTTGGGATAGTCTTGTTATTGTTAGCCAAGGGCGGTGTGACAGGGTTCTGAACTGGAAATTGTGGCTTCATGTCAAAATTCCATGAAATCTCCAGCTTTTACCTCAGAAATAGAGTTAACAGTAAAATCTAGTTAGTTTTTTAGAAATTATACTAATCTTCCAAAACAAAAACTTTCATACTGACACTGAGCGGCTTGAATGCCTCTCACTATCTAAAGACTCTGGTCAGCCTTTATGGCAGATTAAGTAAGCCTTTTATTGGAAACTGGTACAACCCCAATAATCAGTGATCAGCCCCATGCTACATATAGTGTGCAAACAAAGCACATTCTAAATCAGTGCTGTCTCCATGTATGTGTTACTTCCAAAGGGCTAGTCTTCAAAAATCAGGACGAAGAAAAGACAGAAATCAATTGTGAGGGACCATGTTTTATATAAAAGTGTGAGTGGAAATTCAGTCTTCAAGACACATTTATTGTAAGAACAGAAAGCTGCATTCTGTCATCTGTTGTGATGGGGAAAGCTAGTCTTGTTTCAATAAGGGATTGCAAACAATTACTTGACATAAAAAAATATATGAAAATGGTGAGGGAACTATAGCAATCAATATAAATAAACTGCTCTGTAAATTGATAGCAGGTATCTAGGAATATGAAGGAAAATCTATAGCAGATATTTTCTACATATACTTGCAATAAAGAAATCATAGTGAGGGCATAGGTTCTCCTAAATTGCAATGCATAAGCTGTTAAAATAATTTTACAAAAGGTATTTGAGGCAGGGTTTTTCTTTGGTTGTTGGGGTTTTTTTAAGTGATGTCAGAAGATCAGCCAAGAACACTCCTCCACTTGATAGCAACTGTTCTTTTTTTGTCAGCAGTGTTTTGTTCATCTGGAAGGAAATGTTTAAGGTGTAACTTATTTGGCAATTAGTTCTGGTAAAGTCATTGGCTGGCTGAAAGGTGTACTATTTCACCTGGGGATGTCATACACTATATACCTGTCCCAATCATGAACAGAGAGTCAAGGGCAAATGCACTTTTATAGTGTTATAGAAATATAGGCCCGGTAGCCAGGGCTATGTGTTTAAATTAAACAAAAATTTCTAATATATAAAACGGGGAGTACATTAACATGCTATATTTCAGTTATATTTTTTTTTTTCATTTTTCATTCCTTTTTTTTTCCATAAAATTTATTTTATAATTTCCTACATATTTTATTTCAGTTCCACTTTGTAAGTTAAAATCTTTACAGTTCAGTTTGGGCTGAAGTTTGTTCTGTGTAGTTTCCCATTTCACTGACATCCCACTAGAAGCATTTCAAACAATCTAATGAGAGTCTGCCTTACCAGTTTCTGGATGTAGGTCCATCCTAGCATGCAGTTTTATTTTGGTATTGGACTTAGACTGGAGGTCATTTAATGGCTGTAAGTAGAAAAATTCATTGCAAGTAGCATGACAGGAAAAAAATAATACAAAACGACACAACAAGTAACATAAAAATCCCAACAAAATCCAACAGCAAAACAACAATCAAAGCAAACAAAAAATCACAACAAGCACATTCCTTTGGCTATGATGTTTTTGGTTTAAGTATATGGTTATAGTCTATCTGACAAAGCAGTTGTTTACGGGAATGGCTTTCACACGGGAGAATGGGCAGCTCTCTCTATCCCCGGTGCCCAGCCCATACCGCTCCTTTGGCTCGTGGTACTTTGCACTGGGAGCTGTGGCCAGGAGAGCTCGGCGTGCTGCACGAGTATCGTACACAAAGTGCGAGGTGCGATTAATACGAGGTAAAGCTGAGCTTGAATCGGAAAACTCTAGGGGAGAGAGATTTCCGTGAAGTATTTCACACAGCACGCCTCAACAGAAGCGTGCACTTGTTGCTGCTGTCCACAAACTCATCTCCCAGCGCTTCGGGAAACTTCTTCCTCAGGGAAACTCCTCCCCGCGGCGGCAGCGGTGCCCGGCTCAGCCGCGGCCGGACCGGCCCTGGGCAGGCGGGGCGGGAGGCGGGCGGAGCAGATCGGCCGGGCCGGGCCGGGCCGGGCCGAGCGGGCCCAGAGCGCAGTGCCCGGAGGCTGCGCTGCCCGGCACCGCTCCGCCCGGCACCGCCCTGCCCTCCGCGCCGGGCACTGTCGGCGGCATGGCCGGCGAGCCGCTCTCCTTCCAAGCCTTCCTCGCCGCCCGCCCCGCCGGCTGTCAGTACGGCTACGGGCACGGGCACGGGCTCGGCGCCCTGCGAGACCGCGAGTTCCCCCGGCTGCGAGGTACGGCGGGCGGGCCGGGGGCGGGCCGGGGGCGGGGGAGGCCGGGCCATTCCCGGGCGGGAAGGGCTGGTGCGGGGAGCGGGGGCGGGCACGGGCACGCGGGCACGGGCATACGGGCACACGCACACGGGCACGGGCACGCGCACGCCAGCTGGGAGCGCTGGGCTCGGCTCGCTGCCGCGATTTCTGCGGCACGGTCCGGGCACGAGAGGCAGCTCTCCTTCTCCTCCTTCTCCTCCTTCTCCTCCTTCTCCTCCTTCTCCTCCTTCTCCTCCTTCTCCTCCTTCTCCTCCTTCTCCTCCTTCTCCTCCTTCTCCTCCTTCTCCTCCTTCTCCTCCTTCTCCTCCTTCTCCTCCTTCTCCTCCTTCTCCTCCTTCTCCTCCTTCTCCTCCTTCTCCTCCCTCCGGCACAAATGCCTCAAAGGTGCCATGGATTCAGCGACAGGATTTCGATATGGATATGAAGACGGGGGTTGGGAGGGGAAGGAGAGATGTTATAATAGTAAACCAGCCCATTTCTAGTGAAACCTTACAGTTAGACAGGTGTTTGTGAACTATTTTTGTAGGTTTTACCACCCCCCCTAGCATTAAACTTCCTTGTGCATGCTGCTTGAAATATAATCGTGATGGTTATATGATTATATGACAATAATTTGTCCTGTTTCAAGAAGTATCAATGCCCATGATATTGGCACTTCAAAATTCTTACAGCAAAAGGCCCCAGGTAGAGAGCGGTGTACATATTGCCAGTTTGTATGCCCCATAACTGTTTCTTAGGCCACTCTTTCTCTTGAGAAGTTTGTGTTACTGGTGGGTTTTTTTTTGGTTTTTTTTTTTGTTTGTTTTTGGGATTTTTTTGTAATTTAGCGGAATTTTGGTGATTGAATATAAGAGCGGGCTTTCTTATGCACAGGTGTTTAGATTGAATGGAGTTATACTTGGCCTCTAGAGGTACATGAAAAAATCTTAAACAGCGCTTTAAAGAACTTGAAAATTTAGGAAGTCAATGTCACAGTTTTGTTAGACAGATATCAGACATAGTAGTTGCATTAGTGAAAGTTTGAACATGAGAAGTTGCTTGTCTGAAATTTAGGTTTAAATTCTGAAAAGTGCCTATTTTGTAACTGAAACATTGTTTAGGCCTTTAAGCAGATGAATTTTTAAAATTCCTGAGAATCTGGCTCATTTCTCAGAGGCTCCCCAGTTTTGAAATAAAGTGTATCTGCTAGTGAATGATGTCTGGTTCCCAAAGAGAGGGTATTGCAAAGGCAGAGCATTAGGAGTTTTCCTCTATTTGCTAAAGTTTTTGCTAATGTTGTCTTCTGAGTTGTGCAGCCTGCTGATAAAAGATGTAGATAACTTAGAATGTTTCTAGAAAGAGATGAACAAATACAGGGTATAAAATAGGGTCTTTAATGATGTTAGCTAATTGAAATTACATAATCATCTATGGTAAGGTGACCTAGGTTGCAAATTCCTTCTGTCTTTTGATTTCCCCCTTGGAATTTTAACATGTTATCTAATTCATGAATTGTCATCCATTCATCTTGCAAGTTTGTGTCACCTCTGTGAGGAAACTCAATGTCTGTGAGGAAATGTAACTGATTTCTATGCATTCACATGGTATCCTGTCTGGGACTTCTTGTCCCAGCGACACATTTCTGGTCAGGAACTGGTGCCTTCAAGTGGTACCAGCAGTGCCAACTGAAAGGTGCCCAGGGGCAGATTCCTAGGCATAGTGTCCCCTGCCTAACACATCTCTTTGTCTCAAAGATGACTAATTGGACTAGACCAGGACAGGCTCCAGGAACCAGCTGACAGCAGAGCAATGTGGACAAGAAGCAAACTGCTTTTATTTATTTCTTGGCCTCCTTTTATTTAGCCGTGTTTCCCCACTTGCCAAAGGTCTCAACACACTAATGCTGATGTAATGAAAAGTCTTTTAAAGCTCTCAATTTTGTTGCCTTGCAGAAACAAGGCAAAGGAAGGGTGGCTAATGTACAGATTGGTGGCAGCAATATTATTATTATTGTTATTATTATTATTAATAATATTAATAATAATAATAATAATAGCAATTATAATAAGAAAGGAACCTTCCCAAGTGACCTACAAAAAATTAGCATTTACCTACTCAAGCATTTTCAGTGGCCTGCCAGAACATTCAGGTTGCAGGATGAGGTAGAATTTTTACATCTCTAGTGGCCTTGGATCAGCTCTCTGGGTAAGTCCTGATTGTACAAACAGTGATTCACTATAGGAACTCCACGTGTTCATGGTGCTGATCTCTGTTGTGTGTCTCTTTACTGCACAAAGCTTCTGCAGTTTTATGCCTTCTAGCAATCTTAACTAGTTCCATGGGCAAAAGAGAACAGGTGCTATGTTAGGGAGTTAACAGTAACCATAGAATCATAGAATGGTTTGTGTTGGAAGAGACCTTAAAGACCATCTAGTTCCAAACCCCCGCCGTGGACAGACACCTTCCATTAGACCAGGTCACTCAAAGCCCCACCCAGGCTGGCCCTGAACACCTCCAGGGATGAGGAGTCCACATAATCTCTAGGAAATCTGTTTCAGTCCTTCACTCCCCTTATAGTAAAGAATTGCTTCCAAAACAGCTAATGTAAACCTACTCTCTTCCAGTTTCAATCTATTCCCCCTTGTTCTGTGAGAACATGCCTTTATCCTAAAAGTGCATGGTCTCTCCACTTCTCCTATAAGCATCCTTTAGGTACTGGAAGGTTCTACAAGGTCTCCCTGGAGCCTTCTCTTCTCCAGGCTAAACAGCCTCTCACTCTCAGCCTGTGCCCTGTTTATTTGGAGCATACCTTAAAGATATTTCCCTCATTAAAGCTGGTTAAAAATCCACATTTTGCTGCTCACTTTTTATGTGAACAGAATTTTTGTAGTTCCCATCTAGATACCCATGGATTACGCCTAATGTGTGATTTAGGAAGTGTCATTTTTAATGAGCATCATGTGTAAATAATTATTGCATATCAATGTACTCACTTTTTCCTGAATACTGATATTTTGTGGCATCCACTAAGGACATACTGTGCAAATGGTGTTCCCTGGGGAAGGCAGAAATCTTTTCTTTGTTACAGACCATTGTTTACATGGTGCTGGTGCTTCTCTTGTAGCTTTTGTGTGAATAGTTGCACAGGTGGCTGTTGAGCAGAAGGTGCTAAAGATGTCTGGAGGGAGCACTAGCTTAGCTACCAGGCATACTGTGAAGCCAGAATTTCTCAAAGGTGGTCCACCTGTGATTGTATCGAGTCTTGGGGCGTTACACTCTTAGCTTCATCAGAAGGAAAGTAAGGTTCATACTCTGTGTTGGGGATTTCCCCTTCAGGTTTTTTGAAGAGATAAAAAAGAACTACTTTGCTTCCTTAAATCAGCAGGGGTCTGTCTGTTTGGGCACAAAAGCCTTAAATTTTCCCTTCTAAGCCAAAGTTTATCTTCACTTCTGTAATTCAAAGGCTGTTAGCTGATGACTAGAGCAGCCCTTTCTAAAAATATATGTGGAGTCTGTGAAACAGATCACTGTTTCACAGGCAGCAGTGTATGTGCGATATGTGACCTTGACTTTAATCTTGTGAGCAGTATACCCTTATCTGCAGTGTAGGATTTTAAACTGTGCTTTAGAAACGGATAAAGAAATCAGCAGGAGTTTATAGGTTCTGTTGTTAAGTAATGGGGATGAATATGTTTCTGTGATGTTTATCATAGCAAGGAAAACATCAGCTTCAGTTTGTACGATGGTTTTAAAAAAGAAAAACGTGACATGTGATTTGGGTACAGCATTTAAACACAAGATACCTTTCCATTTTAAGTTGTGTGCCAGTATTCTCATCTAATATAGCTGTGGTAGTTCAATGGGAGCTTTCCAAGAGCATGAAGTAGTAGATATCCATCCTCCAAATAAAAAGCAGCATGTATTCGGAATTGGGTATTCTTTAAGGGCTACTGACTATTTGAAGATAGTCTTTAGGTGAGCTTGAGATGGACTGTCTCATTTAATGTTAAATTGGTCACTGTCCTGTACTTCAACATCATGCCTTACCTTAGTAGTATGAACATTTGTGATATGTATGATTACAAACAACTAACAATAATAATGAAATCTGTCTGTTAAACGAAAAGGAAAGGCAAGCTGAGCTTTGAGTAACAGAGTTGACCTTTGTTTCTTTGAAACTGAAATGATGTCCCATGAATTGGTCACCTGTACGAGGGCCTATTGTATCGTTCAGTTAAGGAAGAGCTGGGTCTTGGATCTGACCTTACACAAAAATAAGTCTTTTTTACTCATATTACTGGTAATTATTTGTGTGGTGACTTTTCCTGTGAGTAGGAGAATGTGACATGCAGATCTCCTCTGCGTGCTGCAGTTAAGTCCTGTCCTCAGCAGCTTGGTTAGCAAAGTTCATCTCTGTCCTCTGAGAACAGAAGAGCCAATCTGTTTTGTCACCTTCGGGGTAATCTAATTTTTTTGGCTGAACTTCAGAAATAAGAAATATATTCTGGTGTGTCAACTCAGAGTAATTTTGTTGATAGGTAGCTGATACTCACACTTTATGAAACTTGTGAAGATGAGTGGACTGTGAGCCTCAAGAGTCGTGCTCACCTCTTGATTGCGAATTTAGACTTCCTTGTCAACCAGAAATTCTACCAGTCTTGTGCTTGAGGCTTTTTCTTTATTTGGGGGGGAGAAAGAAAAATTTTTGCATCCTAAAATGATTGCTTTTGGAGTGGTTGGTATGCTTTTTGTTGTGCTTTTTATAAGATCATTCTGTTCAGTCTGGTAGCTATCTTCTTTATGTGTACATGTTACTCTGATTTCTTAACTATTAGTAATTTTTATCTGTGGATGAATCTTTTAATCTCATTTTTTCTTATTCTTGAAGACTAAGTGACCGAGTTTTCAGCATATCTTTGAATTCTTTGAGCAGTATTGGTCTCTGACCAAGTAGGCAAATCTGATCTTATTTTTTAGAAACCAATTTGATAGCGAGGGATAAGTTTATTAGATTAGTTTTTGCAGAAGACTGTCATAAAGCAGAAACAAGGCATGTGCTATTTTATAGTAGGATGCAGTGCTTACTGTGAAATCCCTGAAGCACACCCACCCATTGCTAACCAGAGCTGAGACAGCTTCTCCTGGAAAGGACAAATTATTTCTCCCACAAGCAGAGACTGGCATATGTTGATGTTAATCCAGTGCTTGCCTCTCCCACACAAAGGCAGCAAAAGCAATGTGTAGGGGAAGGATGAGGTTGCTTTTCATTGTCTTGTTGGAAGATCCTGTGTAGTCTAGAAGATCTACTAATTGTGCTGGAGAATAAGTCTTACTGTTTCCTTATCTCTAGCTCATCCTGAACAGAAAAAAAATCTTCCAAACTTTTCCATTTGGTGTTTAAAGCTGAGAACTCCTCTTTCTGTCACTGTCCAGGCCTTTTCACTCTCCTCAGTGGCTGTGAGATCTATGGTAACCTACTCCTGTTCTCTGTAGCCTCTCCACGAGAATGTGATTTGATTATGTGAAACGCCTATTTATTTTAATTTGGAGGGGAAAAGAAAGCAAAAGAAATTATCATTATTGAAGGAAGCTGCTGTTGGACAGTCTGAAATGCTAGAACACCTCTGGGAAGATGCGTTTAGTGGGTGGAGAAGGTATTGTAAAAAGAAGCTGTGGTATGAGAGGTGTAACCACACAACTAATGACAATAGTTTTGTAAAAATAAAACATAAATATGTCATGTAAAGCCTTAACATTTCCTGGTGATTTCAAGTCAGCAGGTGTTATCTACATAAGCTCTTATGTAAAGAATTGCTATCAAAAAGGAAGCATGTGTTGAGCATAAAGCATATTTAGTCCCAAATGCAGTAACAATAGCTGTGTGTTAGTTTGAGATGTTTTCCTCTGCCTACATAGAAGTAACAAGTAGTGTTAAGGAATTCCTTATGTTGCATCTCAGGGTTCAGAAGATGGTCTACTCTGTGCAGGACTGATCTTTCAGTTGCTGATAATGATAGACATGGATCTAAATGAAGAGTAGTCAATGACAATATTGTAATATTTCAGTATGGAAGACAGTTTTAGTTATTTTGAAGTTTAGTTAGTGGAAAAAAAAAAAGAAATATGGAGCAGGAAAGCTAAGTCCCAAACCCTATAAACCTGATACAGCTTATATGAACTCCAAATACTCAGTGGTGTTTTAGAAATTAATAGTTAATCAGTTGGAACTAGATTCTTTACGAGAAGAAATAACCATATATAGACATTAGATTTTTAAAATCAATATGTAGATGTAAAAAAAATACTAGATTTGGGAAGATAATTTAGGGAACTCCACAGATGCTGCAGGGTATCAGTTACCCATTTTTTTTTAAATTGCACTTTTAATTAAAAGATACATTATCTCTAAAATTAATGCCTGTACAAGATATTAGTATTCAAAAGTATTGAAACAGGCAGATGTTCTAGTTAGAAAAGCACAAGATGCTTTTTATCTCTTATTCAAAAATTGGAAAAGCACCAAAGTATTTTTCCTACAAAATGCCATATCAGTGGTACTTTCTTCCTTCTGTTGCCTTTGTGTCCTCTTAGATTCTTTTGTCTGTTCTCTTGAGTTGTTGTGATGTTGCTATACGTGACGTGTATTGATTTCTTCCCAGCCTATTTCTATATGTTTCTGTGTGATCATGGATTTTTTTTTTTTTAGTGTTAAATATCCAATTATGAATTCAAGAGTCTATGTATGTTTCCAGCAGAGGTGATCTGCTTCTGGTGTTCCTGCACTTGTGCTGGAATTTCCTCTGCCAAATCAGAACATGGAATCTGATGCCCTTGAAGTTTCCATTAGCTATTAGGGTAGCAATTCCTATTTCTCACTGCTTTTTAGAATTCAGGGGTGCTCCCTGTGTAAGGACAAATGGAGAGGTGAGAGGTCAGTTTTTGTTGATCAGCTTGATCCATTGCACGCCTGGTATCAGAGAGATGCTGCAGAGGCATTGCTAGATATGAAAAGACTGCCGTTGAATTCAGGAAGGCTGTACTGCAGAACACAGCGCAGTAAAAAGCACTGATATGGGAGATTGATAAACGTGTGGACGCACAATATGTTTGGAGAACAGGAAGCCAATAGGATGCTTAACTTGGAGAGGATATTTAGAAAGTAGGATGAGCTTCCAAATGTCTCAGGCTTTTTATAAGTCATCGTGGCCTAAGCCATCGATGCAGATGTCTTCCTCTGCGTGATACTAAAGTACTTGTAAGGTGGGCTTTTTAATTTTTTTTTTTTTTTACTTCCCTGAATTTAAGAAGGAGACTGAAAAAAAATAAAATTATTTTTAGGAATGTGTCAGCTTGGGGTTGGTACTGTTATTTTCTCTTCCTAAGTTAATAATGCTGTTAGTGTTACCATGTCTGCATATTGAGAAGCACTGACTGGTTCCTGTCACATTTGGTAGAAGGGAATTTGTTTTGAGGAGGCATTAGGAAAAAGACTGAAGGTGTGGGAGAGGGATGTCAGAGAGAAATAGGTATAGTAGAGCAGAGAGGTGTAAAGACAGGCCACAAAGTGCTCAAAAGTCAGTCTTAATTAGTTTAATTGCTAGTGAGTCAAATTTTTAGGCTCTTAGCAGTATTTGTGTCAGCCCAGATAGATCCTGTGCCTTCTTCCTGTGCTTTTTCCCTTTCACCTTCTGCTCTGCTGTAATGAAGTGATGGTCTGTGAGATACCTGTGGTGGGGATGTGACCCCAGATAGGCAGCTCTTGTTAGAGTGGCATGCAGGAAAGTGTGAAGTCACTCTTTTCCCCCCCAGTATGTGAAATATGTGTATTAAATTGAAAGGCAAGACTTGAGAAATCTTTCTGTCCACAGTATTTTATTTCTCCTTCTTGCTTTCAGCGTTGTCCTGACTCACTCATGGTTTCTTGTGGCAGCCATGGGGGAATATGGCTTTCACATGAGGAGTAAAAAACAGATGTTTCTGTGCTCATTCAGATTAGTCCCAGGAGCACCAGGATCTAAAATGCATTTAAAAGAAAGCTAAGAACATGACTGGACAGGGTTTTTGTCACTTACGGTCTTCTTAAAAGAGGGAGATGTCATCACAAGGATGTGATATTTTGGTGACATCGTTAGCTGTGAAGGATGATTACACAACTAAGCTTATTTCTTCTGCCAATATGCAGAATAATGTTCCAAATTAAAATTTGGAAAGATGACAGGAAGCTTATTTGAAGAAATATTCATTAATTAAATTAATGGTGTGTGAATTAATTTCATTAATGCACAATTAAACACCAAATATCACTGTGTGTACCCCTTTGCAAACTTATGAACAGGTCAGGTGAAGTTACACAGTCATCAGAAAGTTTCTCCTGTAATTTCTTCTGGAGGAAGAAATTGAAGCCCAGTATTTTCCACATGTTTATGTTCACACCACACAGCACATTAAAGATGTCACAATTCAGTAATTAAGAACTGATGGTATCAGGATTCCAGTGTATGCTACCTTTCTTTTGAAAAAAGGACTTTGTGTTGCTGTTGAGTAATACACCCTGTTCATCTGCTGTGCCATTCGTTTCCCAATTTACTGAGGACTGTAGCTTATTAAATGTGTCTCAGAGTTGCATTTTTATTATTTGTATGCCTGCTTATAATTTCTTTTAATGTTAAGCAGTTCGAATTTTCAAAAAGCAAAATGTTACTTGGCTTCTCTGGCGGTATGCAACTTTCTTTAAATCTGTCATCGACTTTGATTCTTCATACACTAGGAAAATATTTGTTACATATTTAATCAATTTAGATGTGTGTAAGCCCAGTGAACAGAGTGGCATTTCTTTTTGTAATACCATGTCCAATCTCAGCTGTGATGGACAATTTGCTTTGATAATACACCTTGCCTTCTCATGAGACTGGATAAAAAAAGATAAATGAAAGTGGATCCCTAGCAAGAATTCCCTACCTGGCAGACTGAATGGCCCAGAATTAAAGACTGCATGAAAAATAAGCTTTTGCCATCCACAGACGTGTTGCTTTCTCCTCCCCACACACATAAACTCACTAGTATTGCTTCGCTGGGAAGCTGACCCAACTAATGTTCAGAAAAAACTCTATATATGTTATTGCACTATATTGTTGGTCATAGAGTTTGTGTTCACAACAAATGAAGCATTTGATGGATGAGTAAAATCCCGAAGAATGCAAATACCTCAGAAGTAATGTATTTTTGGCAAGCATTGGAATGGGTGCTCAGGGAGGTGGTGGAGTCATCATCCCTGGAGGTGTTCAAGAAACAGCTGGATGTGGCACAGTGCTGTGCTTCAGTTGACAAAGTGGGGATTGGTCATGGTTTGGAGTTGATCACCTAGGAGGTCTTTTCCAACCTTAAAGATTCTATGCTTCTTTGATATCATGGAAGGTTGTCATGAAGTGTAACACTATGATAATGTTCCTCTTTTTACTACCTTAGCATGGATGTTTAGTGGCAGGTACAATGCTGCCAAGGCAACCTGATATCACAAATGTGGGAGGACTGTTTGCCCTTCTAAAAAGGAGCTAATTTAATACCACTATAAGTGTATGGAAATATGTGCCATTTAAATTGATCAGAAGTTACTTGGAAAACTTGGACTAATAAGAAATAAACTAAAAACCATGTAATCTATGATTTGGGTAGCATGAAATTACATGCAAGAGGCATGAAAATGCAAAAATAACCTTTAAGGAATGACTAAAAAGGTGTACTTTTAAGACAGGCTACGGAAATACACTTCTGAGCTGCACTGCAGCTCACTTTCTCTGGGGAGAGAGCAGCCCATGTAACTGGGACCCACAAACTCCATTTAGATTTTTCCATTTCTGGTATGACTTAGGTGCATGTCCTTGACAGATATTTTTCTAGTAATGCAATGAAATGAAGCCCACTTTTTACAAATCATTAGCTCTTTAGTAAACATTTGTTCTGTGAATTGTCCACACTCACCAAGAACAGAAATACAGAAGGGAGAGAAAAGTATGACAGTTGTAAAAGGAAAATCACTTTCTGTGTATATTAAATATTGCCAAAAGCAATCTAAAATTGGAAAGCTGGAGTCTTAGTGAGAATCAGTCTTCCTTCCTTCCTTCCTTCCTTCCTTCCTTCCTTCCTTCCTTCCTTCCTTCCTTCCTTCCTTCCTTCCTTCCTTCCTTCCTTCCTTCCTTCCTTCCTTCCTTCCTTCCTTCCTTCCTTCCTTCCTTCCTTCCTTCCTTCCTTCCTTCCTTCCTTCCTTCCTTCCTTCCTTCCTTCCTTCCTTCCTTCCTTCCTTCCTTCCTTCCTTCCTTCCTTCCTTCCTTCCTTCCTTTCCTTCCTTTCCTTCCTTTCCTTCCTTCCATTCCTTCCTTTCATTCCTCCCTCCCTCCATCTTTGATATAGGTCTTGTTGAAACCACAGTAATAAATCTGAGATTTTTTTTTGATAAATTATTTGTGGATTTTAGTGAAGCTATTCAAAATTCATGCACAGGTGAAACTGTCTAAACTGGAATTTGACTAAAAAGTCATAGCACCAGCAGCTTTATCTGCTCTTGGTCCTCCAGGGTCAGTTTCAGAGTAGGTTAATTTGTCTAATGATCAGAAAATTAATGTTTTGTTTTTCTTCTGCAGAAAGAGTAAGGGTTCTGATTTTGGGTTACATGGAAATTTAGCTTTTCATCAATTAGAATAGCAGCTATTGATGTACTTACAAACAGCTAGTGGCTCTGCAGCATTGAGGAGATTATCATGCTTTGAAGTGGTTCTTCTATGAATGGAACACTGCAACTATAACTCCAGCATAAAGGAAATGTATTCCTTAGGAAGCACCTTTTTTCCTTTCAGATGCTAACAATTTAGAATCTGTTGCTGTTAAATATCTTCCTTGAGAAGGGTTGATTGAGAGTTCAAGTCACTTCAGTTACATTCCTCAAAGCCTCTGTAAAAACACTGGAGAAAGAGGTGGGGCATGAAGAAGGGGGAATGAAGCAGATGCCTGGGTCAAAAATGAAGCTTTAAAATATTCATTATTCCTGTCACAAAGTGCTGTTTCAACAGCTTATTATAAAGTTGAGTTTTAAACTTTCCATTTTCTATTTCTGTAGAGGCCTAAGTATATTTGTTTGGAAAACAGAATTTAAACTGATCTTTAGGCATAAACTAGGGCTTGGAAAGAAATCAAACTTCTGTGAATGAGTAAGAAAGTCATGATGTCATTGTTAGGAGCTGCCTCGTTCAGGTGAAGCTCATCTGCAGAGTGCAGAAAGCATCACTGCAGCACAGGGCTGTGGAACCAGGGCTGCCTTCTAGTGAGCACTGACATGGCCTCAGCTTCTACTGATCCACTGGGAGGGACTGGAGGACAGGAGACAAACCTTTCATGTAGCACTATGGGAAGCCTCCTTGAGATGTAGGCTGTGTAAAAACAAAAAACTAATCCTTCCTCCATCCCCTGCTTTTCAATATCATCTTTCCCAGAGGATGAGGCTACTCCAATGAAATGCTCTTTAGCATTTGCCATCTACTTCTCCCTCTTACATCTCATCCTCTTGGTTGTCCTTAGAAACCTGTAATAGTAAGAGGTTGAGTGCTTCGTGAATGATGAAAAAATATAAATTCTAGTGAGTTACTTCAATACTTTATTTTTGTGAATTTCCTTTTCATCTGGTGTTTTTCAAGAGTTGGAAAAGTCTTCCCCTCTCAGCCCCCCAGTATCAAATCTAAAAACACCGGCTTTTGTTGGAATATTTATATGCTGATTAGCAATAATGAAAGGCAAATCAAGCTTTTTAGCTCATGGATGCTAAAGTTACCCATTAAAAAAAAATTATAAAAACTTTTCCTTTGGATGTGAATTTCACAGTGTGTAATGCTTGTTTGAAGGCACTCAGTATATTCTCCAGGCTTTGCATCGAGCATGATAGTTCCTGAGAGATTAAAGAGCTGTTACCATCAGAACTTTATTCAGTTTTTCTTTCATTTTTGCAAGTACAGAGAATTGTAGGTGTACGTGTAAAGTGTCACAAGGATTACACTGCAATGCTTTCTGGATAAACTTCAGTGCCACTGAAGTGGGGGAAACAGTACCAAATAATCTCCTGACAGCTGTCATGTCTCCAAAAGTGTCTGATCATATCTTCAAATCTGAATGCTGGATGCCTTGTGGGTGCATTCAGCCTCTAGTAGCCATCACTTCTGTTTTCATCCATTCTAGTGAAAGGAATGTGATTAGGCACTAAACTAATCAAATAGCTGTTAATTTACAATGATCTCAATCTTATATGTGAAATGATTTATAATGAGTGGGGTATTCAGGAATTTTGGGGAAACCTGTCTTTGCCTAGTTCCCCCTTCTTCAAATGCTTCCTAAACTTCATATTTAGAGAATGTATTGTGTCTTGAAAAATTACTTGGATTGTTATATGTATTGAAATAGCATGAGAATTTCTCAAATTAGTAAAACTAATATTTATATTATAATTATAAAAATCTTCCAGGTATGAGAGGTGAAGCATGGAAGGGAGTCTCTTGGGTCTTGTATTTTAGTATAAGAGATTCTGTGCATTTGTGGTGTTTGCTTGATGGGTTGGTTTGTTTTATAATCTAGCTACACGACTTGGATCATTGTAGTCACTACATATCTCCTTTTTTTTTTTTTTTTTTTTTGTTTGGTTTGTTCATTTGTTTGGGTGTTCTTTTTTTTGTTTTGGAAGTTTTTTTGTTAGTTGGTTGGTTTGGGTGTTTTGTTTTGTTTTTTACTCTGGGTTGAATTTCCCTAGTTGTTGAACAGAAATAGCTGAATCCAGAGGAGAAGCTTTACTGTTTAGATTCTTAATTAAAGTGAGATATAGCCAGTTGCATATGTTGAGTCTACTTCACTGTACTGTGTATTCCATGTGGAATGACTCAGAAGAAAACAGCAGTCTAGTCTAACATATATAGTCCCTGGATATATGTTGGCTGGGGTTCCTGGTTTCTAGACAGCAGTATATTAGAAAAAATGAAACACTAGAGAAAAGGAGTTATATAGGAAAGAATCTATTCCTATCAAAACTGATTGTTTCTTATTGTCTTTCTACTGAGCAATCATTACAATGGGTATATATACAAATGCAGACAAAAAATATAAATAAATGTATCACTCTCTCTAAATCTGTGAATTTTACTCTCACTGTAGGGAGAACATAAAGCATCATCTTTCATAGCAGTAGGAAGAAAACAGTTTCAGATTAGAAGGGGGAGTAAGGAAAAAAGAGCATAGAGTAGGCATGGGGAAAAATTTGCCCTTAATACTTTCTTCTTGTCCTTCAGAAGGAAATGGGAAAAGAGAAGCCTGTAGTTTGCTCTGTAGTGAAAAATAAAATACTCTGTGAACACTGTGCAATAACTGATCTCACAAGGTTCACTTGGCAAAGTACCAGGTATCTGGTGTCTGTACAAAATATTGAGGAATACTTGCTTTCCATGTGGAAACAAACTTCCTCAAAGCAGTTCTCTTGCATGAAGCCAGCATTCTGTGCAGCTGATTGCCTGGGCTCATTCTCGCTTTACTACTGGGGAGCCATTAATTTTGTTATAGCAGTGGTTATATGACATAATAGGGATCATTTGCATTCCAGTATTTATGGCAGAAGTTTGGAGAAGAGTTTTTGAAAGTAAGTAGATCTGCAATGAAACATGTAGAACCAATTGTTGTATGCACTGAATTAGATGCATTCTTCGAGTTAACGTTGTTTTAGGATATTGTGACCCATATTTTTTCCCATTAGTTGTTTGAATTTTTAATAGTCTAATTTGAAATGTGGTGGGCAGATTGAGATATCATTGAACCAGATTTACAGTAGAGGTCTTACAGTTCTTCAGAAATTGGATCCTTCTTGAGGGAGCTATAACTAAGGACACAAATGAGGGCATGCTAACATACTAATTTTAAAATTAAAATTCTTATTTAACCAGTTTGATTTTTTTGTTCCTTTGCTTAGTGGTATAATCCTTTCCCTTACAGTTTCCAAAGCCCTGAGCCATACTTTGACCTTTTGGTGCTCCACTAGAAGCCTTTACTCACTATTTTAGAATGTGGTGTTGCTGTGTTTAGGTTTTTCATTTTTATGTATCCTGGATGGGTTTTTTTGGTGAAAAATATACATGTGGTTTTGCTAAAAATAAACAGAATTACAACTTAATGTCATCTTAATGAAAATAAGTAGCTTTAGAATGCAAGTTATGGGAGCCAAATGTGCTATTGTTGCCTTAAAAATACTTGCTTTAGGGAAATATGGTAATAAAATGTCTGCAAGCAGAAATTCAACAAAAGGTAGAAATTTTGAGGATATAAAAAGACCTCATTACAGAAGCTCAATACTATTCTGAGTTGTTACCTCTAGTTACAGCCAGTCTGAAGGAAGTATTTGAAAATTAACAGTGCATAAGTTTGCTTTGGAATAATAGCAAATTACTATTACTTTTCCAGTTATGGTAATACTGTTCATTTTTAATTAGATAATTCATTGTCATGAAAAATGCTCACCTCACTTAAAATTCCTCTCCATCCTCACTTCATGTTATGGAATCAGTTCCTGAATTCCTTTGCTTGTGGAGATCTTCATGTGTCACCAGACATCCTCTGCCTGAGTAATGATGAGGGTGTTCACCCATTGGTTTGTACAGCATCTGTAGAAGTGGTCTGTAAAGAAAGAGCAGCCTTTGGCCAGCAACTCCAGCACTTCCATGTGGCTGTGCTAGCTATGGAGGAGGTTCCACATAGGGAATTGCTACCCATACTTGGAATCCAATCCTGTAGTCACTTCTGGAAGCATGTATGCCGTGTTTAGTTTTATCTAGGTAGCATTTTCAAGTACCTTTTGTCAGAAATTGAGTAAGATATGTTGTATGAACCTTGTGTCTGGTCTTGTCATTTATTAAGTTATTATACAGCTTGTGGGCGAAGACCTTGATTTTTAAATACATAATGTTTTCTTAGATGCTTTGAGGCAAAGTGCAATAGCTGGTGTTGGGGAGAGTTGTGAATTTAAACTTAGACTTCAGAGATTAGGGAAACTGGAATATTTGTTTTTCCATGCATAATATTTTACTCATTTTCAAAGCTAACCTAGTGTTAATGAGGCCTTTTGTATTTAGTACTTTGAATAATTTATGATGAAATTATAATTCTCTTTAATTTCTAAAGTCATTAGTATTGAAAGAAGCCCTTTGATTGAGAGAAATTATACTATGATCTAGTGAAGCACAGGTGTGTACTTATAAAACTAGGATGATGTAGTAATTGGTTTATTGCTGGGTCCATTAAAAAACCAAAAAACGAAGAACTGTGAAACTCGTTTTTGTCGCCAAAAATATCCAATGTAAGGTTGCTACCAAAAATGAAATTCTATATACTTATATCTGTAGGGTCACACTGTTACTGGGTTTTTTATGATGGTTAGATATTTGTATCTCTTGGTAGTAATTTAAATGACTAACTTCACAGGTGCCCCAAATACTGCTTGCATTTAAACATAAAGCATTCTGATAAACAAAGATGCAAAGGAGTTGCATTGACTTGCATTGAGCTGAGCAGGATTGGAACTCACTCCCCAGTACTGCAATTCTATAGTGGATGCAAATTTATTCAAATTAGAAATGTGCCTGATTGTCTGCAAAGATACTCTCTGGTGACTGTGGTTAGCATATTTTTATCGAAAGTTGGTTTTGTTTTTGTTGATGATGTTCTCTAGATGTTAATTTTAATAGAAAGCAGATGTGATGGCTTCTAGGTCATGACTTTGCCACAAATATCAAAATGTACAATGGGAGAAGTGCTAAAGAAGAGAAAGTGGAAAAGAGCTGTAAGGGAAGAGAGTCTTCAGGTTCACATCTGCTTTTCCTTATGTTCTGCTACAAGAAGCACCATGAAAACATTAATTATCCTCTAAAGGGGATACTTATTTACATATATTCATATACCTATCAGTGCTGCATACACAGGCACATTTGTGCATATTTGTAAATAAAGGTGTAGAATATGTGCTAGGAGGAAACAGAGAATCACCTGGATACCTTAAACATACCTCTGGAGCAATTCTTCATTTGATGTAACTGACTCTAGTAAATTGATTCATGTGATTTTGAGATTCTGTTACTTTTGCCTGTTACTACAGCACTCCTACTTCTCTTGTCTATGAGTTATTTCAAATGTTGCACTTTTAAAATTGATTTCTGGACTTTTAGAGAGTGCATGCATACCCTAGAGACTGAAAATACTCTGTAGGTGCCAGATGGAGATAAAGCTATATGAGCAGTCCAATGCTTTTGATTAAAGAAAGGAAAAATTCACTTGTTTTAAAGGTCATTTAAGCTTCTATGAAGATTTTAACCCAGCTTTTTAATTTGGCCTGGATGCAGAAAGGTGATCAGTGCAGTATGTTTAGGAAGTGCTGGTTATAGTGTATTTGTTAATGGTTTAACTCAGGGTTCAGCAGAGCCTCATAGTTACTTCATAGGCTCTGGCTACCTTGACATGTGTTCTCATACTTGAGTGGAGTTTATTTCTCTTTGCAGAGTTGAAGTCTCTGTGACCTGAAAGCAAATTTCTGCTTTGGTTATTCATTGTAGTACAGCAGAAATGCAATCAGACTCTGCATGGGTTCCTTTCAAGTCACTGGACTTTGCAAAAGACTTTTATTGTTGGGCTGCAGCCCTTTGAGTTCAGAGAGCTATTCTCTGAAGGTACAGTATCTGTGCCCTGTGCAAGGTAATGTCTCTTGAAGAGCCACAAACTCCTCCTTCTAAACAGCTTTATGGCAGTATCCAGCAGTGGATTGTTGCTGCCCAAAGTCAGATTCAAAGTAATCACCAAACTTCCAAAAGTTGTGTCCCATGCTAGCCGTCCTTTAAGGAAGATGGTTGTAAGTGACGTATTTGCTTTGACTTCTAGCTGGAAGAGGCAGGTCTGCGATTAAAATGAGTTGCTGGAATTACCATTTATTAGGAATAAAGGAATGCAGCAGTTTTAGCCTGAGCAGGTGGACAGATGCTACTGGGCTGTCAAGGGAGAAATACCTGTTAAAGCTGAGTGGCTGAAGATAGAAATTAAAGCAAAACAACGCTGACATGGGAGATATAAGAATACACTGATCATGGAAAAACAGTCTACATATTGAGATGTAGTTTCTTACTAGGAAGATGCAATTCTGAAGCACTGTTCTGATTTGAGCAAATAGACTAACAACTTGCTTATTTTTCACATAGAGGTAGCTCAGCTAAAGAGTGTTGTAGCCCCCACTGTGGGCCAGGAGAAACTTTTTAGACCTCTCAGCTTGTGAATGTGGTTTATGCTAAAGTCATCACTCACACTCTTCATTCCACAGTCTTTGAATTTATGCACAGTTCTTCTTGGTAGTGTGGTCATTTGGTTTTACATATTTTTTCCCTGAAAGATCAGATTTATGCTGAATGGAAATTTATGCTTCATTTATTCTTACATCCCTGAAATTGATCTTCACTATTTGTTCCTGGGCTTTTTGCTGAATGGTACAAGGAAATCAAGAGCTCAAAATGTCTGTGGGGAACTTTGTGTGAAGAGGTTTGACTGGAGAATAAAACTTGACCACTGGTTTGCAGTAGCAGCCTTGCTTCTTTGCCAGAAGAAGCAGCAGAGAGAACAAAGTGATAACGGTCTTGACATTGAGAAGGAATGATGGCTAGGAAGTGCTTCTGCAGGGCCTCAACAGAGGGGATAATTGATTTTTGCTCTCTGTCAATGAGTGTTCATTGAGTGTACCAGTTCTCATGTGGGTGTTTAATTATTGCCATGGTTGGAAGTTGAACCCAAGGCTCCAGCTTCCAGAGGCTCATAAAGAATTATTTCTGTGTAGTGAAATGAGTTTTAAGGGAAAAGGGTATAGAAAAGAGTTATTCTTTGGTTTTTGTTTTGAACTTAGTTTATCTTCTAGTGCTTTTGAAAACACATAAAATAATTTAAAAGGCTTTCTATATATCTCTGTACAATCCATTTAGTATATTTTGGAGAGAATATTGAGTCACTATATTGTCCTAGAGTCCTAGATGTCATATGAAGCTCATTATTTCAGGTACAGAGCAAGAAGTTGAACTGCCTAGAAAAGTGAGTTTTAAACATCTTTTGAAAGCCTGTGGCTGTTTTATGAGAAGAAAATGAAGGAAAAAAAGAGCAGGAGTATGCTACTAGAATGTTTAGGTAATGACCACTATTATAATCAACTATTATGATTACTTAAACATTATTTTTTACTATTGTGTTTTCATGTCAAGTGAGAATTCTTTCCTACAAAAAAACTGCCTCTTTCCTACACAAATGTGAATGTTTCTGTGAAATTTTCTGGAAAACCAACAAAAGCATTTTCTGATAATAGAAGAATGGGGAATATGTTCTCTTTCAACTCTTCTTTCATTGGATCAATTGCATCAGAAAGAAAGGGAAAAAAGAAAGAGACTGAAAAATGGTCATATCTTCGCTAGGGAGGTGTGAATGCTGGTTTCTGTCTGAGCAAGTCAGAGTTGTTTGAAGGCATGCATGAATATTAATCACTTGTGATGTATATTTCATCCAGAGAGACAGGCTGCAGTAGGTTATTTGTATGAAGCTGTGGTGCCTCTGGTTCATGCCCACAAATAAGACTTCAACCAGTCTCTCACAACCATTAAAGCTGTCCGTGGAAATAACGTCCCTGAGTGCAGTCGATATTTAATCCTGCCCCAGTGATGCACTGAGTAAAGCTCTGCTTACAGGTAGTCCTGTAAGGATGGAGTACTGATGCATCCCTTTACTGCAGTCTCATTTAAGATAGGAGTTGGCAAATGATGAAATTTGATGGTATGCAGTTTTTATTTATATGTTTTTCTGTAGCTGTGAAGAATATATAGGCTTGGATGTGATTTCTTAATAAATGTGAAATCATTACTTTCTTTTGCGCTCTCCTCTTCCTCAGTACCAGTAAGCTGTAAACTGAAAGCTGCAAGTAGGGACTCATGTACATAGAGCAGTGTCAGTGCATAATGACACTGAATAACCTTCTACACCTAAAGAGCTTTTGTGGAGTTGGTATAGTCCCTGCTGGGGAGTACAGCAAGCAAAGAGTGTGTGTGATATTCTCTGTAAAGAGTTTTGATGTTCTGCCTGCTTTGCCGTAGGTAATAATGAGACCAAATAATGCAAGCCAATAGCACATAGAAAAAAATAATTGGAACTTATTATGGATAAATGTAATTGCACATTTCATGCTTTGCTTTTTGCAATGAGTCTATCAAGTCAAACACTCAAGGACATTAATTAAACACTATTTTCCCCACAGAACTCAGTAACTGGATAGAATTAGAATATTGGTACCCTTATCCAGGTTGGTCACAGCCCAGTGCAGAGCAGCATTTGGCAGTCAGGTCAAGCTGTGATTGCTTGAATTGATGAATTTGGTCTACTGGCAGAATGTGCCCCGTGGCTGTGGGCTGACTGCTGTGTTACTTCACCAGGCCTGCAGCAATTAAGTCAAATCATGCTGAGGAATCTCCTTTAACTGCATAGTAACTATTCAGGTTTTGAGCATCTATGGCCTTGTCCATCAAGCACTATGCTTTTGTGGTCTTTTGAAGAGCTCCTTGGCCCTAAGCAAGGGAAATAAAACATTACCCTGTCTAGCAGAACCAGGATGTTCAGATGAGAGGCATGTTTTTATTGAAAAAACACTGATGTGGTATTTTTTGTCTAAATTGATGCCAAAAAGGAACTGAAGGTGCACATAAAAATATTCATTAAATGTTTAATCCAGGAAAGGCAAATCTCAAGCCATATTAATAGGATTTTGTTTTCTTTTAATGTATTTCATTAATGGTTTTGCATAATGAGGATCTGTATCTGTCTGCCCATTCAGTGTGTAGGCATATCATGGCCTGTGTCAGAACTTCAGGCACTTTCAGAAAGGCTACATGTATTACATTACATAGTTAAAGCTACTTTTGCATTTTAATTTAGGAGCGTCCCTTGGGGGAGCTAAGTCTTATGCAGTGACTGGAAAGAAGGAGCTGACTCTAAAGGGTATCTGACTTAGATTACTGAAATAACCTGGCCATGTGTGCTGACTGCCCGGAGGCCAGCTGTATCCCAGGCTACATCCAAAGCAGCATGACCAGCAGGGTGAGACAGGATATTCTGCCCCTTACCCCACTCTGGTGAGACCCTCCCTGCAATGCTGCATCCAGCTCTGGGGCCCTCAGCACAGGGAGCACACTGACCTGTTGGAGCAACCTAGAGGAGGTCACCAAGATGATTAGAGGAATGGAGCACCTCTCCCATAAAGAAAAGCTGAGAGAATTGGGATTGTTCAGCCTGGAGAAGAGAAGGCTTCAGGGTGACCTAATTGCAGTCTTCCGGTACTTGAAGCCTACAAGAAAGATGAAGAGGGACTTTTTACAAGAGTATGTAGTGACAGGACAAGGGGGAATGCTTCAAAGTGGAAGAGAGTAGGTTTAAATTATGTATTAGGAAGAAATTCTTTACTGTGAGGGTGGTGAGGCACTGGAACAGATTGCCTAGGAAAGTTTTGGATGTCCCAACCCTGGAAGTGTTCAAGACCAGGTTGAATGGGACTTTAAGCAACCTGGGCTAATGGAAGGTGTCCCTGCTCATGCAGGGTGGTTGGAATTAGGTGATCTTTAAAGTCCCCTCCAACCCAAACCATTCTCTGATTCTATGAATCTGAGGTACCTGATGTGATCCTACCTGTTAAAACCTCTCTGTGTCCAAATGATATCACACTTGTCCACAACCTCTGTAGAGCCCACTTCTCCCTCTTCGTCACTTGTTTTTTCTCCTGCTTATGGTTTGGTATATGGAAATGTGATATTTATCTTTTGACAGATAATGTTTAATTTTGCCTTCAGCTTGTTTTTACATAATCTATTTCATACTGGTTTGTTAATATTGCCATACTTAAGATATATATTCTCTCCCCAGGGCATTTTCTGTATCTGCTTTCCAAATAATATTGTGCATATAATCCTACTGAATTGCAATTATATCCACCAATCAAAATTCATGACTGTAGAGTTGCTGCCTTGTAACTACACATTTCATTTTTTATTATGAGACTTTTGGCAATATAACTGGCAGCCTATAATCAACTGGAGTGCAGGAATTTTGAAGTGTCACAGCTGTGAGAAATAATCTGTGAAGCTCAGGTTGGCTTGTTGTGGTGACTGTAGTAGAATCACAGCATAACAAGAGGTTAAGGAGGTGAGTACAGGTTGTCCACATGGTGCATAGGTAAATTAATTATTTTTGGAAGTGATATTTAGACAAAGTTCAGAAGTATGTAGCACCAAGAACAATTTCAAGGATTACAAGAACATATTACATAACACCAAATTGTTTAGCCAGAGAAGAGCTGGGTGACTAGACATTGGTTTATGGGTGGGTTGTGAAGAAGGAGGCATTTTAGTCACTTAGTTGCATGTGGCACCAGGCCATTGTAGGACATGCTTCCAGGGTGTCTCTCTGTCCTTCCCCTCTAGACTGTCCTATGAGTGGTAGTCATTTACACAATTTAGCAGTTACCAAAATATTTAGTAAAGCTGTAACTGCCTTGTTCAACTTTCGATTCATCAAATGATGTCTTTCAATTTATTCTAAGTCAGGTGGAATAACATTTTAGACAAGTGTACTTTTGTCAGAAGCAGGTATTTGGCTCACAAAGAGTAATCTGGTAGTTTCTCTTTGCCTTGTATGTTTTGCAAGTTCTCAGACTTTTGTGCAGTTGAGTGTTCTCGCTTGGCCTTAAACTCTAATATTGAAATGCTGCAAATTAAATTATCTTTTTTCTCTTAAGAGGTAGAAATGTTCAGTTATGGCATTTATGAGGCTGTATGTAGGTGTGCACTCATGAAGTTTTGCAAAGAGCCAAGAGCACACAGAAATGGTAACACTTTGTTAAGAGCTGAATTGTTGCGTGTAAGGTGATCAGAGAGCCAGGCTGGGACTTTTTCAGCAGGACAGACTGGCCTGTATTGCTTCCCAGAGAGTTTTCCATGTAAAATTAATCTGCAAGGATATTAGCATATGAATATTGCAGCTTATGAACCGATACTCTGGCTGAATAACTCTCCATAACTAATGCCAACACATTGAATGTTTTTTTTTATACTTGTATTAAAAAAAACCTTACTTCTGAAATATGATTTTATCAAATAGTTGGTATATTATTAGACCAGTTACACACTCCAAACATAATAGTATGTAAATGAAACTAAAAGTTAATTTTACATTTTCCCTGAGCAATGAAAGAACGTCCTGATGGATATTGCATTTTAATGTTCTTTTGGTTGATCATATTATATTTTCTTTCTCCTGTTATTTCCCATAAACAGTATCATTTCATAGTGCTGACAGCCTATATACTAAATACCACAGCAAAACAATGGCAACTGTATTGTTCTCTATATACTGACAAATCTCTTTGCTTAATGTGCATTCAATAAAGATAAAACAGCAAATGTTATTAAACCAGGGGAAAAACACAATGAAAGTTATTAATGTGTTTTTTCCATGGTATTACACATGTGCCACTTTTTTTTTATTTTCTTTAAAAATATAATTTTGTTGAAGTAAGACAGCAAGGAAAAACTGCATCATAAAAGTGTAGTAGCAATGAAGATATTTGTTTCAGTGCAGTCTCAAAAGACAAGAGAGACCTTTTTTTTTTTTTTTTGGGCAGTGGGAGAGAGTATTAAATGCTTTTCTCTGTTTTCAATTAAACAGTAGCATTAAATATAAAATTAAAGTTTAAAAATTAATAATTTTTCCTTCCTCAGCCAATTTTTCTCCTAGATTTTAAAAGTATTACACCCAGAGGAGGAGTTTAAAAAATGACTAGCTGTTTTTTATACTTCCATTTTGCAGAGCTACAATATCATCCTTCATCATGAGCTACATAAGGAATCAAATTTGAAAAACCACTTAAGGAGCCTTTACCTAGAGGTCTTTCAATACACATTGTCCCACAGGAGTGTTGGTCAGGATGGGAAGTGCCTCTCCCTTCTCAGTGGATGGTTTGTGTTTGAGGAGCTGGTTGCCTGGTTTTTGCTTATGCTGTAGGGCTGTATAATGACTTCAGTGCTGGGACTTCCCTTGGGGCTGGAAAGGTCCAAACACAGCAACTGCTCCCAGAGGAGCATCACCTGGCTGTGCTCCTGGTGTCCATGAGAGCCAAATGGCATCTTTGTGGAGGCTTTATTGCAAGAGTGTTGGCCAGCGTGGTTCCTTCCAGGACAGCAGTCCTTCTACTTGTGCCTGGCTCAGGGCTGCTTTTCCTGTTCTCTGCCCCAGTCCTGCCTTTCCCACCTCTCCCAGCTGTAGCCAGTGACCGTGGGCTGCCTATTGCCCTGACTGATGCTGTTGTTGAGCTGAGCAGGACAAACCTCCATATGCATTTTGACCCCTGAGCATTTGTGTGTGCTGCTTCATACTGCTTGGGAGAAACTTCCTAGGATTCTCCTTTTTAAACGAGTAAAACCCTAAAAAACCTGTACAGCTAATAAGTTGACCTTGGTTTTGTCCATGCTCCCCCCCTTGAAGCACCTTAAAACACTTGACTGACTTCAAGCCATCATTAAGAATTCTGCTTCTGCTAGGCACTTTAAGTGAGGAAATCTTAAGGCAGGAAAGGAGTCTTCTCTTTTGAAAATAAGGGGTAGGTGTCTGGATTGGTTTTATTATTAGCACTGCCTCACAGCTTTACCCACTGGATCACTGCTAAGTAACATAATATATAATAATATATATTTCCAAGTGTCAAGGCTTCTCGTTTAAAGCTTAACTCAATTTTAAATCCATGTGGAAAGGGAAGACCTTTAAAATACTTAATAAATTCTAATCTTAATTATATTCATCATTATTAAAATTTGAAATAGGTTGAAATACTTAAGGTAAGTGAAATGAAAAAACTAATAAAGAGCATGGAACACACTGGAGAAATGGAAGAATAATAGCTAAAGATTAAGAAATCTAAAATGGCCAAGCATGAAACAGCCTTCATTTCCAATAAGCATTTATTTTAAAGTTTTGCAATAACTTAATAATATGAAAGGAGATTGTAAGAAGGAATTGAATGTTGAGTGCAGCAGAGTGGCGAGACATGATTAAATACATTAAAACATACTAGTCCAGTCTTAGGGCTTCAGGCATGATTTAGGTCTTGTCAATCCTGAGAGAGTTGCATGACCTGTCAGCAAGGAGACAACATCACTATTGGTGTTGTTGTTAATAATAATTATTAGCATTGTGGTAATAGCAGTTTTCATAGTAAGTAGTGACTGAAAGTAGCCAGGGTACTGTGGCTGAAGACACTGGCTTGCTCAGTTTTGTACAGGCCAAACAAAAGATTTTTCTCTTCCAAAGGTTGTGAAATCTAAGTATGAAAGGAAGGACCTATTTGGTTTTAATTAAAAATTATACACAGTTGATCAAAATGTTTGCCTTCTTTCATTTTTTTTTTTTTTTTTAATTTTCTGCCAGTGAGTGAAATGGGGTATTTGAATGGTACACTTTACATTGTAATCTGTGGAAGAAAATGGCATTAAATCTTTTAAAAATTGAAACTAGTAATTTTATTTGTATTTTAGGGATTACTTACCTTGACCATGCTGGTTCAGCACTTTTCCCAGAGAGTCTTCTTAAAGCTTTTACTGATGACCTCAGAAACAATGTTTATGGTAAGTGCAAAGAAGTGTTCCGTGAGTCTTCTCAAGTTTCCATCTAAATCATTCAATCCTGAGCTTCTTGGAAAAGACCTTCTGCAGGTTTTTTAATACTGCTATGAAGTAGTTGGAAGACCAGTGCTTTTACAAAGGAGGTATAGGCCCTTTGTGTCACCCTAGCTTCATTCTTTGGTGGCCAAGGGCCTGTTGATGTTGGTGAAGGAGAAAGTTCAAAGCAAACATGGCTCTGTTGCATGACTGTTATGGTACCAAGCTTGGGATAAATAAATATATAGCTATAAGCACTGTTCATTCTTTGTGGTTTTTTCCACACCGAAATGCAAAGCCAGTTTCTTGTGCAAGGACCAGAATCCAGAACCGCCCTCCTTCATAGAGAGTCATCACAAAGAGCTTATACTGTGGCTCAGTAAAAGCATCTTATTTAGAAGAAAAAGCATAGCTCAAAGATCCCAAGTGAATTTAGGCACAGAATTGGTGCTATTAGACTTTGCTCTACTCTGACTATTAGACTTTGGTGCCTACTCAGAAAAAGGATATATATTGCCAAAGCAATCCTGTACAGAGGAATGTGAGTAAAAGTATCTACAGAATTGTGTAATATCTGGGTGGATTTAACTATTACAGCACCACCTGTAAGTACTTCATTCCCAGATCCTCTACCTAAACCTTTCTTTTCTTTCTAATGTTTTTATCTAGCCGAGAATCACACTCTGAGTGTGATTTTATACAAAGTCAACGGTATCCATTGTTTAAGAAATATTGTTACTTTGTGAGACAATTTACATTAGGGTGAGTCATGCTCAATCAGAAAAAAATATACTGCACAGTTTTATGCTGTGAGTAGTCCTACTGAAGTAATCAAATTTCCTATGGTGTATTACTATCTGTGGGTCATGTGTCCTTTTTGCTAGTTTTGTGTCTTTCTTGTGCTCCCTGATGCATGGAACAAAGGGATTCCTCTCTTGGGAACTAGGTACCATTGCTTTACATGAAAATGCTTGTTCACTCCAGCACTGGCACACATGTGCTTATCACCTGGGCAAGCCACTTGAGAGTTTTGGGTAGTTTTCATTTTCCATGTGCCATTATGTCATTTCCCTCTATTCTTTTTCCTGAATGCTGGCAAGGCTGGGATCCAGAGCATAAATTTAAGTTTCACTACAAATAAGTGTTATTCTTGATAGGGATAGTGGCTTTTCCTGTTATAACAAAATACATTGATTTGATTACATTCAAGATCTCCTATTCAGGTACATGCCAGTGATATGAAAATTAATGTTCTGTCACCACAGACATTGTAAAGTGAAATATATGTGCTCTGATCTTACTTATTTCAAACAACATTGGGCTCAACCCTCTTAATAAGTACTATCTGTGGCAGAAAAAAAATAATTTGTGAATCAATGGAGTGCTTGTGAATAGAAATACTGCCAGTTTAGAGCAGATTTGCATAGTACCTACCTATAATGCTATAGGAGAACAAATTGTGTATTTTTATTGGTGTTTTCATCTAAAATGATAAAAAGAGCTCCAGCATGGTCAATTTTTTTTTCCCATTACATCTCATACTCTAAGGACAGTAAATGCCCTATAGGAAGAGTGAATTTAACAAACACAGATATGAGTAAAGGGGGTTTGACTTGCAGCTTTCTTATTTTCTTGGTGATAATTCACAGGGCCAAAGAACTGCAGTCTAGTTGTTGCATGTGTAAATGAGGGAAAGTAATGTAAGTAAGAGAGTATTTCACTTCTAAATTGAAAATATTTGAACTGAAAATTACAGAAATTCAACATCAGACATGAAAAGTCTTAAGTATTAGTTTTCAGTTTGAGCTCTAAAGTTATTATTTGCAATACCTTCACTCAACAACTTTCAGGATAACTTTTAAATTTTGAAAAGAGTAGCTAATATTGGAGCCTACTGCGAAAACTGTGTTAGTATAGCAATTTTTTCCTTATTCCCTTTCCAAACTGTTTTGCCATGTTCTCTAAGTATTTGCTGATAGGAAAGCGCGCTGTGCCTAGGTGAATCTTGCTGTAACCTTTTTTGCTCAAAAAGATAAAATCATGCTGTCTTAATTGTTATATATGCTTGTGCTGAGCTGGGCTAAGGCGGCTGCAAACTTTGCAATAACATTTCTATTTCAATGAATTATTTGAATTTCAGTCACTGAAAAAACAAGGATTAATTCTTCTATCCAATCATGATTGTCTATTTTCTCCAGATGCTGTCTTTTGCTTCTTAGCTACTGCACAAATATATTTATGAATGTGCATTCTGTCAGTAATTTTTCTTGTATGTTTGTGAATATGCCGTTTCATTTTCTTTTTAGGGGAACTGCATAAGTATTAGTATGAGATTTCAGCTGAAGTTTCTAGGTCTGTCATAATTGCTTTACCCTGCTGTGTGTCCCTTCTCTTGACTAAGGGGCTTCAGGGAACTGCTGTTAAGTATGCATTGAATCTTTATCATCTTTTAGGCTCGCTTGGTGTAATACTTTGATAAAAGAGAAATTTAATAGCAAAAATTTGATTAATGATTAATTTCTGTATCTCTGTTGTCTCCTAGGCAACCCTCATAGTCAGAATATCAGCAGCAAGCTGACATATGACACAATCGAGCATGTTCGATACAGGTAGAATAATCTTTTTTTCAGATGTTATATGATGCACTTGATAGTTTTCTTTTTGGTCAGGCCTGCACTGTTTTGATGACTTTGATGTGATACCATTTTCTGAGGGTCAACTGTCATACCTAAATAAAACACCTCACTTTTAAAACACAAGGTACTTGGATGAACAAGTCTTGGATCGTATCAATTCTTTTTCTCCCAGATCCCCAAATCCTCAAAGTCCTGTAGTTAATTTAGTGCTGTAATACAATTCCACAGTTTTAATTAAGATATAGGACTTGGAATTTCAGAAATGATTATTAGTGAGATGGTATGGTAAGATAGTAAGGTGAGACTAGGTGCAAAGACATGGTTAAAATTCAGATAAAATTAAATAGGATGTAATGGCTTGTGAGAATTTACAAAAAGCTTATGGGAATGTGTACATTGTTTTACAGCAGGTACTTCCACTGGAGTAATAAAATACCTTTTAAAGCAGTTTTAGTACAACTTTTAAGAGTAGAAAGAAAAAAAAAGTAAACTTGAGTGTTGGTGCTTCTGGGTATGGGCAAGAAAATGAACTGATCTCTAAATAAAGTATTCCTTTGAAAGTTCAGAGTGGAGTGTGCTGAAGATACACTTCTCGCCATTGATTTGTCATGATTTACGTCATGACAAAATGTACAACTTAGGCACTTGGTTATTTGTTTTAGGGATTTTTTTCAGAAAAGTCTTGCTATTTTATAAAATATGTTTTTATCACAAGAATATGGATGCTTTGAGTTTATTTGCTCCTTTTAATGACACTCTTAAGGCAAGTAAAGAATGTGATGGATTCCTATTTTATCTTCTTCCTTTAAAGTAAATATTTTTTCTAAAACACATCACAGAATTCAGATCAATAGCATTCTAGTGTTCATAGTTGTAATGAGGAAAATCTGCTTTATACCTTTCTGCTGTATTTTCTCTGCTGTATTTTTATGGGAAGGTAAAAACCCAAGATTTCTAGTTGCATGCTGCTGCTGGCTGTAATCTGTTTCCTGCTTCCCATCACCAGCTTTCTAGAGAAGAAAGCATTTCCTTTTGCTTCTGACACAGCCCTCTCTTTATGCTGTGCAAGGTGACAACCTATTAATGTATGGCCAAATGAAATGAAAGAGACTACCCATGAGGGATAGCTGTCTTCAAAAGCAGACACTTACAGCCAGTTACAGCAATACCCACAGTCTGCAGAGTCTTTTGACCAGACCTGTGTGCTCACATGCAGAGTTAGCATCCTGATTTCTATTTGCTCAGTGCTGTTGCAGCGTTGCTGTTTCACAGTTCTGCTTATGAAGGCACAGTAGGAAGTGTAACTGTTTTTAGAATAATTACTATTGCACTGTGTGTTCTTTGTTGTTAGGGAGTAAAGAAATAGGCTTTCACTGAGTAAAAACCTAGATCACTTAAAAAGAACTTATATCTTCAGCATGTTTTATTTTCATCCTGCTTCAAAAAGCTTGAGACATTTTTAAGGGTGGAATAAGAGATTACAGAACATACCAGTGTTAGTACTGAGGGAGGTTTTGTGTGTTTTGTTTTTATTTTTTTTTAAAAAGCCCTCTGCATCTAAATGAACATTTTTGGTGTTACACCTGATAGAATTTTTCATCTGTCCCTAAAGAAATGCAGCCGTTTTTAAACTCCCAATAAAAATTTAAAAAGCGTAGTCGTCAAAAAGGCATAGTCATAAAAATTGAAGAAGAAAATGCCCCAAACCTACCGTCAATAAGTCAGCTATCCAAAATGCAATAAAAGTATATTAAAAATCTATACTTCTCTGCCATTGCAGCTAATAAAATTAAGCAGTATGACAAGACAGGGAGACAGGCAGCTCTGTCCTGCATCACAGTGTATGGATTGGATTCCCTCAGTGAAAAAATAATTCAGTAGGCAGTTTAAGAAATCTTAAAATGAGTTGCTGGCTTGTAATTTGCCTTTTGGCACGTGGCTGCAGTCAGAAATACAGCTTTTTTTTTCAGTGTTTGACTCCTCGATAATGGTATTTTTTAAAGTATTTTTTAAACATTTGATTTTCTGATGTGGTGGAACAATCAACTAATTAAAAATTAACACAAAAGCTAATTTCAAATTTAGATTTGCTGATACGGGTGACAGCAGCATCAGAATAGACTTTCCTAATCTGTCGGTGTATACTGTTCAATGGTACAAAGCTGAATGATTTGTTTTTACCTTCATATCTGCTTGACATAAAGAAACCATTCTTAGAGAATAACATAAACAAATAATGGAGCCAGTGGATGTTTTCTCTGATATACAAAATTATAATAAGATGCTTTACCTCTTGACCAACTCAAGTGTAATAAGATTAGAAATAACTATTTTATTCTTAAAAACATTGCTTCTTTTTTCTTAACGTGAGCTGCTTAGTGATTTTAAACATTGTGCATACCTCAACATTAACCATGAGTAATGCTGAAAAGAGGAAGCAAGAAATGTAATAAATGTAATAAACCTTACTGAAATGTATTAAATGTATGCGCCAAAAGATTATAGATCCTTTTTTATTACTTTGCTTGTGGATGTATGGCACTGCCATTGCTCCACTTCCACACATAAGGAGTACAACATCTCCTTATGATGCTTCAGCTAATGTAACTCAGAAATTCATTACACTGAGTATTAAATAACCCTTTACCCATATGAAAACATTTTAAAATATTAGATTTCTGAATATTTTAAAACATTGTCCTTGTGGATCTTGGACTTGGAATATCAAATAGTGCAGCAGTGTCTTCTAACCAGAACCAGACTGAAGTTGTTTGACATTTGTGGTATGTTTAAAATACACAACAGGATACTTTTTCATTTAAACAGGGTGTTGTAATAGAGTTTTGATGGTCGTCCTTAAACTTTTGGGTCCTGTGTAGTGTTAGACTGAATCGTACTTTGGGAATTCAAAAATATATTTAAAAACAAGGCCATAAATTTCAGTTATGATTTTGGTACCAAGCATCTCCTAGAGTGTGGCAATATGTGTATTACAGAATTTTCATGCTGACACTAAAAGGATTGGGCATTGAGCTAAATGAGATCAAGTTAAAATATAGAACCAAAACATGTATTTCTATAAAGGCTTCTCTCAAAATACGCCATCTAAGTGAACTGCAAGAGGAGAATAATCTCTGTGGCCAGTACATACAATCAAAAACAGGTACAGTGGGTATGCACAAAATGACTGTAAATGGCTTTGTATTTTAAAAATAGATTTGTTTCTGTGGTAAAACACACAGGTGGTACCAGATTATGCTACGGAAGCAATCTCATAAATGCTGTTTATAATTTCATTTGCATTGTATTTTTAGAGAACATTTCATGATAGCAAGATAGAGCTTTACATTCCTTCTGCAAGCATCATACCTTGCTTATGAAATAAGTTTCCATTCCAAATATTTTCTTTAAGTTAACACATTTTCAAATGGTGTTTTATGCAAGATACGGGTTTTTTCTTAATTCCCAGGTTTAAGCAGTTCCCTGTCTAAAAACAGTAATGTTGGAACTGATACATACATGAAAATGGGTTGACCTTTCCTACACAGTAAGAAGTAGTAGATACAGTATCTGCTTAGTATTGATTTGTTTTTTGCAAAGGTCATTGACAGGAGACCATATGGATGAGTGACATCTGAGCGCTGCATCCTGTCCTCCTTAATGGCACTCATCAACTTGTAAACCTTGTTTCCAGTCTAGGGTGGTTCAGCCCTTTTGTATGCTTGTTTTAGAACATCATTTGCAATCACTGCTTTTCCTGATCCCACTGCTCAGTGGGACAACTCTGAAATACCACAGTCAGTGAAGTCCAGCAAAAGGTCACCATGCTCTCTGCAGTGACTCTGTACGTGGCAAATGAGAGAGGTGTTAGAAGATAATTAGGAATAATGGATAGGTTTTGTGGAAGAGTTTAGGCCAGAGGGGTGATTTTTTCCTTGTGGTTCATGAAATTATTTAGGTGTGCAATTAAAGAATCCCAACGTGCCCACAGTGAGTGGCTGATGACCCCACTGTGGGCTCTGTCATGTGCTGAGTGACAGCACAGCAGGGGCTTTGATGCAGATGCTGCTTGTTTTTCCCTCAGCCACATCTAGTCTTTTGTGCAAAGGACTCAATTTTATAAGCAATTGTTTCTATGAATCAATCCATTACTTTTGGTGGGTTTACTCTGTGCAATCCTATGCAATGTAGTAAAAAGCTTCTGATCAGGGTAACAGATTTGCCATTTTTGAATGAGTTAGGAGACTGTTTTAAGAACAAATAAAATCACTTTGTTTTACTTTGGAACTTTGCTCCTGGACTTTCAGCTCTATTTTAACAAATGAATTAATAATTAACTCAATAAGCTGAAGCTTTAGAAATGAATTTCTGTTACTCTTCTGGTAGTCAGTTTTATACCTTCGTGTATATGGAGACCAGTAAATAAAATTGGTACATGCACTGTCATGCTCTCTGACTAATCTTTGTTGCATAGAGAGTCAAATCTGGAATGCTTCATTTATTGAAAGAAATGAATACTTTAGTAAAATAAATTAAATGCTAGAGGTCAAGATTGCTAGTTTATGAAAAGAAAAGGATGAAATGCTTCTGGGGAAATTCTGAGTTTTATTAGTATGGGTGGCTAGAATGTTTTGCATAGAGGTCTGAAAAAGACTGGATACAACTTTTTTTTTTTTTTTTTTTTTTTTTTTCTGATTCTGGAAAAAACCCTCAGGACTCTGCTTTTATAATATGTCTGTGACAAAGAAGCTACGGAGACTAAGTTTAAATGTGATCCTTCTGTGCCATTGCTCTCCAGATAACATTCAGAGTAGGGAGAGTGGTACAGGCTTACTTGGATTTAGGCCACCAGATTAGTTCACATTTTTTTAAATGCACACAGCCTTGATGCCTCCTCAGCTGCTTTTTTGGCAGGAGCCCAATGGCCTCTGTGCCTGTGGGGAGGTCTGTGGAAGGGCACATGAACTGATGAATGAGATAGTCCAACGGGAACAAAACGCTGATAAAAATAGTGAAACTTCTCCAATGTGAATTCCTTTTTTCCATTTTCTCCATCTCTTTGTCTTCTTCAGGTTTTATATGGAAGCTTTCTTTCCCCTCCCAAGGCTGTACAATACTTATTGAAACAATGCTCTTCTCTCCCGCGTTTGCAGCTGCTTTTCCTAAGAGGCAGCATTGTGAGACACCAGTGGGTGACGTTTCTGGTGACGTTTGTGTTGCCTTGGATGTTCAAGGAGCAGTAACATTGTCCTGCCTGGCTGCTGGGAACACTAGCTGTTCCTTTGCCAACTCCAGGGGAGCCTGACATCTTCATTACTGGCTTACATGATTATTTGTATTTCAAGTAAGGCTTTTCGAAGACCAGATATTTAGCACAAATATAATTTCTTCCATCCTCTGCGTGCACCTGTTGTGCTTGACAACTTTGTTTTGGCTTCAGTGCATTGCTGTTTCTCAGCACAAATTATGTAGCATTGGAGAGGTGCTCCAGTGGACTGAAGTCAAGAAATTTTGAAAGCCACCTTCAGTTATGTATGTTGTTCAAAATATGGCTGATTTTTTATTCATGTCTAATTTTTTTGAAGTCTGTTGGTGCTTTCTGTTTTGCTCCTTCTGCAATTGACTCAATGATCACTGACTCAATGTCAGTGCTTGACTGAAAAATTTTAACTTGTGCTGTTCATACCTTATGTCATATTTAAAATCATAACTTTGGGCAATACCAATTAATCTACTTTTGTAGAAACACAGGGATAATTTATTACTGGCCTTTTTAAAATAGTCTCTAATAATCCTTTTGTGAACTCAGCAAACCCAGTATTGAGCTCCATTTTGAATATTATTAATTTCACTTGTAAAGCAATATGAATATTTAATTTATTGTTATAATTTAGCTGTTGAGGACACACTAAAGCATTCCTAAGAGCTTCCATGGTGCCTGCCATTTGTGTCTCAATGAATATGAATTTTCTGGTGTCATTTCTACTGCAAGACAGGGCATTTTGCACTCATCCTTTATTTTCTATCTGAACCCCACCTTTCTGCACTTTTAACTAGCAGATTTGAGTCCTTAAAAAGTCATCATTTGCAGTATGACTCTTTTTGCTCCCATGCAAAATTTTGACTGCCAGTTCTGACTCTACTTACTGTTCTGTTCCCTCAGCACTTTGGTAGTGTTATTGTTGCTTCTGCTGCATGATCCTTAGAGGTCAGGATTTTGAATATTTTAAACACTGGTAACCACTGAAATAGTTTTATTATAGAATATTATTATATTATATATTGTACAATATATTTATATGTATTTATATAATATATTTATATAATATATTTATTTTTTTATATTTAAATATATTTATTCACCTAAGTGAATAGCTGTTAGTGTTGCCTATGTTTCTGTTATTATGAATGGGGGCAAACTAGTTCATGACTTACTATTTAAGTTTTGAATATATATATATATATTATAACTGCTGGTCAACTTCTTATCTCCTGAATGTAGCAATGTATTCAGGATCTTCTGTTTTTTTCTCCAGATGCAGATATGATGTGCAGGTAGTAGTAACTTTGGGATAGATGCCTCTACAGTGTTTGAGTGATTTCATCACATTTCGTTTTGCTTTCATTTCTGATGTAACCTTAAAATTATCTTCTGTGCCTGTTACATCAAGTGTAACTGTGACTGCCTTCTCATCTGTGGTAATGCCAATTTCCTCTCTGCATTGTTCCAGACTATCTGTAACTCATCTAGTCTTCTTATAGACAGAGCAAACACATTTACTTTGTCAAATAATGGCACAAGCCTTCAGCTCTCTTTCTCTAATGAGCAGGTTGTTTACAGCAGCCAGCTAGATGCTGTAGTCCTGACACTGTTGGAGTTGTTTTTTGGTTTTGGGTTTGGTTGGTTTTTTTGTGTTTTTTTTTTTTTTTTTAATTTTGCTGCCCTCTGCAACCTGCTGTCTTCCTGAAATTCTCAGTTAATATCCCGTGTCTCTTAGCAGTTGTTGTCTTTTCTTTCCTCCCATCAGCACAGAGACTGCACTTGGCCTCAGGCAGGTGCCAGCTAGCTCTGTTCATTAAATATAAAACAGCCTGTTGCTGAGGCCATGGCTGCCCTGATAAAAACTTTCCTGTAGCAAAAGGCAGGCAGCTGCATGGCTTCCAGGCTGCCCAGGGAATGTGTTAAACACCACAGGGAGCAGAGCCAGCAGAGCACTGCAGCAGCAGAAGAGACTGAGGAGAGCGGAAGGATGGACAGTGACTGTCAAGGAGTGAGGGTGTGGTAAAACCCAGCCACCTTAACCTGGACAGGGATGAAATGAGCCCAGTAGGGGTTTTAGGGTGCCAGGTTTCAGAACAGCCAGGTCAGAAACATATCCCAGCTGATACGGTTCAAGAGCATGGTAATGCACGCAACCTTCAGGGTTTTTGTATTTCATCTCCAGCTGTTATAGAGTACTTTTCCTCTACTGTTGATTATTTTTCCCCATTGGAAGGAATAGAATACTACTTCTTACACTGGATCTCGAGAAACCAGTGTTCTTTTGTTCCTAACACCAAAATTTTATGTTGCTTATAGGCTTTTGTGGTCTGTTCTATTATTAACCCCTTCTGATGTATTTAAGTAGAGGAGACCTATTTTCATAGGTTGAACAAGATATGCTCCTCTAGATACTACTTCCAAAATGCATTCTTCATCCCCCGACAGCAATCTCAATTACTCTCTCTCTGGGCTTGATCTGAATTACTTTAATCTTTCTGAAGTGTGTGACCAAAAAATAGAATGGGGTTGTTGAAGTAAATCCTGCAGTCTGCCAATTGAGGGTTTGGTAATTGAGACAGATTAAAAGATTCTTGAAATGGTGATGTGACCTCATCAAGTGTTCTGGATGCTATGAGAAGACCAGAAGTATTGTAAAGCTAAGGAAATGGCTCAAGCATTCCAAATAAATAGAGGAAATCTGGTGGCACAACGGATTTCCAGAGAGAAAGAAAGCACATCTTTCTGGGAATTCTTCTAGAATGTTTCAAATTTGTTGGAACATGAGATTTCTTGGGTTTTTTTGTTTGTTTTTGTCATGCTGGGCTGAAAGTGATAATGTTGATACTTATAAGATTGGAGCAAAAATCAAAGAAGATTGTGAGATTTTTGTACAGACAGTTTTTATTTGTGGATACCACAATGACTTAAAGGAGAGAAAATTATTTGATTGAACTTGGTCACTTAAAACATTTGTTTCTTTGAAGCTAAATGCATTAACTTTAATTGGTAATTTGAAGTACCTAAAACTCAGAACTTTGTAATGTATGCTGGCAGTATTAGTCAGTTCCTTCTAACTTTCATTGTTCTTTCTATTGTTTCTCTGCTGATTCCATTGATTCAAGTTTCTTACCTGTTTTAAACTTTATTTGTAATTTGAAGGTTGTAAGCAAAGATGGTATCCTTGAAGTTAAAGGCTGCCTTTAAGAAGCAGCACAAGGCATGGTAAGATACAGGAATATGAAGATAAATGAAGCAAGACTTTTAAGAACTGTCTCCTGTATATTAAGGTTAATAACACTTAGTGAATCTAGGTTTAATTTGCTAGATTTTATTAGTGTATTTGGTATGTGTCAAGGCAGAAGAAAATGGCATCATTGATATTACTAAGTGCCAGCTCAATAACATGTTGTGAATAATTTAAAATTTATCACAAGCTTTTGGATGGTGAGACTGTTTAGAGGAATATGATGTATGTACTTCAGATTATGAAAAGTCCTATGCTTTTAATGAATCCAGTGATCACAGACAATGATTCTCAAAAGAGATTTTCAACACTCAGGCTTTTCTCCTGAAATAGGATTTATTTTAGTTTGTCTGTTTTTACCTTTTTAAAGGTGTTTAAAATTTCAATACCTTTTTTTTTTTTTTTTTTTTTGCACTTGTCATGTGATAAAAAAGATTTTATACACATGAAACATGTGGTCACAGACCAGATATTTCTGACTTGTGAGTAAGCTATGTATGAAAACAGTATTGCTTTACAGGAAGGAAAAAAAAAATGAACATATAACTACAGAAAGACCAAAAATATTAACAATACTAAATCTGACCTCTAGAATATAAGGCTGAGGTTTCTGTGCTAACAAGGGAAGAACTCTGCGACAGACGTATGAGGCACAATCCTACTTATTTTTCCCATGCTAAAAAAAACATTTCACTGACCTGTTGATTCCAATATCCTGGTGCCAATATCTTCTATGCTGTCCAATTCTGTCTTTAAAGTGCCTGGCTTCCTGGTAAGCTGGGTGTGAAACTTCCAGTTCAATGACTGTCCAGCTAACTTGCAAGAGGAGAAAGAGATCTGCCTGCCAGTAAGAACTTGTCCCAAGATGTGTACAATCTTGCTGTAAATTCATAAAAGCTGAAGGTTATTTTATTTCACACAGATCTGTTTTCCTGTGAAAGGTGAAAACAAGAATCCAAAGAGTTCTGTCAGACAATAGCATAGCTACCTTGCTCATGTTGCAGGGCTGTACAGCCTTTAGTCCCACACCAGTAGACTGCAAAGCCTGAAGTCCCCATGTACAAGCTTACTGGGAAGTGCCTATCTGACCTTCCAGGGACCAAACAGCCCACCACATATGTAAAACTTTATGCCAAAATACTTAACATGAACTCCATCAATATCCTATACACAGTATAATGTTTCATACTTAAGGAATAGTTCATTCCCTGCAAAAGCTATTTATGGGCAGTTTTGATAATTTGATTTTTATCAGCAATCATAACAAAACTTTTACAATAACTGTTATTACAGCTTGCCTTGTTAGCAATTTGAGTGTTACCATGCTTTGAAACTGGAATGAGACCAGGTGACAGACCTCTGAAGTGTTGTGGCTGAGACAGTGTATGAAGGCAGTGACTGAGCCCAGATTAAAACAAACCTTCTAACTCTTCTTGGTCATGTACCTCCTATGTGAAGATGTGCTACAAGCAGGTAATTTCTGCATTATTGTCCATGACTCTGGCACAAACTGCCTCTGTTTGTGATGAGCTCAATGTGTTGCAGAAGTAGAGTGAAAGGACTTTGTAAATCTGTCAGCAACTGGTTACCTCAGCCAAGGAAGAAACCCAAACAACCATAGTTCAGCTAACCAGATGTGCCTGAGCCAAAATAGGTAGGAGCAGTGCCTCTCCCCCCTGCTTGGCTGACAAAATTGCTTAGATGAAAGAGGGAGGCTTCCAGCATTCCAGGAACACTTGTCAGCTGTCTTGAGTGGCTGTCATAGCAATGCCCATAATAAATGGGATGCTCTTGCTTGTTTTAAGTCTCCTTCTCTCTTCTTTGAGTGGGGGGGAAAGTTTTGTGCTTACCTTACATATGCATTGTCTGAAGGCAGTGCACAAGGGTAAGTTTCTGTCAGTCTGTGAGGAGTCCTTGCTGTGTGGGATGTAGCCCAGTGATGAGTATAATATGCTGCTTCATTTCTGAGAGGAAAATAAAATAAGCTGGTTTACTTTAGAGGTACATGTACAAGCAAGATAGTTTTTCAATGCCTTGAGCCATACCTGTGAAAATTTAAAATGAAGGATGCATCATGTAGCTCACAGTAGTGGTTCAGATACAAAAGACTTCATCTGAAAAACCATAGAACAATCACAATCCACTGTGAGTTTATCTGACCGTGTTTGCCTATTTAAACATCTAAATGGGATGGGATTGCCTTAGCAAATAGTACTGGCATTTAGCTTTCCTAATGAACTTCAGAATGAGTTTGATGAAGTATGCTTTTAGTATAAATTGGAGTTAAGCTGCACTGTCAAAGTGTGATATTATAGGTGGCATTCTTAACAATGAAGTGCAAATGAAATTCTATCTGCTTTTAATTAAATAAGCACACACTCCACTGAATTTTGGAAATTTAATTCTCTTAGTCTGAAGTCTTGGGCCCTGAACAACTGTTGTAATTTGAAAGATAGTGCTGATATATTTCAAAGCTGTTTGTACTTAACAAAATACTCATGCTGTTTTCTTTGGTAAATTTGGAGCCCTTTTGATTTCCTCAGGTATTTCTTTTTCAATTGTGTGAAAAAGAGCTAAGGTAACCTTCCCCCTGCTTGTGGCCTGTGAAAATTAGAGCTGTAAGCATCAGCTGTAGGCATCAACAGCAGGGCTAAAGCACCTAGAATTTGTGCTGGCATCTGGAATACTGAGGAGCTGTTGGTTGTGGCTGCACCCTGTGGACAATGCAATGAAGTGCTTTGCTGTGTATGAGGAATTTGTGCCTGGCAATTCAGAGCTGTCACAGGCCTTCCCAAGTGGAAAGAGATTGACTTCAAATTCTTGCTGGGTGCCCTGCCATTTTTAAACTGTATGGCCATGATAAGATGCTGGAAAGCCAGTTGGCTGAAAATGTTCCTATGGAAGGGTCATAAGGCTTGGAGGAGAGAGATTCCCTTGACAAAACCTTCTACAAGATTAGCACTTGGCAGTGCTAATTACTTTGTTTTCAGTGTTGTGAGAAGGTATGTACACCAAATTGAATAGGAGGGGAAAAAGTGGAAAATAACTGTCAACATTCATTTAGAGAAATTAGTATGTTCTTCATCCTTTTCCTCTTTCTCAACTTTCAGTATCATATGATTCACATTGCTACAAACAACAAAAAAAAGATGGATATAAAGTCTTTTAAGGATAAGAAATACAATTTTATTTGGCAAAAGTACATGATAGGAAGTAAGGTCTAGTTAATTAGCTAGTATGTAAAAAAAGTTGCTGTTTCCTGAGTTTGGAATAGTCAAATTTAAATGTTTCTCTGGAGGGGTTTTTTTGCATACAATGACCTGCATTCAAACTGTTTCAGAACCATTTATAAGAGGTAGCAATCTTTTTGAATATGTTTATATGTGATTTTGTGTTTTGGAGTCATCTCAGTTTTATTTTCACAGCCTAAAGTATTTTTCACCTCCATTATAAGTAATTTAAAACCAGTGGCATATAATATTTTCTATGTCAGTTGCTTGACTTTCATTTTCAAGTCTAATTGACGTTTACTTGCAATGAATTTGAGCTATCAAATCACTAAAACCATTACTGTAGCAGAATCACTCTGCCTTTAGGGTGTACTTATATGTCTACATTAGCAGATTTGTGTTTTGTACCTATATAGTGAAATTCCCTGTATCAAACTCAAACAAGAAGAATGAAAATTAAATCCTCTCTTTTTGTTCTCTCTTTCTAGATGTGAGAATTTTACTCATGTGGCTATATTGACTTCTTATATACCTGACCAATATAGTAACTATGGTAGTAGAGCTAAATATGGAATTAAGCATTTGGGAAAACAATATTCAATGTAACTTTTCAAGAATTCAGAGTAATAGTGCACAATTAACAGCTTAATGGACCTTTACATTTTCTGAGATGCTCATTTTAAATGAGACAGATTGCTTGGCAGTGTTTAATAAAAAGTTTGATTACATACAGTGTATAAAATGAAGACTTAGAAATTAGGCATGTTCAGAAGCAATTTCTCTCAAGCACACGTGGGTTGCTACAAAAGGAGAGCGTGTGTGAGCTTGATGACTTAGAATATAATTACTGAGGTGCACAGCATATTGTAAGTAATTTAGAATTTGTGAATGGCAACTCTCTGTGAAGGTTTAATCACAGCAAAATGTAAGCGTTGTTAAACTTGTTTTTACAACCACAGTGAAAGAGTTGCCCTCCTGATTTATTCTGTGCAGCATGCAGATCAGTGTCACTTTTTAGAAGGAAGAGAAAAAACAGCAAAGCATGTTTTGGTGAACAGAGGCCAGTAGACTTAGCTGATGGGGCATTCTGTGTGTGAAGACACTTTTAAGGGAGCCATGGGATGAGATGTGACATAAATAATGCTCTACCAACTTTGGTCATGTGCTCTCACTATCTCCCAAGGACTCTTTCCATGCCTTTTCCAGAGGTACACCTCTGGTACTGGCAGACTAAAGTTGCTGACAGTCACTTGAAGTACAAATGCCCAATGTGGAGCTGAAGCAGTGGGGACAGACACGTGCACAGTACATCCTGTGGTGAAGGCAGGTCATTTTGGGCTGGCAGCAAGGCAGACAGGTGGACATGGTCAAAGCCAGACTCACAGCAGCTCAGAATAATGCCTATGGCATGTGGCATGTCTGGGGTCCCAGCTAGGCTGGGGGTTCTGTCTCTGAAAGTGGAGAAATGGTAGTAGGATGGTAACTACTGCCCTGGAATGTGGCCTTCTGTTGGTGCTCTGAGTGGATGTTCAAATTGCTTGAGACTTGCACTGACTCGAGAATCCAGGATACTGGATCATTTGGTAGAGATCAGCTTTCTGAAGGCTTTGCATAAGGAAATTTTGTTCTCAACGGGTCCCATTCATTATTCCCACTGTTAATAGTGTCAGAGGAGTTGTGGTAGATGGATTTTGGCTATTTATAACTTCAAAGCTTTTGGGTCTAGCACAAGTGTGTCGCACAAGAAAAGCTACTGATACAATGTAAAGAAGAAAATGAGAATCCTAAATTCTTCCTGGAAAAATGTGAGAAGATTATTATTGAGTTACTCAACAATTTAAGGTCTGTTAGACCTATTAGAAAATGAATACATGTTCCTGAATGCATTGGTAGTCCCACTGCCACTAAACTTTCTGAACTTACAGTATTTATAGATTATTGAGTACAATCTGTTATGCTAATGGTGTTATATTTGCTTATTTATGTAGGTAATTTTAAATGGAGCTTCTCACCATTGTACTAGGTGCTTTGCAGAAAAATTAAAAACATAAATTACATAAGCTACCTGCGGTGGATACAGTAAGCTAGGGCTGCTGATAAAAATGACCACCAAAGGTGAGTTCTCTGAAATGAAACTAAAGACCAAATATGGATGCAAGTCAGGAGAGGAGAACTGCTAGTCAGATGCAAAATTAAACAGTGATTGTCTGTACTTTCTTCTGCGTCCCAGCAGTAGTTTGTACTGGGTCAAAATGACTAATGGACTAGAAGTAGGGTTCTAGCAGATTTAATAATATATTTTCTACATTTCTTGAATAATGAAGAATGAAGTTTCTTCCCTTTTCCTCAGGCTCTCTGCTCTAGACAGGTTCTTACGGGTTTGTCTGCTGATTTCATAACAATGCGAAGGGATTATTTTGTTTTCTTTCTGCTACTATGGGCAGGTGATTTGCCTACAGGAAATCTGTAAGGCACAGCAGCATTATATGCAGAACCCTGAACCCTGTTTTTTTTATACCTTATACCTGTGTAATGTGTGTGATGTACTCAGAAGGCTGGTAATGTGAAGGGAAAAAAAAACCCCAGCAAATTCAAGTCTGTGGGTAATAAGCTACTGAGAAAGAAAACTCTTTGGTCTTTACATATGCAATTCTATTTCTGAGAGCAGGAATAGAAGCAGACTGAGATGAGAGGCCCTAAAATAATTTTGAAAACCCAGAGGGCTTCTACAGTGCTTTGTGGCTGCCATGATTTTATTTTTATTAGTTATATTTTTCTCCATTTCGCTAGCACACCTTTTAAACCCAAGTTTTATAGGAAATTCTGGTTGAGAAGTTTTTCAGCCATTTTCACATCCTCTTGATGCTGAGCTCCACATTTTAGGACTTTGGAGATTCTTTTCTATCCTCTTACTTCATGACGCGGGATAAGACTGATCGCATACTATTATTGCCCAGAAAAGAGTTACACTTTAAGTAGGAAAGTCATACTGCCATTCATCATTGTTTTCTATGATCTTCCATCTTTTTCCTTCTTATTTTGTATCCAAAGTATTATTTTCTCATTTTGTTGACTGCATTGGTCTTACCTGACTGTTTTAACTCCTCAGCCCCTTGATCACCCTCTTCACTGATTTCACTGTCAGGCACTTCACAACATATTTTCCAGTTAAAAACAACTCTGTGAGCTCACTGATATCCTGATATTGTCTATGTAAAATAGATTGTCAAATCAGCCTTGCTGAGTCTGAAGAGCTGCTAGAAAAGCAGCAGCCTTTAGATTCTTGCCTGGTGCCTGCCTTGAAATAATTTGAAAAGGATGCTTTGGACATGAGAATTGTGTCGTGGCAGCAGATGTTAAAAAATACTGTACATTTAATAAACTGCTAATGAAGTAATAACAAGACAAACACCAGAACAGAATTTAAGATTCCAGCTTTTTTTGCCTCCATGGGACTCTGGGGTTTGTACCTGCATCTTATGTCTGTAAAAAGACGTATATCTCTTGTCTACAAGAGGAATGCTGCTTGTATTGAGTGTGAAATTGTGAGATTGTGGGTGTTAAAGCCCACAGCTGTGACTTCTGCTCCGGAGAGAAAACCTGACATGATCTCTGCAAATATTAGGAGACTTGTGGTATCTCCATTTTTGTTTTTGAATGCTTCTGAATTGACATTACTAGTAAAGAGCGCTGTAGCATGTTATTAGGTTCAGATGGGCATTTTGCTTGACTGGCTGGCTTGGCTCCTGAGAGGTGGCATACAGCAGGATCCTGCTTAGTTTTTCCTCACTGGATGGAGTCAATGTGTATTTCAACTGCAGCTGAGAAGTGCAGTATTTATTTTTTGCCTGTTCCAGAAGTCTCCGAGACCTTCTCCCCTAAGTTGTACTGGTCTGAAATTTGACAGCATCCTCAGGAAGAGCTTGAGGTAGAGATCCTACTAGAGGATGTAACATGGCATAAAGTTCTCCCTATCCATCCCAGAAAGCTGCAATTACCACTGGGGCTTGTCTTTATGATCTTTTGGGAGTTTTTATTGTGCTGGTTTGCTTCTAACAACAGGACAGAGAAGTTCCATCAACAACAGAGAATTGAGGATGGATAATCAGAGGCAAGGGAATGTATGAAAAAGAAAAATATGAAGCACATCCTATGCATGTATGTCTAGCATGTAGTCCCCAAGTATATTTTCCTAAGCAGTCTTTTCTACCTGATTTGGCCCATGGGTTTGAAAATTCTCTTTTTTTTTTTTTTTTTTCCCCTGAGGTTGCCACTAACCATTGGTCCCTAAACTTGGTCCCTTTTATCTAATTATTATTAGTTATATGGGAAGGAAGTACTAAGTGGAGAAAGAAGATGCACATTTTCTCTGTCCCTTTCAGCTAGTTTATGTGATACTGGGATTTTAATGAGCTTCCTTGTCTCAGCCTTGTGTAATAAACACTGTCTCATTTTTTAATGAGGTTTTAGCTATTCTGGGGATTCCTTTTGCCTCTCCCAGAGTGTTTGGTCTTGTCCTTTGTGAAACATAGAAAAAAAAGCCACAAACACTTGCATGTTCAAGATGACCTCTTCTCCCCAAACCTTTCCTGTTTAGCATTTGGAGTTACCTGCAGTTTTCTTACTATAGTAATTGCACAGACTCATAATGCTATGAGGGAGTTGTACCCATTTGCAGCAATTGCAATATCAATCTTCATCTTCATCTGCCTAAGTCACTGGAATTGGTTTGCTGCCAAACACAGGAAGAAGTGCACTGTTGTTCTGGTAGAATATTTTATCCCACAAATGTCTGTAATACCTAAAGCTGTTTTTCATAGTGGATAAATAAATTGATATGGTATCTAGGGTTTTTATCCAGTGAGAATCGATCCAGATTTCCTTTTATCATTGATTTTGAATTTAATTGTCTACATGTAAGCATCTCTGATTGATCACACAAAATAAGTGCCATACAGCTTTGAGTACAAAGGATTGGATGGTAGTAATTGCCCTGTTTGCATTATTTGATAATAGCCGTGAGTCTGTGTGTATAAATTATGAGGGATCCACATCCTTCATGAGAAATGTTCACTTTAGTTTTATAGTCTATTCCACATGCACAAAGCCAGGGAGTCTGTACTGCTGTAAGTGGTCTCTGATTTCTTTTGATAACTTCAGTTGTCAGAAAGTATTTCTGGTTTTGTACCCACTGTAGTTTGGACATGCTGTAAGAGATGGACTATCCAATTTAACTTTTGCACTGAAGTCTGTGCAGGTGTTATGCATTTTGGGATGCATGAGGGTATGTTGCAAATACAATATATACTTTATACAATATCCTTTTCTTCTGCTCTCCTTATCTTTATTACTTACCCTCTGGAACCTTCACCAACTTTACTGCCCTTCTCTCGACTTGCTCCAGCACTTCAGTCATTCCTGACCTGAGTTTTGGTTCATATAGAAGTTGATCAGTTTAGTTGCCATAACTATCTCAGTTTGAGATTGATATCTAAGGTAGGTAGCATAAATCTACTGTTTTAGCGATGACTAGTGTGTGTTTCGATATTAAACTTAGGCGAAGCGACTCCAGTCCCAGAATCCAAAAAGCATTATTTACAGTATGCATTTCTGATGCTATAATTCTATTTATAGAAGAAAACAGACATTTTATAAAAATGGTCCAGAATGTGGTAACCTTTAAGTTATGCAGAACTTTAGAGCAAAAGGAGAGAAAGAGGGTGATAAGGATTTTTTTCAATAACAGATAGAAATTATTGAACCAAGGTTGATATCAGCAGCTGTTTTTACTGTTGTACTTCTAAAAGTGGCAAAAATAATCTCTGTACTATATTGCAGTAACCTGAGGGAGCAGTGGCTTCTGCAAAACACTCTACTTCTGAGAAAAACAAGAAAATGTTGTAGAATATTCAATGCAAAGCTTGTCTATGTTTGTGGGACACAGTCATTTCAAGCACCATAACTGCTAGTTAAGGATCAAAGACAATTCATTGCAGTCAATGGAAACTGTAAGAAGGTAGATTTAGGACCATTCATGCCCTCTATGATTCATGGGGAAGGACAGGGGGAAAAAAAAAGAGCTGTTCTTTGTCACTGTATTTATTCCCTTCCAACTCTGGGGCAGTTAAACAACTATGTTATGGTTAATCTTAATAACTGTAGTTCATGTGACTGGAGAGAAAATGTAGTGCACTCTCTGTTCTTCAAATGTTACACGATTGCCACATTATTCCATTTGGAGTCCAACCTTAAAAATATTTTGCTCAGAAAATTGGGAGTCCAGCCTTTTGCTTACAAAAAAACCCAGGTGTAACTACAAAGGTGTAAAACTAGAGTTTTGTTCCTCTTCACATGGCTACTTGGAGCTTTCTTTGGCAGAGGCTGTGAAATAACAGTTTAGTAAGAGACAGTATAATTCTCAGTGCAGAGCTGATGGTTTAAGTAGCAAGGTGGGAATATATGGCAGTACCATGCATCCCTCTGCTGAATAACTGAAAATGAGAAGAGCTCTTAGTTGCTGAAGCCTGTTCATTGTTTTTTTCTGTGCTGTAGCCTCTTTAGGGGAGGATTAGTGGTGATAGCAGAATATCTATGTGTTACATGGCCTGTTCTGTACCTTCTTTTGAATTTACAGATTTTTGGAACAATTAAAAATCATTGGGGAAATAAAACTATTTATTGAATGCATATTATAAAAAACACTTGTAAGACAATCAGACGCTGTTATTTTCATATAAAGTACCATATAGCTGTAAGCTTTTCCACATATTGGAGTTGTGGCAAGAGTTTAGGATATTTTAAAATTTTCTCTTCCTTAAGAGAATGTGCTAGACAGTTTTTTAATGGTAGTGTAAGATGAGGCAAAGGGCCATTATTTTGCAGTTACCCTTAGCTATACAGGCCATGAAAGAGTAAAACTTTTGCCCCAGCTCTCAACAGTGCAAGACAGACTTCAGTGTTAAAAATTAAACCAAGAGGTCTATCTGCTCAATTCTTATTTTCACATACACCTTCCTCACTACAAATGAAGCCAGTAGGTATGGGAAAGAGGAAAGATAACCTCACCTGTACTGGGGCTCCTAGCATTTTCCTTAGGGCTACACCTCAACCAGTGCTAATAAAAGAGGGAAAGCTTCAGCTGAATCTTTCATTTGCACAGAGTAGTTCTCTTATCAGAAGCAAAGAAATTGATATATATAATGAATTTTGGTTTTTTTTACCTGTGTTTGGGTCTACTTTAAAAAAATTATTTTTTGAGAAGTCTGGGAAGGAAATTTAAAGAGGGAATATATTTCTTACCTAAACCGCCCCACTTATTCAAGGAAAGTATTTAGACAAGTGAGTATGAAGGAGCCCCAGCTACAGTGGCAAAATGCAAAATAGAAAATGTTGCAAGGAATTATAGTCTCTCCAGTATTCTGCCTAATTAGCATTAGGTGTGTTTGTGCATGTAAATGCAATCTTCCCTTTTGTATACTCTGCTGTTCACACTCAGAGTTAAATTCATCTGTGGGACAGCTACTAATGTGCCAGCTGCATTTTTAGTGCATTTAGTAGACTTAAAACCATTGTAAAGCAGGACTGCACTTCAGTGAATAATAAGCACTGGAGAGGAAGGGGTATATGTTGGTTGTAGTCTCATTAACATACATCTGCCTGAGGTGTTCTAGTGATAGAATGTGGCAGTGGCAGAGTGTTGCCCCCCTGCATAGGTGGTGATCCACAAGCCAGACTATTCAAAATGCAGGTTTAGGGTATGTGTGAAGTTAAGACACAAACCAGAAATATGATACTATAGGTAATATACTCAACACAGCAGTGCAAAAGAAACTCAATACATAGTCATAGAATCTTAGAATGGTTTGAGTTGCAAGGGAACTTACAGATCACCCAGTTCCACCCCCTGCCATGGGCAGAGACACCTTCTAGTAGGACAGGTGATTCAAAGCCCCATCCAGCTTAGCTTGGAACACTGCCAGGGCTGAGGTATCCACAGATTCTCTGGATAACCTATTTTAATTCAGCAAGTGTACACTTCAATGAGTTACTGAAATTTAATTCAGTGAGGTTAAATCCTACAAACCTGAATTGCCATTGTACTACATAATTAAAACACTATCTTCTTGTAGTCTTAAGTGAGGTTTCTATATTGAAGCTGCTTTGCATTCTATAGCTTGCTAGGTCAAACTTTGAAGTAATCTGTTTTTTCAGACTTTTTTGAGATTTTTATGTTACATTGTCCCTAGAATGTAGCACAAGATATTCGCTTGATCATGATTGTACTTGATATTATATCTTAAAAGTTTGCAGTTTCTAGATTTTATTATATTCAAAGTATTGCAAATTTTCTGTGAGATTGTTGATTAGCAACATTAAAAAAATCACTCACACTAGAAGTTAGATAGCTAATCATAGATTTAGAGCTGGCAAGAATTAGAATTCTTCTTGATAGACCAAATTATGTGGTGCTGTGGCTCTGTTTCAGCTTCTTGGAACCTTTGTTTCTCTGTATGTAAAATGTGAAGATAACATCTCGCTGAGTTAGAGAGGTATTTTGAAGCTTACTAAGGTGATACTTTTTATCATTGTAAGACACTCGAGTAGAAAATAATATACTGAATTTAATTTTAGAAATATGAGCAGCGAAACTTTATCATAATCAGTGTTATAAAAAGAGTGTGTCTTTCATCTTTGGGCAGTTCAAGACCAAGGTTACAGATTGATGTTTTCTTAGAATAAATATCTTATACAAGTGGCCCATACTGCTTTTGATAGTTTGCTGTGAAATAAATGCTCCTAAAATTCTGTAAAGTCTATACACAAGCGCAGTTAACAAGACCTAGGGCCTTGTCAGTACTCAAAATTGCTAAGTCATTTGAGAGTGTGTTATGTCCTTGCAAAGCATGACATGTACAGTTAATGTTTAAGCTCAGTTTTTATTGATGTTTCCATTGTTTGATCTCATGAAATCTGTGGGAAAGGAGTATCCACAAGCAGTAATGCTTTTGTCATTGTGGTAGCCCTTCTGAAATAACTGCCTGAAGTGACTATGAGTGTGATGCGTGAGGTTTATGGAAGTGAACCACTATTTTCTGAGTTCCTAATTCAGACTTTGTTCGTCTCATTTTGTAGCAAAGTGTATACAGGTTTTACTTTATTTTAATTAAACCATTAAAATAGTGATATTTAAACCAGTATGCTTTTGAGTAGAACAAGATAGGCAAAGTGTTGATGGTGTTGGTTTTTCTTTTTTCCTAACTCTGAAAATTGTGCCCACTGTTCTGTATATGCATAAGTTATTTGGCTTTATGGAGTTTGCTAGTTTACAGTGATGCTGACTGGGAGGATCATTCTTGTTATTTGTGCTGCTGAAATGCATTACATTTTTTTTGTAGCTGTTAAGTGGGTAAAAAAACCCCAGTCTACAGTAGGCCTTTTTAAAACTTTTTGTTCTTTTTTCCCCTCTTACATGGTGGGGGAAAGGGCACACAGTTAGTTGGGAAATATCTATGAAAACTTAGGGTTATGAAGAGCAATACAAGTTAATAATTGACAACCCCATTGCAAGTAACAATGGCCTTTTTGTGAGCTAATTTGCACTGTCTCTGTGACCTGGGCATTTTGGTCTTTGCAGTGACATAAGGTCAGCGTTTTGTCACTATGACCTCATGTACTTTAATTTCACTTACTTAGTCCACTGGTTGGATAGAAGAGTCAAAGAACACTTTCATGTTTTTACCCTTCAAACGGTTGAGGCAGCTTGCACTGATAATTTCTAAATAATTTGACTGATTGCACACATTGTGAAAAATTATGGATTTCAAATTACACACATTTAGAACTAAGTTCTTCAACTCACAGATGGCTTGGATAAATAAAAAGTGAACCTAATTATTGAAGAGGAAAATATGTACAGTACCATTCTAACATTTATGTAGCTTTTGGGGGACTCCAGGTGTGTAATTTGCAATGCACAGGCTTTGTTCAAAAGTATTTGTTCTGCTGTGAAGCTTAAACAACTTTATACCCATGAGCTTGACATCTCTTCTGATATCTATCCAAAAGGTTCAATCAGTAAAATGTTAAAGGATAGCAGCTTTCTTCATGCAAATCTGTGTGCAAATCAAACTCATTGAAAACAAATCTTGCTTGCTTGAGACCATATTCTGAGTTTAATTGGGAGAAAGAGCTCTTGACATACAAGATTTTTGATAGGCATTTGACTTAGCACTGCACAGATTTTCTTGTTTTTATTTATGTTTTAAAGGTTCCGCACCCAGACATGAAAAGCAGATTTTCTTTCTACAGAATAAAAATCTGTAATTTGGAATGAGTGACTCAAAAAGTCTTGAGATGCATGGATATAACTGACATATGCTGCACTTCTGCTGCTAGCATAAATAAACAGGGGGGATTTTAGTCAAAAGAGATTGTTCTGCCAGTTGAGGAAAACTGACATGTGCGTGTACCAGAAAGGATGCATGTAAAAAAATTATAATCTACATTTTTGTTTGTTTTCAGTGTCAACCGTTAAATAGCAGGAAAGAAGTTGAGTTTACTGGTTGAGACAGTGTCTGAGAGGCAAAAGAACTATCGCCTAAAATACGTTAAAACTTTTACAATGAGTAGTGAAGATACTCCCATGGAATATGCATGTTTATGAAAACATGTTTACTGAGATGGGGAGGCATTTCAGAGACCCTGACACATTTTTTACTGTTTCCTTACACTAATAGTGGAGTTCAGTGGATTTTAATTCCCATGGAAATCAAGGAAAATGCATATGAAGAAAGATAATGTTCAGTTTAAGCTTAATCCACACTATATAAAAATGTTTCACATCAAACAGTGAAATGTTCAAAGCTTGTTTGTAAGTTTACTGAAAAAGTCAAGATCTCAAATCACCTATTTAAGCCTCTTATCAAAAGAAGCCGTATAATAATTCATTTTTTCTAATATTTTTCTTTGAATTACAATAAGTAGTCCTGCACAACACCATCTCCAAGAATCACACCATGTGCCTGAAAGTGTTGTCCAAGTGCTTCTTGGACTTTCCCAGGCTTGGTGCTGTGGCCACTTCACTGGGGACCCTGTTCCAGTGCCCAACCACCCTCTAGGTGAAGAATTTTTTACTAATATCCAACCTAAATCTCCCCTGACGCAATTTCAGGCCATTGCCTCAGGTCTTGTCACTGATCACCACAGAGAAAAGATCAGTGTCTACCTCTCCTCTTCCCCTCATAAGGAATTTTTAACTATGCTGTCTCCCCTCAGTCTCCTCCAGTCTGACCAGACCAAGTGACCTCATTCAACTTCCCCTCAAGGCCCTTCACCATCTGCGTTGCCCTTTGGATGCCCTGTAATTGTCAAATGTCTTTTTTATATTGTGGCACCCCAAACTGCCCCCAGCACTGGAGGTGAGGCTGCCCCAGCTCAGAGCAGAGCAGGACAATCCCCTCCTTTTTCTGACTGTGATGCTGTGCCTGGTGCCCCCCAGGACAGGGCTGGCTCTGCTGGCTGCCAGGGCACTGCTGGCTCATGGTCAGCTTGCCATTGACCAGCACCCCCAGGTCCCTTTCCATGGCACTGCTTCCCAGCATCTCCTTCTCCAGTCTGTCTGTACATCCAGGGTTGCTCCATCCCAGGTGCAGAATCTGGCACTTTGCCTTCTTTCACTTCATAGAGTTGGGGATGGCCCAGCCCTCTTTAATTTGCTGAGATCTCTCAGCAGGACCTCCCTGCCTCCGAGGGAATCAGCAGCTCCTCCAGTTCTGTATTGTCTGCAAACTTGCTCAGTATCCCTTATAATCCTGTGTCCAAGTCATTTATGAAGATGTTGAAGAGCACAGGAGCTAAGCGGGGCTCTGTGGAACCCCACTAGTGACAGGTCACCAGCATGATGTCTCCCCATTCACTATGACCCTTTGAACCCAGCCCGTGTGCCAGTTGCTCATCCACTGCATGGTGTGTTTATCCAGATGTGTGCTGTGCATTTTGTCCTGGAGGATATCATGAGAGATGATATCAAAAGCTTTGCAGAAATTCAGAAAGTTTACATCAACTTGCTTCCCTTGCTCAACTAGGTGGGTTTTCCTGTCATGAAAGCAAATCAGGTTTGATAAGCAGAACTTTCATGAACCCATGCTGGCTGTGACCAATGACTGGTGTTTTTCATTACGTTCCAGAATAATCTCCTCTGTAACTTTACCAAGCACTGAAGTGCAACTGACAGGTCTGTAGTTTCCAGGGTCCTCCTTTTTGCCCTTCTTGAAAATTGGGACAACATTTACAAGCTTTTCAGTAAGCTGGGACTACTCTGGCCCAAGACTGCTCAAAAATCATTGAGAGAGGCTTTGTGGTGACATCAACCAGTTCTTTGAGGATTCTCAGATAAATTCCATCAGATCCCATAGATTTGAAGGGATTCAGCTGGAAATTAATAGTGTTTTTCTATGGCCATCAACAAAAAATCTTTTCCACCGGGAAAGATACTCTCTGTCTGTTGCAGAATGATTGATATGTTCTGAAAGTTAAGGAAAGCTTCTGGATTTAGTAAGACCATCTGCAGATGGCTGTTGGCAGAAATAAAAAATAAATTGTTGACCACTGAAAGCCCCGTAGCATTCTGTGGCAACTGACAAGTTGTTTTTCTTAATGCCTTGGAGATTGTGGCAACCTTTCTACTCTAAAACAATGTACCTCTGTGAGACTTAAGGCTTGACCTGATATGCTTTTAATAGAAAAGTAAATAAGTGGGAAAATATCAACTTCAAATGACACCCTGAAATCATTGTTTAAGATCCCAAGAATACCATAACTCTTCCTTTTGCATGGAAGGTGGCAGGTCACAGTGCATTCTTAGGAAATATTTTCCGTCTTAGCCAGCTATGATCAGTAAGATTTTCTCTTGTTTTATTTTTAACAAACTGCTGGAAGTGCCTCTCTGGGTAACATAATGAAATCATTCAGGACAGAAAAAAGACATGGACTGGGAAAGGGGAATTGTTTGAATTTCAGTACAATTTAACTTTTAGTCGCTTTGAGCAAAAAGGTAAGAAGTTGTCATCTTTGTGAATCAAGATGTCCTATAGCCATTAAAATGTTTCTGTTTTCTAATAAGGACTCTTCATATGAGATGGGTTTTATAATTTACACCTTATGTCCAAATTACATGTCATGAAAATCATATTTTTTCCTATTGCATCAGGAGCTGTAAGTAGTCAGTATCTTTTGATAACTGCGAAGGATTCCTGTTAGCTCAACTGTATTTAAAAACATCTTTCATTCACTATGTGGACATGTCCACTCAGAATGACACAGGACTTCCATCTCCTTGAAAGAATTTTTAGTTCTGCTGTATTTGGGAAGACTGATTTTGAAGTCTGTGTTCAGTCATAACCAATATGCATGATTCATTGTCTAAGTAACAAAGAAAAGATAAAATATGTTTGAAATTTAAAGAGCTAACTTCAAGACTTGCCCGTGTAATGAGATTACATTTTATGTGTATCAACAGTTTTTTATTTTACAGCAGTGCAATAATCTTTCTTCAAGGAATAGATATCTCCATCTCCATCTTCATGGAACACTGAAGTCTAATTGCTGGTGACAGGAGTACTGGATGTTGATAAGTTCTGTATTATTTTTACTGAGCTGTCAATAAGAGCTCAGAGTTGTAGGTGGCATTTCTAGTGGCTTAGTTTTGCCACATAGACTTGCAATGACTGTCAAGACACTTTGCTCACTTTTCACAATAATCCAGATAGGAACTGAGATATCTTAGTAATTTGAGGGTTAATAAAAACTGCCTTTTGTTAGTGCCATGAACTTTTTGAATCTGGCACTTAGGCTGAGGTCTGTGCCACCATCCTTACCCATTTAATAGTTACAGGTGTCCTTGGAGTTATTTATAGGACTATGGTCTTTTTCTAAATAGAGAGGGATTGATGTATATATCATACTTGACCTCATTTTAACATTTACCATAATTTTCAAGCTGTAAGATGATGGTGGCCTTGTGAGAGACTTTTGTATATTGACAATCACAGAGAACATGGCTGAGTTTTTATCCTATTGAAATCAATACATCTTGTCAAGTTTGTCACTTGCTACTATTTAATTATCTACAAGCAAGTCAAATTGATTACGCAATATAAGAACCTTACAGCTTTGAAGCAAAATGACTGAGCCTTTAGATTTGGCTAGGATAGCTATCAATGCTGATGGCAAAATATAATTAATAAATTTATATTTTTTATTGGGAGGAACAACTTTGAAGGACTTCATACAACTGTAGCTTGGAACTAAAATCCATCATAAGAGTCAAAATCATTGTCAGGGCTTGGCTTTTTTGATCTTCTGTCCCAGGTTCTTGGTTATCAGAGGTTCTTGTTTACATATGTATCTTGCCTCTAGTTTGGATATAAAAAAAGTCTTAAAGTTTTGTCCCTTATTTCAACTTTTGTGATTATTGGTGGAGGAGATTTTAAGCTTGGGATAAAACAGAGCAAACTATCTGTGAATATATGCCCAGGTAAAAGGTTGAGCGAGCTCTTTTGCAACAAGAAATGTGCAACTTGCATGCAGTGTATATACATGCATACCTTGCATGAAATGTCTCTAGATGCTGATAGAAATCCTTTAACTGACTAAGGGAAAAAAAAAAAAAAAAAAAAAGTGGTTATTGCCCCTAAGAAGACATTTCACAGTTCTTTGTTTCATTTTTTTTTTTTAGAATGACAGTGAAAAATAAAGTTGTGCAGGTTAAAACCTAAGCATATTGAAAGGTGAGAAAGAATAAAGGACATTAAAATGCTAGTGCAGCAAAATTAAGGATATTTCAGAAGGAAACAGATCTAAGAAGGAAGGCAAATTCTTGGTTAGGTAACAGATGTTTTCCCTCAAGGATACTGATGGAACAGAGGCACCAGAGTGGGCAAAAAAAATTCTAATGAACAGCAAAATCTCTTACTTCTTGTTTTTCCTTCTACTCCCAATGTCAGAACAATGTCTAAAGAAACTGACAAGATCTGTCACCTTCTTTCATATTGCAACAGCACCCAAGAAAACAGATAGCTAATTTTTAAATTTCCATGTAGGATGAGAGGAAATATTCCCAATAATTAGATGACTAGGTCTATCAAGGGAAGCTCAGCACTGTGCATGTAGTTGAGCTGCCTTCAAGGGGAGAGTTGTGTGTGCCAACATTTATTGTTTTCTCCTTTCCATTGCTGCATACAAGAAAAGAAGCAGGAAAGTGCTTTACTCCCTAGAATTCTCACTGAAGTAGGATATTAGTAGAATATTCGTTAGAGGTTTATCAACATGCTTGTATTGTGAAGGTTACTCATTGTAACTCATTGCTTATTGTATCTTTGGTACTGGACTAGTTATGTCATGCAGATTACTTCCTTACACAGGTTTCCTGATTGCATTGCTACCTAAGGTCAGGTTGTGCACTGACTTGCAAGAGAATTGAATAAATCCATTTAACATGAAACAACAGACTTTGACATTTGGCTGGCACAGAGGTGGTTTTTTTTAAAGATGTTGCCAACACATCAGTTTCCATGTGATAAATACATTGTTTCCAATATTTGAAAGCCCAGAAATTTGTCAATATAAAAGGTCATCTCCAAGTCAGAAAGGGAAATGTATCCATGATTGTATATGACTTTTTCCTTTTTTCCTTTGTTTCCTCATTTTTATAAGAACAACTAGGTAATGCAATGGTAAGCTGTGAGCCAGATTTGCCCTTTGACAGATTTCCTGTTGGTTATAAACTAGTGGGAGCCATATGCTTGTGAAGTTAAAGCATGTTTTTTTATGTTTATTCTGTTTTAATGTAGGCTATGATCCTGCAGTCATTTATGCAGTAAAAATTCCCATCAAATTGAACAGCAGCATGAGGATCAACAGTGGCAATTTTCTCTTAGTAGGGTTTCCAGCAAGAGGCTGCCTGCTGCTCCGTGCTGTGGCAGAGTGCAGCCTCACGCTGCTCACGGGACTGAGTGACTGTGATCACATTACATCCACCCAGCAGTCTTTTCACTTACTGCCTATAAAGTGACAATGGATCAATTTTAAACTGACCCCACTGACTTTCAAAGCCCTTACCGTAGAAGGAGCTGATTTTCTGCAAACCTTCCCAATTCTTTTGGCTCTTGAGTCTTCTCAGTTTTTTTCCTAGTCAGAGTTTGCTTGTTGACAGGAATTCTGTTGTTGTGACCACAGTGGTTTTTGTAGGTTGTTTATACTCAAACATCTCTGCAGTTTTTATCCTGCCATTTTTTAAACAATGTTGTACGAAGCCAGATTTTTGACACACCCTTCTCACCTCCCCAGTTCAGTTTTAGTTGTTCTTCTACAAAGGAGCAGCAACGTCCTACCTTACAACATTTCATAATGATTTTGCCTAGTTTCCCTTATGAAATGAAGATTCATACAATAATTAAGGTTAGAAGGGATCTCTGGAGTAGCTTGTGTCACCAAACAGGGCTACCTTCCAAGCTAGGTTAGGTTGTTTGGGATTGTCCAGTCTAATTTTCCACACACTCAACTGGAGATTAGTGTCTTGCTCTTCATCCCCAAGCATGGAGGTGACACAGCCTCTGAGAAACCTGTTGCAATGACTGGCTGCCCTCACGGGGAAGACTTTCTTCTTTATGTTTGATCAGAATTTTCCTTGCTGCATATGTATTATTGCCTCTTATCCTATACTGTGTATGTCTGAGAAGAGTCTGGCTTTGTTTTGTCTATAACTCTTTTCTCTTTAGATAATGAGGGCAGTAATGAGATTTCCTGAAGCCTCCCTCCTCCAGGCTGAGAGAACAGCGTATTTCAATCTTTCTCTATAGGACAGCTTCCTGGACGTTTTTAGTGGCCCACTGCTGAACTCAATGCATTTTAGGAATACTGAAGACACAAAACTGAAGAGAGTATTCCAAACATCCTTTGAATGCTGTGCAATAGGAATAACCACTGGACCTGCCATCCATATTGTACTGCACAGTATATGGCTGGAATTCCACACAAGTGCACTGGTTGCACACACTCAACTGGAGATTAGTGTCTTGCTTTCTATGCAAATTAGCTATCATGCACTGTGCATTCCTCTAGACCTTTCTGGAAGTGGGTTGGACGCCTCAGGGGTCTTCAGTGATCTTGATTCCCCCCTACTGGGTCAGCTTTTGGACAGTCCATGCCTGCTTCTCAGACTTATTCCTGCGCTTGCATTGTGCTATGGTGTGCTTGTCTTCAGAAGCCAGAACAAGGATATTTGTGCCAGAGAAGTACAGCCCTATCTCCTTTTGGTGCCCCTCTCCAGTCACATCCTGCTCTTTCTCACACTGTTAATACCAATAGTCCTTGGTTGGCTCTACAAGTATTTGGCCATTGGTGTTTGAGTAATACACATTAGCTCTCTTGTCTTCTAGGCTTCTACACATGGGCAGACTGAAACTCTGATTTGCATTTTCTTTCTTTCTTAGGAGTCCACTGTGCGTAATACCACTGTGTGTAGTGGGAGGATGGTATATCCCTCTGGATATAAACAGGGTAATGGATAGATGCCCACAGTTCTGAGCACCTTGGAGATATGGAGATGTTTTGACATGAGTTTAGATATTTCTGATGTTTTGGACAAATATAAGAGATTTACCACACAGTGTGGTGGGTCTCAGTGCTGGTCAGTACTATAGGGAGACAAGTCTATAGCTTGTTCTTTTGGAGAAGATGGTCTGTACGTGATAAGGTATTTATCTCTAAGACTCTTAATTTTTTGGCTTGTTTGGTTACACTGGAGGTTTCCCATGCCTCTTGGCTACATATACATGTGCTAAAATAGGCTCTACAGGCACAACAGCAAAGCTTAGCATCTTTATGAACCTTTTATTATTACTTGAGGGAAATAAATGTCTGTTTGCATTATTCATGAGCATGCTGTGGTACTGCATTACTGTGTCTTCCATTAATTTGTCTTGTTCTCTTTCTTTATCAGCTAATGCTCATGATAATTTCAGGGGTACATCTTAAAGCTCAAACAAATGAATATCATAACCTAAACAGGTGGAAGAACACGATATTAGGCTTTTGCATATTCTAATACATGAAACAACCAGCCAGATAGTTATGTTTTAACAACATTATCAAAACAGAGATATATCTGTGTAATAAAATTTACTGTTGCTGTAACCATTACACTTAGAATGATTACATGATTATAATAAAAATGCAGTGGCTATTTGCTACATTAATTAGCTGTTGATTTAATGTTATACAAATGTGATTCCTTTCAAGTAATCATATTTCTTGCTGACATTTCTGAATAGGACTACCAATTGGTTAAACATGGGTAAATAGCAGTGCTGATTAGAGGTAAGCCACAGAAGAAAACAGTAGAATAATATAAAGATTTTTAACATGTTACTTTCCAAGCCATGTTGTTGTTAATGAAAACTTTTGATGTATTAACAACACTTTTCTAAATAAACACAGACCTTTGATATCCACTGCACAGCCAAAACTGCCAAAGAAAGAAAAGTTGTCTCTCTGTGCTGAGCTTTTTTGTGAGATCCTGTATTTTTGTATCTCCCAGCAAGTTGAGCTGCCTAAGCCCTTAGTGAAATACTTAGTGGTTTACCCCACTCCATCTCAAGATGAAATCAAGGGAGACTTTAAGTGGTTTGGAATTTATTGCAATGTCAAAAGTGTCTCTGTGAGTGTTGGAAAAGTTTTTACTTGATGAAAAGTGAATAATATGATCCAAATTTGAAAATGTGTACAGCTAAGCTGTCTTCTTCCCTGACTTCCTAGCTGTCAAAGCTCCTTGAAACTCAGAAGACACAGCTTACCCTGTACTAATGGGGCTGTTTCATACATCTTCCTCATAGTGAGGATGCTTGCAGAATCCCTTTGCCTCTTGCTTACCTGTGCAAACTAAAGCCACATCATCAAATGTCAGTGTCTGGTTTTGGTGGGGTTTATTTCCAGCAACTTATGCTTAACTTGCTGGATCTGAGGACTGGACCTGCATGATTTCCATCAAGGGGTCCTGACCTTAGGTAAGCTTTATGAGTCTGAAAAATTACATGTTTAATCATATGTAATACTTCATTGGTTGAATCCCTTAAACAAAAAGTAGATTTGTTAATTAAGGTGTTTTTTCTAGTGATTGTATAACAGTCTTTAAACTGGAAGTGACTTGGGGATTAATAAAATGTGGTATTTGCTCTAGGCATTTTTGAAAAAGAAATCTTTTTGTGTGCCATCTTGTGTATAGTTTTTCTTCATATACCTTGCTATTTTCTTAGCTGCATCCCTCCTATATATATTAAAAGAGCATACAGTATTTCTTGTAGGACTCTCTCATACATACAGATACATTTTTTTATGTAAGACATTTGCCTAATCAGTAAACCATCAGTGCCATAAGACTTCAACTTAATGTCTTTAGAACTCTGCATGAGCGTTTTCTACATTTCCAGAACTATAATTAGCCAGGACTTTTTTGAGTGGTATTAGGAGGTAAAAGCAGCCAAGTTCATTCTCAGTGTGTTTAAGCAGCAACAACCAATTCAGTCAATCATGCCTACTGGTAAGCTGTTTCACAGAAAGCTATGCAAAGTGCAGTAAAAAAATCCATTATTTTCCTTTAAAAATGCTTAAAAACTGTAAAAATTGTATTTCAGAGACTGATTAGTGAAGTTTTAATCTGCCTGGAAACTACACAAAGTGACAAGTTCTTCTGCTTTCTTCAAATCTCTAATGGTCTGTATTTAAACATTCATTTGCTATCAGAACTCCTCATCTTGCACATGCAAGAACTACCACACATTTTGTATTTGGATTCAAATTTTTACTATACTCATACACCAAGCTGATACAAAGAAACCTGGGAAACTAAGAAAAAATACACAAAAGAGCTATTGTACAAAATATGGATTGGTAGCATATTTTCTTCATTGTTCTATTTGTCCAAAATAATACTTCCTCTGGACTGACTGAGGAAGAAATATATACTCACACTCATGAACCTCAGACAATAGAAAACCCTTTACCTTGGATTTTGTGTTTGGCAGACAGAGCTGAAGCAATCAGAAGGGAAAGAGGTGAAGAAAAAGTAAATCACTATTTTAAATGCTTTGTTTTGGAAAACTAGAGCCACTGGCCTTTTTGCTTCCTTGTCTTTTTTCATGTAGGACTTGCAGATAGCTGTAGTGGTAGATGTCAGAAAGACCCACACAGACATGGACACGTTTTAATAACCTGCTGTAAGCCAACTTAAACTTCCCTTCTGGTAAACAATGTCAGGCCTCCACTCCAGAAGATAATTCAATTTATCTCTTATTATCTGGACTAACATAAAAGCATCCATTAAAATCTCTTGTGGGACACAAGCCCACATTTAAAACTAGGTGTGTGTTTAACTGCTGTTCAGAACAGGGTTTTTTTATTAGCAGGCTTTATTTTTAATTGCACAAACACAAAGAAGAACAGCATGGGAGTGTTTGGTTTTTGGTGTTGTTTTTAATTTCTGGCTCATTTTATGTTCTTGTAAATGAAATATTTTTAGACAAGCGGTTTGCACTGTCAGCTTTGAAAAAAAAACAGCAGTGCATCCAGTTGGAGTTAGCAGCCAGACTTCAAGTTCTTAATTATTTAAGACTTAACTATTTTTATTTTTCTAGTTGTGTGGCATATATCAAACCCGTTTTCACACTTGCAAAGACGAAAGCAGTATCTACTTTGGGAGGTGTTTTTGCTCTACTTCTGGCTTTCATGTTTCTGTAAATTGCAAAAGAAAACAGCTAAAGATATCAATCATCCCTTGTGAGACTGTTTAAATATAGAGAACCTTAGGAGTGGAAGGAGAAGGTGTTTGGTATATGGTGAAAGCCATACAGTTCTAGAGAGCCACATCCATTTGTAAAGCTCCAAGAACCCCAGTCTGTATAATACTTCTAGGCAAAGTTTCATTGCTTTCCTGTCCCCATAGGGTAAAAGCTTTTGCTTTTTGATCCTCATTTCATTTAATATATTTTGCCCCACATCCTCATGCTGCAGCACTGTGAAGAGCCTGTCTCTGTCTCCTTAATGACCTCCTCACAGGTAAGGGAAGGCTGCTGTTAGAGTCCCCTGAAGTTTTCACTTCCAGGGGCTAAACCCCCTGCAGATCGTGCTCAGCCTTGATGTTCCTGCACTGAATTAGTTGCACTTGATCATTGTCTTTCCTGTGCTGGAGGCCTGAAGCTGTGGTGTTCCTGATGATTGCTTCATAGAGGAATACAATGGACTGTGCTTTAGGTAATCCAGCCCAGGATGCTTGCCTTCTTGGCTTTCAGGCCCATATTCCCTTTTGTGGATCTGTATCTTTATCTCAAACGGGAGTGTTACTCAATTACTAAAACTTTAAAGAGTTAACCAAGCCTCCTGGTTACTACTTACTACTTGGCAGAATTGCTTGGCCTCACTCATCAACAAAGTGCTCTGTTATTCTCCTACTAGATGTAGCTGATGCTGGGATCTGTAAAGGCTGGTACTTTGGTCTGTCAGATATTTGGTGAATTGTAAATGTTCTGTGCACACATTTTCCCAGATGTGATACCTGCTAATCCCCAGTGACAGTGACCTGCTATTTTGAGCATGGAGTTGATGAATTATTGATTAATCCAGCTTAGACTGCACTTAAAGTGGTTGTACTCTAATTACATCTGGTATCTAGAAATAATAGTTTAGCATTTCAGAGGCTTCTTGGCAGAGATGGGGTTTTCTGTACCACAGAATGTTTATTCTGATGGTATTTTTGTCTTAGCAGGGAAAAAAAAGTGTACCTTTTAACAGAATATTCTTTTAATCTGGTTGATTTTATATAAGAATAATTTATCATTAGCAAGCTTCTTGTTCTCTGTGGATGTTTCATTTTAGCAGTAAAATTGGTTGCTTCCAAAGAAAATAATGTATCACTTGACACCATTATACTGTAATCTCAAAAAGAAGCTTCTTTAGTGAACATTTTCCTTTTTGTGTGTCTGTGTGCGATTTTTTGGTCAGTTACTCATGTTTTATTAATGCTGAATTCTTTTGAAATATTTTATCTTAATAGTTTCTGGCTTTGCCCATTTGTATATTCTCTTGCTTTCTGACATTGAGAACAGAGATATAGCTAAGTTTCATGGTTTAAAAATAGGTCTACAGGTAACTTTCACATAAAAATGTTTTATTTTCTTTTAGGGTACTAATAAGTACCCCTTTAGTGTCATGTTGATTGTGAAACATTTCAGATTGTACTGCTGATGAAAGTTGGCCTTATGTAGTAATTTGAAGAGAGGTCTACATTTTCACATATTCTCTGTGTGATTTCTTGGATGAATAAAATTGTCAGCTAAAGTATAATCAGTTTAAAATATAGACAGCTATTAATTAAAAGACAGTTGAATGTGACAAACTGTTATCAAACATTAGTAGGTGCTGTAGATGTGTTACTTAAAGCTGATTTTCAGGAGTGCTACCAAATCAGGCATCCAAAATCTTAATGTTTTGCATTTTGGATTGCATTTAAACATTTAGGGTGCAAATGTTTACCATGCATCTCCTTTTCTTTATGCTCTGATAGTGCATAAAATACCTGATGCATACTGTGGTACTTGGTGTGTTAAGTAATGTCTGGGGAAGGTAGTCTCTTTCCTGAAAAAAATATTATCTACGTTTGAGAACAGGAACTGCAGGTGAGCACAGATGTTTAAGGGAACATAGTAGACCCAGCAGACAAGAGAGATCAATAATTAGTAACAGTGGTAGTACCCCACTTGTTGAAAGAAAATTTATTCTGGAGGGTAGTGGGGGTAGAAGGCGACAAGGGAGACTTGTAATCGAATATCCATAAATGGATAGTCTGCTAGTGGATGTTTGCTGCAAGCTTTTGCTAGAGCAGGAATGGGACTGTTTGAAAATGCAAACGTGGTGAGGTTTGTGGCACAGAGTGAAGAGTCAAAACCTTGGCAGTGGAGAACAAAATTCCCTTTTTGTTTCAGTTGAGATGGGAAGAGCTACTTGGGGACAATGATTTGGTCAAAGTGCCAAAGGGAGAAACTGTTTCTTGCAGTAGATTTTGAACTAGCAGGGAATGGAAGAAGGGAGTGATGTCAAAGGCAAGAGAAGAGCATGCTAAGGGAAATGAGTTGCATTACATATTTTGTCCTCATGGACACATGGAAACAGGCATGCCTTGGGACATTATATAGTTGTGTGAGTGTAGTTCAGCTAAAGCTCTGAGGGATTCAAAGCGGTAAATTATTTATTTATTTATCTTTGAAACACTTTATTGAAATAAATGTTTGAAATTAAATAATACTAGTAGTGTGTTTGGGACGCATTACCTTAGAGAAAGGTAGGAAAAGCCTTAAAGGAATAAATGTTCACACTTGTCAACATTGTCCACACTTGTTCACATTTTCTTATCTAAGCAGTCTTTATTTGGCAAAAATTTAGTGGAATTGCTAGCAATAGTGTTGGTTTGTAACATCTGAGCTATGACACTTAATCACGTAAATGTCTAAATGTTACAAGCCATACAGAGAAATGGCAAAGAGTTTAGCTTGTGTCAGGGCCTCAGCCTGTAGCTTTCCAAGAAGAGCAAAGGATCAAAGTGCAGTGTACCTCGATTGCTGCACAAAACAGTGGTTGCACAAGAGCAACAGGTTGTGTACAAGAACATTGCAATGCTTGTGCTTTTCTGACCTGGGTTTCTGAGCGTCAGAATTCTGCAAAAGCACAAAGGGAAAAGAGAGGTCAAGGGAAGGAAGAAAATCTCCTAAGTTTTTGAATTCTTTGATTGCTCAGTTGTTACCCAATATAATAAGTATACTGCTTATTGAGTTATTGTACAAAATATAAACCTTTTTAGCACCTATGTATCATGATTTAAAAGCATCTTCTCTTTGTTTTCTCATTCAAAGTAAAATAACAGTACCTCTGTTGATCATAAAGGAATGCAACCTTGTGGCAGATGTATGTTTTTTTCTTCCTTTGTAATATGGCTGAGCAGTATCTGAGAATCACAAAAAGCTTAATCCTCATGAGAACAATAAGGACAATAAAGTTCAAATGGTCTCCATATGTCCATATGAAGTCTTATGCACTGAATAAAGTAGATATCACAAGACTGTAAGGCTTTTTCTTTCTCTTAAATTGACAGTCAATTAGCTTTGTCTGGGGAGCACATAGAAGCTCTGCTCCTTTGCCGAGCTTTTAAGATCTTGTAAAGCTTTACAACTATTCTGGAGTAATTTTCTTTTTATTTACATGTGTTTTTTTCGCTAGCTTTAAGGATTTTTCTTTTTTGTCTGCATACACACAGATGTGTATCTAAGCAAAACAAAATTTGTGTTTGATTTTGCTTTGTGCAGTCTGCCTGGTTGTAAAGTGTTTTTCAAGGCTGTGCTGTAAACCTTGCCAATTCTGCAGCACACACAAGCTTTCAGAAGGCAATCAGAGCCATCCTGAAGTTCCTTGGGGAATTTAATCTGTTCTGTGCGAATACAGCATCTCTCACAGTGGCATCCTGTGGGTGAGCAGAACTTCTTGTGTAATAACAATGTAAATAATTAAACTACAACAATGACCAAATGTGTATCTGTACTCTTGAGTTCATGGTAAGGCGAACTGAGATTCTGGGAGATGGTGTTGAGGACTTTGTTTTTTGTAAGCTCAGTCCTTATCTTTTAATCTCACCATCATATGTTAGGTGAAGCATGAAGGCAATGGAAGCAGTTACAGATTTGCTAACATTTGCACTAAAAGTGTCATAATATGAAAAATATTAATTGCAATATTTTATTACTTATAAAATAATACCTGTTATTATAATTATTGCTTAGTATGTGGAGTTATTTTGATAAAAATTAACCTTGGCACTTACATTTAAAGAAATGTGTAGGCACAGAGATCTTTGAAGACATCTGTACTGCAGCTTGATGGAACATTATAAACAAAGTAGCTGTCTTTATCTAGAATCTCTCTTAGAGACTTCTAGAACATAACATTCATGTGAAAAAAGAATCAAAAAAGGCTATGCTAAAATCCATTACTAGTCTGGTCAACATCTCCCCCTCTTCTGGCAGCCTGCAAGCAGGAAGAGGAGTCTACTTTCATTTTGCTGCGTGACCCTGTGGATAAACAAAAATAGTCAGTATGGCTCAACATTGAGTAAAAAACTGTTGAATAGCTTAAAAATTGTAATGACATTTATGGTATTTGAATAATTCGTGAAGGTTGAGAAAGGAGAACGAATGTGAAAAATTCACTGTGTAATGTCTCCATTCAAGAAGGTTTTTAGGTATGTATGTAATTGCAGACAAATTGAAAACAATGGGTAAACATTGAGAGTTAAAGACATGCTTAAATACTCTCCTTACTAAGGCATAAGTACCCAATAAACCTGCAGTGTACTTGTAGTACAGATATGTCATGTCAACTGTCCCTTTCTAACTTTAGTGAAGTGTTATGGATACATCTGCTGCTTCCAGTGAAAAATAGACAGAATTTGAAGTGATAGCTGTTGCTGCAGGAGTTTTCTGTAATAGCTGCCAAATGGGAGGGAGGAGGGGAAGACAGCAGCAGAGGAAGCAGTAACCTTCCTGCTTCAAGAAAAGAAACAAATCAATCAGTAGCTCTATGCAGGGAATTGGAGAACCTGCCCAACATCTGTCAGACGAAAACTGACATGCTGCAGCAGAATCTGCTTTATTGCCAACCATTGTGGGTGTTTTGCCTTCAGAAGTGTATTCCAAGAGCTTTTTGAAGTTCTTTATATGGTACAAAGGTGGTGTGTCAGTGGCATTGCACCCCCACGTATATGAAGCAGTAACTCAAGGGTCAGTTAAGAGTCAATAAATATCAACAGAGCTTTATGTGTTTCATATTCTTCTGTAGCGATCTTGATTCTGGATTACTACAGGCAGTGTGACACTTTGATGCAACCAGACCTCTAGCCAAGATGTGCACTGAGTACACTAGAAACAGCAGTGGTTGTTTCAGCAGGAGTAAATGGTTGAGAGGGAGGTCTCAGTAGAGTACAGAAACTGCCCAGTTCATAATAGTGTGCAGAAAAACCTTTTTAACCCCAGGAGCTCCCTGGGAAGTGCAACACCCTGGAACAGGACTGTCCACCAAATGGACCCCACTCTTTCTGGTTTCTGCTGTTTTGATGTAAATGGAACTGTTGATTTTGTCTAGTGGGAAAGACAAAGTGAACAACACCACAGCTAGGATCTTTTAGAATAGGAAATTTTGGGGGCACAGATCAAGAGCCCTTAGCTTCCTGTCTCTAACTGTAGGAACCTAACCAGAATGTATATTTCTATAGGGACAGTTGTCTAAACTGGTAAGACAGGTGAATGAATCACTGAGTGCTGATGCCCAGCTCTAACACTTTGCTGGTGAGCCTGATAGCAGCTCTCTAATAAGTAGCAAGAGTTGAGCACCAGAATTAAAGTGGCTAAAGTTACTCTGAGCCATGGACTCTGTCCTTAGACTTATAGAATCACAGAAGCATTAAGGGTGGAAAGGACCTCCAAGATCATCAGGTCCAACTGACTTTTGACTGAAAACCACCTTGTCAACTAAACTATAGCACTAAGTTGCACGTCCAGTTATTTCTTGAACACTTGCAGAGATGGTGACTCCACCACTTCCCTGGGCAGCCTGTTCTGATGCTTAAGCATCTTTCAGTGGAGAAATTCTTCCTGATGTCCAACCAGAACTCCCCTGGCACAGCTTGAGGCCATTCCCTTTTGTCATGTCACTGATTGCCTGGGAGAAAAGACTGATCTGGTTACAACCTCCTTTCTGGTGGTTGTAGAGAGCTGTAAGGTCACTCCTGAGCTTCCTTCTCTCTAAGCTAAACAACCCCAGCTCCCTCAGCCATTCTACATGTGATTTACTCTCTAGGCCCTTCACCAGCTCCCTTGACCTACTCTGGACATGTTCCAGCACCTCAGTGTCTTTGTCCCAGGACTGGACACAGGACTTGAGGTGCAGCCTCACCAGTGCTGCGTACAGGGGGACAATCACTGCCCTTGTCTTGCTGGCCACACTGGTTTTGATATAGGCCATGATGCCATTGGCCTTCTTGGCCACCTTGGCACACACTGGCTCAAGTTCAGCTGCTGTTGACCAGCACCCCCAAGTTCTTTTCCACTGGGCAGTTTTCCAGCCAGTCTGTCCCCAGCCCTTAGCACTGCACAGGGTTTTTGTGGCTGAAGTGCAGGACCTTGCACTTCACTTTGCTGAACCTCTTTGCATTGTCCCCAGCCCATCGACCCAGCCTGTCCAAATATGTATCAATACATGCAGTGCCAAACATACTGTAATGAGCACTGGCTTAGCAAAGCAACATCTACACATCTTGAATAAAAGCCTGATTGATAGCTGCCCAATCTCAACAGAGCAAGGTTTTGCCTAATAATTTGATCAAATTTGCTTTCTTGAAGTTTTTGTGCAACAGGCTGTAACTATACCTTTATTTTTTTATAGCTATGCAAATACTGGTACATAAAGGAATGTCAGAGTTTCAAAACAATCAAACTGTAAGCTTGAAATATCTATGCAATTCTTGCCCTTTCCTTGTTGAAAAATTATGCATAATGAAAAAGAGCCCAATAGAACTATAATGTGAATGAGCAGCAACACATAAAGTAGCTTGTACCCTTCACATCTAATTGTCTTTGAATCACAAGCAAAGTACATTTGGAATGAGCCCTTCTGCTTTTTATAGCAGACCACTTACTGTTTCTGACTTCTGCTAATACTCATAGGTAACTTACTTTGATGGTATCTCTTGACAATTCATGCATCTACCTTTGTTTTAGGGACATGCAGTTTTGAGCCGCAGCCAGATGGTCTAGACAGATGATTAAAAAGTATGGAATGATACACCAGAGCACTTACCTCCTGCTGCTCTGTCGCATTGAACAAGCACTTAATGAAATCTGAAGTGTAATAGCTAAAAATATATACTGCAGTACAATGGACTTTCACACATTCTTCTGGGACTTACTTGTCTTTAAATATGGCTTCTGAAAAAGGTTGCTTTTTGATTCTATTTCTGGACAAATTCCTAGTGAGCTGATGACCATGAGCTGGGCAAAGAACATAATTATTTATTCTGTGTTGGGAATTTCGTATCATTTATTCTGGAAATTGTCCATAAAAATAAGACTGTTCTTCAGCATGGTTTGTTATTTACTACATAATTTGCTGACAACCTTGTTGAAGGGAATTCTTGCCAGAAATTAATTTTGAAGTCTTGTGATTCAAAATTTGAACCTCTTAATAAGATACAGCATGTGTGTTAAGCTTCTGCCTTTTCCTTTTAGAGCACATCTCTTAGAAACAGATTTCTAGTGTACAATTACAAATTCAGTATTTACCTTCCTAGAACATTCTGTAATCACTTATACTTGCTGTACATTTGCTGGAATGTTTGCAGAAGGCAATGTACAAAGGGCATAGACATACACACCATGAGTGTCCTTAGAACTTTGAATAAATATTCATCAAATATATTAACTTTTCATTCTGCTCCTCATGATATTAGATGTTACCAAAGCTAATATCAAAGCATTAAAGGTGTGACAAATCTTCCAAAATGGTATTGAAATTATGATAGGTAGAGTTTAAAAGTACAGACAAGAAAGAGAGTAGATTTTAACTGAAAAAAAGTTAGTAAAGTAAAAAACTTGGAATTCTGTTCTCCTGCTTTATGCATATGAAATGTGGCTTGATCCTGTTGGAATTTTAGCTGAGGGCTGTGGAGAACATCTTTAGTTGATCTCTAAAACTCTGATCAGATCTTACTGCTCACATCCCCTCTGGTTTGTATTTGAGAAGAGACCACTTTTGCAAGACCTAACCTATTGCAATGTGGTGCTGCAGGGTAACACAGAGGCTGTTGTAATATCTAATTTTTGTGAATGTATTTTTTTCAGCCATTAATAAAGCTTTTTAATTTTGGTGAATTTATTGAATGCCTATATTCCCTAATGCAAGAGGGTTATAGGTTAAATCTATGTCTAGTGAAAGATTTATTCACTTCATTACATTTTTCCCAAAAGGGTTTCATCACTATATAAGATAATACATGAATGTACCCAGACTTTTGTTTTATCTGGAATACACTTTCAGAACTTTTGGATTCTAGTAGCAATAATTCTAGACCATACTTTACCTTGAAATATAATCAAGGGTAGAGAGCTTCCTTTTATGCAATTGTGAACATGTAACAACACACGTGGCCCTACACATGCATACATTGACAGGAATTGCATCAGTGTTGTCACAACCATTAGTTCTGCTAAGTGACCACACATTTACCAATGAAAACAAGAAGAATAATTACCCCTTCCCTGAACAGCAACAAAACTAGGAAACCAGGTAGTGAGGAGCAAATCTTTTGTCAGTATATGAACATGGACAGCACTGTGAAATTATCCAAGTTTGAATAAGGAAATTTCAATGTGTCTCTATGTGTTCAAGAGAATGGGCATTCCTGCTTTTCTAGCTCAACACATGGTGTCAACTCGAGTGGTGAAAGGCTACAGTGCAGAATTCAGTTGTCAGCTGCAACATGTTACTTAGGGTTTTTTTAAAGGTCACTGATACCTGGAATAGGAAAGAGAAATTTTTGCAAATGTTCTAATCTGTTAATCATCCCATTTAAAAATGCACTTAAAAGAAGTCAAACATGCTGAGGTTTTTCCATCCTGAGTTGTTGGGATTTTTCTGCTTTTGTTCTGTAAAGAAACTTGAATTTTAAAAGTCAACTTAATCACAGTTTTGAAGGTGTGATCTGTGGTTTTTTTCCCACAAGATGGTGAGTATTTTGTTTCAGCTGAACATGGTGTATCATCTTATGCATGGCAATATCCTATGCGTGTGAGTAGTCCTCTGCTCATTTTGAAAATCTTTCCCTGACCAGTTGTTAGGGGCTTTTTGTAGCTTTGCTATGCAGGGTGGCACACTTGGAGTGCCATAAATAGGTTCCTGAGTATTACTACTTGTTGTAATTTGCTCTACTGAGGTTGCAGTGATGAATTTGCCTTCAGAATGTTTCCCATGTCTGGATTTCCTGACCTCCTGAGTCATGTTTCTACCTCCTAGAGGCTAGATAGCGACAAAAAGAGAAATTCAGGGCAGCCACTACATTTTCTGACCCATATTTTCTTCTTAGAAGCTCTACAAGGTGGGATTGAAATGTAGAAGGATTATATGAAATTGTGGCCATTAGTTTTTAGTAACGTTTTTAGTAATTTTTTTATTTCTTGAGATTTTCAAAAAGGAAGTTATTTCATACGCATCTTCTGGTGTGAATTTTCTAATCAATATTGTGTTTAATTTATATAAGGATTAGCTAATGGGACACTTCAAACAGCATTAGTTTCAGTTTATAATTGTGAAATCCATTTTGGTTTGAGCAGAATGATCCTCAGAAAAGATGGAAAGGATTGCAGCATCTGGTTCCTGAGTTGTATTCATATTTTCTCTTCAATTAATAACGCAATGTCTTTTATTTGGAGGTTTTGTGATCCTATGGGTTTTAAGTTTCCTGTAAGCTGCTTTCATTTTATAATTCTAAAAATGTCACTTGTGAGCTCTTTAAAATGCTTTTATTGTTCATTTTTCCCTGATGATGTAGATTGCCACCAGCTTTGTTTTAAGACTATCCCTCAACAGCCGTTTATGCCTTGTTGCATCCATCATGTGTCAAACAGTTTCTCTGTCAACTGCCAGGAGCACTGCAAGCTCAATTGTCAGGATTTAAGGTGAATGAAGAGAGCCTTGACAGGCAGAAATGTTGTTTCCCATATGAAAAAAAAAATCCATTCATAGTTTCTGGGAAATCTTGGGGCTGTCTGAGCCAACACAAGAATGTGGTTCAGTGAGAACAGCATGCAGCAAGGGCACACTAAGACCAAGAATCCTTTGGTCAGCTCAACAAACAAGCAGAAAAGCCTTTCACTCTTTGGTATTTCTGTGGAGCCTTGCAGGTTTCAGGAGTTCATGTTCCAAGACTTACTGGCTGTGCTCTTCATATTATTGTCACTGCCCTGAAGGAAGTTTTTGCAGCTTTGTGTAAAATGCTTCAGTCCTCTTTCTAGGAAGCAGAATCAGAGCTATGCTGCTGAAGTGGGACATCACATCACATGAAAAACAAATGGCAAATAAATGGTGACCAGCTATCTTCCAGGCTTCACTCTTGTGGCTTTTCTTCCACAGCAAGGTGAAGTACAGACTGCGGTTGAGGATTTGTCTGATTTGCTGGGATACCTATGCCATGTAAAGTAAATACTGTTGGAATAAATAGATTTATGTAAGTCCTCTGTATTTTGAAAGCAGACTGAGGTGATTTCAGATGAACATCTTCATCTAAAGTAATTTCCAGACAAAAGCACAGTACTTGTCACCATAGTAACAGAGACCTAAATTCACCAAATCATATAATTCCCTTTTAAGTACCTGAGTACCTCCAAAGTTCTGGACCACATTTCTCGAGTAAATGTGAACTCATTGTACAGGCCTTTTATGAATTGCAAAAAAATTATCCTTTCTTCTTAATTCTTTTTTTCCTTTTGAGTAAGAAAGCTCTGGCAGGGGGTCTGATGATTTTTTGTAGCCAGAACATCAGTCATACTGTGACAATATGTTATAGAGGTGGTTCCAAGAGGTTATACTGGAAACAGTTTCTGAGCTTCTGGATATTTGGAATCACACTACTTCATCACCACTGTGGGTACTATGGGTACTACATTTTATGTAGTTGACTCATTTTGACACGAAAGCATTTTGTCTTTGTTTCCTTTCACCTTGTGCTTTGCAATTACTCCAGAGAAACATATTAATATCAAAGAATTGCAATGCATATGTGATCACTGATGTGACCATACTTCATTTGTACTTGATACATTTCAAGATTAGCATCAAGGCCTTGTTTCAGAGCAGGAATTAGAGTAGAAACCATCAGATAGATCTCAGCATTGGGAAGATGTCTTCCCAGTGACTCATCCTACCAGGGAGGTAGGCAGCTGTATTCTTCACAGGCTACAGATTCAGGCTTATCCATTTTCTGATAGCCACAAATCAGAGTGATGGACTCCTCAACCTTCCATAGGAGGATGGTGGAAGAAGATTTTTAGCCTTGTGGGAGTTCTTGGGACTCACACACCTTGTCACAACTGTTGTGCTCAGGACGGCTCAGGGATGGACTCGCTTGGAGCAGGTGTAGAGAAACCCTGGTATGTGGGAGTTGCACAGGCTTGTCTGCACAACTGCTCTGCTCCTGCCTTTCAAACCTACCTCAGTCCCAGGCAATACCAGCCCAAAACAACTAAATAAGTAATGGCAGACTCAGTGATGAGCATATGCCTGTGCTTGACTCACACACTACAGAATAAGCCTAACTGTTGCTGCAGAGTGTGAGAGCTGCTGGGTTATGCTTTTGGTGCTATGCTTCGTTACTCATGCCTTATAGTCCAAAATGTCAGACAACGTGCAAATAAGTGAAGCTTACTTGATAGCAAATCCATTTTGTAAACAGGTCATGGACTCGTCACATGTCCGTTCTCTAGCACCTACAGGGAAAAGAGATTGGCCAGGGTTAGAGTGTCTGGGGTATTTGACACATTCTTTCAGGAAAAAATTGCTGTAGTTTTTTTTTTTAATGGCTACAAAACTACGACAAAAGAAAGAACAAACCGCCATGGCTGAAGAGATCACAAAAGTACACAGTTTAAAGGCCAAATCTGATCTGGAAACAAATTCCACTAAATAAAAGTTAAACAAAGAATAATGTTTAAAAAAGATTGGAAGCAATGGTATGTTATTTAAGGGGAAAAAAAAGCTAGCTTATAAAGATTTTTTTTAGCACTGTAAAGAATATTTAATTTTTATCTGATGTTACTTAAAAGGTTAGCCACTGTAAAACTTGAGATTGTAGAACCACCAGAATATCTGAGGTTTTTTTTTTCTGAAACAACCTTTACAAAATTATATTTGTTATGCAGCTGAAAATAGCCAAGTGTTATGCTCCAGTTTCCAAGAACCAGAAAAGAAAATGTGTAGTAACTTCTGCCCAGTTACCAGCAAATATCTCTGTGACAGGTAGGCAGGCCTTATGGCACTGATGCTTGCTGGCATTAGCAGCATTAATGCGACACTGCAGCACTGAGTCAGTCTCCCAGCAGGAGCTCAGAACATGTGGAAAGGTCAGAGATCAGAATTTACTTAGTAAGATTGGGGAGAGGGATATTTGCACACCAGAGATGCTGAGGTTAAGCTGGATGAGCACAGCTGTGTATGGTGCACAAGGCATTTGGATGCCTTTGGCATGCAGTGGAAGGATTTGGACATGTCCAGGGTGAGGCGCCTTAGCCTAAAGCAGACCTCCAGCTTAGGTTAAATGAGCTTCTTGGTGCAGAGCCTGCTGTCTTTGGGTGGGTTTAAAGAGGGATTTGCTCTGGTGTCCACAGTGTAGATGTCTTATGGTGATGCAAATTTCCATAGGCACACCCTTTAATTTGTTCCTGTAGCCTGTGGATAGGTTGTTGCACATATTCATGGTAGAAATGACACCTCTGACTGGTATTGTGCTATCTGGAGTGCTCACCACTGAAGCAAATCTTGTTGTGTTTGTTTCTGTTCAGGGGATGCCTAAATATAAAACTTATGGTCTGTGCTAGGTAATACAGTGACCTTAGGTGTTTGGTAACTTATGAGGAAAATACTGTATTAAAAACATCTCGTGCTGGAGTTGCCTAGACACCAACTGAGGTGATGTGCTAGTCCATGAACAAAGCCTTCCTATGTTTGTTTTTAACTTTGCTTCCTCCTAGTGACTCCTAAGATTTGCTGCAAAAATAGCTTGAATTCTAAGACATGAATTATTTAAAAGCTGATTAATTTTAATTTGTAGTTTTAAAATTTGGCAATTAGTTTGTGTACGTACAGTTTGAAACATTTTTTTCATGACCTGTTTGATGTTTATGGCTAGTCTGCCTTAAATGGTTGCCTAGAATATGGGTTATTTTTTACATTTCTTTTCTGGTTACTTGAATACCAGGTGGTGAATTTTCCTTTGCAGAACCTATGGTATAAATTTTCAGAGTAATTTGTGCTGTAATTAATGAAAATACTAGGTTTTCATGGGTGCTTTTACAAATCTTTGGCACTTGTTCAGTTTTGAAGTAAACAGGTCTGGCTGATCTTTCTCAGAAAATATAACCACAAAGTGGTTTTAAAATCATGTAGGTATTGATCTACACAGAAAAATAAGAGTTAATTTCAAAGAAAACAGTTACCATGGGGTTTCTGCCACATTTACAAAGTTACAGGCATTAGAGGGTTCTGTCAGTGAGAGGAGTTATAGTTGTGTGTTAGAACAAACAGTACCAACAGGTTGCTTGCAGCATCGGATTTTGTGGATGTTATGAGTCCTTCTGACTGTTTTGTTTTTATGATTACATGCAGAGCCATAATACCACCCTTATTGGTAGTTTGCTCTGCCAGTGTGCCACTGACACTAAACACCTCCTGGATGTGGACTTTGAAATGAGTAATGAGGGTCAACACCTCTCAGTCAGGGTGTGTGCTTCTCATAGGCTTTGTTCATCAAAGCATCTTTTTCTGCAGGAAGATGTTTTGTGGCCATTAAAGAGCCCCTGCAAGGTAAACTCCAGGCATTCTGCTGAGCTGCCAGCTTGGCAGAGCTGGAGAGGGGATTTGTTTGGTGAGGAGTGGCTATGACCCTTTGTAAGCAAACAGGTATTTCCACAGTGTGTCTCCAGTGAATTGGACAGGGGAATAAGTGTTAAGGGATGCTTCAATTCAAAGGGCTGAGTGTGAATGCCTAAAGAAAGTAATGCTTTCCAATAGAAGGGGGGGGATCTTGCCATCACCTGCCTGTGCCAAGTGGAACTTATGAGGTGCATTCCATCTTATCATTTATTTTGTCTCCAGGGAGCAAATAGACAACAGTCATGTCAATGGGTTAAGATCCTAATCACTCTTATGCAAGCAGTAATGGGAAGAAGCTGGGTTCAAAATGAGTGCCTTTCAAGTAAAATAGTCAGAGAAGAAGTTTATATGTATGTAACTACTGAGGATAAACAAGGCAGTGTGCATCTATTTCACAGTTAGCATGTGCTTTGAAAAATTTAAATCTGTACATTGTCAGTATGAGAAAGGAAACTGAAAAGGGGACTGACTGAGGAAACTTTGAGAGAGAACTGTAAACTATTATTTATCCCACTGTTCTTTCTCATGCTGGTATTAATCCATGGACAAATCCTTCAATTTGGTGAATCTCCACCAGATTAGCTGCCCAGGTTGCAGATGATATGGTATAGATTTCTGATGAAAACATTGCTGTTAGAAAAAACTAAACAAACAAACAAACAAACAAACAAACCAGACAAAAACCCCCAAACCTTTAAAAGGACTTTTTTTCTTTAAGTTATGTTTTGCTGAAGGAAGACAGGTTAGGTAAATTTTTTCTTGTTTGAATATATTTGATTCTTTAAAGCATTTATAGTTTTTAATTTGCATTCTTTTGATTTGGGAATTGACAATGAGAATATAACTCAGTGCTGTGACCTACTGGATTGAATAGACCTTGTCTTTATGAAATAAGATATGAAATATTTCCTACCCAGAAAGCTTGTCTTTTTAATTTGTAAACTGGAACATTCCCTTCATGGATGTAGATGTAAGGTGTCACTTCTGTCATCAACAGAAATTAAAGAAAATGCGGGTTGTATGTTAAGAAATATATCCTTTTATATTATATCCTTCTGTGCTGGCTTCAAAGTGGATAGTCACATCCTTCTTTTCCTTTTTTCCCTCTATATGTAGAGAGAAAAGCACATAGACAGCTGCTGCTGCACATGAAGTTAAGCCTGAAAGCAGAGATGAGCCCTGCTCTGTAACAGCCACAGCCGTTTATAAGACCTTAGCAACTCTCACTAAAGCTGGTGGGAGTTTTTCCATTGGCTGCTTTGATAGCTGGATCTGACTCTTGATTAATAAATGGAAAATGTTAAAACACTCTTATGCAGAAATGTAGATTCAGCCACTGTCTCTACTTTGACCTGCACTTCTGTGCAGAAAGGATTAAAATGCTAGTTACATAATTTAAATCTTTTTTTAAGTTACATTTAAACAAAATTAAACAAAAATAAAATATTTTCTGGTTCTGAAGTAATTTTTAAATTTCATTCTTACAAAACCCATTCAGTAAACAAGATCATGTTACATCTTTTCAGAGTTTCCATAAAGCAGAAATGTGATGATATTTCTAAGGCCTAAGGTAAGCATCTCTCAATACAAGTCCAAACTGGATTTGTGAATCTGGGTAGCATGATGCTGAAAAAATACTAAAGTAAAAAAAAAAAAAAAAAAAAAAATGTAAATGTGTAGCTGAAAAGCTTCCTTTATGAAGTGCTACCTAAACTTCAATAGGTAACTATGCTTCTGTCTTCAAATCTGAATATCCTGTTACAATGGCCATACTTAAATTTTCATAAGGGTTTTTAAAATTATAGGTCAGCTGCTGAATAGAGAATCACTATACTCATGATATTTATGAAAACACATACAATCTAAATAAAATTGTGAATACAAATGTAAAGCATATAAACCACAAACTCCTTGACTGTATTTTGATCTTGCCAACTAGAGATAGAAAGGTTTGCACCAATTGGAATTAAAGTGTGGAGGGAAGAAAACCTAGCAATATAAGTTGCTTTTCAACTTTTTACAGCTGTTTTCAAAAGGTAGATTTGAATAGAGAGAAATTGATGTAAAACATATTTTAGAAGTATTTTAATACTAGCAGCATGGAAGAAAAGCAATCAGCTGAATATTGGGTGGCTGTAATGGAGATGGTGTAGTATGGGAGTAAGTTTTTTGCTACTGTTCTTCTTTGTAGCTGAGAGCTACAAAGAGCTGATGGCAAAGAGGAACATGGAGTTTCTTGCATGAGGGAAGGGCAGCCAGGCACCAGCTTTGGAGAGCATCTCTCTCGTCTGACTTGGGTGTCACAGTGTCCCTAAGGTAGCTGAACAAATAGTATCCTTTACCTTCTGCAGAGCTGCCAGTGGCATTGTGGAGTGATAGTTCTAATTAAACTATTAGTTCAGGCTTTTGGATTAGATAAGTTAGATAATGCAACTGTTCCCTCTAAATATATGAGTTGATTATACAAATCTTTAAGTATAAATCTCATTACTAATTGTGTGTGTATTAAGCGTATAAAATGAGACAGCAGGCTTGGTTGGGTTGAAAATTGACTTTCTTTGCCAGTGTTTACTTTGAAGTGGAAAGGTATTTTGGCTCAGCTGTTGTCGTAAAGATACAAAAGTCTCCTGGCAACTTTTAAAATGATTAAACACCAACTAACAGAGAGGTCTCAGAATACAAATACGCACAGGGAAGTGTGGTCAAGTGAGGGCATTTTCAGTGCCTTCTCTCTGGACAGGTTGCACAATTTGTGTCATGATCTGTGCTTCTGGAGACATTGAGAGGACAAGGAGAAGAGGTGGCCACTTCTGATGGGCCTTCAATGTCCTGCAAAGATGGAGCTTCAGCTTCCTCCCTCACCTTGCCAGCTTGACAGCAAGGGACTGATTCCTCAGCCTTTGTGTCATTGTGCAAGTGATGGCACAGTGGTATCCATATGTTTAATGAAACAATTACCCTCAGTAATTTCTTCCAAAGAGTCCTTTGAAAAGTGGGAATTTGTAATATTATAAAATGCTACTGCTCTTTGCAGCTGTCAGCTGTAGTAGATCAAGCTATCAGTTTTCTACTGCAAGTCTTTAGTTCTGCTGCCAACGGCGACCTTATATATGGCTATAAATCTTCCTGGAGTGTAATAAAGGTGTGCTGCATTTCACTGTAATGGGGTATATCTTGCACAAAGACAGACAGCATTAGGAATTTTGTGTGTAATAGCCAGTGCTTCCCAATATCCATGTCAAAACAGAGGATGTTGGCCTGTGGGCTGCAGAAGTCATTGAGATTTATTGCAGTTTTTCTATTCTGGAGTACTCTGATTTTACCATGGCAGTGCTGCTCTAGTTCAGGCGTTTGTGGTATTCATTTTATAAACCTTATTCTGAGGTTCTTGCAGCTTTTCTGGTCTGCATGTCAGAAGTCATTCTGGAGAAGAAAATTCCCTGAACTCGGTTGCTATTGCTTTATTTATTTCTTTTCCTTTTCAAGGTTAGAAATAATTCAATCAAACTGTACATCTGACCTTAAAAATTCCACCTCTTTTGCAAGTACCGGATTCATAGCAATTTTATAAGGCATTTAGAGACTCAAAATGCAATAGGAAGCTTATTTGACTCGCAAAAGAATCTTATTTCCTATCTAAGTAAATTAGAAATATAAGTTGGTTGTTTCTCTAGCTCTAGGAACTTAAATGGATTTTTTTAAAAAGCCTCTAATTTATTTGGAGACTTCTGAAAATTAACCCTAAAGCTTGATATTTTTTCATGCAAAAGTCAATTTTTGGTACTGAACTGAATAGATTATATATCTGTTGTTCAGAGATTTTATTTCAGAACTGTTCTGCTATTTCTGAATTTGAATGAATTAAAACTAAATATAACTAAAATACCAACGAACTTTGTCTCACTCATTTTGAATTAAACACAGAGCTGTCACTATTTGTGAGCCTAAACAATCCAAAATAGTATTTATTGTCTTGTAGAATTCTGAAAATGTTTAATAGAAGTACTTACTGGCTCTGATATTCATGGTTGGATGACAGCATCCTGTTATTAAATCCCATTCCACCATTTTTGCATTCCAGCTGTTGTCATTTAACAGTCTGTTTTGCTCAAATTAAGTACTGTGGTAAGAAAGTACAATTCCAGTGGAGAACTCCGGGTGCTATTCTTATGCAAAATTTTGCTTTTAACCCAGTGTGTCTTACCTTGCACCGAGCCTGTGTGGCACAAAGAGGCTAAGTAGGGATGAGAACAGAGAAATTAGAGAGTAAAAGAGGAGTAGACTTGATAATTGCCTTCAGCTTGCTTTTTGTTGTTGCTCTTGTCAACTCACTCTTAGGAAAAGATATTACATACTAAGAATTTGCTCCTATCACCAGGTTTTCTAGCTCAAAATGTATTCTGTGTGTGCACATACATGTGAATATGTAACTTGTCCTACAGCTCACAGAGGTACAAACAGATCAAGCTGGATAATTTATTGTTGTTGTTGTTGATTTTTCTTGGAATTGTACAACCTGTGCAATGATGATTCCAAAATCTGTGCAGCATACAAAAAATAAGCCACATCAGATAATATATTAAAAATGATGCCTGTAACCACAAAGACCCAGCCTCCTTTCTAATCTGCTTTCCACCATTCCTTTCCCCTGGAAACAGAGGTATGATGCTTTCCTTCTCTGCCCCTGAAGATGAAATTTTGATTCTTGCTTTTTCTGCTTTCCACCTTTTCTGTATCTAGGTAAATGCAAGGCAAGAAGAATGAATTTGGGACTGAAATTCAGGGCATGGTTCTGAGTGTTAACCCTGGAGCCAGCTGGGCTAAGGGTTTCAGGTTCCTTCACTCAGATGTCCTATATGGCACAAAGACGTTCTGCAGGCTGCAGAGCAGGTGGTGGAGGGAAAGGCTGCACGGCTCTGTGCAGGGGGCAAGGGGAGTGATTCCGTGACCAGAGAGAAAAGGTCACAGCAATGAATGAGGCAGGCTGTCAGCTCAATACCCAATACAAAAACGTCTGTGATTGTTCCTGTCTTCATCACTAAGAGGGTTTCTAAACTCTAATGGAAAAGTTTGGTTTCTGCGGTCTTTAAAAATTGTGTCCAGAGCTGTGAATGCTTGCAGCAAATCTATTGGCAAGACTATTTCAGAAGATTCTTAAAAATTCTTTCAAATGGTTTCTTGGAATGTTTAAAACCTAAATCCATGACCTGCTTCTTCATAAGAGTTGCAGTTCTTTCTTCATTTCCAGAAGAAATAAAATACCTACCATTTGCATCAATTTTCAAAAATATAAAATTTGAAGAAACTCAAGTCTCATTTGGGCCTATGAATCCATCTGTTGCATCCTGTACTTCCCAGTACCATCAGAGTTTTCTCCAACTGAAAAAGTATTCATAATACTATTTCAGTGGGCCTTTTTAGAGTAGTTTTTTTAGTGCAAATCATCAAACCATTGCAATTGTTTCTTTTCCAGTGTTTAATATTTGACTGCTGCGCCCATGACCCAGCTCGAAAACTCTTTGCCTGTAGCATTTGTGTTTCAGACTGGATTAATACAATTTTAAGGAATTTCACCACTGTCCTATGTTTCAGAATTTTTAATTTGACTTTGTCACATAATCTTTTGTGCGCCTCTATCTTAATTTCCTGCTTCTTCTAGCAAGCTAATATCCTGTTGTATAAAACATGCAAACTTTTAATGATACACATTGGAAACCAGAGTTCATAGACTCTAGATACTGGTCTGTATCTTGGAATTCCACAGATCAGAATGCTAGCTGTTTGGAGGCATTTCTGAACAGTAACATGAATGCTCTGGTTCAGTTTTCTTTGCCCCACTCCATTCACTTAAGCTGATGTCTCTCAGATGTTTGTTACATTTTCTATTTATATTAGTAGGAGTTTTATGAAGTTAATTCAGAGGAAGTCTCTTAGGTGAAATAGGTAAGAAAGGTGACTGAATTGAAGCTGTTCCTCAGCCTCTGAAAAGACTCATCTTGCACACTGCAAAACTGTAGTAGATGCACAACCTAGCATGGGTACCACATCTATGTTAGATGGTGTTCACAAAAGGTAGTTTAGAGCCAACAAGGTGCTGTCAAGACATCAAATGTGTAGCATAGGCATACCTCCAGAGACTAGTTGGCTTTTCATAGTCTGGCTCATTGGAAAATAGATTTCTTCTGGTTTGGGCTACCTTTGTGGGGTACAGAGATTACAGTCTTATGTGCATAAGGCCCATGGAAATGTGTGTTGCTTCTTGCTGCCTTCTGTTTCTATCATTAATAACATAAGCAAGGAGCAAAGCTGTTTGCTAAGGTTTCCCTGTTGAATACTCTAAGCCTTAATTTGGATGCCCACTATTTAAGTATATTATCTTAACTGAAACATATTCTGTCTGCTCTAAATATTTTGTAAACTGAAAACCCTCATAGTTTGCAAATAAAACTGGTCTCTCTGAAGGACAGTGTAATTTTAATTATATGCAGGCTTGATTCTGATCCCACTGAGGGACCAGACTAGCCACTCTATTTGGAGCCAGGCAAATCGGCTTCTTAAGAACACAGCCACGTTCACTTGAACACTGAAAAGAGTCTCTTGTGGGCAAAATGATTCAGGCTCCCTTGTTGAAGTTTATTGTACTGTTTGGCAAAACTTGTCTACTTCTATTAATATCTGATGTCACAGTAGAACTTACAGTGAGGAAAACCAAAATATATCACACAGCAATAAAGGACAAAAATCAGAAAATAAGTGGATATTTTTCTTTTTTCATTTTTCAGAATACTGCAACACTTTCACACTACTGCTGAGGATTACACCGTCATTTTCACATCTGGATGCACAGCTGCACTTAAACTGATAGCAGAATCATTTCCTTGGATACCTGAAGGCACAAAGCAACCCAGCAGTCGATTTTGTTACCTAACCGACAGCCACACATCTGTGGTTGGTATGAGGGGCATAACTGCTTCAATGAATGTCTTGTCTGTTCCAATAAAACCAGAGGAAATTTTGTTAACAAAAAGCAGGTTACCAGCTGAAGAGCAAAACTGCACAACACCTCATCTCTTCTCTTACCCAGCTCAGAGCAATTTTTCTGGTACCAAATATCCCCTTTCATGGATACAGGATGTAAAATCTGGGAAACTCTGCCCCATCAAAATACCAGGGAAGTGGTTTGTTCTACTAGATGCAGCCTCGTACGTGAGCAGTTCTCCATTAGACCTGGGAGTTCACCAAGCTGACTTTATCCCCATCTCATTCTATAAAATCTTTGGATTCCCAACTGGTTTAGGAGCATTATTGGTAAACAACAGTATTGCTCCCCTCTTAAGGAAAACCTATTTTGGAGGTGGAACTGCAGCTGCCTACCTCGCAGGAGAGGATTTTTATTTCCCAAGGAAATCCATAGCAGAAAGGTAAGGCTTTGTTTAACAAAACAGGAGTTTTTGCTGATACTGTTTGCATCAGACAAATGTCTCAGGCTTGGCATATGCACTGGGCTGTGATGCATGTGCTTTTTATGCAGTTGGATAGGTATTTCACATCTAACTCAGTTTGTCTTACTGTTCTTTTTTCCTATCTAAAGAACATCATCTGAAATATCTACCTTCCTTTCCTGATCTCGTTTGCCAAAACTGCTAAAAATATAAGGCTTCATTCAGTGACATAAAGGTCAATCCATGCATTTTTAAAATTTCTATTTAAGGCACCTCAGTGGAAACTTGATTTGTTTTTGAAACTCTGCACCCAAAGCAGGCAGAGCAAGGTTGATCACGCAGTGTAACTACCCTCAGTTAAATTGCAAAGTTAGGTCTATGTATTTCACTGGAAATGTGCAATGCATAACCCTCAAGACTAAGTTTTATCAGAATAACAAGTGCAGTAAAATACATTACCTACAACAAATACTTGTGGTGCTCTTATTCCTTGACTGAGGTTCTGAAGTAGCTCTGAAGCTCTCCTACAGAAAATAGAGGACACCTAAAGGAAGTCAAATACATGAAAATGCGTTGTAATAAAGCTTCACCAGTTCCTGAACATGCTGAAGTGCCACTCTTAGTCATGCTTTGTCTCTCTGCCCCCCCTTCATGGCAGCAACAATTTACATAAATGCAGTAAAGGATCTTTCTTCCTGTGTCACATCTGCACAAAGGAAATGCTAGAGATCAGCATTTCATCACAGAGCAGTTTGGGTTGGAAGGGACCTTAAAGATTGTCTAGTTCCAAGCCCCCTGCTGTGGCCCAGACACCTTCCACTTGACCAGATTACCCAGAGGCCCATCCAGCCTGGCCTTGAACACTTGCAGGGATGAGGCATCAAGGAACTTCTCTGGACAACCTTTTCCAGTGCCTCACCACCCTCACAGTAAAAAGAATTCTCCCTCGTATCTGACCTAAACCTTCCCCCTTTCTATTTTAATTTCTCTTTGTCCTGTCAATATATATCCTTGTAAAATGTCTCTCTCCCGTTCTCTTGTCGGCCTCCTTCAGGTAGCCTTCCCCAAACCTTTTCCTTTCCATGCTGAACAATCCCAATTCTCTCAGCCTTTGTAAGAGAGGTACTCCAGTCCTCTGAGTATTTTCATGACCCTCTTCTGGACTCACTCAAACAGATCAATTTCCTTCCTGTGTTGGGTGCCCCGAGTTGGATGCAGCACTCCAGGTGAGCTCTCCTGAGAGCAGAGCAGAAAGGCAGAATCATCTCCTTCAACCTGCTGGCCACACTGCTTTGGATGAATCCCAGGACATGGTTGGCTTTCTGGACTGCCAGCAGACTCATTGCAGGGTCATGTAGAGCTTCTCATCAATCAACACCCAGGGCTGATGTCAGTTCATTCTCCACTTAGCCTAAATTGGTGTTTAGGATTGCCCTGACCCACGTGCAGGACCTTTAACTTGGCATTGTTGAGATTTATGATGTTCACACAGGTCCATCTCTCAGGCCTGCCAAAGGCCTCATCCCTTTCCTTCAGTGTGTCAGCTGCACCACACAGCTTGGTGACATTGGCAAAGTTGCTGAGGCTGCACTCAGTTTCACTGCCTACGTCACTGACAAAGATGTTGAACAGCACCAGTCCCAATATCACCCCCTGAGGAACACCTCCTGTCACCGGTCTCCACTTGGATATCAAGTCATTGGTGGCAGTTCTTTGGATGTCATCCTCCAGCCAATCCATCCACTCATCCACTGAGTGGCCCATCTGTCAAACCCATGCCTGCCTGTTCAGTTTAGGAGCAAGGGTGTCATGCAAGACAGTGTCAAGTGCTTTCCACAAGTCCAGGTAGATGATGTCACTTGCTCGTCCCTTACCCACCAATGCTGTAGTGCCATCATAATAGGTCGCCAAATACGTTGGACATGGTTTGCCCTTAGTGAAACTATGTTGGCTGGCAGAAATCACCTTCTTATTTAACATGTGCCTTAGCATAATTTCCAGGATGATTGCTCCATGTTCTGGCTGGGCACCAAGGTGAGACTAACCAACATATAGTTTCTTGGGTCTTCCTTTCCTCCCTTTTTAAAGTGGAGGTTACAGTCAGTGGGAACTTCACCTGACTGCCATGACTTCTCAAATACAATGGAAAGTGGCTTAGTCACTTCACCCATCAGTTCCCTCAGGACCCACAGATGAATCTCATCAGATCCCATGGACCTGGTCACCTTCAGGTTCCTTGCATGGTCTCAAACTTTTTCTTTTCCTACAGTGGTCCATTGCTCATACTTCCAGTTCCTGCCTTTTCATTCTATGACTTGGTCACAGAATCACAGAATAATGAGGCTGGAAGAGACCTCTAAGATCATCGAGTCCAACCTATGGCAGTGTGGCTGGAGCCCTTACCGGTCAAGACAGAGGCAAAAAAGTCATTGAATACTTCAGCCTTCTCCATATCCTGGGTAATCAGCTGTCCTGATCTCTTCTGGAAAGAGCCCACATTTTCCCTAGTCTTCCTTTTACTACTGATGTACAGTTTTTCCTTTTTCCTTTGATGTCCCTGTCCAGATTTAATTCTCTCAGGGCTCTGCCTTTCCTAGCCTGATGACTAGTGGCTCAGACAACCCCTCTGTATTCCTCCCAGGCCACCTGTTTTTGCTTCCACCCCCTGCAGGCTTCATTTCTGTGTTTTGGTTACACAGAAAGGTTTGATAACAAGAGCCTCCTTGTTACCCATGTAGGCCTCCTGGCATTTTTTTGCCTCTTTATTAAGATGCATCATTTCTAGACTTGGAATAGATGACCCTTGAACGTTAACCAGCTCTCTTGCCTTACTCTTCCTTCCAGGGCTTTATCCCATAGTATTCTAAAAAAATAGGAACTACATATTGATATATATATACACACACACATATATATACATATACACATATATACATATATACATATATACATATATACATATATACATATATACATATATACATATATACATATATACATATATGTATATATATATATGTAAAATTATAGACCTTGGGAAATAATAGAGGTGAAATGGGGAATTCATTCCTTTCAATTGTTTATGGGTGTGTATTCAGAAGCATGATGTCCTGCATCTCCCATGATGTGAATATCTGACCTTTCACTGTATGCATACTGATGGTTAATGCATTTGCACCTCTTCTGGGTGTGTGCTTTGAATGCTGCTTGGGGGTTCTGGTTCTGGACTGGTAAATGCGGAGGCTGGCTGCATTCACCTGGCTCTTGCCATATGAGACCCTGCATTATTTCTGAATTGGATGTTGAATATCCAGTTTGACAGTGAATATCCAGTTAATATTTTAATATAGAAATAAAAAGAACAGGGAATCATTGTCATTTGCACCTCTGTTTCTGATTTTTCAAACTAAAAAGGCTTTGAAGTTTAATTTTCACTGAAATTCAGGATGACAGGGTATAGAAATCATGGGATCCCAGGGTGCTCCTGGATCATCTGCAAGCCAAGGATAAAACTCCCTTTAATTTCACCTGAGAAGGCTCTGGTTTCCAACCAGCTTTTCTAGAGGTAATTGATACATGACTCCTGAGATTGCATAGCAGATAAAAATATCTGATATGTGTTTTAGGTCTCAGTTCTGCTTTTATACTTCCTTTAATTAAGAGGGGAAAGGTATGTGGGAACCTGGAGGGGTACTCTATTTCTGGTATATTTTTCAAGAGTTTTCAGAAGTTGACTAATTATAAACCTTTCAGGTATCTGAGGCTCCCACTTTTCAAGGGCTTGTTTTTACTGAGTTCAGAAGGAGGGCCTGCTTTAACCCTCTTCAACTGCAGAGTTAGAAACAAAGGAAATTGACTTCTAAGGCTGGGTACACAATGTGTCATCTTGGTATGAGGGATTAGAACTAAAATAATCAACACTGACAGCTGGATACTAGTTCCTGTTAAACACCAAAGTGTCATGCAGACAGTCTAAGTCATTGTTCATAGGTCAATATTTATACTTGGCCTCATCTGATCCTTTGGTTGTTATTTGAAAAGTCAATATTTAAAAGTTCATGTTTCGCGCATTACTGATGCAGTCCATAATTTCTCATGAACTGTGGAGACTTAAAGTTCTGCCTGGAGAGGCTTGAAGTTTCCAAAAATAGATCAGGAATGAGGGTAACTTTCTTGAAGAGTAAAAACAACATGTTGCATTGACATTCTCAATCAATGTGATTCAAGCTATATCACTTTTTTTCCCCCCCAGCTGCTATCAGTTTTGTTTTGTTATGTTTTAAAAGCGTTTTCCTGATAACATAATATAGGCAGAGCAGTTAGGAACTTAACTACTACACTTCAAATGAAATGCCAGGTCACTGTGGCCAGAGTTGATACAATTCCCTTATCTGTGGACCACGTTTCCATTTTTTTGCTAGTGGCTGAAACACCTGGGTCATATGTCACATGAACAGCAGCTCTAGTCAGATTTTATCCCTGCCATATTGCAGTAAGGAACTTCTGTCCTTGTAGGCATCTAAACCCAACTGGCAAAGGCGCTGAGCAGTCTAGTCCAGCTGGATATGCTTTATGCTGGAGGTTGGATTTGAGATTCTCAGGGGTCCTTTCCAGCCTCTGTGCTTCTGTGATTGATTTTGTGCACCTCTCCAAGCTCCATCTGCATTGTCTCTTCAGTCGTGTCTTTGTAATTCCAAAAGGTTTTATTTTTAATTTTATTCTTTTTAAAAACTGCTTCTTTACAGTGGATGATTATTATTCGGCTTGAAAACACTGAAACGTGTCATTTCATGTTGTAATTCATAAAGAAACTTGAACTCTAGCAAATGTCATTGGAAAAGGAGATTTGAATATATGTGTCTGAGTACCACTAGCAGAAGGTATTCCCCGCTCACCCATAATCCAAGAGCATTGTACTAAGAAAATAGCTTTTCAAAGTCAAGGTGAAACTTAAGTGGGAGCATGTAACGAGATGCAGCTTATCCATCTTTCCTTCCCAGGACTGTTAAAATGGTTGCCATTTTTCTTAATAGATATGGCTTTTGCTAGTGTTTCTTGTACTTTATTTTGTTGTTCCTGCTATATAAATTAATGTACCACAGTCTCTTTTACATTTCCTTAATACCCTTAAATCACTTCCACATTTTCCCATTTCATGTCAGTAGCCAATCTTCCCATCTCAACTTTTAAAATCATGTTTATTGTATTTTCATCCTTGTATCAAACAGCTTGACAAATTGCTATTATCATTTCACAAATCTAGCCTCATTTCCCATGGTTTTTTTTCTGCACAGCATGAGATAATAAAATAATATGATGATGTATAGAAAGAATTCAGCAAGAAAATATTAATCATCTGCCCTATTTTTCTTTTGTATCTCTGGAAGTGCTATTCAGAATCTGATCATCCTGGAATTTATGACTAAGGGAAAAGAAGCTATTGTGGTACCTGTGAATTGGGTATCTGCATCTTAGTCCAGCAGTGTGAAAAATCTAGTGCATTAGCTGTTGTACGTTGTTCATTTCCAAATGCATTTTCAGAAGCTTTGGAAATCCAGGTGACATGACTTTGTCCCTGACGAGTTATAGTGACTCTTGCTTCTGTTGCTTGAATAATTTGACAATCCCAAAGCAGCACCCACACTTATGTAGTCTATTATGCATTGCACTTAGCCACAGCAGGTTTCTTTTTCTTGATGGTGTGGCTAGAAATCTCTGGGACAGCTCTGCAGATGCTTATGCAGTGTATACTGACATGGTTTGAGTCCTCAGTTGCATTCTGGGTTTGTGTGTGCTGAGGGGAAGGAAGCAAGGAATGAAAAATAGAGGCAGAAAGCTAGGGATGAGAACTAGGGTCCCAAGAGCTGGAGCTGAGACAGAATCCTGAGGCTGGGTGATGGGTATGCAGCAGCTTGAGAATCCTTTGGCAAATAAAGCTGATCTGCTTGAAGCAATCTCTTTAGCATGATTGTTTCTGTCAGCCTAGAAAGAAATAATATAGTGGCAGGTGCTGGCTTGTACACAGAAGCTCTTCATAGTGCTGAAAAATCACCTAGGGCCTGGACTGTGTTGAGAAGAGCACAGTCTTTCTGTGCAAACTCACCTTGTAGTCTGGCACATGCTCATTTGCTCCACACACAAGGACTCTGGCCATCTGCCCATGATTACTTTAATGTGGTAAGTGGACTTAAGTATCATCCTGTCAAAACCCACATTCCATTTAAGGATTTTGCTAAGCTGCTTCTGCATTTTTGCAATGTTTAGAGAAGTCCAAACAGGGCCACTTATGGGAGAATTTTCAAATCTAAATTTTCTGAACAAGCACCCTTTCAAATAGCAGAGGTGGATTTCAGATTATATACTCTTGAAGTGACAGGGGCCTTAATCTAATTTCTAATGAGTGTTTGCACCGTGAGAATGGCTCTGCACCTGGCAGACCTGTTGCAGCTACTGAGAGGGACCTGTAAGCCTGAACAGAGATCAAGACAGTGAACAAGTCTCTTCCTTCCTCTCAGCTCCCAGTGCCACCCTGTCCTGCAGAGATGAGAGGTCAGAGGTCATTGAGAAAAGCTGAATAGGACTCTCACTCAGCTGTCCCTCTGTCTTAAAGGCTAAGTCCTTTCATTTGACTGATAGGACTTAATTCTGACAACTTTTATAACTGTTTTTCAAAACAAGAGCTGTGGAAAAATAAAAGGGTAACTCTAAGAAGGCACAAGTAGCCAGTTACTATTTCCCTTCTCTGTTGAAGTGTAATATCTGCTGGCAAGCTTCATGCAGTCTGTTTTGTTACCTCTCAGGACATACAAGGTGGCAGTTGACATTTGCTGTGTTTTTCTGCCAGCCATCACTGCAGCAAGCCAAATTCTTCAGTATTTGATGCAAAGGAAAGTTCTGCTCATTTTTTTGTTCCAAGTCCCACCATTAAGTAGGCATTTGAGTGTCATTTTGCAGTGTAATCCTCTGAATGATTTTTTTTTCAATAATGAAGTATTTTCATTCCCCAGCAGAGACAGAATAAACTGAAAATTGTACATCAGTGACCCAAATGCTAACCTGAGGGGATCACGTTTGATCTTGATTCACCATGGGTTCACCTTGAATTGCTGAATCTGGGATAAACTGAAAGCTGTGTGCACCTGGTAAATGCTTGTAAAGCACAATCAGACACTTGAAAATGTATTTGTTAACTTGAATTAGTAGGTAGTCACCTAAACAGAAGCAGTAATATAGGCAAAACTTTGAAGAGGCAATATAGTTGGCAGAGGTGGCTTCTGTTAGTCAGACAGCCCCACCCGTGTTCATTTGCATATTCCTGGAGTGTCCAAATACCAGGATGCAGTCTACAGTATGGCAGTAGTTACAAAAGGAGGTGTTTTCCTCAGGTAGGGGAGGTAGTGGATCTGACACACTTTTTAAAAATATTCAGTGGAATGAAATCAACAAAACTCAGAAATACAAATAATTTTTTAACTATACCATGGATTCTCTTACTTGGAAGTAGGCTGATCCAACTAACCGATTTTCCTCTTTTTTTTTGCAAGTGCTGTTGAAAGCCACTAGAAATCATGGGTCCAGTGTAGCCACATGCCTACCACAGAGAGGCATGTGTAAATCACAGCAAGCACCAATCTGTATTGTTGGAAAACTCTATCCCCCTATATGAATGGAACCAAATTATTGATTTATGAAATAAACCTTATAAACTGCTAGAGGGCTATAGCACATTCATTTTTTAAAAAGAAAAATGCGAAGCTCATTGTAAAATGCATTTTACTTAAAATATAAAGTGTTTTGAGATGATAGCAAGGAAGAAGGGAATTCTAGTTTATATCGGGATTTGATTTTGCCTTTGACCGTAAAAATTTTGCTTGAACCAGGATGTATGTATCTTGGAAGTCATTGTGGCTAACAAGGTGACATAACATAGTTTTACCCTATTGAGTTGTTGTGCTCAAATTTAAAACCAAACCTTTTCACGAATACTTCTCTAAAGGCTTTGTGACTTTCTAGCACCAGCTATTGTGACTTTAAAGAACTGGTTTTCTGCTGATAAATTTATGGCACATTTTTAGTTATGCTTAGTCGATTTTACATTTGTGAATAATTAACCTGTTTAACATATGAATATATAAAATGGTAGCTTGTTTGACATAAAAATCACATTTTTTTTCTTTGCTATTTGTCCTGTGTACTTAAAATGTCATGATACTGGATGTAAAAAGGTGAGACTGGCTTTTTGACCCTGACAATATTTAAAAGATACAAGTTCTATTTAATTAATGTTAAGGGATTGATTTACTTCAAAGTGCAGGAATTAAAGCTTTTTCTCTCTCTTTTTACCTCAGGCAGTTCTTAGTAACAGGAATTGCTGTAAATACTCCATGGTATAGTATATAATTAGTATAATGCTCTTTATTTGACTCCTGAAGTCTCAGAGACAAAAGCATGAGCTACAGCAACATATGGAAGAGCTGTAACTACTATCAGGGGGTCAATTTAGTTATTTAACATTATTTTAACCTAGTTTTTATGTGCTCTGAATCCTTTGACATGTGTGTGTGTGCTTAAATACTTTCCAAAGTGATGCTGAAATTGTTCTGAGTTGGCTGCTGAAGTGAGTGAGTTCAGTCTCATTTTACATGGTGCAGCCTAGAGATGTGCAGAAAGCACTAGGTCTGGGAAGCACCATGTGCTGCCCACAGGTCTGGTCCTGTACAGAGCATGTCCCTGTACCTCTTCATAACCTCCTAAATAGGAAGGAGTCCTTCTCACATCTTCCCTCCTTCCCCAGGAAAGCCATTACTGCTTTCTCTAACCTTTTTAGGAGAACGTGGGAGGGTGGTTTTCATGCATATATGTCTCTGTGTTCCTTCCTAAGGAGGAAGGTCATCAGGGCAGGAAATTACTCTGACAAGGTGTTTAAATTTTCTATTTTGCAGATTTTTAAAACATGAGGTAATGTGGGCATGAGCTAATAGAAATAAGAACAAGCAGAATGGAGATGGCAAAAAGGGAGGAAAAGTTGAAGCAATGTGTCTATAAGGGTGCCAGCCCTAAGTCCCAGACATGGTGATGTGAGATTGCTGCAGCTCTGCATGTGGAGAGGCAAATCTGCCCTGGGAGCTGGCCCATCCACAGGAGGGGGGTTCCTTCAGGCAGGATGAGGAGGGGATGTTAGGAGCAGATGGGGAAACTCAAGAAATGTAACTCAATGTCTTTGTCTCCTCATGCGTCTCTGACCCACAAATGAGTGGTGTTGCCCTTTTGGAAGCTTTGGAGCTTTGGATGAGGGCCATTCCCTTCAGCATGCCAACGCTTCTGGCATGTCTTCTGCATGGATGCTGCATCATGGGCTTCCAAGCAGCAGTTTCCATGGATTTTCTGTTTTGGTGAGTAAATGAGTCCAAAGTGCAGGATCCTGCTGTGCATGGCTGCCATGCCACCCAGTCCTTCTGCCAGCTGGGTGAACTTTGCACTGTAGAATAGGACACCCAGGTCCTGTGTGGATTCAAGACTCACACGAGTGCATGCTCACAGCTGTGAAGATGTAGTTTAATTTCACATATGTGGACAAGAGCTGGATGCCACTTGGCCATCTCAGTGTCCAGGCAGAGCAAAGGAGCAAAGTAATGAAGACTCTGAGTCCTACACCAATCCATTTGCTAGGGCTGATGGTGAACTGGTGCCTTTGCAAGTGCAGCTCTATGACAGGCCAGGGGTGCCTTTCCAGAGACACACACCCTGGGAGCAAGGTTGTCTGGCTGCACAAACCCTGCATTTTGAACCCTCTTGGTTTCAACAGTTTTGTCATTTTCCTGTTAAAAGCTTTCCTGTTGAAACAACTCTTAGACTTAGGAGATGGTACTGTGGTGGGTTTTAAAAAGAGTAATGCACAGCAGTGAAAATTGTGGGGAGGGGAATCTGTTCTCCAATTCAGAAAAGGACTGAAGCATATGTATTTCAGTCAGTTTTTGGTTCAGAAGCTTCTCGAGCTTTAGCATATATGTCAGCTTGTACTTTAAGTCAAATAAGTTTATGCTAATTGCATTGGTGTATTTCTGTATGAATCCTTTTGGAGGCAAAACTTTTAGGAAATAGTTATATTTTCCCTTGTCACAGTAGTTCCCATCCCCATACTGCTTGTATGGATTTATTTTATTCTTTTTTGTGGACAGTGGGCAGAGGAAGGTATTATAAAGTGCCTGGCAATTAAAACCACAGACTGAATGCCATCCAAATTTAGTTTTTCCAAAATGCCATGGGACTAGGTAGTTTCCTTTAACATTCTGTCCTTAATGGAAATAATAATTATACAATAAAGAAGTATAATCCTCGAATAGAAAGTGCTGCTAAGGTTATGTCAGGAAATGCCTGACCACAAATGATGAAACATCTCCTACTATACTGTACTTATACATTGTAGTGTCATGAATTGATGTTAATTATTCTTGCTTACTTTTATTTGCCCATTTCAGCAAGAAGGGACTGAAAATCAGTGGGTTTCAGCATGTTGGGCATGGATCTCTTGTGCATGGATCACTGTAAAGGCTCCAGCAATGGTGACTGAGACATCTCCATGTGGCATATCATGGGGCAATCACAGATTTGATCTTTTGAAAGAGATCCTCACCTTCACTGATTTTTTTTTTTAGTCTGGTGACTTCCTTCCCCTCAGAATCATGCTTCTAAAATCTTTTTGGAATGCTATTTTTAATCAGACTTATTCTTGTCAGTATCACCAGATATGATCTTATCATTTAAGGAAAGGATATGATTTTCCAGTCTAAATGGCATCAGAATGCAAGAGAGCAAGCTGAAATGCTATAAAGGTTTGTCCATTTATAGCAGAAGACCTACAGAACTATCATAAATTTAGTGACTCAGGGTATGTGGCTTCTTATTTGATACCTGTATTATTTTATATCTTGTTTATAGCTCAGCTACAGGGCACTACTTTGTATAAAGCTTAGTGTTCACTAGCCTCCTAGTGGTAAAAAATGAGATCTATAGAAATAGAGTAGTTTACCTGTTCAGATGACACCACTCAACCTGGTATTTGAAGATTACAAGTACAAGCATGGGTTTGGTCTAGGCTCTTTTTTTTTCATCTTCTTACTAGTCAAATATATGCAAGAGTGCATCTGGCAGTTGTGCTCTTGGGAACTCACGAAGGAAATATCTACAGGCTTCTCAAACAGATTTAATTTAGAAGAAAAAGGAAAATATTGATGCTCTTGAGAAAAAGGGGTTATACAGTTGTTCTTAACTTTCACATATAAGCAACAGTTTCCAAAAATGGAAATATGCAGATTTGATTAAACACTTGGCTGTCACATTTGTGTCTGTTCATGTTCAATTAAAAAATTCAGAGGGATTCTCTAGCATTATAATAATCTACTTTTTTAATATCTAGGCATTTATATTATCAACTAACATCTGCTATGGCTTAATAACTGTGTCAAATGATTGTAACAGCTTTATTTTTAGTGAATTTAATGATAAAAAGTTTTAGAGTTTCAGCAGGGGAAGTATTTATGCTGAAAAGATTGTATCTCTTGTTTCATACTTTATGGCAGACATTATGCCATTATATTTTCAGGTTGTACTCTGAAGTGGCCCCTTTTTTTTTATTGTTGCTGATGCCAACAGTCTTAAGTTCAGCAATATAGATTGCATGAATTTTCTCCATAACATTCACTGCTAAAGAGTAGTTAATATGAACCTCTTTTTTTTGTTGTTTTTTTTTTTGTTTGTTTGTTTGTTTGTTTGTTTTGTTTTATATTAGATCTTAGGTTAGCTACACTAATATTTGACCAGTTTAAGTGGGAAAAATGGTGTGATGATTTTGTCAATGACAGATTTGGCAAAGTCTATCCTCTTGAGCAAATCAAAAAATTGACGCCAATTAATAACAGGAACTAAGTTAACCTTTCCTAGTAAAGAAAGGATTATGTTTTTTTGGTTTTCTGCTGTCAGTATATGAATGTAGGCAACTGCTTTGAAGATTTAATCAGTATTAAAAAAGGGTGTTGTTCATGTCATACCATATCTGGGTCTTGAGTTTTCTGTATATACATTTGTCTGTGTTTTATCATGATGGGTTAGTTTAGAAGGACAGTTTCAAGAGGCGTTGTTAGCCCTAGATTTTTTAACTTTGTCTTAAGAAAAATATAAGCCTTGCATGAGCTTATGTGCAATTAAGCAAAGCATATGTATACATATAAGGAATCACAGAATATGCTAAGTTGAAAGTGACCCACAAGAATAATCAAGTCCATCTCCTGGCCCTGTCACACATGTGCCTAAGAACATTGTCCAAATGCTTCTTGAACTCAGGCAGCATTGGTGCTGTGACTACTTCCCTGGGGAGCCTGTTCCAGTGTCCAGCTGCCCTCTGGGCAAAGAGCCTTTCCCTGATATCCAACTTAAACCTCCCTGACACAACTTCAGGCCATTCCCTCGGGTCGTGTCACTGTTCACCACAGAGAAGAGATCAGTGATTGCCCCTCCTCTTCCTCTCATGAGGAATTTGTAACTCTGCTGTCTCCCCTCAGTCTCCTCCAAGCTGAGTCCAAGAGTTGAAGTGACCTCAGCTGCTTCTCATTTGGCTTCCCCTCCAAGCCCTTCACCATCTTTGTGGCCCTCCTTTGGAAGCTCTCAAAAAGCTTAATATCTTTTTAATGTTTTTGTGCTCAAAACTGCACACAGAATTCAGTGTGAGGCTGTCCCATAGCAGGACAATCCCCTCCATTTTCTGACTGTGATGCTGTGCCTGGTGCCCTCCAGGACAGGGTTGGCCCTCCTGGCTCCAGGGCACTGCTGGCTCATGGTCAGCTTGCCATTGACCAGCACCCCCAGGTCCCTTTCCATGGCACTGCTTCCCAGCATCTCCTTCTCCAGTCTGTCTGTACATCCAGGGTTGCCCCATGGCCAGTGTAGAGTCCTAGATTTTTGAACTTCATACAGTTGGTGATTGCCCAGTCCTCTAATTTGCTGAGATCTCTCTGCTGGCCTCCCTGCATACATGGGAGGCAACAGCTCTTTCCAATTTTGTGTCATCTGTGAACTTGCTTAGTCCTGTGAACTTCCAGTCCTTCATCCAAGAAATATATAAAGATATTGAAGAGTACCGGGCCTAAAATGGAGCCCTGCACAACCCATCCTTCACTGTCAAATACTAATATGTAGACACCAAGTTACCTCTAATAATTCTAATGATAAACGTTTGTAACATTTTTGTAGATAGTTCAGATCACATCTCTGTGTGACAGAAATCTTTCAAAATAAGATTTTAAACATCAGATACTTTAGTATGGCTCTTTGCTAGGACAGTGCATGCAGCCCCAGAAAGGTTGTGCTCTCTTGTGCTAAAAGCCTAGGAAGAACCTTTGCAGGCATTCAAAAACGACACAGTAAATATGGATAGCATAAGCTGTCTGAGAGGAGAGTGGCAGAACTGCTGTGTTGACCCAATTCAACAGGAGACCTTTGGTTACATTCCTTATGCCAAATTTAATCCATTTTAATCAAGTGCATAGTTTTTTTAAAAGTACATGGATCTCACCTATTCTCTAGCTATGCATTTCTAGATGATTTTGCTAGGCAGAACAAAAATAAGCAGGACCATGCACTTTAGCTGATTTTTCTGAAGAAAGTGTCATTTTATAGATACAAATTAATAAATAAGGGCATACATGACCATAGTAGACTCAACAGTAGACAAATAACCATGGAAGAATTCCTCCCTCCAAACGTTGACTGCATGTATGTGTACATTCTACATGTAACAAATTCATGAATTTGTAACTCTTCCTGTTCTCTGTTACCAGCTGGTGGGAATTACAAGGAGTTTTACACATGGAAGTGCAAGGTGCAATTTTAAATTTTAATGAGGATTAGATGCTGTGGTGTTGCTAAGCAAAACTTGATAAGGGCCATGGCATGCAAAATGTTTTAAACAATAAGATATAATGAAGCTAGTTTTAGATTAATAACATGATTACATTTTCAAGAAGGTCAAGTTCCTTCATCATTTTCTTGTTTGTATTCTTTATCTTGTGTTGCTTATGTAAGTCCACAGCACAGCACAGGTAAACATTATGAATGAAACTGCTGTAAAATTTTACCTTCAGCCAAGAAGTCATGTGGAGACATCTGAATGTGTTCAGCTTCTATAAAAGATGTTAATGAAATACTACTATTCTTCTTTTGGTAAAGGAGAATGATCTCCAAATTGTTTGTGTGCCAGGTTGTAGCAGACATCCTAAATATTTTCTGTAAATCCTTCTATTACGGAATTAAGTACATGAAGTTTAATGTCTGCAGCATAAACACACCTGCAGTCTTTGTTCATCTGAACTATGCATAGGAATGTAAATATATTAATTCTGTGTTCACTAAAAATTTCTCTAACACCTGCACTGTATTAACATTGTCACCAAATCCTTAATGTGATACTATGCACTCCTTAGTGGATGTGCACCTTTTAAGATCAACTGTATGAATTTTTCAGAAATTCAGATTGTTTGCCAAATCAAACTTAGAGTATTACAGTTAAAGTACAGCAAAAATAAGGTTTATTTCATTTTTCCCTGTGCAAGAAAATGTAAATTTACATAGAGTTTTCCCATGGAGGGTATATGGAATAAATTCTCATTTAATCTCCCTTCCTGTCTGATGAACATTAATACTTGGCAATCAGAATAGTGAGTCAAAGATAAAGATTTCTTATCCTAGCCTGGTTTTTTAAATTATAATCAGAAGGTGGGAATGTGAATCTTGAAGCCATTTTGTAGTTAATAAAGCAGTAATAACAGCCAAGGAGATCTACCTTCAGCTTTTTAAATGGCTGCAGGAATGTTAGACATTTATATGATCATGAGAATTCTCAGCAGAATATCTTATTTAAGTAAACTTTTTTCATCTCTTCTGCTTTCCCAAGCTAACAATAATCCATTAATTTAACATTTCTGGTTTATTTTTTTCTCAGGTACACAAAGAATTTATCAAGGAAAGCCCAGCCATCATTAAATATAATGTGAGGTTCATTCAGAGACTTTTTTAATCTATTGTGGCTTATCAAAAGATGTGAAAACACTTGACAAGCCTGTGAACCTTGCTTTTGTGTGGATGTCCTGAAGGGACCTCCTGTAGGGGTGGAGGAAGAATATTCACTATATTTATGTCTGCAAATTGCACTATGTGCAATTTGTGTGCAAATGTATGTGTGCAAATTGCACATTTTCCAGGTGCAATGTATGGAAAGGAAAACTGTATACACACAAACAAGGAGAGCATGCCACTAGTTTTTTTTGTGGAACTGCTTGCCAAAAAAACCTCTAAGCCATAGGGATGGATGCAGCATATTGAATGACAATTATTTCTTCCTTCATCTTACATTCAGAACTCATTCTTCTTCCAAGAGTACCAAGGAGACAAGACAGTAGCTAATAATCAGAGTTACAGAGCAGTGGGACCCTCTGTCTCGTGACAAGCTAATTTCTCAATTCCACATGGTTCTGTGCGTAAGCCTTATCTTACATCCTTTGCCTTTGAATTTTGTCTGGCCAAACTGTGTCTGAGGCAGTGACCTGGCAAACAAGACTGATCAGTGTGTTCTGTCAGAGGATGAGCAATAGCTACAATAGTGTCTTCCTAACTATTTTTAATCTTGCTGGATGGTTTGCCCTGCCTTGCTGTTGCCATGTCTGTAGGCGTAACTGTTCAGAAGGTAAAAACAGAAGCCAAGTCTCATACTCACCTTTTCTCTGGGCTGTGCTGAGGTGCTGCTGATTATAACTATAGAATAGAAGTTTGAAAATGTGAGAAGAACTTGATGTTAAAGAAAACATCAGCATATCAACTCTGTAAACTGGTAGTGGTTTGATGCCTTTAGGGCTTTTGTGATCCAGAAAGTCTAAGTGATGCTGCCCTGAGAATAAATAATGTGAATCTTAACTATGGCTGTAGTAATAGCTGATTAATCGCTTCATTTCAAACTGCTAACTTTCCAGGCAGAAACAGCTATTTTTTTTAAGCATTAATATGAGATTATTTAAAGATTAATGCAGGATTGTTCTTGTGTCTGTTCAGTTTCTATTCTAAAGCTAAATACATGAAAAACCCTCTAATACAAAGGTTTTGTTTAGGGGAGAGGGAAAACCCAAACACTGAACACATTTATTTCCTTTTCCCAAGTGGAGGAGTGGGTTTTAAGCCTGCTTCTGTGATTCAGGTAGTGCATAGTGCTGTAATCAGAAGTGTTCAGCTAAATTCTTGCCCGAGACTCCAAGGATATGGGAGTTGTTGCAGTCACAATGTCTAAAATGCAAGTGAGGCAAGGCTTGTGAGTTTAAGTAACCTTATTTATGGGGCCAGCCACTACAGCTGGCAAATCTGTTTACCTCTTTTTATAAAACTCACATTACAAGCTTTAGACACCATTAAATCAGGCAGCTGGTGCTCCACTGGAAATACTCAGGCATCCAGACACTTATCCTCTGCTCCTTGCCCATTTCTAAGTCAAAGCCAGAATTCTAACAATGCTTAGTTTCTAGGGAATAGCCTTATTGGAGCAGGTGAAATCTGGTTCTTACTTTTGAAAGAAAGAACAGTATAACTTAATTTGTACTAGAACATATAGTTATCAATTGCAACAGAGGCTTTATGGCTTTATATACCACAGTGATTTGACAACCCATGGTGATATAATCACTATATGCATTACTGATCTGCAGGAAAAAAAGTAATGTAATGACAGTACCATTTTTCAGATTTCCATAGGGGAAAATATCTTCGGCATCTGTTTCCGTTTGCAGGGGAAAAAAAAGGAAAAAAAAATCCTTTTAAGCAGTCTTTGCATGACTTAAGCTAAATTTCACAGTAAAAGATGATCTCCTTTATAAGATACTGCTGAATAAACTCTAATCCTAAAAGGAAGAAAAAAAATAGTTAGCAGTAGTATTTAGATCTATGATTTTTGTTTTTTTTAATTTCCATATACTTCAATTTTTAGACACCATGTTACCTTCAAAGATGAACTTGGTTCTGCAACCTCAGGCAACTAAAAATCAGTGAGGCATGGTGTCTATCGTGTTTTCTTTATTTGTTTAATGATGAATATATCTACAGCCCCAATTAGATTTGGAAGCTGAGGTCCCTCCTGGGTCTTCTTGCAGTCTCTCAGCAGATCCAGGAAGACAGTGTTACCTTGTACTATTTCCAACATTCTGTCTTAATATTTTTATTTCAATTACTTCCCTGATTGCAGGAAAAATAGTCAATGGAGTGATAAAACCCTGAATCCTTTTGATCCTGGAAATTTGATTACCATTTAAAATGAGGATTTCTTTATGACTGAAAAGTTCAAAGTTTTTCTTCTCCCTTTCAGCATTGCCTTATAAGCAGCATCCTAAGAGAATAAGACCTCCTTGGCATCTATGAGATGCATCAGTAATAATCCTGTTTGCAGAAACCCTGCATGGGTTGAAAATGACAACATTCAGACTAAGTGTGATTGTTTTGCAGGATTTTTTTATAAATTACATTTTTATGATCTTCTTTGTAAGATTATTCTAAGGAACTGTTGACTCATTATTCTGTTTTCCCTCCATTGTTTTTTTTTGTTTTGTTTTGTTTTGCAATCCCCTGATTATACTTCACTCTTAAGAAAAGCTTCAGAGAACACTCTGTATTTACAGTGTGAATTATGATTCTGCCAGTGTGCATAACAATTACATTATAAATATTTCCTCAGCCATTTGATAAAGATGCAAATTAAGAAAAAATAATTACCATTACAATTACAATTATATATAATTACACTATATTCAATTTAGTTTATCTCTAACCTACTCTTGCCATAATGTGTTCATTGTTGAAGAATGAGACTGTGTTGGAAGTAAACATGGATTTTTCTGTCATTTACAATGTATTTGCTTTGAAAGAAGAGTTTTATCATCAGAAAATAATACTGTTTAGGTGGTTCAACTTCAAAGCAGCCTTCTAGATTAAAATTGTGTGTGTGTGTGTGTGTGTGTTTACCCTTCATTAAGTTAGAGAGACTGTTTGCTCCTAATAATGCCACTTTCTTAAATATAAATTATTTATACCTGGGCAAGCATAGTTAATTTGTAGTTGTGCAGAAAGAGAGATTTATGGCTGCTGGATTGACTAAACATAGTAGATGCTTTTCTAGAGAAGCAAGTCTTCCAGAACCTTGAGTGAGGACCCGTTGTCTCTGAGAGGGAGCAGTGCAGATACTTACTTAGCATTATGCCCTTATTTAGCATAAATATTAGCCTTAGGCTAATCAGTATGTACCAAGACACCTGAAGAGGTAGAACAGCTAAGATGTGCCAGCTTGCTTTGTTTGCTAAGAGCAAGTATGTACATATCTGCTGTTCACAAGAACTGCACCTACACTGTCTTGCTTTGGAAGGATTCATTTCTGAAAAGAAGAAGAGGACAAGAAGCTAGAAAAAAGATGATTGCTTATTTTTTCATTTTATGTCAAGAAGTGCTCTGTGGTCTTCTACTGCTGCTGCTTCTGACTCAAAGTACTGAAATTGTATTAGCAAGACCATGTTACCTGGTCACATGCCTCTCAAATGGTACAGGTTTGCTGACAAAAGAGGCTACATACAGCAGAGTCTGTATGGTGCTGTTTTTGTTTATAATGCATTTATTTGGTATCGTCTTCATGTTGCCTTCAAATAGTCCCTTGACACTTTAAGGATTCCTTGCGTATGTTATGCAGTCATGTTAATTTGTGCTTTTCAGACGCTCTGAGACTAAATATTTTCATTTCTCTATTCACTTTAGGGAATTCTTGTGCTATTCCAGATGACATTCTGTTTTTAGACAGTCACTGTGTGCAGCTTTGTGCCTTAGATGTACACAGTACTGATTGCTTGCTCTTCCTTATTCAGACTGCAATCTGCTGCATACTGTGACTCCTTAAAGGAGTAATAGCCTATGATTCAGTCCCTTTCTCCCAGGAAACAAATAACAGGATCAGAGGAAATGGCCTCAAGTTTCTCCAGGGGAGTTTTAGATTAATAGCTGGGAAAAATTTCTTCACCAAAATATTGGCCAGGCATTGAGACAGGCTTCCCAGGGGAAGTAGTGGATCACCAGCCCTGGCAGTGTTCAAAAGTCATGCAGATGTGACACTTGTGGGTGTTTTAGTGATGAACATGGCAGTGCTGGGTTAGCAGTTGGATGTGATTATCTTGGAGGTCTTTTCCAACCTTTACGATTCTAGCATTTTGTGACTAAAGTAAATCATTAGAATTAATTTATATATGCTCATCTCTATTTTTCAATTTTCATAAATTTTTGGTTATAATTTAGGATATGTATCTTTGCTGATTAACATAGGTTTTGAAAGTGGACAGATTTTATTTTCCCCTAACTGTTACGCATTTAACACTAATGCCTTTGTTACACTCTGAAATCCAGCATTGGTCAGTTGTCAGAACAGTAGCTACTCCCAGAACTTGAAAATAGGACCCAAATGCAGTTCCCATTTTAGTATCTCAAAATTGGAACTGCAGCTCTTGTATGCTTTAGCTCCAGTTCACCTTTGTAAAGCAGGAGAGCAGTATTTATTTTTGGTATGTGTATGCAAAAAGTCAGTCAGAGCTTCACTAAGATTTAGTTTTAAATAGTGGCTGAGGAAAATATAAATGAAGATAAACTTAGAGTAGCATTTAGGTTATGTACACTGCTTGTATTTCATTAGCATCTCTTCCTGGAAAAGATGTCTGTGAAAGGATGCAAGGTATTAATTTATAACCTGCTCACAGTGGTTAGCATTGAGCTGACCCACCATCAGAGTGGTGTGAGCTAGCTGGAGGAGCTGAATGGTTGAATGTGTTCCTGAGCAGGTGCTGGTGAGCAATTGTTTGGAAAGTGTCTGATTTATTCTAATCAGGATAAACATTGATGACTTACACTTCACAGGTATATGGGAAAGAAATCTGAAATAACTCAGGTTTCTTCACATCAATGGATGACTTGCATGGTTTAACTTGGTTGGAAACTGAACTAAATGCCATGTATCTGCCCAAAAGCAGGAAAGTCAAGATGACTCCCATACTTTAATGAAAACCTTCATTTTAAATGTTACTTTTTAAAATTAAAAAATAGCTTCAATCTTTTGGAGGAAAAAGTGCAAATAAAAGCAGCGTAGCAGATGGCACCTGTTAGACCAAGGGAAAGTGCAAGTTCTAAGGGACAGTGAACTTAGATATAGGCACCAGTACTCCATGGGAACATCTCGTGGTGGTAGCCAGCAATTTGTGTCTCTGCCAGTCTCTCCAGAAAATTCACCAGACACCTTCTCCCTCTGTGGACATGGGTGTTATAAGCAGAACAAGGCAGCATGGTGCTCTCTCTCAGCCCACCTGCACAAACACTCTTCTTGGTGACATCTACCTGTGTGCAGAGGGAGGAAGAAAGGGAAAAAGAGTCACAAATTCTGATTACAGTGCATGATAAATTTGTCCATAGAATTTGTTGCTGCTAGCAGGAGTGTCATTAGAACAGTTCAAAAGCTCTGAGGCTCAACTTCAAATTAGTAGCCAGACTCTCCAGGCCAGTGGCCAAGTGCTTCTTCAGAGTCAAATTTTACCAGGATCTCTCTTGCTAATCAATATCCATCTCTATGGGTAGTCAGTGTTATTTTCAGTGAGTTCCATCATTGGTATTTGTTATTATGGTAACAGAAGGTAGTAAAAATGCTGATTCTTTTTTGCAGAACCTAAAGTTTCCCAAGTTTTGTTTTGATTATGAATGTGCAAATATTAAATGTTGTACCTCTCAAAAATCTTCCACTTATCTCACTAATTTATTCTGGTTTTCTCAAGGAGCCTTTGAAATGGCTCCGGTGAGTTTGAAAACCAGAATTTTAATAGATGCTATGTTGGTTAATTGAACAAATACATTAGTCAAGTTGTATTAAACATAATATCTGCAGAGCTGAATTCCAGTAACAAATGTAGCTTTAAAAATATAAGTGAATGCAAAATTGCATTAGATATAATGTTCTTAACAATTTATTATCAAATACATCCCTTCCCCCAAAAATATATAGTATTATCCAGAAAATAGCCTAAAGAGCACTAGTTTGCTACACAGATACCATAAAAACTAAAGAATATGCTTGCTATGAAAACACAGTTATTTTCATAGGTTACAAGTGAAAAGAAATTTTAGATTTTTTGCAGTTTACATATGTCAGCAAGTTATTAGTATTCATTTTTAGGTTTATACTAAAGCAATGATGACTTAGATTTCTTTCTACAACAATACACAACACTTTTAGCATTAGATTTATTTTCAGAAGAATTTGTGGAGAACTGTGCTTTTTAATCAGACCCTAGAATTGTGTCCCTCAAGTATGTTTGGGTTTAGGAGGATGAGATTACAACATGTTAGTACATTTCATGTGCATTGTCATATGTGCACAGAATGCTATATGGCACAGTGAGAAATCACAACAAAATAAACAAATTCTGTTGAGAAGTTTAAACTTTATATATGTATCAGCATGCTGCAACTTGAAAACCATATCCCCAAGTGAACTGATTTTCTATGTATGTGTACAGGTTTTCTTAAACTAGACCTTGCATCTAGATTTGGACTGAATGTTAAAACTTTTTCATTTTAGCTATGCTAATTACAAAAATAAACATGTTCTTGTTTCCCACCATGCCTGATATTTTCCTGGTTAAAAACATGTTGCAATTAGTTATCTTTGTTTAGTCATCACAGGCAATATATGTAAAACTACTGCTTTTCTTTTCAATCTGAGGTCATGTACAGCAACTTTGTGCTGTGCTAGGACACAGCTCCTCAGGGCAAACTTGCACATTCATTGCAGAAAAAGGCCCCAGGTCACTGACAGGATTCACAAGCATTCAAGTAAATACACAATGGGGACCCCCTACAGTAGCAAATTCTTAGTACCATGTCTGAGGTGAAAAGAAAATTCATTTAGTGGCTACAAAGAGAAAAAAAAAAATAAAAACAAACCAATAAAAAACCCCAACACAACAAATTAGGACAGCTAAGACTTACCTTGAAATACCCTGAACTGTCTGTCTATTGCATCCAAAGTTATTATTTTTTACTCCCCAGGATCTGAGGTTTCAATCTTTTGTGTGTATGTACACATTGAAAAGAAGGATATCTCTTCAGAAATTGTACCAGAAAGAACAAAGACTGTTTATTCCCTCGTATGGTTAAGCTGCCCTATTAATGTCAATTTTTAATTTTATCCTTCGGATTTCTCATTAGCTTTACAACATGTCTAGATTATTTAATTATTATGTTTCAGCTCATAGATGACATAAGATTTAAGAGCTTTTGCTGGGCTCTAGCAAATTGTCGCTATATTTTGCCTGAAGCTGCTTTTGTATAAAATAATCTTTCCATAGTTAACATTCAGGATACTCTGCAGAGCATCTTAAGAAGACTTAAATGCTAAATAACTGTCATATAGCAAGCCTTAGTATTATTGCACTAAATTACATTGCAAGAAGTGTGATAAACAACATCATAATACTTTGACACATTCATCATTAATTATAACTGAAATCTAATCTCAACTGGATTTTTTTCACTAATTATAACCAGTAAAGCAAACATTAACATACACGGGGAAGGGAGGGTGAAGGAAAGAAGTCTTCTGAAAGCATAGCTGATATATCAAAATACTGAATGGGCTGACAGTCTTATTAGGTTTTTTTAATGAGGTTTTCTACATATATTAAAAGATTAAAAATCTGAAATACATTTGGAATTCATTATGTGAATAATCATTTTGAAGGCAAAACTTTGCAGAGGCCTGATGGTTATGTCATTTTAAGGTGGCATATGACATTTCAGATTTCTGCTGTCTTACATAGAGGACTGGTATTGGACTAAATTTAAAATCAGGAGTCCCTCTGACCACCAAAATACTGTCCGGTTAGTATTTCAGCCTTCATACTACTAAGTTTTCCTGTATTTCCCTAAATATTGTATAACGTATTTTGAATATTGTATAACGTACCTTTTCTCTCCAAATTCACATTTATTTTCCACTGCAGAACTTTCTGCTTTTGGGGAGCTCCCATTCTGCTGGTGCAAACTCTTTTCCTTTGTGCTGGGTAATCTAGGAGTCTGGCAGCCAAGCTGAGGGCAGCAATGCTTTGTGCTGCTTCCCATTGGGCTGTGGTGCACCACCACAGCACCCTACTGGCCCAGTCAGAGCTTATGGCAACCTAAGAATTTTTGCTCTCTTTACTACCTGCTTAAAACTCTGTTTCAGCAAAGTACTTTATTGCTTGTGTAGTACTAAGCATACTTTCAGATGTGATTATATTTTTCCTCTGTATGTTATGAATTCCTACGTACAAAGCTACCTGCTTTCTACCATTTCCAGTAGTTAGCAAGTCTGAAGATATGTACATTTTCTCAGCTATCTGTGCTGTGTTTGGAGCAATGTCACCTGGTTCTCCTATTGGATGTTTCTACTCACACCAGATATCTTCACTGCCTATTATTATACAAGTATCGGTTACCTGGCTGCATGTCCCTGAAATATCTATATGCTGTTCCTGAAAAATCTAACTAGTGGAAGAGGAAGTAGGTTCATTTCGGCCCTGCTTAGTCTTTGGTTGAAAATGAAGTATGAGAAGGTTCTTTTCCAGTGGTATTTTTACAGAAAACATACCTATTTTTCTCTGGTGGCAGGTGCAATTTGGTGAAACTTGCATACAAACATTTCCTCTTACTGCAACACTGTCTATAGCATTTACAAAAACTCGATATATTTTTGCCCAGAAGAATTATAGATGCATTGAGAGCTGAATTTTGAAAGTGCTTATATTCATAAGAGGGAATAGATGACTTGCTGTATTTCTGCATGTTGAGTTTTTGAAGTGAATGTTTTGTATTACAATGTCACTGTACAACATTTCTTTCTTGATGATTCTTTTGTGTCTAGTATGATTGAAGCAGTACTCTTAAGTGAAGAAAAAACATTAATGGAGGTAGGTATTTCCATGTTTACTGTGTTAACATCATCTTATAAAATAATACAGCTGTCAAGATCACCTTTTTCTTCTGTGATGATCATTCTAAATAAAATTATCTATTTATTCCTCACCACCATCACCACAGACCCTCCTTACAGAAGTATAGGGAACTAGTCAATATGCCATACTCTCAGGCTGGTAGATAAATTTATTAAAAAAAAATCCCTATCAGTGCATGCATTTCTTTTGCTCTTGTTTCAATACTCTCTTATACAATGGATGTTGAGCAAGTTGGTGTCACCCAATTGCATGTTAAATAGAACTGACTTGGTCACAGGAAAATCATCAAGAGAGATGACTCCAGGGTTTTCAGAGGTTCCCAGAGTAACAAACTTGTGCATTTGTGTTATATGCATATGCAGTTTCAGAAAGTAAAAGGAGTTGCTATTTTGAATTTTTTTTTTTTTTTTTTTTTTTTTTTGATAATTGGAGAAGGGGCAAAAAACTTCTGGGTCGTGTAATCGACCTATTTGTGAACAAAGACATCCACGCTATATAATCCCCTCATTATACTGAACTTGTGTGCAGAATGAGGGGGATACCTTTGGGACAGGGGAAGGAGGGTGTGTTGCTTTTGGTTTGTTCCTGCTTCTTATGTTGGGAAATGGTTCTATAATTTCATGTCTTGGATGTTCATGGGCTTTCAATTTGCAGTCTATACTACCTTGTGGTCAGTTTGGTCATTTATCTGCATTTTGTCCTGTAGCTGTTTTTCTTTCATGGTTATTACCCACCTTTTCCATCTTTAGATCTACCAAGCAATTCTGCTTAGCTAATTTCCATACTGAGTGAACTGAACACATCTCTAAGATGCCCTTTCCTTTCCCCTATTCATAACATACAGCCTGCCACAGAAAATCTTATCAAACCTTTATTGATGGTGTTCTTATTTTTCTATCTGTAAAGCATGTTTTCCTGTTTGTCATCCTGATGGCTGATAGTTGATCTGATAGACTGGCAAATCTAATATTTTGCATGACAGTCCTGCAGTTCATGGCAGAAGTTAATGTCAGTAATCCCTAAGTGCATAATGGGGCTTATGCATAATGATGTACTTATCATACATTATAGCATATTATACATTTAATCTCGTTTCTGTTTTTAGGGTTTTCAACATTATCTGTTTCTTACTGCACGCCTTATACAGCCCCATCTCCAGCACCGACAGTCTCCAGATTTCACTTCAGCAGCCCATTTTAACTTCACATTCCTACCTTCTATGCCAGGATCATTACTGAGACTACTAAAAGAGATACTTGTCCCAAAGCCAGGGCTCAAGGAATTAAATGGGAAACTTTTTCTGAGATAATAGTACCCCTTTCAGCACAATTGCTTGGCCTACTGTAACACTCTTCTAATATTCTTTGTTCTATAGTAGTTCTTCATATGACACTAGAGGTAATGTTTTACTGAAATCCAGATAAATTAGTTCTGCATTTCCTTTGCCTAGAAAAATAATGTACTTTTAAAATGGCAGCCTCTCTGGGATTGATTTTCCATTGGCACAATCCAGCATGCATTTGAACATGCTTTTATTTACCCATTTAATTGTGCTTTCATTCAGAACTTGTTTTCAGAACATACACAACACTGAGTTCAAGCTAACAGATGTGTTGTTCCCTGGATAACTCTGTTTTCCTTTTTTCAGTAAAAATACTGTGTTTTTTGTTTTCCATTCTTGATTTGAAAAATTTGCTTACTGGCCTGTGTTATTTGGCTTAGGGAGGTTTTCATGCCAATTTCTTACAGTTCTGGGACATAGTTCATCTGTCTGCCTGTGTTCAACTACATTAAAACCTTTGAAGTGAGTTTCCACACCAGTTGCAATAACTTCAGTTTTGATACTTTACACACACTTTCAGCCATGAGTCATCTTCTCCTGACCTTTGTTTTTCATCAGTCCTTCTTAAAATCTGCGTCCAAGTCCTCAGTATTAGTAGTTTTCAAACTTTTCCACCAGCTCTTTGCTTCTTGAATAACAATCATGATCCTTTTTATTCTGCTTTTATTGTTTTGTTTTGTTTTGTTTTATTTATATGTTATTATATATACTTAATATTTTCCATTGTTTGTATATAAAGAACAGTTTGCTGTTCAGTTTGATTTGTTGTGTCAGGGCTTGGCTCCTGGGAATTATGACTTTATCCCTGTGCTATCTGTCTTTCCAGCAGTAACTTTCTTCCTGAGCAGCACTTTTTCTGATTTCATGTCATCCTTAATAAGAAGTACTAACATTTCTCATAAGAGTTTTTTTAGTGCAGGTTGTTATTGGAGGCTTTCTCTAAAAGTTCATTTTCTTTATTTCTTTCATACTTTTGGAATCCAAATTTCATATATTTTTTTAACCTCAACTCAAGTAATTTTAAGTCTTCTCTTTATCTAAGTATTTGAGGATGTCAGTTCAGTTTTCCTGTCCAAGTAGCTTCATTAATGTCTCATTTTGCTCCAGACACATTCAAAATCTCACTTGAGGTTGCTTATCCGTCTGTGACACGTACACTTGTAATTCCTCTGACCAGGGTTTCAATGAGTCAAATTCTCCCATTGTGTATTGTATAACTGCTTGTAAAAGCCATTTTTCAGGTAATTATTTTATTTGTAGCAGGTTTTGTTTGGGTTTGGCTCCAATATTAAGTAATAATTGAACTCTGCCATTTCTGTTATCTTGGTTTTGCTTGAAGAAAATTTACACTTATATTTATTTCTGTGAGAGTGATAGAAAAGTACCTGTTGGACTCAAAAGCTTTTTTTTTTTTCTTACATAGCTACACAGCCTATAGCAGAATCTTAGCAACTAGGCCTTCTTGTTTTGAACATCTCACCAAAGGCATTTCAATTCAGAGCATTTCAGTTTTCTTCAGCACTGTATCCTACATCTATGTGTTTTCTCTAGCATGATTTCTGTTTGTGATTGTTTTTCTACCGTATATTAATAAGGTAGTGTCCTAGAGTGGCTCTGATCCCTCTGTTTTGTAGCCCACATACTTTGTCTTAGCACATAAACATCTCTGCTTTTTTCACCCACTCATTATTCTGTTTTCTGTGTGGGTGATAGCTGGGATGATATTGCTTACATAACAAATGCTTCTATGAATATTAAGTTTTCTATTTCTCTGTTGATGCACACGCTCCTGACCCTCTGCTGTTCCTTTACCCTGCTGTTTCCTCAGCTGCATGACTCATGCTCTTTTCTGTCAAAGCTAGGGACAGGAGTCATCTCCCTGTGCTCCTTATTTCAAGCATCAGCAATGCCTGGTAACATGCCAGAATTTTCCTGACTTCTTGAAAAAATTGTTAGTTCAGATGATCATTTCTTCTGGATTAGGATGACTGGAAGATTTCGAGAACTTCCTCCCGTTACTGACCCTATCAATGCAGGTCCAGGACAACTTTGATTATATGAGCACATGAACTTCCTGGGGTGTCCATCACTGTACTCCTGTTGAAGAGGAGAGGCAGTTGCATGGAAAGAGTTTTGGCTTTCTGCAGTATAAGCTGAAAACTACTTAAAACAGTGGGAAATTAGGAATACATGCTAATTCAGCATCGCTGCTGTGAATTCAATTAGCTGGAAATTTGGTAGCTCCCAATACCCAGTTCATGCTTGGAAAATCATTTAGAGTTGGTCTTTGGAAAGAAAAGTTGCTTACTTCTTCAACTTCCCAGTCTTCATCGCTGAGGTGCTACCTGTTGACCTCACAAGGTAGCATGAAGTATTGGCAAGCCTCGCAACAATGCTGAAAAATAAAAAATTGTTGGAAGAAGTCTGCATATTATAGTCCCAAGGTGGAAAAATACCTTGCAGTAGACCAGCTGGTTACCAGGATGCACCTGATTTAGTGTAGCAGACCTTACTATATAATTTTTAGGTTTTTTTTCAAGCAAGAGAGAGGTGCAGAAGCAGTAAGGGTTTTACCGTTTGAAAGTCTTATTTGATTGTATACCCTAGGCATAAAAAGGCGACTCATATACCTTAGAATGTTTTATTAGCTGAAATCTTCCTTGTATTTGTCTTGACCCACTCTTCTTTGATGATTTTACTGTTATCACAAAGGTCTCAACATGCAAACTGGCTAACGAGACCTTATTCTGAACCTAAGCTGTTTCATAGCAGCAATTTAATAATGCTAGTTCTGTCAAGCTGCCAGCCTTTCTGGATACACAATGTTTCTACATATATCATACATTAAACTGAAATTTAGGTGTTTAGTGCTCAGTTGTTACTACTGGCATACTACTGTATGCCACCAACTACGGTATTTTCACATACATGCACGTTCACATCAGAAGAGAAAACCACTGATAACATTATATTCTTGCTGACACCTATGAAATATTCAGCACATGCATGAAAGCTTCTGAAATCCATTTAACACTCATTCCGTTTTATAAAAATGAAAATTATTTCCTGCTTGTATTTTATCTGAGTTAGAAGCTTTTTGGATGACATCAGAGAAGCCTTTTCTCACACACACACACACACCCCAGTTACCGATAAGACTTTCTAAAGCCTTACTTCTCGGTAACACAGCCCCCAAGCCAGGAAATAAAATGCTCAGAAGTCTTGCTGAATTCACTTTTATCTGTAGTGGAAATAAAGTTTATTCATTGAAACAACCCCTTCTTCAAGGCACAGACCTTTGTACAGAACAGAGACCACCCATTGTAAAGCACTCATAGGGATTTTTCTCCATTATCTGATGATAAGTTACTGCTAACCTTATCCAAGGTCACTGCTCTGGGCCTGTCTCACTGGCACACACAATTAGACAGTGGTATTTTTAGGTGTAGGTTTCTAAGACTGAATACATGTTCAAGTGGATCCTTTTTTGTCTGCCAATTTTTAAACTGATATTTCAATTAAAATCTTTAGCAGTTAATTACAAAGTTATTCTTTATCCCTAAATGTACCTGTTTAAGGATGAAAGATTACATCTCAATCTTCATGAGGAAATAAACAAATCCGTTTATACTGAACATAGAAAAAATATTACAGCTGGTCAGATTCTTGCCTATGAAAAATTTACTTCCAGAATGTCTTTCATCCTTTCCCTCCTCTTAAGGAGAAAATCAAAGAAAGGGCTTTGAATTTTTATTAATGATTCATTACTCATCGCTTATCAGTGAACAGTTTATGCAAATACACTTTGCAAATTGCTCACTTTAACTATTACTTGGGGTTATATGTGGATATTACTTTCCCATGGGAAGCAGAGGTGTGAACATTTGGATTATTGATATATAATCATGGGAGTATAATGCATATCAAATGTTAAATACTCAGAAAGATACAGAAATAATTTGCAATACGCCTGCTCACACTGAATTGTACCTTAATGGGGTTCTTGTTGACATTAATAAGTTACAAGTTAAGATGAATAAGTATAAATTGCAAGCTAACTAGCTGATAGCTGAACATATTATTCTTTGAGGGTAGTTAACCAGCAGGCCTCATGTTCCTAAAGATTTAAATTTAATATACCTCAAGGAAATATCCCTTTGTATAATGGAATTTAAAAGAGAAAGATTATTTTTGTTTCTCCCCCTCTGCCACGGCAATGCAATGAAAATATATTGGCTTATTTTGTGAATTTGGAAGGGAACTTTTGGCCTGTGATACGCAATGCATTGGTTGTTTTGTGACCAATAACTTCTAGTGGGGAAAAAGAAAAATAGTTTTGTCATTATTTTACTTTGGAGGGTCCTCCTAGGTGTTGGCAGAGGGAGTATGTTATCCCTGAGGTGTAACTGTTTCAGAGCTCTAAGGAGGTGATAATCTACAAAATCATGATGTGTCATTCAGATCAATTTGAGTAACAGGCTTAAGGATTGCTAATCTTTTCAGTGTAAATGAATTTTAGGGCACTGGATCTCCCTTTGTTGTATGAGAAACAATCACTGTTCATGGTGTAATGTGCCACCAGAGTTAAAAACAAGTTGCTGAAGTGGTGAGAGTAGGTGTATTATTCAGAGGTCTAACATTTATTACTGCCCTCCTACTATTTAAATTCCTGGCTTACTTATGCTCCTGTGCAGGCAATTACACAAATGTTAGATAATTATGAAAGAATGGTTCAATGGTAGCATATGTCTGTTACAGCAGGCTATCTCCTGACTTTTTTTTACTTACTTCAATGGCATTCACTGTGTGAAATAAAGATATTTAGTCAAAATGGAGTCTGTACCTGAGGTTAGTCATCTGTGGATCATATTGTGTTCCAAAGATTTTGCTAGTAGAGGATCAAAAAGCTCACAGACAAATGCTTGGTTTTGGGAGATGCTGCCTTAAAGTTCAGCTCTTGGTGTTAACATGACCAGGATTTACCCCGGTTAAGAAAGTGACTAATGCGGTCAACTAGCAAATTGCTAAAAATGAAGAGTATCACCTGTGGAAGACAAAGCCAGACCAAGGGAATCATGTCCTCTGGAGACACACAAATATCCTGGAAAAGTACCTGAGAACTTTGTCTCAGAGTTGATAAAAGTTCTAAAGAGCAGGGCAGGGCCCTAAAGGTTTTGTAGCCTAGTAATGATATATTTTGAATTAAAGAAAAGCAAAACAAATATAGCTCCTTCTGCAAATGTTCGGTTTTGATGTTGGAAAGCAGTGAGACCAATTAAAATTTGTTCCCCTGCTAATATCAGAGATGGCAATTACTAACCTAAGAACGTGACTGTGACTGAAAACAGTCTGTTCCTACAGCCATGAGCTTGATACTGTATACCCTTGGTGCTGTTATAATTCCAGAAAATGTCACTTTAGAATAAACACAAAAATAGGCAAAATGCAAAAATTGAATTTGCCAGGACAGATGTTTCATGTGGTGATGATACAGAATATCTCTAAAAGCTGAAAAATGGGATCTGAATGCATACCAAGAACCTCTCTGTATTGTTGTATTTTTTAATTAGATGAAAATAAATGAATTGAAAAGATGAAAGGAACTCATATAACATCTCACTTCAAAGGGCAGCTCCACTCTTGAGGAGTATTTAAAAAAAAAAGGAAAAAAAAAAAGAAAAGCAGCTTATTCAAGAAATATGCATTCTCTGTGGATTTGGTTTCTCTTTTACCTGCTTTAGAAACTTGGGAATGGCTTCTGTTCGTTTGACCTAGATGGAGTCATTACCCTGGTGTAGGGAACAGCGGCAGCTGACTGACAGCCATGTCCCCCCACGCTCCTTCGCTGCACTTTGCATTGACTCAGCAGTGCTCTCAAATGAGCAGCATTATTTTTGACCTTGTGACGGGATTTTTATCAAAGTTTCAGTGCTCTGGCCTGTGTTCTGGATACAAATTGCACATATGGAAATGTTCCTTAGCTGCCTCCCAAGGTGTGAACTAGAACACCAGCTACCTCAAGTGTATACATATCAGTGTGTGCAGTCAGGGAAACAGACAGGAGGAACTGGAGCTCCATGTCTAGTCAGTAAATTATGATATTGTAGGAATAACTTAAACATGGTGGGACAACTGCCATGAGTGGAGGATTGCAATAGATAGTTAAAGGCTCTTTCATAAAGACAGACAGGGAAGAAGAGGAGGAGGAGCCACAGTCTAAATTAAAGAGAGCCTTGAATGGACAGAAGTCAAGTACAGTGGTTATGGAAGCCTCTGGCTCAAGATCACAAGGGTAATCTCCAAGGAGGATCTTACAGGAGACATCTGCTACTGACCTCCAAATGAAGACAAACAAAGCAATATTTGGGTCACCTGAGCAAGCTTCAGATCACCAAGATCCCTGTTCTTTTGGGTGACTTCAACCACCTAAACATTTATTGGAAGAACAAAAAATAGCTACCAAATCATCTATCAAGCTTTGGAAATATGTGGAGAACTATTTGCTTATACATATGTTAGCTGTACCCTCTGGGAAGGAGATGAAAGTGCTTTCATCTATATCTTGGTTAGCAATGGCTCTGTCTGCAGTGTTCACAGTATTGTGGAGTTTGGGATCCTGCTGAGCATGCTGAAGGTGACTAGTAAGATAAGTGGTTTAGATTTCAGAAGGGAAACCTTATAATCACATTCCAATATTTAAAAGGTGGCCACGAAGAAGGTGGAAACTCCCATTTTTTCATGGGGTCACATGGGAAATATGGGGGGTAATGGATACAAGTTACTCCTTAGGAGATTCTTACTGGACATTCCTAATGAAAACAATCAGCCATTGGAATAATCTCCTCAGGGAAGTGACAGATTCCCCAACATTGCACACTTTTAAGATTTAGCTGCACAAGATGTTGTGCCATCTTGTCTAGACCGTGCTTGTGCAAAGAAAGGTTGGACCAGATGATTGTTGAGGTTCCCCCCAACATGGTATTCTATGAATCTGTGATTCTATGCACATCTGGACTTACTTTATCTGGACAAATGAATTGAAAAAACCAAAAACCTCAAACCCAAGAAAAACCCCTTCAAACAACTCAATCACTCATCTGCCTGCTAAAGAAGTCAGCATTCTCAATCCAGCAGCAGATGCTTCCACCCAAGACACGTAAAAAGCCATTACTTGTACTTTTTACATGCAGAATAGCTCATATTATGAAAGGTATTTCACCACCTCAGCATTGGTTGATTGGTCTTGAGGTTATTTCTGGGGTCTTGACTTAAGTCAGTGCTGTCCAACTTCAGGGTAATATTTTTGCCTTCTACCAAATTTCCTCTAAGTCCTATTTTCAAACACGAAGGGGTTTTTTAGCCCTTCAGCACTTTATTTCCAATTACATCTGTCCAGGCCAGAATTCTTGTCATCATATTTCTATGTAAAGGTAACTTGGCTAAGGGCAGGATGAATTGAAACTGCCCAAGATGTCACAGTTTTCTTCTGTGTTTCAGTTGCCCTACACTGTGGGATGGTGACTTTAAAAATAGCATTTATATGCAAAAGTGTAACAGAGAAATATCGTAACAACAGTTGAAATAAAAATTCAAAGAAAGTCTAGCCTATCTCCATCCCTAGGAAGATCCTTAAGGCAGGACTGCTCACTGTAAAGCAATAGTTTTCTGTTGTGACTCCAAAATTTTTGCTTCTAAAAGCGAGTTTTTGTGTGACTTGGAAAGGGAGAGCAGCTCATCAGCTTCATAACTCCTGGGTAGATTGTAGGCATGCTGCTCTGTTCTTTGTTATGCCACGAGTTGCTTAGCCAGTTTGTCAGATAGCAATTGGATGTGAAATGCTATTAGCACTTCACAAACACAATCAGCTAAGCAAGTGAGCTCATCCCAGATGTGATTAAGTGAGATCAATTATAATAAGAACTAGATAAGAGAGGTAAGCTTCTTGTTTCTTGAGTTAGTATTCTGCAGTATTAGCCTTTGTAAGTATCCTTTATACATCATCAGCTGCAAAATCTCGATTACTTCAGGAAGTGGCTTCTAGACCAGCATTCAAATGAACTTCATCCTGAGCTGATTATTCTAACACTGCAACTGCCACTGAGTGGGGAAGCAGTTTATTTGAAGCATCAATTGCACCAAACAAAAAAAAATAGCCATTGAAAACAATGTTTTACAATTCAAGGAACATGTTTCCTGTCAGTCTTAAATACTGTTAAATATTCTGAGGGAGAGCTGGTTGTGTCCCAAGAAGAGAATATCTGTCCTTCATAGCATCATGTTTTGCCATGGCACTATTGCTGTAGCACTTAAGGCTTAATGTGCTAGATATTTATATATTATTCCTGAAAATTTTGACATTAATTTGCACACCAGGTGTTTACTAAATGTGAAGGATATATGTGAGAGTCAAGTGCAGCAGAAGTAGTGTAAATATGCATATTATAGGAATAACAAAATATTTGTGCTTTGTTAATCAGAACTGGAAAGCTGGTAATGTAGCAATAGAGGGAGTCATATGAGCAAATAAAATACAAGAGAGGAATGTTGCAAAATAGTCCATGTCTAAATTGTAGAAAGAGAGAGACTTGCTCATATCTTTGAGCAGATAATTTTAGCATTATTTTCATTTCTTTTGTGGCTTCTGGTGCTTGCCATGGAGCTCCCAAGAGGTTTTTTTTTTTGATACAGAGAGACTAAATGCTGGATGCATATCATGCCACAACAATTGTGTTTTGGAGCATAATGTTTGACCAAAAGCCCACAAACTCTGTTTACTTGCCTTTTCTTTTAATATTTAAGATCTTACAAGAATGACATGATCCATTCATCTCTCCTATTGTGTAGCATTGGATGTACTGCAGTTGCTTGTTTAGTTAATAAATCATATCATAAACAGAAATACAATTGTTGCCTCTCCTTTTACTATGGGTAGGACTCAGATGTCTGACAGTCTAGGCTGGCACCTTTGTTGTTCTTTCAAGTGCTTTTCTACAATTTTATCACTATGAAAGTGATACAATTGTTGGGGATTGTGCAGTCTCCTTGATGGGCTCAGTGCCAGTGTGTCTATTCTGGTCCAGTTCCCAGTGTTTTGTTTTCTTTGCTGGCCACTGTGGGTAACTGAGCAGAGCAGGTCAGTTCCCCCTCATGGATCCTTTCTGTAATCTCTCCTGGGCAGACATGTGGGACCGCTGTGACCTTTTCTGCAACCAGTGCAAAAGGTTTCTGTATTCAATTCCAAAACAATTGTTAGCCTCTGCCTTATCTTTTCTTCCTTATTCTCCCACATTTTTATGGTTTTTTGGATAGAGTAATGCTTCCGTCAGACACTGGTCCACACGTCTCTGAAAACATTCCTGGTGTTAGGTCTCTTTCATATCACAAATGTTCATCACTGACAGCCAGCCAAGATTTCTTCTCTAAGTTCAAGATCGATTATTAGCAGTTAGTAGGCAAGATTCAGAGATTTCTAGGATGAATTCTTTGGCCTGTGCTATGTTAAAATGCATGAACATGGGTGGTCTCTTTTGGGCCATTCATTCTTGTAGAAGTCCACCACTTTGCTCTTATCACTTGGTTTATAATTATTTCCTGCTTCTATCTTCTTTCATTGCAGCTGAATGTATGATCATATATAAACAGTACTCTTGCATTTTTCTTTTATGTGGACCTTTACCAAAGATTTTTGGGAGGTTAATATGTTTTTCACCTGATGATGTCACTTGCAGTGTTGAAAATATTCGGTAAGTATAGAAAAATAAAATAGGAAGTAAGAAAAATTGTGATCGAAGTGGGAGCTATTATGTTATTCTGTTGATGTTTATTTTATTAAAGAAAAGGCATTTGATATCTGACATTTTTAAACTTTCAGCCTTTTCACAAGACATAATTAATTTGTGGCACCAAAATCTTTTAACATGCATTATGAAAAATTATGCATCCAGAGAAAAAAAAAGTAATCCCCTATTTTCTGGCCTAAAACATTTATTTAAAGTATTTTTGCCCAAGAGCGTGTGTCTTATGTTCCACCTTGTCCACTATTTCCTCAATGTAGATACCATGTGATCTTTCTGAGAAAGATCTAAGGAACACCAGGTCCCTCTGGAGGTCTCATCCTCCATGGCTGGAGTTTAGTTTGATACTTGAACCATGAGATTTGGAGTGGGTTCATTTCCAGCATTAACTGTTACAGTTTTGGGCATAGCTCCTTCCTGAGAGACTTGCTTTGACCCCACATTTAGCCTTTTAAAGTATTGAGTTCTGTACAGTTCTGACTTCATCAGTCTCATTATTCTGTGTTCTTCTTTGTGGTGAAGGAAAATGAATGATTTTTCCTTAAAACTTCTTATGGACTGTGGTGCACACAAAGCCTAAATGAAACATTTTGATGCTTCCCTGGTGTCCCTTCTGTTCCCTTGAATACTTTTGTGCATCAATTCCTGAATACATGCTCACCTTGGAGCTTCACTTTCTCCTCTTGGACTGTGGGAATGGCTGCAGTAGTTCATCAAATCCAATGGTATTGCTTCTATTTGGGGTTTCCTTTGAAAGATGATGGTAGGGGATTCACCCTCCCCCCATCCTTGTATAATGCTCTTGTTACATGTCAGTTAAAAATTAATTTCCAGGAGAAGCACCCAGAAGGAGATTTGTTAGTGATCTCTTTGATTCCTCTTTGCACCAGATTACTGGAGCCTTCTAACTCAACTGTGCTAGGTGTGATTACATTGGGGGTAGAGGGATGAACACAAGTCTCCACCTGTTTTCTCACCTATTCCCTAAATTTTTAAAGATAACTTAGGGCCTTGTGGCATTAGCTCATGACACATAACTGTTAACCATTGCTTTAATGTAGATTAGTACATGGTTACTCCATGTAGGAGAAAATTATTCCTTTCTATGTGCAAGCAACTGTTTATGTGAACCTCTATTGCTATTGCTTTGAAGAACATATTTTTCCAGGGTACTAAAAGACTGGGAGATAAATCCCTAAGCGAATAGTTCTCAATATACAAGTTAGATTCACTGAATATAAAAATAGGAACTCTTAAAATAGATTTAAAATTGGTACTGTAGCTTCATGTTGTATTTACTATGCTCATTTATTCCATTCTTTAGGTTTGAAGATGGTACAGTCTCTTTTCTTGATATCATTGCTCTGAAACATGGATTTGATGTTCTGGAAAAACTCACAGGTCAGTTAATATAACTTTAATACTGAAGACTGCAGTTCAGATTTATGCTCAAGGCACAGGTCTGATCATATTTCTTATGGCTCTAGCCTAATTTTCCTTTCTGCTTTTACTATCTATGTTTATCACTGTGAAGATGAGACTTCAGTGTAACTGGCTTGTTCACATGCTCCCTATTGGATTATTCCAGCCTGGTTTGAAAGAAAAAAAAAAAGATCCAGACTGTTCTGCATATGCAAGGTTGAGTACATGGAGAACTCTCATCTGCCTTACACTCACAAAGATGTGATAGGAAAGTCACACTAGAAAGTAGCTGTGTGACTCACACTGTTCAAGTCAACCTTTGAAGCCCCTGATGTGGAGCTAACGCTGAAGTCCCAAATAAAACTTCACGCTGATCTTCAGGCCAGAACCTGTATGTGAAGGGTGGTACTCGTGCTGTGTTTACTCCAGGATAGACTGCTGCTTGTCTGGCTCAGCACCCCAAAAGCACAGTCTCTCTGTGTTTGCTGTCATGGGTCAGGGACTCTCCTGAGAAGGGCAGCAGATGACACCTGGCCAGGGAAGCGTGCACCACGGGCTGTGCAGCAGGCTTGTACCGTGGCATGTTTCCACATGTGCAATATGCCAGGTTAACAAAGGATGTTCCTGAAATGGTTTTCTTGGTCAGGTATGTGTGTTATTTAATGCATAATGTCTGAACCTCCCTTCTCCAGTGCACTCTTCGATTTCCTATACAAAGTCATAAAGTGCATCATGATGTAAAAGATGCCTGAGTCCAGAGAGACATTGGCTATGTACTTTTCAGGTTATTATTCAGTGTAATTTCAGCAAGTGTCTGTGGAGGTTTATTGTCATGATTTATCTGAAGGATTCTGGTTTCTTCTTCCTCCCAGTGCAAGGCTTCTGTGAGGAGTATCCTGTTAGATGCTTCAGGTCTTGTTCATGTGGAAATCAATAGCAGTTTTCATCCACATCAATAGTCTGACTAAACCTAACAAGTAAGGATGTTTGACTTTATGCTGCCCTACATGGGGACCAGGGATCAGTAACCAGCCTTAACTATATGTTCTTGTAGTACAGAATGCTTCTCAAAAACGTGCAATCTTAAACAAACATTTTCACTTGTAAAGAGGGCTTTGGTTCAATGTGTAGGAGCGTTGCCTGCCATGAATGTGAGAGTTGATGATAGCACCTCCTCTGCTGCATTTCTCATCCATCTTAACCTGTTATTGGTTCCTATTTTAGCTAAACAATTGAAAAATCTCTTTATACTAGACTGAGGGGACTCAACCCTGAATCTGAATAAAGTGGATATCAGTTGATGACATGATAGAAGAGAGGCATGAAAAAATAGTGTGTTGAGATCTTTCTGTTGTTAAAAATGTGAATTGGCTTCAAATTTTCATACTTACAATTCTTTCATAAAAAACTAAAATAAAAAAAAATTTAGAAATATTTCAATTTTTAAAATTTAAAAACATTTTTTCCCACAGTGCCAAAATGTAGAAAGATGGGAAAACACAAACTGAAAGAGCAAACAAGAAATCTGTATATATATAAATATATATAGATATATTGAAATATATAGAAACATTTCCATATGTATTTTATATGTAGAAAATCCTATATATTTTCTATATAAGTAGAAAATTGAAAAATTAAATAAAAAGTTGTTTTGAAAAATACTGGAATTTTAAAACTTCAGCACTGCTGGTATAGTCTAGGTACTTCAGTAGTCTCCAGTCAAATTCTGGAGTGCCACACTGAAGAAAGCAGAAGTGACAGTGCTGCCTCTTTACAGATATAAGAGAATAGAGAATTCCATAGTGGAAGAAAAAATGGAATTTGTAAAGGATTTTAATCACCACATGTCCAAGAATTTTCCGCAAGGTTGGGCTGGTCCTAGACCATTGTCTATGACCAAAGATGAATTAAGCTTTTGTTCCAGATAAGTAGGAACTTTCAACATGTTCATGCTAAAACTTTTGTGATTTTGCTCACATGTATGGGCATCTAAGTAGAAAAATTTTCATGTGATGTGTTTTTGTTAATTAGAATTTAGTCATAATCACTCAAAGGTGACAGTAGAACATGGCACAGCTATGGTCATGTTTGGACTTCATCCATCATAAAATGCATTTCTGTGGGTTGACTTTTCAAAGTTGATGTGAAGGGTGGCTCAGCCCTGTCAGGTCTCTTTGCTCTTCTGTGCTGGCTGTGAGACAAAGGTTTTGGGGGCCCTGCTCTTCAGTTTGTGTAAACATTGAATGTTCCTGGCACAACCAATGCAACAAGAGGTTCAGGATTTGCAGTAGCCATTTCCTCTCACCATCCTTTTCTCCCCTGAATATCATTGACAACATGGAGTTTTGCAGGTTATTTAATTTCTGTCAAAGGCATAGTGTTGCTTTTGAACAGAGATTATTAGCACTTGGGTGTATACAACAAAGCCTTTTCAGCACTTCGTAATCCAGAAGGACTGCAGATTTGTTTTAAGCCTCTTTATGCATGTTTTTTTCCACTTCAGCCGTCAGAGATTTCAGTGGCAAAATGCACTGTCAAATGTGAATCACTTTTGAGTCTCACTTCGCTGTAGCTACTGGAGGACTTGCTCTGCACTCCCCAAACACAAACAGTGATTCGCATTCTGGGTTGGAAATTGCCTGGAGTAGAAACAAGCAAAATATGTTGTTATTGTGTCCTAATGTGTAATAAAAGCACTGCTGAAGTTCTTTGGGGATGTGCTGTAGCTGAATTATTCTGGTGTAATTATTGAAGATAGGGAGAGAAATCACTAGTGAAAGGTAACAGTTTCAGTGTTAGTGTTGTAAACATACAGATCAGTTTCTGACTCTGATATCGTCTAAATACATCCTTGACCTGTCTCAGCTTCCCTTTAGAACAAGGCATGTTTTCTGCCAGAATTGCATAATGATGTGCATGTGTATTTAAACCATTCCCAGAGGTTTTACATCTGTATGATTTTTAAACTTATGGTTTATTGTACGTATTTTTATTAATTAATTTTCATCAACTTTCAAAATGAAACTAAGGCACATCATTTGTGCCTTATTGTTATAAGATTTAATATGATTATAATGTCTGTTCAGGAAACATTAATTCACTTCAGAAGAAAGTATAAGAAGTATGGGAAGAAATTTTAAAATGCAGAATAAGTCTCCTAACAATGATGAATTGAAAGTTGTTTTTAAATTCACCAGATGCTTGATTGGTTATTGGAGAGTAAAGGGTTATTTTGGCTTTCATAAAAACCACAAAACAGCCAAAGGAAGATGTAGCACAGGATGTTAAATGATGATGCTTAGTTTTTCAACTTGGTCTTTGGAAGTCTTGTTGTGTTTTGCTCTGCTCCATCAAGGACTGGTTGCAGTCAGTCAGATGGGATGTTTGGCAGCTTGCATTTAAAGGTACTGCACAGATTCTCATGTGTGTTGTGTATAAACACTTATATGTCATCCAGTTTAGGGACCAGAAAAAAACAAAAGTTCTCCTAAGCAAAATTGTCAGGGATTACTGGGATTTCTTTTATGCAGAGTTTGTGGCTCCATCTTACTTTTATCTGGTCACCTCACCTAAACTTGAACCATGGGTGTGATGCTTATGTATTTTACTGCTTTCATCCTTAGTGCTGCTTTCATTCATAATTTTAATGGATTTGGGCATTCACTAGTGTGAACACCAACTGTACAGTCTAAATATTTTGGAAGTCTATGTAACTTTCTTTCTACATGTGGGATTATATAAGAAAGGTGTTTTTCCTGCCTTACATCAGATGGTGGCTGTAAAACCAAGCCATGGTGTAGTGATGAGTCAGAACCTCTACAGAGGAATTACCTGCATTTATTCCCTTTCAGATTTGCAACATGAGGTTGTGTTTCACTCTGAGGACCTCATCTGTGTGGATATTGCTGAATGCTTCCATTGAAGTCGATGAAGCCATGAAAAGCCTAATAAAATGGCCTGGGAGCTAGCCAAAGAATTGGGATACTTGAGTTCCTTTCCTTGGCCACAAAATAACTTGATATTTATTAGATCACATCACTAATCTTAAGGGTAACAGGAAGTTAAGTGACCAAATATTTTTTCAGATCTGCATTTAACCTCTGGATGGCATCTACCTTATCAACACTGATGTCTGAGGTACCATTTTGATTCCCACTGAAATCAGTGGAACAGACAGTGACTTCACCAGCCTGATCCCTCTGAATTTTTTGAAATTTAGAATGAGTGGAGTTAAAGTTAGCAATAGCAGCTCTTTTCTTTGTCTATTAAAGGAGCTTAGATGATTAGCTTAGTGTGATATAGGGCATTTCTTTAATTTTATATAACTTTCCTGCAAATGATCCCTTTGAAACTAGAAAGCTGAACTGCCAGATTATTTAAGGTGGAAATATTTTGGGGATTTTTTTACTTCCCTTAGATCTGCAGCTTCTTTTGAACAGAGCAGGTTCTACATTTCCTGTGGCTGAAACAAACCAGTAAAGCATTACAGGAAATGTTCTGGAAGAACCCTGAAGAGCGTGAAGTGAGGTTTTCTATTTGTGAAACCTTTATCTGTCCATTACTCTAGAAGTGATTTCTGTTTTCCAACATATATTTCATGCTTCAAATCCAGGTTTATTCAGGTAGATGTTGCTTTCTTCTCTGAGGGGGAAAGGCTCACACACTGACAACAAACTATCCTGCAAAGGCAAAAAAAAATTCTGTCTCCAGGGTGAAAATGTGCCTGTTATGGTAAAAGGGATGTCTTATAAAAAGAATGTGTGTGTACAGCTGATTTCCGAAGTCCGTGGTGGTTTTCATTTTCAAATGACTGGTTACAGCAGATTAGGGGGAAAGAAAGCTCAATTGATTCTTTTGCATCAAAAGAAGCCATTGTTGGGACTGTGGTTAATTTATTAGGAAGAACATGCTCAAGTGAATGCACATTTACTAATGGCTATGGATGAAATTAACACAATTACAGAGGCAGTATTGCAAAATGAGCAAAGAGGTGAAGCAGTCTTGTGCAACTGCCTGGAAGTACAGGCAAGAGCATACAATGTGTTTGGAAGGCAAGTTTGGATTAATAAATGGGGGCTACATTTTATACTGTAGATACAGAATCTGTTCCCAGTTCTGCCTAAGTGATGGTGAAATCCATCACTTCCAGGAAATGAAGAGGGAGAAATTGTTGTACCTCCCATTAAGAGACAATGATTGTAAGACCAAGTCTTCAATAAAGGCCGTAGGAATATTAACAGCAGTCATCGCTACATGATGCAGCATTGCCTACATATGGCCAAAGGATACCTTGGAGAAGAAGCACTTTCGGTTTGTAACAGCTTTTTCCCAAGATCATTTTCTGTGTTAGATATAGTTAGGACCTGAAGGACTTGTCATTTTCATTACAAAGTTGTCATTATCACTGAGATACAGTCCTGTGAAACCATCTTTTTCAAAGGAGAACAGAAGTAACAGCTTTTACACTCAGGTGCAGATCTTCCAAAGACTTTTTGATGCTTCTAGTGATTGATTAGGGGAGGAACATTGTTATTCTTAGAATACCCTTTTGAAATGGGGGGGAAAAAATCTTGTTCGGCTGTATTCTTAAAACATGCATATGAAATATTCAAGAATTGTCTTGTATAGTTCCAACTAAAACCTGAAAGGGAAATGGCAAATAAAATTACAAATAAATCAATTCCATTACATTTTTAAAGGGGTAATGTATTGCTAATTATTTTTTGCCACATCTTGATATACTAACAAGGAAATAAAATGTTACCTAGTGGATACTAATTTCCTTTTCTGATAAGGTGAAAAATTTTCTTGTTAACATGCACCTAGAAAATGAACCTTGACATGATGGTGAAATAATTCAGTTTTATGAAAAAGTAGAGCACACTGGGACTAGAGAAGGATCATTATTTTGGCGTTTGTGGAAACAGTCTGGCTGGTGTTAGGGGTGCTCACTTCAGCCATCCCTCAGAGATCTCAGGATCTGGTCTCACTCTAGTGTGTGCTGGCTACCATGGCAAGGATTACCTTATTTCATTTAGTATATTTTTAATTTCCTAGCTAACTGGATCCAGCTGTTTCAGCCCTTCATGCAACACCAAGATTTTATGCTAAATCCAAAGGGGCTAAATTAAAGTGAAATTAAATTTGCATATCATGTAAAACTCTACTTGTTCAGCAGATCCAGATTATATGGTGCTAATCACAAACACTAGACAGAGTAAATCCTCTTGAAGTCACCCTGGGGTTAAGTCAAATGCTTTACACTCTTTGACACATACCCATGAAATATGTAATCAAGTCTGTTTGACGTCCTCTCCTAATTATGTGTGTGTATTTTAAGCAGATGCTTTTCCAGCTGATCTGTGCCTTTTGAGTTTTTTTTTTTTTCATTATTAATCAGAAAATCATGCTGTATGTTAATGGCAAGTGCCAATTATGCGAAACTAATATTAGTTTCTTTGCTTAGAAGCTGTGCTTTTGCAAATAAGACCATTGCCAAATAACATATAGATGTAAAGACAATATAAGAACCTCTGGATGTTTTCCATCAGGGGCATAATTATTCTAACATGCATTGCATTATTTCAGCCTAAAAACAAAATTTATTTTTCCATCTAATGGTTATTTAGTTTGAGGCAAAAAATATTTAATAAAGAAGTTCTCTGTTGGAAGTAGGAAGGACTGCTTGTTTTCACAAAAGTTAGGATTTAAATGATAAAAATATATTTCCTGAAGACTCATTATTTCTGTCAAGAATGTTAATATATAAGCTTAGCCTTTGTTGAATCTCCTTACTCAGTGAGATAATATCAGGACACAAATTCAATATTTAACTAAGTTGGGAGTCACTGAGTTTTAAGTAAATGCCATTTTTATTGTGAAAATGTAAAAGTAGTCTTGAGAAAGGACTAGTGACCTAGTTGGTTCTACCCTGCTTTTCAGCTGAAGTATGCAAACTTCCACTAGCATTTCTCTGAAGTTCAAAACTGAGTATTTTCCCTTCAGTGTGTTTAGCAGAGACATCTACTGGCAAATTGTTAACTGGCATTCTCCACCTCAGGTCCTACAATGCCATTTCTTACATCTCTGAAGGAGAGACTTGCTAATATGGAAATTACTACTTTGAAGCTTTTAAGTGTGCTGCAGTATTAAATTTATTATTTGGGAAGAAGCGTTAAGTAGTATATCAACAGATATAAAATCAATAAAGGCAAAATAAAATTTTCCTATTTTCTCACTAATGTTGCTTCCTGTTGAACTGACAAGCTGCTTTTAGCAGAAATGTGCATATCAGAGAAAAGGAATTTATGATCCATTATGGATTAACAGGACCAATTGCAAATCATGTAATAGTTGTCATCAGTCTCCATTGATTTTGATTCAGTCAATATAAAATGGAAAGAAGGAAACCACAGGATATAATTGGAAGAGTTGTTTTGCCTACAGAGACTGGTTTCATTTTTAGTGCTTGCTCCACATTCACAGTTTATTTTTTCAACAAAGATCTGCCTCAGATTGTCACCTTTGCCCAGTTGTTAATGGCTCTCAATAGAGCCATTCTAGACATGGGTTCAGCTCTCGTGTGCTACCTGCTCTAGTTGTGGTTTAAACACTTAGAGGCTGTCAGGGTGGAACAAGACTCACACAAACAGAGACACCAGCAAGTCCCCCTTGGGTTTAGGCTCTGAAGGAACCCCTGGGAATACACCTGGAAGCTTTGCCTCTTCTGCAGTCCAGTCTTATTACACCTTCCAGGAGGCACTCATATACCTTGGGGCAGGTGCAGCCTTGCAGAGGTGCAAAAGCAGAACTGGAAGGACACAGATGATTGATTACATGGCCCCAAAAAAAGGTCTTTAATATTTCAAAATTAGCCTTTGCATTTTTGGGCAACCTGTGGATTCAAGACACCAAGTAGCAACTCATCCATCCAGTTGGAGTGGGTACATTTTCTTTTCTTACAATCACTACTACTATTTAAAGGTCTTATCTGAGGTGCTCAGATAAGTAAATTTTTTCAGATTGGCTTCATTCATGTAAAATGTCCCAATTCTCTGAACCTATTCATCCTACTGAACCTGCTTTGGGCATTTGTGTGCTACATTCCTACAAACATTCATTTTATATTACTCTAGGTTTATATGCATTTGTAATGCCATTTCAGGTCTGTTATGCTTTCAGGACTCTGTGTATACCTTGCCTTATTCCAGATTTGAGATCCACACATCTACTCATCCATATCACACCCCCTATTCCCCCATTTTCATCCACATCTTAATTTCCATGAAAGGAAGACTTTACTGGGCAAAGAATTTCCATTTGTAAGCTACTTTGATTGCAATTGTTGCAATTCTTTAGTAACTGGGGAAATATTTTTGGATGTTTTTCTCTCCTTTCTCCTTTCCTTAGTTGTTTCCCCAAGCAAATTAGGTTGAGTATTGTCAAGGTGCTGGTGTGATCCATCTTTATGTTAGAAGGACTTTGCTACCAAAACTACACTGGCAAAACCTTTAAGGGAAAAAAAAAAACAACTATTTGCTCCTGAGTATGCAGCAGCACAACCTCAATATTTTAGTCATGATGTTCAAGCATTTGAACAGGCTGCTTAGGGAAGTTTTGGAATCACTGTCCCTGGAAATATTCAAAAAAGGCTTAGGTGTGGTGCTTAGGGACAGGGTTTGGTGATGGATTTGGCAGTGGTGAGTTAATGGTTGGACTTGATCTTGAAGACCTTTTCCAGCCTTAATGGTTCTATCATTCTGTGATATAAACTGCCATGGTTTATTGATGTTAGTGGAGACATGGTAGTTGATGCCATCCATCCCAAAATCCTTGGTGGAGATCATGGAGGTGTTGCTTGAAAAGCTCTCATTTACAGGTGGCTTTGACAGATACCTTCAGAGTACAGACCTGTAACAATTGAGCTAGTTTCAGTCATTGGATGTGGCTAATTTGCACCTTAAAAGAACTTCATCCCAGAAATTAGAGAGTGAGGCTGGGGATCAGAATTATTGAGCTGGTTTTATTAATATAAATAAATTTTCATAAATTTTGGCAACACTTGACAGTGGTATGATCTTCCTGCTATACTGTATAAAGAAAAATTGAAGCAAATTGATTCTAGGTGAATGAGTAGACCACAGGGCAGGTTGGGTGCTCACATTTGTGTTTGAGCCTCTTTCGGGAGGGAGGTGGAAATCTGCATTGAAAGGGTTTTGGGGTTTTTTTTCAATATAGTTCAAATAATCACAAAAATTATTTATTTTCCTTCTTTGGCTATAAGTTAAGCTGTGAAACTCAGCTTCTAATTAGTAGAAAGCTGGGGCCCAAGGGTGAGTAATTTACTTTCTAAAGTACACCAAAAATTGTTATGCGGGCAACTGAAAGCAATAGGCCAGAGCCTATTCAGGATGCTTCCAGGCACCTATTTTTAATTTCTTTGCATTTATTTTTTCCCTTTTTCCCTCTTGACATCAGTGGAAGTTTTGCTGTTGTCATTTTTGTAGAGTTTTAGAAATGGTATCATGTCTGTTAATGGAGATGTCTTCAACCAGATATTTTCAACCCAGTTTCAACTAGAACAAGTATCATTCGATTTTTTGGTTGTTGTCATTTCTTCTTCTCCACAATAATTTCTTTTTATTGTCTTGTGTGAGAATATCTACTTTTTATTTTTATTTTCAGATAAATAAGGTCTTCTAGAGAGATATGAAACTTGGGTTTTACTTAGGCACTGGTTTGCATGATCTGCTAATTCACCATTGTAAGTGCTGATTAAGTGATTAAGAGATTTCTGTTTCCAGACACTGCCCCCAAATCCTGGCCAGAGTTGATGCCTAGAGGCTGAGTAGTCAATGTACCTACTTATGAGCTCAGGCAGGTGGCAGCCCAACCTACTAACTGAAGTTTCATCCACCTGTCTCCACAAATAAAAATCAGGAAACCCTCCAGCTGAATGCTTTAATTCACAATCCTTGTTAGGGCTGTTGCCAGAGTTTGCCACTTCTGTCTCCTTTTCTGTAGCCAGAGTGCCATGTTGGCTGAAAGAGGCTGCTAAGCAGAGACTTGAATTATGTCAGTAGAGGCTAAAAGACGTGAGTAAGGTCCAAAGGCAGTAGAGACATAAAGCCTCTGGTAATTTTATATTAACATGGTATGGGTGGAGAACAGAAGCTCCATGGACTATCTTGGAGAATAATGTGGAAGATACATAAGTGCCACCCTGTGAATCAGATGTTTCTTATAATCTAAAATGTTTAATGCAGTCCTGATTGTCCTCACCACACAAGTACATCCATGGAATTGGAGGGGAATAAAATAATAAAATAATCCATGGCATCCTTTACGGACATTTCTCTGCTTATCCAAAAAAAAAAAAAAAAAAAAAAAAAAACCAACCCCCCCAAAAAACAAACAAACAACCAACCCACCCCCCCCCAAAAAAAAAAAAAAAGAACAACAACAACAAAAAAACCAAGAAACCTGTATGGACTTAAAACCCTGTTTAGCAGAACACAAATCTCTGTGTTTTCCCACGTGTCTTTGGTTTCACAGTGTTTGCCATGTTTGAAGCATTCCCATAATGCCTGCGGTTCCACAGGGCATCTGCTGTTCTTAGAAGAAAGTCACCAGCAGAATTAGACCAGTGTTCAAGAAGCAGGGGGTGGAAACAGGAAAAGAAACTGTGAGGACAATCCAATTGTTGCAATGCCACTTGATTCAATAAGAACAATAACATTAAAAGGATTTGGGGTCTGCAAGCTGCTGTTGTCTGAATAATTTACCATGTGTGCAAAAGATCGATGTGGGGGCCTTGAGCTAGCCAAAAGGCACTGTTGATCTGGGCAGTCAAACTGCTGGGTACATCCAATTATTAAGGAAAACAATGAAGTGCAAACTCCAGAATATCTTTTTCTTGATTTGGGTAATGCATGTGGATGTTTGGATCATGCTAGTTTAATTGTGAGAAACATAATGCAAAGATAGTGATTACGAAGTTAAGTGGGTTGACATGTTTCTATTAATCACTTTCATTGAATTACTAAGCCACTTATTTGTCTTTGGCATTAATACACACTACATGACTAGTGGACATTACCTTGATAACAAGTCAAAAAGGAATTCTTACCCTTTTCAAGAAGTATCAGCTAAGCTAACTAGATAGCTCTCTGCATCTGTCACATACTGACAATGTAAAAGGTTGAATCAGCCTCACTGCAACATGAGCAACTCCATTAAGGGATGCATGATTTGACCCAACATCATGAGATTTTGAGAAGAAACCATAACTTTTTCATTATGTTCTGAGATTTTTGCTCCTATGAAATAGCAGTTCTGTATAGGTAGTTATGTGTGTGTCTATATTGTGTTTGATTTGCAATTGTGTTTTTACATTGCAACAAGCTAAAATATAACTGGCAATTTTCAAGGCACTAGCTTTGACAGGCCTCCAAATTATTTCACTGTCCAACTAGAAAGATCTCAAGTCATGCTGTATGTTTGGCATAAGGTATTGTGAGAAGGGTATGTGGTTGGCTTCCTGAGTTGTGATTGGAGAGAGGTGGGGAAGAGCATCTTTTGTCAGCTAATCAGAGGATAAAAGGATCAGGCCAATGGCTGCATCCAGCACAGAAAGTTATCAAACTGAAAAAAGGATATAATTATTATTTGTGTTATGTTTCTTCCTCACTATTTTATGTGTATAAATAAAATAAAATCATAAATCTTCCCCCTTAGTTCTGTACTGGTATGTGAGACACTACTGTGAAGTGATGTCTTACAAGGACCAGTGTCTGCCACAGGCTGTCTTATGGAAGGGTTGAGCCTGAGGTACTGGGTCACCTCTTGAAAAGTGCCCTTGGTGTTGTGCAGTTCCTTCCTCATTACCCTGAGCATAGGCACAACTGGTTTAGCAGAGCAGCCATGCTTGTGGTGAGGTTGTGTGTTCTCCTGGGTCTCCATTCCGCCACAATTTGTGTTCCTCTTTTTCCAAGTACAGAAGACGAGGTTTCCTGCTAGCTAGCTGGTGGAAGCACAGGCAGTAGGAGTTTCAGGAGAGTATAACAGAACAAAGGAGATTCTGAAATACTGCCAAATGGTTAGGGGGCAGGAAGTACATCAGAGATTCCAATTAGAAAATTGATTTTTAAAAGGGTAAGAGTAGCCGCAGCATTTTTGTTTAGTTTTGTTTGTTCTATTTTTTGTTGGAGTTTTTTTCATCAAATTCCAGAGAAAAAAAAACTTCCTGTGAGTTGCTGTTCATAAAATCTAAAAACAATGGGGGTCACAATTAACAGATTGCTGCAATTTGTGAGGTGAAACGAGAAATAAATTTGGCTCATGGATTTTAGTAGTCCAAAGATGTTTTTATGTCATCCTTTCTTGTGCTTGTGATGTTTCATAATGGCTAGACAGAATGAGATAAAGTGTGGTAAATATTTTGCCAGTGCAGGAGCTGCTAGAAGAGCATATATAATACAACAGTAACAAAGGGCAAACAACATCAAGGGCAAATAACTCCATTAGACAACACAGGCATGTGGTCTTTTGTATAAAGCATTGCAGGTAGAGCAGCTGCTGGAAAGAATGAAAAATATCAGGACAGATCTGAATAAAGCCCAGAAATGAGATCTATTACTATTTCTTTGAAGTCTTACTTACAGCACAATGTCAGATCACCAACTGATGTAAAGTGATTTATGGCCTGAAAATACTAATGGAACTAGTACAGCTGAGCACCATTAGGAATCTGTCCACTGTGGTCTCCACCCACCCCGTAAACCCTGTAAGACTGAATTCCCATTGTTGCATTAAGCTTGCCTAAGCACCATGCATCATCCAAATGGCAAGCAATGACTAAGCAATGTTGTATTTTAATGAATATTCAAACATAGATACATTATTTTATTTCCATTGGCTTTTTAATTTTCTAATGCCTTTTCAAGGTCTGTGCATCTGGAAGGGGGAGGGAGATGTTTGCTCTTAGAGGAAGAAAAAAGGCACATTGCCATTTCATTTCTTTGTAGAGGTTCGTAATGCGATTACCAAAATGTGAATAACAATCAAATAATGCAGAGGCTTATTCCCTATGGATAGCAAAAATAAATTTCAGTCAAATGTTTCCGGCAGAAATCTCAAATTTGTCATGCAAAGTACTTCTCTGCATTCAAACGTAATGTATTTATGTGACTCAGAAACATCAAACATTAGGATAAATAGCCAGATTATAAGTACAGTCCGCTTACAAAATGATTGGAATAGAAGTGCAATTAATGAAACTGGCAGAATGGCTATGAAGCAGTGTTAATGCCTTGAGATTTAAAGAAAGCATCCAGATCTACTTTACAGGACAGGGTGGAAGAGACACTTAGAGATTGCTTGCCATTCTCCCTGTTAACAATCACTGACTACCTTTTTGTGTTTGTGACTTATAATCACATCAGAAGGATGTGAATTTTTGCAAGATTCTGCTGGGCTAAATTTTAAAGGGAACTGAGGCCAGAGGGGTCAAGGGGAAGAAAATTGAAAGATTGGCAACATCATCGATTCTTTCCTTCTGCCTAAAAACCATGTAGCACTACCTACTTCTAAAAAACAAAAACAGGAAAAAAAAATCTCAAGCAAAACTAAAAAATAAATAAACAAACCTGGAGTAGGGAAGAATGGCGAGTTCATATATTTGATAAAAGAGCTGCTTTGAACTTCTTATCCCAGCTTTCCCAAAGCCACTTACCTGGCAGAAGTATTCCTTATTTATTTATTCTCTTCTTTATTTTCTATTTCTTTACCCCAGATGAGCTGTTGAGTTTCTGTCTTCTCACTTGCTTTCTCTGCATCCTTTGAAAAGGAATGCATGTAGTCTGAGATACCTGGATTTGATCTAGTGATGTTTGTGAGAGGTTAGGTAGGAGTGGCATAAAGCATATGAAATGGCAGGTTTTAATAATTTTGTGGGTCCTGTGTTTCTGGGGCTGAAGGGTGGATGTTTGGGAAAATCAACAGGAATAAGCATTGCCTGCTCTGCATTAGTCTATGTGGATGTGGTTCTTTACTGAACAGATATTTTGGAGATGTGCATCACCAGCCTGCGACCAGTGGATTGATTTTTCAGCAGGTTTTGTTACTTTTCTGTGTCCAGCAGCTAGTGGTGATGGAATATACATTTAAATTTTCTAAGGACCTTGGAGAGAATGTTGCTGAGGACAACATTAGGTTCGGTTAGAATGGTCTGATAGCAGAGGCTGACATTACTTTTAAGCAGTGAGAAGTGCTGAGATGCATCTTCCTGTTGCAGGAAACTGACACTACCTTTATGGAGAATATGTTGTGGCTGTTCTTACTGTTTAGGTTTTTTCCCCCTCTGATCTTACTAATTATTAATATATCAATGTGACTTGATTAGCAATAGCAGGAATTTTTGAAGTTACCATACTGTACTATTTCAGGTACATTATAACTGCCTCCTCCAAATAAATGTTAAATAAATCGGGTATTCAAACCTTAATTTAATTAAGCCTGCTCAACACCAAGGTTTCATGATACTTTGAATATCTTACTACTTGAGTAAATAAATGTATAAATAACAAACCTCTGGATGGGTTTCGTGAGCTGATGCAGGTAGAATGCAAGTCTGGGTGACCTGTGCTTAGTTCTGAATTTAGAGCATATAAAAGTAAAAATTAAAAAAAAAAAAAAAAAAAAAAGTAAATAGAAAGAGAAGGAACAAATGGGATTAGGACACCTACATTTTGAGGCTGTACAGGATTTATTTCAACTTATATAGCCTTAGAGCTAGCATAGTTTATATTCACTTATCTATAGCCTACAGATCTTTATGAGAAGGTTTTACCAGGAAATAGATGTTACTCTATAGTTCAACATAGGGGAGGGCTCCTCTGTAAAGGAAGAAGTTTTATGAGTCTCAAATTTTTCTTTTCCTGGCTTTAACAGGATCTGCAAATGTTTTCCTCCAGAAAATCATTTATAAACCTTTTTCTTTAAGTCAGCAATAATGCTTTCAGGTGTCCAAGCAACCTCTGTGCACTGAAGCTATACTTGCAGTAAATGTGGAAAATTCACAAGGGCCACATGAAATGTTATGAATTGGTATCTTACACTTGTTATTTCCCTTCTCCCAAAAAGTTCATATGAAGTCCTTAGGTGCTCACATACGAGCTTTGTTTCTATTTGATGAGCCTCATAGACTACAGCTAGAAGGAAAAGTTGGCAGTAGCCTTCCTTGTATCCCAAGCAATGCCCATGATGGTTTGTGATAAGGCTCATTCCCAAGGAACTGTAAGACCATAACTTCGGCTGTTAAATCTTAAAACTGATTTTTCCTTTTGCTTGTGTGTTGAGGCCAACTAAGAGTCTACCAAACCTCAGAAGGGTTACTCTAGAAAGAGCTGAGTCTTCTGCAAAGCTCCTTGATGCTAATATAGCCTTTGCTTGCAGATATATTGGACAATGTACTAACCAAGTTACTCTCTGACATTTAATTTTTATGAAATTTAAACCCTTTTTGGAAATGTGCCATTTCTGGGCTTTTGGGTTTGTTTTTCTTTTCAAAGGAATGTCATTGATCTTATATCTAGAAAATATGGATAGGCTTCCTTATATTTTAAAAGATACTAGTTTTTATAAATCTTGTTAAATGCTGTCAAATAATAATGAGATGTGGAGTTTTTTAACTTTAGAAGTTTTCAGAAGTCAGAACTAACTAACATGGTGAGTTCTTCAGTTACATCACTCAAAAGGTATTTGGTGGAAAGACACTTCTCTAGGATAGCAAGTTCTGCATCTTCAGCAACTCCAGCAACTTCCTTTAAAAAACCTGTTTATAATATACTGAGATGTTTGTTCATGGCATTAACTCTGTGGTGATTTTTGAAAATTTTCACTTTACAGGAATTCCATCACTTTATATTTGCAATTCAAATCAGAAATACTTTTTAATATGTTAGAATTTAATATATAACAGGAATTCCATTTCTTGAGCAGTTGTGTAGAAACCCTGCTTTCCCTTCAAAGAGACTGAATTTTATAATACAATGAAGAGGGTCATAATCAAGTCTAGCTGCACACAGGTTATTAAAACTGTTAGTCACTCTGTCCATATAAGAGAAGAATGAATATATCATTGAAAAACTAAACTAGCAGCATAAATAGGCAGGCCTTTTTGTTTGAATGAGTCCATCTGTCTCTTCTAGGCCCACAGAGGGACTAAATGTTTTATTTAATGGAATGAAGAAAAAGAGCTCTCCCAGTTCAAGGTTGAAGGCTTTCTGGCAAGTTTTTTTTCTGATGTTTATGTGGAATTTCCTCTTTTTCAGTTTGTGCCCGTTGCCTTTTGTCCTGTAACTGGGCACCACTTAGAAGAGCCTGGCATCATCTTTAAAACCTTCCCTTTAGGTATTTATGCACATCAAGAAGATCCCCACCTGAAATATCTATTCTCCAGACTGAACAGTTCCATCTCTCTCAGCTTCTCCTCATATTAGAGATGGTCTAGTCCATTATTCATATTTGTAATCCTTCACTAGACTCACTGCACTACATCTTGGGCTGTGGAACTCAGGACTGGACACAGCACTGCAGATGTGATCTCATCAGTGCTGAATAGAGAGGAGGGGTAACCTCAATTAATGCAGCCCAGGATACCATTTACCTCCTGTGCCACAAAGTGATCAGCTTGTCCACTAGGACACCCAGACCCTTTTCCAACAAAGCTGCTTTCCAGACAGTCAGGTCCTGACCAGTGCTGGTGCCTGGGTTTGTTCCTACCCAAATGCAGCACTTTGCATTTCTCTTGTTGATCTTCATGAATTCCTCTTTACAATTCTCCAGCTTGTTGAGATCCCTCTGGTTGGCAGTGCAATCATTAGTTTTATCTTCTGGAAATTTGTTGAGTGTGCATGCTGCCTCGTTGTCCAAATCATTAATAAAGTTTTTCAGTGGCAAAAGACTCAGAATCCTCATCTGGGGTACATCAGTGACCAGTGACCAGTGACCATCAGTGACAAAGTCCATCCAGCTGGACTTTGTGTCATTGATCACTGCTCTCTCTAAGACTGGCAGTTAAGCCATTTTACAGTTCCACCTCATTGTCCACTTATCTAACCTATACTTCATCAGATTGTCTGTGAGGATTTTATGGGAGAAAGCATCAAAAGTTAATAAAGTCAAGATAAACAGCATCTGCAGTTCTTCCCTCATTTGCCAAACTGGTCATCTCATTGAAAGGGCTGTTGTCGGGGTTGAGGTTTTGTCTTTAAAAGAGCTGAGCAGTTATTATTTGTTATAAAGTTGTTTATTGTAAAGGCACATCAGTCTCAAAAGGCAAAAAGTCTCATGTGTTAAAGTCCATGCTAAAAGTTTTTGGCATGGAGTCCCAAATAGAAGTGAAGTCCTGATTAGAAGTAGAAGCTGCTCCTGGTGCAAGGCCCTGAGAATGCTGAAGTTGCAGCCTAGTAGAGAGCCCTGAGCAGGGGCAGAGGCTGCAGCCTGGTACAGAGTCTCAAGATGCAGATGCATCCTGTTTTTTTCCTCTTCTGTTCTTCTTTTTCCTCTTCTTCTTCCTCCTCTTCTTCTTCTTTCTCTTCTTCTTCTTCTTCTTCTTCTTCTTCTTCTTCTTCTTCTTCTTCTTCTTCTTCTTCTTCTTCTTCTTCTTCTTCTTCTTCTTCTTCTTCTTCTTCTTCTTCTTCTTCTTCTTCTTCTTCTTCTTCTTCTTCTTCTTCTTTCTTCTTCTTCTTCTTCTTCTTCTTCTTCTTCTTCTTCTTCTTCTTCTTCTTCTTCTTCTTCTTCTTCTTCTTCCTCTTCTTTCTCTTCTTCTTCTTCTTCATGTGGTGGTAGTGATGATGATGATGATGGTGGAGGAAGAGAGACTGAGCAAGCTCTCACTCCAATACATGGACTCTTATTTACAAATTACCAATAAGCTGAAAACATGAATCTGTGAATCTGAAGCATTTCTTCTTAACCTATTAGAATTCTAGTTTCTTAGTACGAAATTTTATGCATAATCTACACATGTGGTCTATCTGTTCTATCTGAAAAATGTAAGCAATATTCTTACTATATTTTTATTATGTCTAAAACTATGTTTTAAAGCTTTCACAGAGAATTGTTTTTAAGACTTATTTTCTACACTGGTATCTAGGACTATGTTTTTCAGCTCTCACTGCAGCTTGTTGATGTCTCTCTGAGGAACTCAGAGAAGCCTCTGTTTTTCAGACTCCAGCAGGCTATGAGGTTGGTTAAGCATGTTTTATTCTTTGTAAATCCAAGATGACTATTCCTGATCATCTTGTCCTTTGTGTGTGAAAACAGTTTCTGGACTCATTTGCTTTATCACCTTCCCTGAGACTGAGGTGAGGCTAACCACCTGTAATTCCTCAAATCTTCTTTCTTGCCCTTACTGAGAATAGGAATGACATTCACTTTCCTCCAGTCCCAGTCTTTGGGAAATTATCTCATTCACCATTATCTTCCAAAGATTATCAGGATTGGCCTTGCAAGCAACAGCAACCAGCTCTGTTGGCACTTGGGGGAGCATCACATCAGGGCCCATGAAATTGTTAATGCCCAGTTTATTTTAACGGTTCCATAACATGATCCTGTTCCACTGATGGTAAGTTATCCTTGAACTAGGCTTTTCCTCTGAGCTGAGGGCTGGGATTCCCAAAGGCAAGACTCACCAGTAAAAAATGAGTTACAGAAGACATTGAGACCTTTACCCTTTTCTGTGTCCTTCCTCAACAGGGCTTTTGCCTGTAGAAATCCTTCTTGTTGCCAGTTACATTCCTTACCAAATTCCTAATTGCATCCATGCATGTTCAGACCATGGCTCTGTTTTTCTCCCTGGTCACCTGGTTCTGTTTTCACCTTTCTACTCCTGTTTTACTTTAGTGGGGAGCTTTGTCCATTAAAGTCTGCTGCCTGAACTATATTTCTTGCTTGCTAGGATGGACTACTCCCAAGCTTGAGGAAGATGATCCTTGGACCTGCTTTTTTAACCTGAAATTTAATTTTTCTTGTGAGATTAAAACCAAATTTTTGCAGTCACTAATCTTAACTGTGCTGGAGAGCATTTCTGAAAAGCTGGACAAGGTCATCAGCATCAGGGTAATAGCGAGCATTTGAGTATGTAGACTATGTAGCTGCTTCAGGAATAATTTAAATCACTACCAAAACTTCTCATTTATTTCCATGAACACAGAATCGGGAAGTGGGTTATTCTTGTGGTTCATGAGATCCTTTTACCATTCGGAGAAGAATCAGTCTATGCTACACCTATGGGAATGGTAGCAAGGGAAGAAGATGGAGTCTGCAAGCTCCTTATTGGCATAATAAAAAATGATTATTGAAACTAATCTTAAATATTTAGGGTTTAGCCCTTCCTGAAAAAGCTATCAAGGACTTAAAGAAAATAAAAGCTTTTCTATTACATTTGTAACCCTATGCTAGCAATTAGAAGAGAATTATGAACTGGATATAGGATCCCATATAAAAGCATGAAATGCCTCCAACCTCTAAAAAGGAAAAATTCTCTCTTAAACTATATGGACTTCCACAGTAATTGCAAGGCAGCCCAATAGATTTGACTTTACTAAGTTTTTCTGTAAGTAGTCTTTTACAGGCATATAGCTATTAATGATATTAATTACTGCCAGGACTGAAGTCTTAATGAAGTTTTTATTTTCAAGCAATTTAAGAGGCTAGTGCTGATGCAGTAATTTCTTTAAGCAGAATGTCTTCATTTTAGAGCAAACTTATTAAAACTTTATCTGCAATATATACCTGTTTATCCATCAAACTTAAAATTTCTTACGCACATCTACATAAATATGCTTATGTCCCTTCCACAAATTCTTTTTTTAAAAAGTGTCTTGCTAAAACAAGCCCAGCAGATCTTCACAAAACAAGTGCTTTTGTCTCTGTTATTGGATTTTAGTATTTCCCTCAGCAAACAATACTTACAGAGATATGTTTTATGTATTGATTCTTAGCAAGAAGTGGTTTAGATCAATGCTAATTTTGAATTGTCAAGGTACCGAAGAGAAGCACAGCTATAACATGTTAGTAGTCGATGACTTTTCTGTCTTCTACTGACATTAGGACGTGGAATTTATGTTTTGGGGTTTTTTTTGGTTTTGTTTTTTTATGGAACAGCAGTTCCTAGCAAACATAAAAGTTCAGCAGTGTATATTTTGTTCTCCCTCTGTATCATCTATGTGGTATTCCAGGTGTGCTTTCCACTTTGGCATATTTAGTGAGCTGCACATAAACTAAAAGAGCATTTATAATTTTAAAAATATTATTAAATCATTTATCATTGTAGTTTTAAACAGAATTCTTTTTCATCTCCAAAAAGATCAGGCTTTAAAGTTAGTTAAAGTTTTGAGCTGAAAACTCAAATACCTGGTTTCATGTTAATAAATATAATTGTCATTTACATCGTGTCAAATTTCAGCAGATGCAGTTACAAATGTTGAAGGGGATTAATAAAATGAGGGGAAAGTTGTTTTCATTTCCAGAGCAGAGGGAATTTTCTGTCAGGCTGTAAAGCTGGGAATTCCTATAGCTTGTACAGTTCTGCCTCCCAGTAGCAGTGGGAGCTGAGTAATTGAGTCGTTCACCCAAAGCTAGAAGATGGGATCAATGCCATCCAAAGGAGAGCCCCCTCTGGGGGCTGCAGTAGCATGGAGCAGGCAGCTCTCCAGCCATTTCATACACGGGAGGAGGTGAGGTACTTTCCTCAGAGATGCCCACCACGTGGCATGGCGTTCATGTTGAGCTGTGGATGGGAGAATTTGAGGCTAATTAAACAGTAGCTGTTGACTTGGCATGTTCTGTAAATAGGCATGACACCATTTGGTACTTAGTTGCGGTCTAGCATCAAACAGCTCCCTTGAAGTGCAGATCCGAGGCACAGCTCAAAGAATAATTCCGTTTGCCTGCGACAAGCCAGGGACCGGCTGACAGAACAAGGAGCATTAGTGAGGGTGGAGACTGCCAGCATCAGTAATGATTATATGTGCTGCTTCTGTCTGTGATGAGCTGCCAGCTTGTAAATGCTGAACAATTGAGTGACCTTGGACAAACCGGTCCCAATAATGATACAGCGTTTGGTTTAATATGAAAGTGGCAAGAAGGAAAAGATCACAGTGTGTCTCTCTTTCATGCAATCCCTCATCTCCAAAATGGATGCATCTCATGTGAGTTTAATAATTCGTTTCATATGCAAAGCCTCTTTCTCTGGTATTAAGAACATCTTCATTTCAAAGCTTAGAAAAGTTAAAGAAGACTGAAGGCTGGAGTCAAGAAAGGAAGATAGTTCTTATACCTGCAGTAGCTGTCATCTGCTTAGAGTTAATAAAAATACTTCCTGAAATTTAAAACTGCTTTGTCTCAGCCTAGGTACCTGCAAGTTTTTTGTATTTGGGAGCAGCGGCAGTCTGTCCCCCTGGCCATGGCTGTCTTGAGGCACTGCATGTGGCCACGTGCAGGAAGAGGAGGAGGAAGAGGCATGGGAAGAAGGTGATTGCCTTGGCACAGCATGCCCCCCAGAGCTGGCAAGCCTGGCCTCAGCATCCAGGGAGCTCAGTGTGGCCCCATCCCACCACTGGGCTCTCTCTCCTGCCCCATCCTTCTCCTGGCACCTCCTCTGAAGGCTTGGCAGCCCCTCAGCAGGCTGGGAGTTGGTGTTCTCCAAGAGGATCTCTGTGGCTGTCTTTGGCATCCTGTGCCAAATGCTGCCTCCTGAGACAGGGAGCTCTCTCCTGGGAGCTGGGCACCCCAGGGCTTTGTGCTCCTTCAATCCCCCCAGGACCAGGGTGCAGCCCTGCAGTGTCATGGTTGTCTCTGGGCATCTCCAAGCTCTGGTAGCAGATCCCAGGCCCTGCTCCAGGTGTCCTGTGGGAACAGGTTCTGGTGAAATTCATTATTTTCTTTAATAGTTTAGAAAAGCTGGAGGTGAGCAAAAGAGCATGGGAATAGGAAGGGTGTAAAAAAGAGTCTGAGAATCTTATAAACTGGAATTTTAAAATTGAGGGTAGTGATACCAATTCATTAATTGAATAACATCATAGGCATTTAAAAGCAATATATTTTTATGGCTGTGTTAAGTGGTTTTAAAGGTGTATTTTGCTCTCCTTTTCATAAATTAGTCTTAATATCTTCCTGCTCATGGAAGCAGAAATTCTCAAAATCTGTCTCGTGGCATTTTGCCATTTTGTGGCAGTAATAGATCATTCTCTTCTGATGGGAAGAGTTTTAAATTAATGTCAGCTCAACAAGCAGCTGTGTGAAACAAACCGATCCAGCCTCTGTCTTTGGGTCAAATACTCACTGTCTCTGCTACAAACAAAATACAAAAACTAAAATGATGAAGTGCAGTGGGATGTATTCAGTTAGCATGGAGGAATTTCAAAACACTTTGAAGGATGGACCTGCATCTCAGCATCACATAGGATATGGAAAAATGTTCTTGCTGGTTACTGCAGGAGAACTTTACAGCTGTGGAGGATCCTGTTGGCTTTAATAGGCTCTGAATATATTACTGACTAACCTGGCTTACAAGCAGCTGACATAAAAGTGCCTGATGCCCCTGACACACTCCTTCATCTCTTCCCTGCCTGTAGATGAAGAGACAGAGTCTGCAGGAAGGTAATACCAGCATAGCCAAAAAGCCAAAATAGCTAAGCAGTATAGTGATGTGTTTAAATTCTGTCTTACAGAATATTTTCAGATAAAATTACAAACATCACACATGCCCAAGATCAGTGAATATTATCCATAAAGAGCTGTGGAAATGAGAGGGGAAAAAAAGAACTGTATGAGATGTGGGAATCAAATTAATCCTTTGTAACAGAGCTCATCATATGTTACAAGAAAGTGTGGTATGAGTTAAGTCGAAGCTTGGGAGTTGCAGAAGAAAATAAAGACTGCAGTTGCTGTGTCTGGCTGTTGAATAAAGTGAGCCTTCAAGGTTCAGCTTTGAGTCAGAAATAATCAACATGCTGTCTTGTTACCAACACTTCTTGTTATCTGCTCAGATAAAGAAGGATCTAAGCTTTTATATTAGATCACATACTGAACTTGACAGCATTATTCCGATACAGAAAGAAATAAGAGAAGAGCTGTAATGAGCACGTTTGGCAGGGCGCACATTGTTAAGGCCTCAAAAAGAAGGTTTTTATTATTTTGATTGATTGATTGATTGGGTCTGACCTTAAAAGTGAGTCAAGTCTCTGCAGGACCATGAACTAATTTTTCTGACCCTTCCATTTATAGTACCTTCCTTTTACTTTTTCTGTTCTGTCCAAGACAGGTGAAATGTTTCCACACAGCTTCTACTGATCCTAAAAATTCTGTGATTCAACTTAACTTCAGGATGTTAATCAATGTATTTTTTGCATGTTCAGAGATAGAGAAGGAAAGAAGCCCTTGAGCCAGCATTTCTTTACTTATTAATTTATTTATTTGTTCTCCAGCTGTAAAAGGAATGTTTTAGTCCTGTGAAACTTCTGTCTTCAGATGGCATGTGATAGGCTAGAACTCTCTGGGACATTAGAGAGCCTCTCTTTAGATCAAAATGTATGCTTTTCTATCACTTCTCAACACTACATGGAAGTTTTGATATCAGAATAGCTAGGAAGAAATTAAGAAAATAGACAGAACACAATATTATTACAAAGACTTAAGAGCAAGAGGTATGTCACATAAGCCTCCTCATACTCTGGAGAGCATGTTTGTCAAAGTATGTGAGAAGACAAAAAAAAAGAAAATTGCTGACCGGTTTAAAAAGCCCCCCAGGGCAGTTCCAAACTGCTGAAGTTTCAGCAGCTTGCTGAAGTGGGACTTGCTGTGTAGCTGTCTATTGCTTTGTGCTCTCCTGGGGAGTTCAAGTTGACTGCCTGCCGTTGCCATGAAAGGCCAGCTCATCCTGCATCTTCTGGCCTCCCTTCATAGTTTGTATTGATGCCTTCTCCTTTGAGAAGGCTCTCTGGTGAGTGTTATAACAGGTATTGTAATGAAAGGGAAAAGGGTTGAGAAGCCATATCACAATCCAAGCTAACATCATCTGATAAATGCTTCATCTGATCCTGGGGTCACTTTTGGCCACCCTGGAATAGAACAGCACACTAAGGTTGATGTTCTTGCAGTTGCCTTTTGGTCTCACCAATTCAGGAAAATTTCCCTGTTGAAAACTGCATTATAAATTCAAACCATTTATAATAAACATTGAAGATATCCTTGAATTCTTAAAAAGATTATTGAGGAGATTGATGGAAAAATGCCACTGAGTACCAGTCAAAGATTTTGCAGATGGGAACCCACAAAATTGTGGGGCTGTAACTGTTCTTGTAAAAGGAAACAGGGCTGATTGTTTGCATATTGTTTCCCCCTTATCCTGCCATATCCAAGAAGGCAGAAGGGTTTCAGAGAGGTAAGTGAACATACCAGTTCTGCATGAAATGCCAACATTAGTGTGCTAATGTTTGATACATGCAGCCTTTAAATGCATTGCCATGCATTTAAATTCACAGCTCTTAGTTATACAAGTTTTCCTGTTGGGTTTGCAGTCAAATGTTTGAACAGTTTGATTAATCATTCCACTTCTAATTGGTCTAAAGTTTACTGCTGCTTTGAATTAGATGTCATCTCTCTCCTGTGAAGTACCTCAGCAGGGTGATGTAATTTCTGTAGGATCCTCACCTAGGTATGTAACACTACCAGAGGTCTAGTGAGGCCAGAAGGGTTCAATCAAAATATTAGAGAGGTTGAGTTAAGAGAAATATTAGAATCTTGGGCAGCCTGAGACAGTAATTTTAGTTAGTTCAACTCAGACAAGAGTATGTGTTGCACTTAATAAATGAAATAGACAAAATAATAATCTTTAATAGGCTTAAGTTATTTCAACTGCAAACCAGGGCTCCTGACTGGTTAGCTAGAGACTCCAAACCAAGACAATGTTATCTACTGGGATGTCTTGTGTCCCATTGCAGCCATTCAGATTATCTCATGTATTGAGTTAAACACCTTTCAAGAAGGAAAAAAAAAGAGATTAACATATTTCATCAACAAGTTTTGTAATTCAAGGCTAAGGTATGAAAACAGATTCTTTTCTCTGGCATTTGCATGTTTCCTGTTGTAGAGCACTTCTGTGTAGCCAAAGGTCATGGAGCTGAGCATGTGCCAACTTTCTTTGCCAACAGTAGTGACACTCAGTGCCTATCAGGCATAATGGCCAGATACAATGTTAGTAATTTCTGAGGGTTTTCTTTTCATGATGAATAAGAGGCTCTTTTCATGGCCATACTTTTCATTTACAATAGCAAGACTACACTTGGTGGGATAAGAATGAAAAGGAAAGTAATAGGGATTGTCTGTGTATTTATTTCCTTAAATTGCTTCTCCCCTGAATATTTCCATTTACAAAAAAAAGCATTGTAGATATCTTTGGAAAATATGCTGCATAAAAGAAAGAACGAGATGCATGGTAGGTAATACTAAATAACAAAAAAAAATCCAAAATAAAAAAAACAACAACAAAAACAAACAAACAAACAAACAAACACCAAAAACCACAAGAAGAGCTGTTGTTTCTGATGTTTTCCTTCATTAGCTCTGATAGTGTTCTTCAACATCTTAAAATACAAATCTCATAGAACAGTCTGAAGAGCAGTAGCCACTATTTCCACTTTGGTGGATCTAAGAAAAAGCATTCCAAAAACTGAGAGCTCCAAAGAAACCAGCTTCATCCCTACTTTGGAGGAAGGGAACCCTTGCTGTTTTGCCTTTTCCTTGTTACCTAAAAATGGAATTTTGTGAAGAGTGCCTTGAGCTGGACCTTCAATTCTAAAGCCTTGCTATTGTAAAAAATACCTGAAATGGAAATGATGAGAAAAATTGTTTTTTTCAACCATTTGTTTACCCCTAAACTGCATAGTCCCTCATTTGACAGAACTGCAGCAGCCCCTGCTCTTTTTGCCTTTCTTCTGCAGAGCTCATAATGTAATGGGGTGCCATGGGAAAAGACCAGGGCTTCCTCAGTGCTTGCTGCCTTGCTTCTTTTCCCTGTCAGTGGCTCCCTCTGTGTTGGCAGCACTCATCCTTCAGCAGTGCTTGCCCACATCAGTGTTTTCTTTTAACCTTGCCCAAGTCTGTCTTCAGACAGTTCCAGACAGCAAGTGGCGCGCATAAGAATTGCTCCTGTCTTCAATACTTCGGCTCTTCTGAACTGAATCTGAAGTACAGATTTTGACTGATTTATGGTGTTACAACTTATTGAAGCTGATATAAGGCCAAGAGTGGCTATTTTTTTCAGAAACACACTACCTACAGTCTTTGTAAAGAAGCAAAAACTGCAGTAAATTACTTTATAAAATTAACATTTTCTACCTAAGATTTCTCTTCTAGTCTAGTAGATCTGTTTAGTAGATCTGCTCTTTGAACTGAGTAAGGTACCTATTCCATGCTTACAAAATTACAAATGTTCAGTCTTAATCCAGCACACTTGCTTATTGATCATCAGCTCCTTGACATGGAGACCACACAGTCTTCTAGGTGCAGTGGGTTTCAGAAGCTCAGAGGAATGAGAAATGTAATAAAAACCTCCTAGAAGTTAATCAATGCCAGCCAGCACTGCAGGACATTCTGCTTATTAAAAAAAACCAAAAACCTGGTGCTGTTTTACAGGAGTGATTGCTGAGCATCCCACAGCAATGGCTATCCTCTAAGAAGTACTGGCATCTCTCTTTTATTGCATGAACTCTTGAGAAGTGAGTCTGGACCTATAACATCATTGCTGGAACCTGTGTGTTGGGAGTGTGTAGCACTGTGCCAAAGTAGCCACTTTTTGCTCTCAGTTTTTTCTTTCACTCTCTATGAAATGCTTTGTGTGTTCACACATCTCACAAACCCAACAATGAACTTCAAGAGGTCTGAGCCTGCTACGTCCAGTCAGAACAGACAGCCACAGGAGGGAAGGTGTTCAGTGGGTCATCTTTTGGTCCTCAAAAGAGCAGTGACTGATGTAAAGCAGACTTAATGCTGTGTACTCAGGGCAGGTTATATGTTGGCCATAGGTCTCTCTTGTGGTGTTAGTGTAGATAAATATTAAAACAACATTAGCCTGGTTAAAAAGCCTGGGAGGAGCCCTAGTGTGATTCATTTAAGCATGAGGTTCCAGAATTCAGAGGACTTTTTAATATTGACTGCATGCTTCCTAATGATTAAGACATCAAATTAGAGAAATTTCAAGGCAGTTTTATAATTCATTGCATTTGCTTTATTACCACTGTTTCTTTAATGACACCTTCATTCCATGGTAGCTGTTATTATTATAACAGTACCGGCAGAGACCTAATCTGAGGATGCAAAACAAATGGCAAAGCATCCTTTAAGGATATTGAAAACTATGAATATCAATAAATCCAAAATTTCACTAAGAAAAATATTGTTCTTTTCATAAAAATTGATAGAAATTATTTTACTAACTTTCTGTATTCCTGAATGTTACAAGTAGAGAATGGGAAAATTGAGTGGTTTTTGGTTTGTTTTTTTTTTCTTTTGTTCCATCACTATTCAGCATCATGCTCTAAGATTTGTCCTGTGGAAACATTTCTTTTATTGTATTGTGATTCTTGGTTTAATTAAATGAACTTGTGTTATTTTCTGTATTGCTATGATGGGAAAGTTCTGTGGAGCCTTCGAAAGAGCAGGATACGAAGACTGCACAGGAGCAGAGATGGGATATCCCCCTACTTCATATGCTGGCAGGAAAAGTCTTGGTCCAGAGAAAAAGAGGAAAGGTGTCCAACCAAATTATGAGTAAGGAAAAAGCTGTACTTCAAATCAGTATGCTGCTTTGGTCACAAAAGTATTTCACTAACAGAGAGATTCCAAAAATTTTATGTTAAATTTTATGTTAAATGTTCTGCTAATACAAGACCAATAGGAAAGCAGAGTGAAACCAATGGGTGCTGAGGTGTGAGTTCTGGGCACAGCATTAGCTCTTCTTCTCCTAATGCAGGCAGGGTGAGCTTTGAAGCAGAACGGATTTATATCCTAGCAAGGCTTTAGATTGGGATCTGTCATCTTAGGAAGGAAAAGAGGGAAACTGTCAGGGTTCTCAGAATATTTTAAAGGGTTCTCTTGATGCTGAGGGAAAAATTTCCTCCCCCAAACCCCCCCACAACATTCGTGTTTCTCTTTATATCCAGTCTATTTTTGGTGCAAGTTGCTTGTATCCATTGGTCTGCATCTCCCCTCAGGGGAAAGTGAAAACAAACAACCCACAAAACTGTAGAGAGTTAGAAAACCATGATACTGTCAAGTAGCACTGGTGGCTGGGTCTTAGAGAAAAGTTATTTTTTGGAAGAATTCAACTTAACTGAAAATCTGATGATAGTATCAGTTTTGCTGAGCAGATGACAGAAGTTTTCCTCCAGCTATGTTACATTAGATTAGAAAGTTGCTCCTAACTCGAATAAGTTAAAAATTAATAAAGAGTGTTCATGGAAAATTAGGGTCAAATTAGTCTTATTGGCTTGAAAACATAAGACTTACTGCCTCATCTTACATGTTCTAAATTCCCATGATATAGCTGTGAGACAAGGAAAGAGCTTTATGCTCTGCCTTATATTAGCAGACTAGTTGTGGAGAGTTAAAAATTCCAGGGAATAAGCAGCAATTACACTTCCACATGCTGATTTCAAGGAATTGTGCATAGCAGGCTCCATTAAACAAAGGACAGAGGCATTTCATAATAAAGTAGAAAACAGGCTTGTATTCAGGTTTCTAACAGCTGCCAGGAGAATTCATGTGCTTTTATAGTATAAGCTTCTCTTGCATTTTGTCCTTAAGATGACAGAATCATAAGAAGAAATTGTTCTGCTGGACTGATAAAAACCTTGGGAGATGTAGCCTTTAGAGGTAAAATGTGACTATCACATAAATACATACTTTTAGGGATGATTCTGCTGTTCTCACAGAAATCTTTGTAGGCTTATGTCATCCGGCACTCTGGAGTTGCAGTTTGAATGCTGCTTCCAAGAGGTGTGTGAGGCCCTCTGCCTTTTTGAGAAAGACTCTCCAGTCATCTTTTATGTTGCTGGTTTTATGGTTTGAAAAGTCATCCTGAAATGGTTACCTCTGCTGTGAGAGTAGGGCATGGGCACGTGGAAGTAAAGAAAGGATGGACAGAAATACCCTCCCTTGGTACAAAAAGGAAATCTTTTAATAGAAAACATAAATTAAATGTATCTTACCTGGAGCTTTTTTGAATTCTTAGATAGCTATTAGTCCAAGAAGCAGTTAACTGAAATTTAATTATACCTGTAATTAAAATATTTAACTAAAAGTGAGTCAGACAGCTGGCATGTGCAACTTCCCTGCTTTCATGAAGCTCCCAAGAAATTTTTTTAAAAGGCATAGTATTCCTCATTATGATGTTTGAAAATTAGGAGCTGCTTCTTTCAGAATGCACTGCTCATTTTATGTAGTACAGAGACTTCGAACTCCCCTCACTGTGTGAAAACAGAGCTTGAATTAGCTGCTCTAAAGAAGTGGGAGATGGGGCATCAAAGAGCCTTCTGTTCATTAAGATAAATACCAAATATGTGTTTCATGTTTGGTTTCAGTATAACATTCTGAATAGAGGATTAAGCAGTTGCTTCCCACAGTCTTAAACTATTGAGATAGTGTGGGAGAAGGAGGAATATAAAAGGATTTAAGCTATTATGCAAAGAATTAGTGTTGAGAGAGTAAAAGGTCCCCCTATTACCCATTGAATTCTGCATGGATTTAGTTGTGTTGGCAGTGTAACATGGCTCTCTGTTTTGGACACACAGAAAGTACATAATCAGGTTGCAGGAGTCCATCTAAAGTTTCAATCTGAACGCTGATCTTGTGAAATGGATTCTTGCCAGTTAATGATATACTTTCAAACCATATAATGTACTTTTCGGGAAAAAAAAAAAACAGCCATAGTTTCATAACTGAAATTTTCTTTTTATGTAATTCTTTTTGTTACATCTTAACTCTAGAAAGAAGCCTGCATTATTTTTTTAGAAGTACCAATGACAACTGGAGACACAGATTCTACCCTTCTTGCTCTCAAATGCAGTCACCTTAGCTGCAGAAACAGTCATAATCCACCCCACTTTGTGTTCCCCAAACCAGTTTTTATTGCATATGATTTATAGATCAAGTTGGTTGAACTGGTAATGTGAGTCAGACTGAAAGAGGGTTTTGTCATCTGTCTATGCCTTATGCCTTTTCTGTGAGTGTGAATGATAGATATTTTAATGAATTGGCTGATAAGCCATTTACAGTGGTTTATTTTGTATTAAATAGATGACATTTTGGGAACAGTTATGACCAATAATGCAATTCTCTTACATCAGAGGAGCTCTTTTCTGTTAACACCGAGGAAATGTTAATGTATTAATTGTAATGTTCAAGTTTCCTGAGTGGCTTTTATGCCCTTAGTTCTGTGTAAAAAACTAATGTTTAGTTCCTGTCAGCCAACCCATAAGGATATTTTCATATTTTGTTGGGTTTTTAAAATATATATATATTTGTTTACTTCATTATAGCTGATTAGGAATTACATACCTTTCTTTATATATTCTTTCCTCTAGGCATCTGTAACTTCTTGCTCTGGGAAACAGGCAATAGCTACATTTGGTCTTACTTAGGGCAGCTATTCGGGTCAAAACTCACCAGGAATGGGTATATTTAATATTTTTTTCATCAATGTGGAAGCTCTGCCAAGGGATGACTGATCAAGTTGATTATATTTTCTCCTCTTTATTTTCTTTTCTTGCATTGTATTTATAACATTTCAGGGTTGGCTGGGGGCAGGGAGTAAGATCATCTTAAGAATATTTCATTTTCATGTTTGCAGCATTCTGGTTTAAAACAGGAGACCTAAAGAATAGCAGTGGTTAGAAGACATTTTTAAATGTGATTTAAAGCTGAAGCACTCAAATTAGCAAAAAATTACCTAGCTTATCATCATGAGATTTTTAGTGGGAAGAATAACACTAAATAGCTGAAAAACCTCAGTCAGAGACATCCAGTTCTATGCAAAAAAGAACACCAAAAAAAGCTCAGAAATTAATCTTAATATACACTTCTTGGAGGAAGGGAAGGAAGGACCGCAAATGTTTGACAGGATTTCCAGGTTCCATGGCTTCATTAGCACATTGACTTACCGGTCCTGCATGGTGATCTGTCTCATTTGGGATGCAGTAGAAGGTGGCTACATCTTGGTTTCACTCCCTACTGATTGGTTTGCTAAGATTTCAGCTCATTATTTCTCTGCATCATTGCTATCTCTTAGGTGATGCTGACGAATAGTGAATCTCATTGATCTTTCCCTTATCCAAAGATATATGTGAGATTGGATTTACTGGAGTGGTAGAGAATTTGTCACGCTTAAACCTCAATTTCTGTAGCTTTTTCACACTGAGTTAAAACAATAACTGTATATTCTTCCTTATCTCCAGTATTTAGCTTCTCATAGTGAGAGATAAGAAATGTATTTGAATGCAGATCACAGAGGTTTCTGAGTACAGCTTGAAAACTTTAAACACCAGAGCTTTCATTCTAGAGGCTCATTTCCAGTCTTTGCTTTATCCTAATCTCTTTATTCAAAATCTTTTATAGGTGTTGACATACACTTATTTGTCTCCAGCTCTTTCAGGAAGAACTAACATTTGAACATTTGGGCTGCTGAAATCCTGATTCTTTCAGAGTAGATAATATGCTATTACATGTGTGCCGTTATGTAATGCAAAACCAGGTCCCTGCTAGCTCAGAGTCATTCTTCACTGAATACTTATTGGACATCTGTGTATCTCAGACTTATCTGATTAGATAAAATTCCACTGGAAAAATAAAAACTTATTCTATTCTGCATAGAACAAGCAGCTAACAAGACAGAGGTAATGCTAATACAAGATGTTATCATCATGCAAGACAAGCAGTGGATTTACTACACCATGATGATAGTTGTGAATAGTTTGAATGCACACAGTTTGTACCCTCTTGTATGTGTGACATAACTTCTCCTTCTCTTCCATATGACTTAACTGTCCCACAGTCTCTGTGGAGAAGCATTTGCACACATTCAATTCCTATGGAAGAGCTGACATTATGAATTTATCTGTGGGTTATCCAGTGCAGTGGCACTCTGAATTTTCCATATTTGAACAGTGTTAGTTTCCATAACAATACCCAGACTGAGGTATAAGTTGGTGTGGCAGGTCTGAGGTCTCAGAATGCTGTAGCGTGCAAACACGCATCAGTGTGCAACAGCATCTCCCCAGGTTTGCTAGAATACTTTGGCAAGAAGGTTTGTACACAGAAGTAGAAGCTTGCTTCATCAATCTCTTCTCAAAAAGTTTACCACTGCAAAAGTATGTGGTATTCATTGGGGCAAGAATTTTTGTGAAAAATCTGGTGCTACTGAAAAAAAAATTAATTAAATTATCATGTCTGGCTTAATGTAATGTCAAAAAATACACTTGGAGACAAAGTAATAAAGGGCATATTAATCCACAGGAATGCAGAAGTTTCCCTTTTAACAGAGAAATCCTTTCTGTTCTGCTATAGGAACAAGTCACTCATGAGTGCAGATGGTGAACTGTGAGCATTCTTTGTGCTGAATGTGTTCCTACACACATTACACACATAAATACAATGGATGGTATTAGATAGACTTCATCTGATGTAACTCAGACATGGGATTAATTCTGATCCAAATTACAGAATGCATAAATTGTTCCTAATTTTAAAATAATTTTTAAGAGCAACTATAGATGCAATTCACGTTAATGAAATAATGCAGCAGTAAGGAATAAAATCCCTGAACCAAGAAGGAGTCAGGGCACTTGAGTCCTTCCTAGCACCTTCTTGAGGTAAAGTGTCAATGATTTTTCCAAATTGCAAGTCTCACAAAAGGCTTATGATGTGTTACTACTTTTAATCTTAAACAGAGACTTGTTCTGGTTTTTATTTTCTCTTGCTTACATTCTTTTCTGTAGAAGGGAGATGTGGTAAGCACTGGATTTATGTAATACACAGTATAGATAATTCTGCTGAACAAAATAAATATCAATCACAGCTATTTTCTGAATATATCCCTTTTTCTGTCAGAATAAATTTCAGATTGTTGGCAGTTTTTCCACTAGGTTTTCTGTGACATCAGACCTAATTACCACCTATTCTGCTACTTAAAAATATGAGACCCTGGCAACACAGCTTCCCTTCTCCAATCACAGGGCAGGAAAGCAACTGCAGGCTATTGCATGTGGATTTGTCAGAATAAATAAGTAAAAGGCTCATCAGCTTCTCTCTAATGAACAAGGAAATGTGATTAAGAAACTTTAAAGGAGAATAGCTGAAAACTATATAGAAATGATAGCAGGATGATTGCTCTGAATGAGTGACTGAAACTTCTGAATAAGAGATTTCTTCAACCAGGCACAAGGACAGTAGTTTAATCTTCTATTAAAAGATTCCTGTCAGTTTGGGAAAGCTCTGAATCAGGAGATTAGACACATCTCAGAAGCTGACAAGGCAGTCACTTCTCTTAAGACAGCTACTTTCTGGCAAATATTCAGAAATAACTTTTTTTTGTGTGGTTTTGGTTTTCTTTTTTGCTATTTCAAGACTCAACTTCTACCCAACAATGACTAGGTTATTTCTGACTAGTCATTCTTTTATTCTCAGTAAATACAAATCATCTTTCAGACCAAAATGTTCTAGAGATGCTTGCCAAGTTTACTGTGGGTAACATCTAGAAATTGTACTGATTAGCTTCTGGCATGCTTCCTGGCAAGTGCTTTGCATGTTAGTATCTCATTAAATATCTTATTCCTCTCTATTATTCTTCAGCATCAAAAAAAATGTACTTCCACCTTATGTCTAATCTGCTACTAAGCTTTTAGCATATGCTCTCCTAGTTTATCTAAAGGAGATAGCACATAATAGACAAACTCAAAAGAAAAAAAGGAAAATAACAGATGCTGCTGCAGTTCTTCTGCATGTCAGGAAAAATATATCTTTCTTTTTCTTTTTATATACATTCATAAATGATGCTGTCCTTTTATGAATAAAGGCACAGAATTCAACAAGATTATAAAATTTCAATTCAAGTGTGGAACTTCCCAGATACTCACATATAAAAGTAATATGCACAGAAATAAGTGTGAGATTCATAGTTACAAAGATTGATTTTAAAAAGGTATAATAAAATGTGAAACATGTTCATGAACTTCAAGTAGGATACTCAGCATTATGGAAAATACTCTGGGTCTAAAACCCAGAAAGAAAAATGCTCTTCTACTTCAAGAGGTCTTTGGTGATTCTTTATCTCTTTTTGTTCTTTCCACGTGATTTAGACCCACCATGGTGCAGTGCATAGTGTGCATAATAGAAGCCCCTTCAATAGGGACATCTAGCAAAGACACAACCTTTCCTCAAAGAGCAGAGATGTTGAAAAGATCTTAATCTGTCAGGAATTCTCTGCAGTTCTCTCTTCCAAACTGCAGTGAAGCAAAAAAAAAAAAAAAAGTCTCTTTCCTCTTTATGCTTTTTCCTGGCATTTCAAGTTCTGTGAAAACTTGTCTGTAAAGTTTCTGCTATAGAAAGAAGTCTTGAAAGAATAATTCTTCACTATTCAAGTAAATTCCTTGTAAAATGACTTTTTTTTTTTTTTTTTTTTTGTTACTGCATTTAGAATTTTATTATTTTTATTTTATCTCAGACATAACAGTTTGCTTTCTGTGCTGTGTTCCCATAATCTCCAGAGTTAGATCTGGACAAAAACATGTTTTTCAATTTATTTGTAGCAGAACATCTTAGTTTTATGTATAGACTGGAACTATACTTTGTAATCTTCTGATTCCCATAAACCATTTCAGTGAAACTTTAGCTTTCTACAGTAGATTAACTATATATAAATCCTTGGTGCAACAGTACTTCTGAAACTTCTGCATGAAGAAAGTAACATTTGAAAATTGTATATGCATTTAAAGAAACACAAAACTACCAATTTTGTGCTAATTGCCTCACACTACACCATTCTGAAAAGTCATCCTTTTTTTAACATTGCCATAAAAATAATGCATCTAATATGTACGTGCACTTTTCTTTTGTAGGTGGAATGGAGCAAATAAAACAGCATACCTTTGCATTAGCTCACTACACCTATACTGTGCTGTCTAACTTAAAATATGCCAATGGGGCTCCTGTAGTACGTATTTACAGTGATACGGATTTCAGCAATCCTGATGTCCAAGGTCCAATCATTAATTTTAATGTGCTCGATGAAAATGGAGAAGTGCTCGGCTTCTCACAGGTATGTTTTTCTCTTGTCTTGAGTTTATGATTGTATTTTAAGCATGTTCACGATTAATTCTTTGTCCTATAAGAAATCTGTTATTCACAGTAGTCCTTTCTGAGGTTTTGGGTTTGTTTCTTCATAGCTCTGCACCGTATATACAGACCATTTTTAAAGCAGTAGAAAGAGAATCCAATAAATAGTGCTAGCACAATACAAAATACATAATAGCCAGAGGCAATATCTTTTTTGGAGATTTGTTACTCCACAAATAGGAAGTTTGGAAGTGGGCTGTTTGAACAGGATACATTGACTAGGCAGTTTGATTTTTTGCTGGCTTCCTTCTCTAGAGTACTCAAAATTGGGAATTGAAGAACAAGTCTGGAAGAGCTGATAAAGAGACTGCCTTGGAGCTTTGACATACAAGTGAAATTAGATCTCAGAATATTGCAGTCACCAATGAAAGAGGAGTTCTCTTTTCCCTTCAGCTGTAACAATTACATTCTTCTAATATTCCTGAGGAACCATGGAATAAAGTTGAATGATTGGTGTAAATAGCGATATTCAAGCTCAAGAAGTCCTTAAACGCTGCCTTTCTCAGTAGCTTTTTGTATCTTTTATCCATCAGGCGTGCCAGTATCTTTAAGGTGAAGCTTCTTTAGGCGTTTCAGCAGTGACAATAATTGTGTGTATGACTGTGCGCCGTGTAGGCAGTGGCGACATAGGGGACAGTAGCTCACTTGCTCTTCAGCAGAAGGCAGACAAACCACAGGGCTCTTGTTTTACTTGCTTATTCTTTTTCCTTGGCTTCCTGAGAGAATGGGATACTGTGGGGAACACGGAGTCTACAAGAACACAAGATATCTATTTCTCACAAGGGAGAACAGAAGTGAAGCTCTTGTTTTGTAGCCTGCAAGTGTGGAGTTTAACATTTTTGTAAGGCATTTACCTGATGAACATGAGAATAGCAAATATAGAGTACTCAATAAGCTCTTCTTCACATACATCTTTTTTTAGACAATTCTACCAAATAATGGCAAATGTTCACCATATTTCATTTCAAAGCAGTCCACATTTTAGGAATTAACTAGTCATTTATGTAGCCTTCAATATGTGTGACAGCGTTCAGAAAAGATTGGAGATATGAACACAGCTGAATTCATAAAACTCCCCAAACATTTCAGTGTTGATTCTGTTCTTTGATTAAAATCAAATCTTTTATTCTGATTTCTGATTTTCATTATTTCTTAGTAAAATTGGCTGATCCATGTTTCACTTTTTAAAACTCATCTCTAGCCTCAAATTGAAAATTCTTCCACAGTCTTACAAGTCCATGTGTCTGTTTGCTACAGTGGCTGCTCATAGAAAGCTTCTTTATTAATCTGTATCATCTGGTTTGTGCTGTTCACCAGATTCCGAACATTTCTAGTGTATGTGGAATGAAGAACTATAAAATTTTCAAATGCATCCCATTCTCATCTGCAGTGCCTGTTAGACTACTTTATTTAATTAAAATAATGTGCAATTTAATGTCTTTTAGAAATTAACAAGCACTATTCACTATTCTTTCCAAAGCTACAGTATGTATAATATATATAATTGGCTTCTTTATGGAATTAAATTCTTTCATAGACACCTTATAGAAGTTATAGGGGAGAAAAACCTTTGCTGCTTCTTGTTTATGATTACAAAGAAAATGCATATAACAGAAAGTAAGCTTCATCAAACTGACAATGTAATCTCTTCATACCCGCATGCATGTCTAAATTTATATAGGCTTATTCAAATCAAAGTTAAATCCAATACTTTTGTTAATTGTTTGGAAGTGAAATAATGTCCTCTGCTTTGGTTGTGTCTATGACCTGCACATTCATGTGGATTCACTGGGCAGTCTCCAAATGCAATCCAATGGAGTCAGCAGAGCACAGTTTCAGAAGGCTCCCACAAAACATTTTGGGGAATTTTTTATGAAGGGAAAATTGGATGGCATTTCTGTCTGACATACCTTCTACCAGTGGATACCAGTTAATGACTAAGGTTATATTTGTATATTAAAAGAGAAATGACAGAACATCCTATTCTTTTTTGGATGATATCCCACATGTAATTATTTACTTATAACCAGGCATCAAATCAGTTGTATTTGCCTTTCTGACAGGCAATTGTTTTGTGCCCATTGCCTATTGTAGGGCACAGTGTGACTGGACATTAACATTTGGTAGCTTGAAAAGGACAATATGGCCAACTGATTCCAGAGAAAATATTATGAGGAGGCTTGGAGCAGTTTATTTGTTGAGATTGGCAAGAAAGACTTTGTAAGTAGACACTGTCTTCAGAGGATACCAAGCTTACATTTAAGCCTCAAGATTTGCATAATTGGCATGATATTCAAAACTCTGAACTGTGCCCAAGATGTTTAGGATGTGAAAGGCGTGTAGTGAAATATGTGACATGTAATACCACTGCTGAAAAATGAAAACAGAGAAAAAATTATGTCTTTCATCTGTGTAGCAATGGGGAAGAAAGTTATTCTTACCTGCTCCTGTGGTTGAAATCCATTTCTCAGGGTTATCAGCTTAATTACCAGAGGTAACAAGATTGTGCCAGTAAACACAGACATTCTTGAATTACATACATAGGGTCAATTGCACCAAGAGGAAATAGCCACAATCTCAGGTTCATCTTTGAGTAAAACCTTCATTGAAGCACTGAGAGCAAATGAAGGCATTTCATTATCATCACATCATGATTGCACTGTCAGAGATGGCAGCACTTTTAACAGCCTCCTGTCCCAATATAGATGATATAGAATATTTGGATGTTAAGAAATGATAGGGTGGGGAGTGAAATAATTATGCAAATTAGAATAATTTTATTGCTTTTTTTGTTTAAGTGTTTTTTTGTGACTGTTGAAGGGTAATACTCTCTTAGAATATTATAATTGGAATAAACTTGTGTTTAATTGACATTTTAATTACTAGTTTAGGGTTTTTTGCTCTAAATGATAATTAAAACAAATAAGAGGAGCTTGTGGACTCCAAACAACAATAGTCACTCAAAAGCTTTGTTTATAATTTACATTTTTCATTAAACATTTCTTTATCTAGAAATAAAAGTACTACAGTTTTGAAATTTCCATAAACCTCTCATCTTTTAGCAGTAAAACTGCATTAAATTTCCTCTGAGCTGCACCAAATACTTTCCATGAAAATTATTTCCTTCAGTAAAGCTGTCTCGTAGGCTACTATTGGTAGTAATTTGTTCTTGAAATCACTTGGGAGGGCACCTGTATTCTTTTCACACAAGATGCCTGTCCTCTGCAGTAGCACCTCTGTCATTTTGTTAAGTGTTTATTTGCACTGCAGCATCAAAAAGCCCCTGTTATGAACAAGGGTTGAATTATGACGAGTACTTGACAGGCCCAGGACATAACGATGGCCTTTTTGCCAAATAGCTTCTTCATATATACTTGTCTAGTCAAGAATGGATAATTCCCCAACATTATCTTTTTTGCTGCTAATGAAGTGTGGACAGATGACAGACTGGTAATTTGGAAAGGTGTGAAAGTGCAGGGGTAGAGATGAAGGACCTCTGCAGGATGGAAGCAGAAGAGTTGACATTAAAGCAGCAAACTGTCAATCTTCTGCTTCCTTGTGAGACTACCAGAAAAAGAGAAGCAATCAGCCCTAGTCTTTGAAGATGGCTTGTGATGTAACAAAAGATGGTGTTACAGATATATACCTGGTGCTGAGCTAATGCAGCAAACTCTTCACACGGAAAATCATCAGCTCATTTATTAACAGTGAATATCTGCAGCCTTCAGCATATATGAATGCCATGTGTTCTGTCATCCCCAAGTCTTCCAGCCTCTCGAGCACTGGCAGCAATGACTCAGCTTCAATTTGCATCCTTGCCATCTTTTTTTAGCAAAAACTTGCATAGGACTCTATGAGGTCCAACCTGATTGGAATGCAGATGTGAAAAAGCATCACCATCTCTGCTCTAGGAGACCTTTTATGCCAATATAATTTATAAAATTTTCTCTTTGTTTTGATAGAGAGATAAGACCTGTGAAATTATATTTGTATATTCATTAGATAATTGCAGAGTAATTTTATAATCCCTTCACATTTTATTCAATGAAGTCAGTTTGGAAGTCAGAAGAAAGGAAAGAGGTAGGAGATACAGATGGCCAGATGGAATTTTACCTGAAACATTTATTGAATTGTGTGCACTGGAAAGCTCTTACCCAGCCACAACTTTCAGTTCAGTTCAGTTCAGTTCAGTTCACTACTGTTTCAGTAGTGAAAAATAGCTCCTCCCTTATCAAACTTTTTCTTTTTCCAATCTGATCTTCTAAGGCAATATTTTTTGTCCTCCTGTGTGTAATGGAGCCAGTAATGGGCTTTAAAAAGTGAGCAAACCATCATGGATGTATTTTGAAAAATGACCATCATTTCACATTTCAGCTGTGGATTACCAGCATTCATCCTTACTCTGCTTTTTCACAGTGCCTCCTTAGCTTGGAGCATGAACCTAAGCAGACGTAACTTGCTGTGATTGGCTCACCTGCAAAAGTTCCCTTAGTGTACATATATGCTTGCCATGTCCCCTAAAGATCCTGTCAGGAAGGGAATGAGCATCAGTCCATTAGCAGTCTCAGCCTTCTTGCCTACCACTTCACACTTGGTGTGATAGACAAACTGCTAGAACAGGAATAGCTGCCAAAGACAGAGAATGTAAACATTTTGGTTTGCCTAAGGAAGGCTCTTCTGCAGTGTTGCATATGAATGAGTTTTGCCTCTCAAGACTGAGAACACTGCTCACATAGACTATAATCAGTTTTGCCTAGGAGCCTACATTAGCATGTCCTGGCTCACCCTCATCAATCCAGACAGAGTGAAGGGAGATCAAGACTTTGAGTTGACTTTCTTCACCCATTTTCTCAAATAAAAGAAAAAACAAACAACATTTCTCAAGAGACAACTTTTAGTGTGCATCCCTTCAGTTTAAATCTATAAAACTGTTTGATGACTGCTCTTACTATGGCATGTGCCCACTGTCTCACTCACTTTCCTCCATCTCAGTCACCCTTGAATTAATGTAGTGTAAAGACTGGCTTGATGACCCACTGCTGGGTTTTTTCCTTTTCTCCCATGCTTTCTATCATTCTGAAGTGAAGACCAGGGTCTTCCATCAGAATGTGTGGCCTCAAATCACTTACATCCAACCACTCACTATGACACCTTCTGTACTCTGGTAGCCTCTTTCTGCTAGCAATATATGTTAGGAATATAACCTTTAGTTACAGATCATAAAATATTCTGAGTTGGTATGGACCCACAGGGATCATCAGGTCCTACCCTAAGTCAATGGCCCATACAAGGATAAAACCCAAATCTTTGATGTTATTGACACCTTGCTTGAGGAAGGCAAAATCAGAATGAGACTCCACAAATAAACAAAATTTTATTTTCCTTTTAACTCCATTTATCCTTCTATATCCGAAGTATTCTGTGTTGGTGAATTGCCTCATAAGCAGCTTAGCAGGTGAGCTAAATTCAACCCTGTGGTTTGAGACGTAGAGGGAAAAAATATATCTTAGAATTGCATGGTCATCTTTATTTAAACCTTTCTTACCAGAGATAATTTGTTCTGGAATCTCATTAAAGTGAGAAACAAATAACCACACCATGATTGCACTTTCAGAGGTGGCAGCAATTTTTACATTTTACATGCAGTACTATATTCAGTACTGCAAAATATTTCCTAGTAATTAGACTAAACTTCTCTCACTGCAGCTAAAGTCCATTATTACATGTATTGGGCAAAGAAAGAGGCACCAGTTTGGACAGAAAAGCAGGAGAAAAGAGGATTTCAGACACCCAAGATGGGAGAAGAATTGGACAAGCATGAAACAGTGTTGTATGGGTGAGGTGTGACACAGGAAGAGACAGAACAGTGTATGCAGGTAGAAGTTATTCCATCTGCTTATATTTGGACAGGTCTGCAAACAAAAGTAACATGGGACAAAGTAGTGTAAGGCAGGATGGGAAATGCACAAAAAAGTAGCTGCTCTAGATAAATATCATGGTGATAGCTGGTTCTGGAAGTGCTTTCATATTCTAAGTACACTTTCTTTGCTTTGGTTTCACAATATTCTCTTTCAAGAGATTCCTTTTCTTTAATAGTATCTTAAGGAATTGTTTATCTGGACTTAGATTAGTAACCAGGACCTGGCTCTCAGGTAGAATGCCAGATGAAATGCCTTCCTTCTGCTGTAGGCTTTCAGTGTCACCTTGAAGGATTCAATGCCTTCCCAATTTATGCTCACCTCACAGGAATGGAGAGAAAATATGTTAAATATGTTAAATCTTCAGATATCTAGTGGCGGATACATTTGTATATACACACAGCTGGTTCAATGCATATTCATATCACTGCTTATCATTTCTTGATAAAAGGCATCAGGCAATACCCGAAGTGGGTCAGTTTCTCGAAATAATTGCTGTTTGTGTCTTAGATGATATTTTAAGTTTCATTAGAAGATCATCTCTATCCCACTGTACACATGATGTATAGGTACAGAATTAGAGCAATGGCAACATGTGAATTACAGGATGGAAAAAAAAAAAAATGAGCTACAGCATTTCCCATGCACAGGAAGTTGATACCAGGTCAATTGGATCAGACTGACCAGAGCCTGGTACTACTTGTCACTAGTCTGGAAATTCATACCACATCCCTGCAGGAGAAAGTGGGCAATTAGGGGGGAACCTCCTACTACATTTGACCTGAAATGAAGGTGATTTCAAATGATTTGAAATGAATCTTCATAGAAAGACAAAGACATCGTTGTTGCACTGCATATTTAATTCTTTTAGGGTTTTTTTCCCCATTTGTTTCTTTTTACTTCCGTGTAAAACAATAATTCAGTTTTGTAAGTGCAGCATTTTTTCATCTGGACCACAGAAAATGGAAAACCAGCATTTTTTAATGCCAGCTAAGAATGGCTTTGCAGTAATGGTCATATGACTCTGAGCTAGTTACACTAATGCTTTTAGAAGCATAACCACTCATTATATTAATTTTGATGAGTCAGGGAAAGAAAAATGTTCTCTAACTTGCTTAATGGGATTTTTGGCCATCTTCCCAATAGCTACCTAAAAATTGCTGAGGTGATTACTCACTATTGATTTTAGCTATGGATTTAGCCATTGATTTCAGGAAGCCAGGAATGGCAGATGGACCAGCACAATAGAATGCAAACAAGATTATAAGGACAAAAAGATTGTAGTGAAGATTCCTGTTGAACATATACTGATTTCCTTGGTTCCAATTAGTTTCCAATTGTGCTGTGGACGTCTTGGACCAGGGAGATAGCAGGAATGCAGTAAACCACATTGGCGTGTCAATAAATGGCACCTTTTTTCTTCAAACTGGCAAGAAATCATTACCATCTGGGTCTTTGCTTTTGTGACATGGCTCTAGGTGCTCAAAGACAGTCCTTGCAAAAAGGAGCTCCCAATATAGGAGGCAGCTTCATTGATCTAGGTCTGAACATAATCATAATTGTTGATCACTGACTGAACATAAGGAGGTGCTGTACTTCAGAGGCTCCATGTGAGAAATGCAAACCTGGCTAGTAGGTAATGAAGCTGTCTCCTTGTTGAGGTAGTAGTGACAGAGTGCAGGCTCAGTTCTTTCTGTTTTATCTCATTGCAGGGGGACAAAGACATGTGAGTTAGTGTGCTTGAAATTGCCTACTATTAAACTGCACATCAGAGCTTATCAAGGTTAGAAAGCCTCATGAAAGACTAGACTGAAGGTGTTGTCTGACACTGTTTCTCTGGAGTGTCCTTGCATGTTGCTAAGGAAACTAAAAGAGATAAAAGAAAGATGCTCATAGTTGTTCAGATGAAAGAATCTGAGATGAATGAGGGAGGCTAAATATCTTCTGTTTGGTAGCATGGCCACACTGTAGCTCTAAACTACAGACCTTGTCACATGGGAGAAATGTGGAAAAGACCCCCATGGTACCAGGAAAAGTACTGTACTTTTGACAGCTTTCACTGGATTCCCTTGTCCTTGATCTTGGTAAAAGCAGATCAGCTGCCTTTGAATGCATGCAGTGTCTAGTTTCAGTCCACCATCTGAATCCTTTCAAGACAAAAAGAGACTGGCCCCACCTTCTCTATTACTCTGCTTCCTTGTTTGCATCTTCCTGCCCCCACACCCCTCTACCCCATTACACCACTGACCCCACAACCTCCCTGTGTTCTATTATCCCTCTTTTCAGTGGTTAAATATAAACAGAAGAGTATTTAGCTGCTTTAAAAGAAAGGGGAAAAAGTGGAGAAGATTTTGACTGTGACATAAATTAAACCTATGTCACTGGACTTTCAGTGGCATGCACTGCACATTGTTACTCCTAGGCATTGTTTGCACCTGTATTAGTCTGTTACATTCCCCTTCATCCCTATTGATATGAGTTATAGCTTAGTCTTTTGTGTGGTTTTCCTCTGGCTTCAGTGTTTCTGACTAGCAATTTGACCAAAAGCATTTAGCCTACAAAATAGCTGGGGATGCTCAATGGGATGGAGAGATGTTTTTCTGTGACTCACAGGAGGATGCTTTGTTAAAGTCAGTTAGGAAACCAAAGAGGGATTTAGTTCCTTTACTTTGCTTTATTCCTGAAATCCATTCTTTCCCTGATATCATTTTATCAAACCAGATTTTCATTGTCAATGAATGCAGTTTGAACTTAAGGAGAAAACCACCCCCCCCAAAAAAAAAAGAAGAGAAGGTGTCATTGGTTAGAGAGACCTGTGGTCTTTAAGATACCAAATCAAAGAGAGAAAACCAAGATGTTTAGCTTATTTATCAGTCTGTTCCATTTCAAATAGCTGGATCTTGGATTAATGAAGTTTACATATGTTCAAATAGGTCCGTGCTAAATTCACTTGCATATACAGCAGGAAGGAAAAAAAGCAGTTGAAAAATATTTTAGGTCATCCATTAGCAAGACTCTGTTTCATTGTTTCAATTCATTTTTATAGCCACCCAATCCCCAAGAAACTTTCTAGCTTCTGGTTGTCAGAAATGTAAAATTATTGTTACTCCTTTATGCATGAAAAACCTGCAGTTCACTATGTATATGGCATCTCTTGAGTGAGAATTCCTGCAGAGTGGCAACCCACATATTTGGAATTATGCTAATATTTCCAGCCTGCTTCTCTCCCATGCTATCTTACCTGCTATTCAGCTGTCTTTAAAACTAGTTGAGAAAATTATCACATTGACTGTAAAGTTCCTGATAAGATAGCATTTTTCTGAACAAGTATATTCAGGACACTGAACTTGACAATTTTAGCAAATTTCAATATCTCTGTCTAATACTTCACTGCCTTCTACCAAAGGGATTTTGGTCAGAGAGAGTGATGAATGGATGAAGACTACATAGAGATACACATCCTCTCTTTGGTTAATTTAAACCATTGTCAACAACTAGAGAGGCAGAAAGGAGAGGATGAGATTACTCAATACTGAGGGAGTCTGCCCACATATAAATTATTTCTCCAAGATGGAAAAAAATTCCTTTATTGCAGAAAACTATGCAGTTAAAACAGTTAATGATACTGATATATGCTAATGATATAATGATAGTTAATGTAACCCAACTAAAATTTCCCCTTCCTCCCCCACCCACTAAATGATTTGGAAACAAGTGCTAGGTTTTTTTTCCTTCTGACCTACTTCTTATTAAATTGTATTAAACAAGATTAAGTATGCATTGCATCAGCAACAGCATTTCACAGTCAAATGCTGCATGACAGAAAGAGCTGGCTTACTTTCTCTCCAATTCCATGCCATGAATCAGTGAATTAATTTACCAGTGGACATGGAGAGCAGCATCATGAAGCCTGTTTTATAACCAGCCAGCAGTGGTGTGCAGTGAAATTCTTGTAATGAGCAAATCCATCAGGCAGACAAACTGCTCTGATATTTGGGCACTGGCATTGTAGAAAGCAGAATGAGAAGTCCTAATCCCAATTCCTGAAGGACAGTACTTGCCAGTATTGAATTATATGATTTTTTTTTTTTCAGAACACTTCATGATGTATTATAAAAAGTTCCTTTATTCATGTGAATAATTCTTGTGATAACTTACACAAATAAGTACTTTCTTGGATAAGAACTACAGAATTGCATCCTATGGGAATTACTTCAGCAGGGGTTTCTAAAGCATTCATCATTCTTAGTGCAAGTCCTAGACTTAGTTGATTAGGAATAATGCAAAATTATGTGTTATTTGTAAATCTTTACTCTCATTTAGTATATACGTACCTACAGCAAGTATCATTCTCAGACTTACTTCAATGGAAACTGAAGCCAGAGAAAAGCTTACAGCTTTCACTGGGTGCTCCAGAAGCCCTGAAGTGAATAGTTAGCAGAAGTCAGTCATTTAGCAAACACAGAGAAGTTACCAGTGCATTGTCGACAAGGAATGGGAAAGCAGAACAGACCAGAATCTCATTTCTTCTCAGAGCTTTCCAGCTGATGAGCATCAACTGAAATACCAGATTTCCAAGAGGGGACTACTGCATTAAAGTGAAAGCTCTCCTCTTCAATATTTTTTTATATTTTTAAAAAAATGTATTTAGCAGATACAGAACTATGAAAAACCCCAAATGTGAGCATTTGATCAGTCTGGCAACACCAAAGGAAAGTTCACTGATGAAAAAAAAAAACAACTGTTTTAAAAAATTGGTTTACGCAAACTTCTTTTATGTATCTTTATTAAATTTGAAGACCATGACTTGGAAGTATGAAAAGCACATTTTGCTTGTCAAAAATCAAGACAATGTGACATCAGAAATGTTGGGATGTGAAGCAGTCTACAGGGCCAGGCCCACAGGAAAGAGCTTCAGTAATGAAAAGTAATGAATGCCAAGGGGCTCTGAGAGAGACAGAAGTGACTCTAAGATAGCATGATGGCTTGATTACCATGTCCTCACTGACTGAAGTCAGTAAAAATGCTGCAAAATTTCTGCATTTGTTTTGCAGTTTAATTGTAGTCTTTAATCTCTAAAACACCAAGGCACAATAATTCCAAGTATCAGACCCAGGGAATCACCAAAACTGACAGTCCAAGTACATTAAGCTGTGTACTTATCATTAGTACCATTCATGCTTCTGTGCCTCCATTGATGAACGCATTCCTGGCTCCCAAAAGTCAGCCTCTGCTGTTACAGACAGAGCTGCAAGTGACATTCTGTATTTCATAACCCTGAGCTCAATATCCATTATTGCTCCTTATGGCAATTCTAAAGATGTGCTTTATTTAAGGAAGCTTTTCTTCATCGAAATAACTGTAACAGATGTTTTATGTTCTATTTGTTTTGCTATGTGATAGCACTGCAGAGAGAAATTAAATTAACTCCCCAAGTAGTGCATTTCTAGGGTGAAACTAAATGAGAAGAAATCAAAACATATGTCCAAGGGAAAACCAAGCATCTCTTCAAGGGACAGATATTTTCGCAGTTCTGCCTTTACTGGTTCTTTACATGCTGTCACTGTTTCCAGTGAAAAGCGTGCATCACATTCCCAAGATCTGTGCACATTATCACGTGGGTGGTAATTAACTTCAGTTAATACTAAACCTATTCATACTCTAAATTTTTTCTCCTGAATCACAATTCCCATATTCGTCTAATCATGTTTTTATGTCTCAGTAGTCCTTGTCTAATGTACAGATTGATATATATTACAAATAAAGTATTATTGTAGGTGAATATTGGATTGCAGGGCTAGAATGAAATTACTGTTAATTAAAGAACAGTAATAATTTATTTGACAAAATTTAAAAAAAAAGAAAATTAAAATCTTGTTTGCAATTCCTTGAAGACATGTCATGGAAACTATATTACACTACATAAATTTTGATAGACAAAGCTGCCCCAGGAATGTTCCTTTTTAAAAGTGTTAATAGTAGAAGGATTATATACTTTAAAGGGTTTTGTATACTGAGAAAATAAGACCAAACACTGAACAATTTCAGTAGTGAAGTATGTCAAGATTTTTGCCTTGCTTGTCATGATTAATGGAACGACAGATCCGCCCACAAGTCACTAGCACCATGACAAACCATGCTCTGGGAAAATGACAACTTTTCTCATCTAAATGAAAAAAGACATCAAGAAAATGTCACTGTTCCCATACTGAAGTCTTCTGACAAAACAAAGCTAGCGACACCACAACAGTCTCTCTCAACAGATGCCTTTTACTAAAACTTCAATTTGAGAAACATGCTTTAAACACAAGATATTCTCCAAGGCATTAATCATCAATAGGGATCTTGGGGCTGATTGTATTCTCTGCTTTCCCAGTCAGTATATATGGAGTTATGTTGATTATATCTCTGTTGGAGAATCAAACATTTTTGAACTGAATTAGTGGTGCAGAACACATTTAAATGTGAACTTGAGCGCTATAGCAATGTAGATTTTTTTTGTATACAGCACATTTTTGTGCTTATGCCCCACACATAAAAAAAAAAGCAGTAACTCTCTTTGAACTGCTTTTAGAAGAGTGAAATACTATTTAAATTGAATTATTTCAGCATGGAATAAGTTCTAACAAATGCTTGGGTTTTCTAGCCACTGAGACAGTGACTTTAAAGGTGCTTGACGCACACAGTAAACTCAGAGATATCAGAAGACAGAAGATTGACATATCTAGACAGAAGATAGACTGAAATATACCAGAAAGCGTTTGGTATAAGTATTGAGCCACTGTCCTGTACAGAGGGAATTTATGTAAAAAATAATAAAAGCCAGTAGAGAGCCAGCTACAAAAGCTAGGTTGAACATTTGTACTGATACAAGCTCACAGTTAGGGAAGCTGTTAGTATGAGTTGGTTGACACTCCCTTTCCTGCCCCTTTAGGCTGAGCTGTTGGCTGTGCATCCAGCTGAGCCTGAGCTTCCTGCATGGAGGATTCTGTTTCTGGTACAGCAGAGTCCCCTGAGTCTGCAGCATGGTTGTGGTCATTCAAAGGGCTCGCAGCTCTCCTTTTGTAGAAAAGGAGCAAAAGCACAGAGAAGTTAGTGCAAGTTGTGCATGGTTGTTTTGGGAGTCTGTGGAAGAGATGAAGGTCAGATTTCATGCATCTGTCTGTCTTTTCTTGCAGCTCTGACCAGGAATGCTTATCATTTTTCATCAAAGAAATAACTGGTGGTAGCTCAGGTAATCTTATCAGCTGCTGCTGTTGCTTTTTGAGATCAATATAAAGCATTTCCTGGTCCCTGCAGTGAGGTTCCATGGTTTCTTAGCTGTGCTTAGTGGTTCCCTGTGGTGTGCTTTCCTTGTTTCTTAGGTGTGCCATGAAACCCTGACAATCCGTATCCCTTGCAGTGCTGTCCTCCCAGTGCATGCATATGTATGTCTCCTTCTGAGGCACATATGGGCATGTTCTTCTGTTCTCTTTGCACATCATTTTAATTCTTTCCCATAATTTATTCATGCTAGTTTGTCATCAAGTATTGTATTTCTGCCCATTCATTATTCAGTGGATGATAAAGAAATGGTGTAATACCAAGCAGCACAAGGAAGAAATGCACCAGGGACTTGGTAGATTGGGGGGTTGTAGGTGCAAGACTCAAAGAGACATTCCAGTACCTTCCCTGTCCTAGCAAATGTTACTGCTTTACTGAGGGGCTGATCCTTCCAGCACTTGTGTGCCAAAATACCATAGATGCCATCAGTTTCTGTAATGAGAATTTGCAGTTTCAGATCGTTGGAGCACAAGGTTTTCTTTAGCTACCTGAAAAGGTGCCCCAGGCTTCTCTTCAGTCTCTTCAGAGGCAGGTGGCTCTGTCAAGACACCAAGTGACACCTGCAAGCTGCAGGTCTGTAATTAGCAGCACTGATGTGAATAAACCTGTTCACAGCTTTAAAATTCAGCAGATGTATTGGCATTTACAGCTTCAATATCTGATTATGTGTGTTTTGTGTGTAGTAGTTGCTCAATGCTAAGGTAAACATCTTTGCACCTACCACTGTTTTCTTCTAGCTGAAGTAACAAAGTTGAAAAATACTAAACCTGTATGGGAATGGTAAAAGCTACAGTTACTTGTTAATTGTTTAGAGATGTAATTTACCTCTATTGATTTCTACATTTAAAATGGTGTATCTTAACACAACTTTAAAATGTCTATTTTTCATTCTTCTCCTGTATCTTCTGCTGGATTGGGAAGGTGGACAGCATGGCGAGTCTCCACAACATACATGTTCGCACAGGCTGCTTCTGTAACACGGGAGCCTGCCAGATGCATTTGGGCATAAGCAATGAGGACATCCAAAAGAACCTGCAGGTTAGTTTCTGAATGTGATTAGAAGTTAAAAGCTAAAGTATGTCACATCTCATGGTTTTGAGTCTCTGTGACTTTACAAGTGAAGTTAATTTTGACTTGCTTTATTTAAGATTTCAACTCTCTTGCATTGTTAGAGAACTAAACTAGCTGAAATTTAGTTCATTGAAATGAGGTATTGAAACCAAATATTTGAGTGATGCAGAGAAGCATGTGTTGCTTGTTATTATTTCATTGGAGAGTAGGAAATTGGGCCTTCTTGTTTGGTTTTGGAATTGCATGATATCCAGACTTCTAGCAGAACAGAATTTCCTGGGCAATTCCTCTCATTTTTTTCTTTAAGTATCCTAATTAATTTTTGTACCTAATAATGTTCAAGTCTTGTAGACCTGTTGCTGTTGGGTGTTACAATTTAAAATGCATACACAAATTGGACAGGAAACCATAAAGGCAAATACACAATGAATCTCAGAGAATGAAGCAAATTTAGATGACATCTACTTAGGTTACTGGTGTGTTAGGTTTTTAGAATATGAATGCAAAGACTGTTTTCAAGATTACAAATGTTTTCCATAAGCTGTCACTAAAAGATGTGCAGCAGGATGTATTACAGTTAAGTGGAGGAAGCTTCCTGTCTGCATATTTGTCAGAGTTTGAAATTAATTCAGAACAATAAAAAATTATTAATGGTTATTAATGGTGTTCTTCAAAAAGTAAAAAAAAAAAAAAAATCTAATGGCTGTAATGATATTATAGATCCCTTATCATTTCACAGAGATATATAGATAATTTTGCAAATACATTTACATGCAGGACTCATAGCACAAGTTCTTAAAGGCTGCTGCAGTTCTTTGATACCTTCCTTGGCAAAATGGTGCTTTAACTTGCCATGGAAGCTCTCTCCTCTGAGAAAGCAAAAAAGGGTCTACCCTTTTGCTGAAATGAAAATTGCCAAATAACCACCTGCAATGCTCTTGGATCTCCTTATACAAGGAGGATTTTTCTAAGGAGTGAGTGCCTTCTTTTAGTGCTTCATTTAAATGGAGATAGCTAAAGTTAAATTTATGGAGAGATGCTTAATCGCCAAAGGTTGTATAGTGAGGTGGTACAGTTACACAGTCGCTATTTTGGGACATTCCACTCCCATCAGTGCTTTGAGAAGGATCAGGATGAGTTATTGACAACATTACTATGTAGAGGAAGGCATCTTTTATCATGTTATTTGCACATATACTTCAATTTTGTCTTTTCCCAGGGTGCTGGCTGTATTCTTCCTTCCCTGATGAAGTTTTACATGATAAAATGCCTGTGAGGGAGGACTTTCTGTCTTCAAGTGTCCCTGGAGAAGTGTGGTTAGTTTTCTTAGAATGTTATGTAGGAACTCGTTTACTTATTTGCACAGTAGGGACCTCTCTCCTCAGTCAATCAAGCAATACTTGGCAGAAGGGTTACAGAAGGGTATATTAGCAGATGCAACCTAATTTTGCAAATATTGCTTCTGCTCTGTTGTCAAGGATAAAAACTACATCACACTGTATTAAAATATTTACTACTGTGTTGCATGTTTTGACATAGATGTAGGGCTTTTATTTCTCCTTGTATAAATGGCATTTGTGTTCGCTGTCCTGTGACATTTCTTGCATAAGAAAAGCTGTGATGTAAATAAGCTATTCACATGTCCATTTTTAATGGGACATAAATGTGTACATAAATTCTAGGAAAAAACACCCCAACAGCTGCTGCACTTAGGGAATAGGATGCTGAGTTAGGACTAAATCTTAAGTCCGTTGGTGAGCTGATATTAAGTGGATGAACAAAGGGGGACTCTAGCTTGCTTCACTGGTGGTAAGTGGCAGCACACACTGACTCAAAGAATGAGAAACTTTCACTCTTAAGGGAGAGTTTTCCATAGACTCTTTTATGAGAGATGTATCAGATGGATATCTACATGGAGGTCACTACAGAGCATTCAAAGAATTTTTCAACAAAATTTTTTCAAGTGGCAACTTGTGCTCCTCAAAGGAGGAAGTGTTAGAGGAAAGACTAGTTCCCTTCATCCCAAAAGCAATGTGTTGACTGGATCAGCAAGACAGATTTGATGGATATTCCAATGTCACTTTGGATGTCAGAGCTCTAGATTCAAGTCTCTGCTTTGCTGCAATACCAAATGACTTAGTTCTCTGCTGTTTGGACTAATAAACACAAGCCATGAAAAGATGGTATAAAACGTCACTCTTCTGACTGTGAATATCCAGAAAACTGCCCCAGACAAATCAACCTTCTCATGGTTTGTTCACTTACCTGAACATAACATCACAGTCTGAATCCCAGGTTGAGCCCCAGTTTGAACCTCAGTTTGAACTATGCAGGTGAGACTGGAATATCCCTGGAGATTGTTCAAGCTGGCAGTCATGGAACATAGAACCTTTTTGTGATTCTTGATATATTTTTGAGAAGTTTCTCTTCCCCTAGAGTAGAATAGGACAAGCAGCTCAAAATTATCTTAATAGTCTAAGTAAATCATAAGATGATTGAGGGTTTTGCTTCATTTTCTTTGTATTGGTGACTTAAACTATTTTTACAACAGTTTTTCAGGTTAAATTTAAGAGACTCATTAATAACTAGGTTAAATTAGAGAGGGAAAAAAACAAAGTATCATGACAGCTCTCTGTTTTTCTTCCTATTTCAAACTAGGCTGGCCACGTCTGTGGAGATAACATAGACCTAATTGATGGACATCCCACTGGTTCTGTGAGAATATCCTTTGGCTACATGTCTTCTTTTGAAGATGCACAGACTTTTTTGAATTTCATCATAGCCACCAGACTCTCCAAATCAGATGCTGGGATTCCTTTCCAGTCTGTTGCAAAGCCGATGACGGAGTCTGTTCCAGATGACCACCTTTCTTTTAACAGTGCAGATAAATTGTCTCAAATACTGCAAATCTCAGACGGGGAACTCAAGAATATTCCATCTGAGGCAGAGACAACTGGCAGGTGGCAGCCACTGGAGCCTGAGGCAGAAAGCATAAGGGCAGCTGTTTCTGAGACTGCAGTGCCAACATGTAGAAAAGGTGGCAAGCCCATCACCGTCACCAAAATTTACCTCTACCCAATCAAATCCTGCTCTGCATTTGAGGTATGTGCTTTGAACTATTCAGAAGTATTTGAGCAGCTCAGCCTTGTGTTTTTATCAGACGTGTATATGAGATACTAGGAAGCAGTGTGTGAGTACCTCTGTTCCCTTTTTTCCAGTTTCTGGAATCAAGTCCCACATATTAGGCTACCTTGAAGGGTTTTGAATTAGGCTGAAGTTATGGGGGAGGGGTAAATGTGTCTTCTGCTCTCCCCTCCCCCACAACAGGCAAATTTGCACATAATATGCTCTCTTGAAGAAAATAGTTGGATTTGCAAAACTTGCCTAAAATATAATCAAGTAATTAGTATGCTTTTATAGAATGACATGTGATGGACTTGTAGGCATTGATGGGTAGGCAGCAATTGAGAAATAACTTGATTAACATGTTATAATTGAGAGGCGGCTGATTTACATTACAAAGAAATGTTATCATTAAAAATACATTTGCAACAGAAATATGACATTTAAGTGTTGCTGTGCTATTTGAAAGTTCACTCTTTGAAGATTTTAATTGCTTTTTTACCAAGTTAATAATATCATCACCTTAGCTGGGACTTTTTTTTTTTTTTTTTAAATAATGCATGATGAAATAGGTGTATGGCCCACACATGACCTAGAATGTCACTCTGCTTAGTACCATACTGGGAAGTGATTTAATGAATGTCAATAATAGTATAACTTTCCCTGCAAAATCTTACTGGTGTAGGTCAGTGTCTCACATCTGAGAGAAAATTGGGGTCAAATCCAGTGACGAATCCCCTGCATTTCAAACAGGGCTTCTCAGCTGATTTGATCATGTTTTGTCTTTTTTTTCTTTCTCAGTGCAGAGAGGTTGGGCAATTAAACACCATTAAATGATCAACAAAACATCTGTATTTTTAAATTTGGGTTGGCTTATGATGTCTTTAATTCAGAAGTACAATCCTGAGCATTAAGTGAGACCTGAACAAACAATTTCCACCCCTTATTAACCTCCCACTAGATCAAACTGTTTAGAAAATCAAATTAATTGCCCATTTCATACGAAAATTTTTTAACCTTTGTTGAAGCGTTGCAGTTCTCATAGCTGTATTACAGAAGCCTGGTATAGAAGCTGCTGAAACACGCTGGCAGTGTTCATGCAGGTTTGGGTTTAAGTTCTGCTTTTGACATCCAGGCTGCTGTTGTGAGATACATGCCACAGCATTCAGCACTAGGAAATCTTTGAAGTGATTATCCCCAGGAGCAGGTAAGACATACCTCAGCATGAAAGAAAGCTTATGTTTCCCCACAAGCTGACCTGGGTTTCTCCTCTTCAGGCTCTGTGAGGGGAAACAGCTTTAGGTGATAAATTTGCACAAACCTGGTGCTCCCCAGCAGACAGGACTGCAATTCTGTATGGAGGGGGAAAATCCCCATGCCTCATGCATAGTGCTTATACCAGGCATGTGTTGATGGGCCCAGAGTGAAAACAGGGCTCATCTTAGCTCAGCTTCCACCTCTACAGTTCAACACTGTTCTGTTAGCAGTGAGAGATGGATACCTGCTCATTCATTTAGCATAAAATAAGCATCTGCAGTAGGAGAAATAAATTTTCCTGGATATTTCTGTTTCTTTTCATTGACTGCAAGAGGAATCCAAAGCAATTTAGATTATGCAGCTAACACTAGCTGATCTGAATAATTTAAAAACAGATATAAAAACTGCAACTACATTATGAGGTTTAATTTTGCATATCTAGAGTAATTTTTGAAGTCTGTTTTGAGATTTTTTTTTATGACAAAGCCTCAGCCATATTAGAACCCTCTAATATAAGCACTGTCAGAGCCTGTATTGCCAAAGAGTAACAATTACAATTGAAAGAGAAAATTAAATAAATGCTGGATTGAGTATATGGTATTGGAAGGGACTGGAATTTCACTATAAAGACCATTTAGCTCTTCTCCTCCTCTACTTAAAAAGTAATCTTTATGCATTTCCACATGGTTTCCGTGTAGTTTATAGAAGATACATGAGTGCATATGAAAGAACAGTAGAAGCTGACCTAGCAAATCCACTAGCAATGGGCTTTCACTGCATTGGGACAACCAGGACTTGAAGTCAAAAGAGTATTTTGGTTTTGATGGTGTTTTTATATTTAAGTAAATCCCTGTAAAAATATTTTTTGTGACTTTCTTTCTGCCCACCAGATGTTCTTCATGTTTTTTCTTCCCAAAAGTCTGACTGGCACTTCTAGAGCTGTCATACACTTACACCCTGCCTGTGAAAGATCTTCCAATCTCACTGTCTGCCTATTGAAGAGATAAAAACTGCCATCTTACAAATGTATCATTTGTAAAATGAACTTTAAAACTCAATTAATCCCATTCTAAATCCAAGTGGATTAGTCTCTTCCCAATAGGTAAGAGTAGAATAGAAAGCTATGACTGCCAGGACCCAGACCCTGCAGAGTGCACTAACCTCCAACATGTATCTATATGTGTGTTTTTATATGTCATTACTGCAGCTTCAGCCTGTATCACCTTGAAACAGGAAAACAATGTATGTCACATGCACTGGAGTTTGAAGCAAGACATGCTAGAGAAGAAACCTTACCACAATTAAATAGAATCAAATCCTGAAAATCATTTTGCCTTATAAAATATTGATTACACCAGAATCTCTAGGCTCTGTATTGACTGAATAATATGTAAAACTATTCTTTTGCCATTTGTTGAGTGGTTTTTTTTCATACAGACGTCACACTTAACATTATGTTATCTCCTTACTTCAGGAAACACATAGATTTCTAAAGTAGTAATCATGTAGCTTTAGTCTTTGTTTGGAATGTAAGAATTTAAATTCAGTGTCTTGTTTTTAATCTAAAATAGCTTTAGATGCTTTGTAGATGCTGGAAATTTAGAACAGTATTTTCCCAATTAAAAATTTGATCTCCATGATTATCAGTTATAAGGTAACTCTCAGCTAGCTGATGTGAAAAGGTAAAATTGTTCAAATACTGATCTGTAGTAAATTCATTTACCTTGTTAATACTTTGACACTTGAGATCAGAAGCTCATAGATTTGTAGGTTCATACTCCTGCTGGTATGAGAGGTCAAATCTTTAGCATGTGTAGTAACTAGGGTTTATTGTAACTACATGATCACTTGAGTTTTCCTAAAATAATATGTGCAGTGGAAAATTCCAGCTAACTGTGTGCAGGACTCAGCCCATCTGCCAGTGAAATCTGCCCACGGACTTGCTGGTTGCAGGATAGATGATTAGTGGCAGGAGGACAAACTTGAGGAGGAAGTGAGTGCAAACTCACAGCTGTTTGATCTCCTCTTTAGAGTCACATAATCTTCTCCTCTCCTAAACTCTGATTTCTCTGTTCTATTCTAAGTGGTTTAGTATGAGAGGCTCTTGACCTCCAGAGAAAATGAGAGGGCAGAGTGCTTTGGCAGCTGGGAGGATGAAACTTGGTGTGAAAATTGTGAGCTCTCTGCAGGTTGGGTGGTTTCTGCAGAATTTTAGGGAGTGTTCAGGCCACTGTTGTCCAATGGAATTTGTGCACATAATGCAGAAAGCAGAAGGCAACTTCTCAAATGTGTTTTCTTTCCCCTACAATTATTTTATTAAATGGAGAAAAGCAGAGGAGTAACCTCTATCCCAGACCTCTTTCTTTTTTCCAACATAAAAATGTGTTTTAAACATGCATTTTTAAACAGGAACATCTCTCATGTCGATGACTTTTGCGTAATTATATAATGCAATGTGCCCAGTGAAAGAGGTTAGGAATTTAAACTAATAACTAATTAATAACTTTATTATTCTTGCAGTAGGTTTCAGAGTATAAAAAATTGCATCTCAACAGAGAAGAAAAACTGGCTTTTTACTTAAAATACAATGCAAATTCCTAGTGATCAGTGGATAAATTATATCTAAGACCACTAATATTTTTAAACTTAGATAATTTAAAGCCTTTTCAGTGATTCCTTTAATGTGTTCGAAAACTGTGTTGGCCTTCATGATGACAATACTGTGAACTATGGGAGAAATGCAGCCCAAACTATTTTACAGAAAATTCTGAAATAAAGAAAAAACCAAACAACCCCACATGTTTTTTGCAGTGGATATTTTTATTTTGCAATAAGAAAAGATGGACTAAAGCAGATGGGACAATACGAGGTACTGGCTGTATTATGCAACTGTCCTTGTGACAGATAAAGAAGACCTTACATTGAATGATCCTGGGATGCATCCTCACCTGCCATGCTTGGAATGAATGTGTATGCTGGTAAAACTCTGCTTTCCATCTGTCCTCCCACTTTTAATTTGTCCCAGTAGCCAGAGGTGGCCAGGCAACTTCAGGGAATCACGTTACAGGCTATAATATAATGCACTATTGCTCACTGCCACATATGCTAACCTGTTCTATTTTACTTTATTTAACAATCCCTTTGAAATAAGGGCAGGATATGCTCTGCACAGGCCACAGGTCTAAGTGTTGGGAGAAGAAACGAATGTGTTCCTCCTTGCTCATCTCCAGTGTCAGTATGAGCAGCAAACCTGCTCTGGCTCTTTAGAGCCATCTGTGACCTTCCATCCAAGGCAGGGCACAGTTGTTTTGTTGTTGCAACTTTCTTTACCAGGGTCCTAGCAACATGTGCAATACAGTGAGCTGAAAAGTGGGGAGGGAGTTGGGCACTTGGCAGTGCACAGAGGACATCCATGACATGACAGCAACTCACTGCAGGGCACACGTGTGACTCTCTCTACAATAGCAAATACCCAGTGGAAGTGGAAAAAATAGGCTGAGGACCTGAAGTCATGTGCTGCATCATATTTGTGGTGTGAATGAAGCATGGAGTTAGTTGCCATTATTTTGGACCTGTCAGAGGTGTCTTGAGTGGAAGGTGTTGATTATTTCCAAATATCTACTAGCTAGTTAGCTTAATACTTGTCAGCATGTAAGAACTACTGGAAACTGATTAAAGAGAGGTTTTGTTTAGCACATAAAACCTCTTGCCTTCATTGAAGGGTAAGCAAATGCTTAAGCTATTTCCTGAATAAGATTGCTGTCCTGAAGTGGAACCAAAATAACTGGATGTTGCAATAGGGAACTGAGAAACTTTGTGCTCTTTTTCTATTTTTCTATTTTTCTGCTCTCTGTATCTTGCAAATCCTGTCAAGATCTGTTGGATTCATGGGAGGATGTATTACCAATTAATGATCTTCTTTTTTGGATGGGAGATTTGTTAGCAGGAAATTCTCACAGCTCTCAGATGATCACCAGCTGTTCAAATGCATTTTGTAGTCTAATTATACAGGATAACCAAAAATGCTGGTCTCTCCAAAGAATAATTTCCACTAAGAACAAAAGTGTGTTCTTCAGCTGATATTGCAGTCTTTGGGCTATGATACCTCTCCTAAAAAAGACAGGGTAAAGGTTCACATAGCTGAGGTGCTGACAGTTTGAGGTACTTGGATAATGTGATTTCAGATGAAACCTAAATTTCTATTTATCACTGAAATTTTCATCCACTCTTACATAAAAAATTGCTAAATAATATTATAAATCAAGTGGGTTGATAGTACATGTTTCTTCTTTTTTTTTTTTCTGTTTTCTGTATTCAGTATAGTTGGTAGCACTGTGGTGGAATTAATTTGAATTCAGCTTTGATGCTTTAAGTTTTCTAGTGTGCCTGCCCTTAGCTTTCTGTAGTCAGGCTGTCAGTGTCAAACTGCTGCTGCAGGCTTTTATAAGAACAGGAAAAGTTTATAAGAATGAGATATTTTAGGTTCTGTTAAGTGTTGGGTCAATCACATGATAAACAAAAATGTGATTTTTAATTAATCTAACTAGTGCTTCCAGACATGCTGTTCTTCAGAGCATCAGGCTGTGCTTGACATGTCTTTTACTCAGTAGTATTTTGCTGAAGTCTTTTGTTGGCTAATTCATGTGAGATGTACTCAGCTTTTCTGTAAGAATTCAACAAAGTTCAGCTGTTTTCTCTATATTCAACTGTGACTAGAAAGCATACATGAGCTGAAGAATATGTTAGTGGCCAGCTCTATATTACAAGAATGGTATTAATATTTTAACATTCTGGAGAAGAAAGCAGATATTAATGTCACCCAAAGGCATTACTAAAATTGCTCTCTTTTTGGATTTCAAGATTACCATCTGCGTAGCATCAGAAACAGATGTTCTTTTCACCAGAAAAATATATGTGAAAGCAAGGACAATATTCTTGTATGGGCTATTGAATGTAAAGACTGTTATAGAAGCAGTGAAAGAAGAGATAGCTAAGAAGACAATGTGTTTTGTTACAAGGGAATCTGAAGAACTATTATTCTCCCAGCTAAACCAGAAGCTTCAGTGGCAGAGTTTCTCAAATGGATTAATTGATAAAGTGGTCCCATGTTATGAAAAATAAGTTTTTACAGAATTGTGAATTTCAGAGTTTTCCTCCTGTCTGTTTGATTGGTTTTGCCTTAATTCATAAAATTCCTGTAAAATTTCTGTGCTTTGTAAGTTAAATGAAAATTTCTGGGGGAATAGGTCCTAAAAATGGATGAGTATAAAATTGAAGACAGTTTTCAGAGTGTTTCAGAGATCGTTTATTCTTATAGGTCTGTTAAACTGTATGATGATATGTAACTACTTAGAGTAATTTAATTTTTTTTTTAGTCAGATTTGTGCAGTGATATATCTTTATCTTTGATTTGCAATTAAGGTTTCTCTTATGAAGAGCTGATATTAGCTTGCGTAAGTTTTCCTGATTTCAACGAGTTTCATTAATGGATTCTTTTGACTCTCTTTTCAGCATGAATCTATTAATGTGGCTAACATTTTTTAAACTCTTGTACCCACTCCTAATGTTTTCCCAGGTTACAGAATGGCCAGTAGGAAACCAGGGTTTGCTCTATGACCGAAACTGGATGGTTGTAAACCAGAATGGAGTCTGCATGACTCAGAAGCAGGAGCCAAGGTTGTGTCTTGTGAATCCCTCAATTGATCTGAAGCACAAAATTATGGTCATTCAGGCAGAAGGTTAGTAAACAATATCCTTTCCTTCCCTTCTTTGGTGGTGTCAGACTTCTAGGCAGGGACACCTGCATGCTCCCACCAAACTACTGAATGCTGTGCATGCTTACTGGTGATTTCAGGGACAAGTTCTGTGCCAGCTGTGGGCAATGAAAGCCCAACCTGTTATATGCAGCCCTGGGGGTCTTCATAATTTATTGTTGGGGTAGGCAGAGAGTAACAGTGACTCCCTGTGTGCACTCATATAGTGAATGCTCCAGGATGGAGAAAAGAACAGACAGACGTGGAAATTTACTGACTAGTGTCTCTCTATAGCATGAAGTCTCATAGCTGAAGTTAATACTGCAAAGGTAAATAGAAGTCTAACATTATAAACACCCTGGCCAAAAGCTTTCCTATTTTGTATCTCTTTACCTCCTTCCTTCTGTGGGATTAGAGGGGAAGAGTCTTCAGGGGAAATGAGTATGAATTAAAATAAGGACCAGACATTATTTAACTCAGTTAAATACTTGCACTAGCAGGCAAATATTTCATAATGTTTCAGCTTCCTGGGAATTATCAAAATCCTTTTTATTTGCTGCTGAGGGGAAAAAAGCAAGGAAAAAAAAAAATAAAGTGTTACAGAAAGCCCTTTGATACTCAGGGGTGAAAAATATTTGTTTTTGTAGCAGTGCCGTTGCCACTGAACACTGGAACAGGTTTGAATTCCACAAAAGTCATTACTAATGCCGAATTTGCATGTGTCTGAATGGTGTTCATCATTTCCCTGGGGTCCAACATTTACTCAGTCTATATGTCTTAACCATTAATAATATATGTGTCCACATTTTCAGCAGCTAGAGCAAAACATGGGAACCTGTCTGCAGATTTTTCACCCTTTATTGGAAAACCACGAATGGATTTGTAACCACAGTCTCCTTTCTGTGTGTACATTACAGTTGTTGTGATCTCCAACTGTCTGAGCACTCTCCATAGAATTAAATCAGACTCATTGATTCTTTTTGTCTGAAATAGGTTTCTCAAATCTACTTTTTTGATAGTTCCACTAATCATGTGCTATTTTCTGTGTTTCCAATCCCAAACACAATCTATTCTTCTTAGGGATTCCAGACTTGCTCACTGGCACATAACACTGCTGCTTTCCCCTCTTTTCTCCATACTATTTCTTTGAAAATCTATCATTAAGTCATTTCAATTCTATGTGGAGCACCTTGCACCTCAAATTTTTGTAGTACAGTTGCACAGATAGCTTTCTCCCACACCTTTTAAATTACCAAGTGCTTCAGAACTAATTATTTCTAGAGATTTATTTCCGTACCAACTCTCTTCCTTTCTGACCATTCTGAGTCTGTTCTTTTTTTTTTTCCTTGCTAGCATTTGTTCAGACAAGTGCATACCCATTAGTATGTTCACCTGCCAATAACACCTGTCAGTAACACCTGACATACTTCAGGGAGTCAGGAGGAAGTTTTCTGAGACAAAAAAGACAGTTAAGACACCCATTTCACACTGAGATTTACAATCTCTTTCCCCAGTTAGTGCCAGGTAAATTTGCCTTTAAATTCTACATTTTACTGTGTGTCTTTTTTGGAGTTTTCACTGTCATTTGCCTTCCTTCCAAAGAAAGTGAGAACCATTTCCACACAGAAGTGATTGTCCAAGTCTATTGATCATTTTCCTGTTCAAAAGTAATTGATCACTAACAGGAATGTCATTGCCATTTATTTACAGCCTGCTGTGTACAGCCAGTGTGTAAGAATGGAGTCATTTTATTCTTTGTATAATGACTCTAGCTACCAAAATCCTAGCCCATGGGGTGATCTGGGCCCTCTTTCCTAGTAGTCCTGCTGTTTTTTACTCTCATGGTGTTCTTGCAAACTGTGGCATTTTTTAAAATTCTTGATGGTGAGAGGTAATGGCTCTCTTTTCCTTGGGGAGTCTATTCCAGAGCTTACTGCTCCTAAGATGGCACAATGATGGGAGCACATACAAACCAGCATGGTAAAACTGAGCAGATAAATCTGTAGGAAGTTGTTCCAATATTTATTATGTTTTCTTTCTTCTTACCTGCAGTCTAAATCCATTATTTGTTTGTTGGTGTTAAATTTTTAATTTTTTTTTTCTTTTATCCCTTTACAAACATGGGTTAGTATTATATCTTCCACTTAAATAATTTCATGGCAGACAAATTTAATTTAATAGATTGACTCTTTCCTTGAAAATCCCACGTTAATCCCTCCTGCTTTTGTCACCACTCCTCCAGCCTGTCTGTAGTTGGTTGCAAATGCAGGACCTGAAGCTGGATGCTGCATGTGAGCAGTGATCCCTGTGGTGGGGAGCAGTGGAGCTCAGTTGAGCCAGGCTGGTTGTTCTAAAGCTCAGAACCTTCACTGCCTGTGCCAGTGCCTGATGTTATTTCAGACCTGCAGTGTCGGGTTCCTGGGATATTTTTTTTCTCTCATCTTATATTTACATATATACATGTACACAAACAATGGGATGGGACTGCTGGAGCAGACTCAAAGCCTTTATTCCATCACAATCATCAGTCTCATTTTACCGAACAGAGCAAGGGAGATGGAAATGGCGTCAGCCACTTACAACAGCAGAAGTTCTCTTTGTTACAAAGTCTTTTAACAACTTTCTAGCCAATATTATAATATTAAGAGCTGACAAGAGTTTGCTCTAGCCAATTAGTATACTTAAAAGTACCTCTTGCTTTGAACAATGCTTGCTTAAAATAGCTTAAAACAATGGATAAGCTTCATTATTGAGCTTACCTATTTCTACTACCTTGCTTCACACATTTTCCTGAGGACTCTACACAGCTCATAGCCCTATTATTTCTTGTCCTTGCATCTTCAGCATTCTCAGTGCGGTCAGTGCCAGCCCCTCTGTGGGTGCACAGTGCGGTCAGTGCCAGCCCCGCTGTGGGTGCGCAGTGCGGTCAGTGCCAGCCCCTGTGGGTGCACAGTGCGGTCAGTGCCAGCCCCGCTGTGGGTGCACAGTGCGGTCAGTGCCAGCCCCGCTGTGGGTGCGGATTGTGGTCAGTGCCAGCCCCGCTGTGGGTGCACAGTGCGGTCAGTGCCAGCCCCCTGTGTGGGTGCGCAGTGCGGTCAGTGCCAGCCCCGCTGTGGGTGCACAGTGCGGTCAGTGCCAGCCCCGCTGTGGGTGCACAGTGCGGTCAGTGCCAGCCCCGCTGTGGGTGCACAGTGCGGTCAGTGCCAGCCCCGCTGTGGGTGCGGATTGTGGTCAGTGCCAGCCCCGCTGTGGGTGCGGTCAGTGCAGTGCGGTCAGTGCCAGCCCCGCTGTGGGTGCGCAGTGCGGTCAGTGCCAGCCCGCTGTGGGTGCGCAGTGCGGTCAGTGCCAGCCCCTGTGGGTGCACAGTGCGGTCAGTGCCAGCCCCGCTGTGGGTGCACAGTGCGGTCAGTGCCAGCCCCGCTGTGGGTGCGGAGTGCGGTCAGTGCCAGCCCCGCTGTGGGTGCGCAGTGCGGTCAGTGCCAGCCCCTGTGGGTGCACAGTGTGGTCAGTGCCAGCCCGCTGTGGGTGCAGTGCGGTCAGTGCCAGCCCCTGTGGGTGCGGAGTGTGGTCAGTGCCAGCCCCGCTGTGGGTGCGGAGTGCGGTCAGTGCCAGCCCCGCTGTGGGTGCGCAGTGCGGTCAGTGCCAGCCCCTGTGGGTGCACAGTGCGGTCAGTGCCAGCCCCGCTGTGGGTGCACAGTGCGGTCAGTGCCAGCCCCGCTGTGGGTGCGCAGTGCGGTCAGTGCCAGCCCCGCTGTGGGTGCACAGTGCGGTCAGTGCCAGCCCCACTGTGGGTGCGGATTGTGGTCAGTGCCAGCCCCGCTGTGGGGCACAGTGTGGTCAGTGCCAGCCCCCCTGTGGGTGCACAGTGCGGTCAGTGCCAGCCCCACTGTGGGTGCGCAGTGCGGTCAGTGCCAGCCCCGCTGTGGGTGCACAGTGCGGTCAGTGCCAGCCCCCTCTGTGGGTGCGCAGTGCGGTCAGTGCCAGCCCCACTGTGGGTGCCAGCCCCGCTGTGGGTCAGTGCCAGCCCTCTGTGGGTGCGCAGTGCGGTCAGTGCCAGCCCCTCTGTGGGTGCGCAGTGCGGTCAGTGCCAGCCCCTCTGTGGGTGCACAGTGCGGTCAGTGCCAGCCCCTCTGTGGGTGCGCAGTGCGGTCAGTGCCAGCCCCACTGTGGGTGCGCAGTGCGGTCAGTGCCAGCCCCTCTGTGGGTGCGCAGTGCGGTCAGTGCCAGCCCCGCTGTGGATGCGCAGTGCGGTCAGTGCCAGCCCCGCTGTGGGTGCACAGTGCGGTCAGTGCCAGCCCCCCTGTGGGTGCACAGTGCGGTCAGTGCCAGCCCCCTGTGGGTGCACAGTGCGGTCAGTGCCAGCCCCCCTGTGGGTGCACAGTGCGGTCAGTGCCAGCCCCCTGTGGGTGCACAGTGCGGTCAGTGCCAACCCGCTGCTCTCCGCGCGTCTCTCGCTGTGCTGGGCGAGCAGGCTGCAGCACTCTGCCGGCTGCAGGCGCCTCTCTCCTTCCACAGGGGAGAGTCTTAGGCAGCCCTGCTGCTGAAATGGGTGCTCTGGGAAGTGTCTGAAGCCCAGTGGGCCGAATCCCACACAGCTGACGTACACAGCATTTTTTAAGAGCGTTTTGCTGTTGCACTTTTAGATTATGGTGAAGACTTTATCTGTGCCACTTTTAAAACATAATGAGTCTGTTCTCTCTTCCCCTCCAGGCACATGCTTTCCTCTCCCTCTAGAAGTTTTCATTGGCAGAAAATTTGTTTATGGCTATTTTATTGCAATGTGGCTTAATATTCTCTGTCTTCTCTGTCCAAGAAAAATTTGTCAGCATGATTTAGCATGACTGTAACTACTTTAACACCTTTTGCTGAATTCTTTATGTGCTGAAACACTCTTTCAGGGTTGTTCTTTAACTCCTGCCTGTTGGGTGGCTCTGTAGCCCCAGCTGTGGATGGGCAGAACTTGCTGTCTGACTGACCCTGCTGTGCAGTTCTCCCCAAGGATGGCACAGTGGGGCTCTACACAAGCCCAAAGCTGCCTGGCATGTCTGCCAAATAAGTTGGCAGCTGGGGAGCTCCAGGTAGTTCCTGGATCTCTGATGAAGGGGTTAAGTGAGAACAGAGGGAGAGGAAGGGCTTGTGCATACTCTCTCACTGGCTGTACTTTTCTTCAGATTTTAATTTTGAGAAACTGTATTTATTAATTTTGTCAGAATTATTTTCTTAGTTTATGTGATTGTTAACAGGCATTTCCTATTTTTTTTACTGTTAAGAGTGTAACAAAGCCTTGTTATCACAGAACCCATTTTGAGAAAATCAGTGTATCTAACTCCAAATCAGCTCCCATGGAGAGAAAAAACTATTTTTATCTTGACTGAAATTATTAGAGGTTTGACTCTCAGTAACATGAAGGTGGGCAGGAGCAAGTGCCTTCATTTCCAGAAATCCTATTACTAGAGTGAGAATCAAGTGAAATCTCCTTGTCCTCCTCCATCAAATGTGTGGGAGCATAGATTGCATTGCACTTCTTCCTGACCCTACACAAATGTGTAGCCAAACAAAATTTGGCTGAGAATACATTTCTGGAAAAGACTAATTTCTCTCTTTCCATTTTAGCTGACAATCAGCATTACTTTGGCAAGTTGAGCATTAGTTTGCCACTGCACAGTGGGAGAAATTCTGAATGTCGAGGAGGCACTTTAAAATACTGGAGTAGAAAGATGCTAGCAAAACTGAGCAGCTAATTGCACTTCATGGAGTTTATTGTGTCTTCAAATAGTCATGTGTTACTGCCAATAAAAATAATGGGAATTAAGTGCATATACACTGATGAAAGAATATACATGAATGGTTCATATTTCAGTCTATTGAAGTAACAGATCTCTAATTTTCCTCATTGAGTGAAAATAGGAGCTATAACTATAAGGGGTTTTTTATATTAATACTGTGAGCACATCTGTGTATTTTATTATCGAGTAAATGGCCATGGAGAATGACAGCTTTTACATTTTAGTAACTGGCAATATTCTACTTTATTTTTTTTTGCCTTAAAGATAGAATAAAATTGTAATTAACAATGTTTAACTGACCTAAACATCACTGTAAAATGTGTGCTATTCAATAAAAATGTGATACACTTGCTGGTGTATAAAAGCCTTTTTAAAGCCATGAAATTCTATTTTAAGAAATTTTGTGAGTATGCCTTTCATAGAAAGTATTTGAAAGATACAGAAGTTAAGAATGCATTCAGGATGAAATATTTCAAACTCTTCTTTTCCAGAAGGGATAATGCTAATGTTTCATTGTTTCAAAGTCCAAGAGTGCTAGACCATAAGATGATAACATTGGCTTTTTTTTCAGGTTGTTACAGGGTAGTTCAAAGCATTTGTTACATGTAATATTTTCATAAGTGAACCAAACTTCTCCACCTCTGTCCTCATCTATGGTATATACTAACATAATTAACCAAAGAAGAAGTAGACTGCTTACTATTTTGTAAAACATGCATGAAATGGAGTTGATACAATGAATCTGAACTACATTTCATTACTCTTCAGAAGAAAATAAGCCAACTTGATTTCACCATATCACAGAACTGGTAGAACATTATTCTTACTTGTTTTACAATATTATATACTATCAAAATGTGTGGCTATAATTCTGGGAAATGGGGGGGAGGGTGAGAGTCTTGGTTAATATATGTTGCAGTGTAATGGAAAAGCTGGATTCCTTGCAGCCACACACTAAACCACTTTGTTTTTCATTTAAGATTATTGTTTTCAATTAAGGGAAAGAAAAGTAGTACAGCTTTTCTTTTTGTTTTTAGTTAAATACAGTACCCTTTCCATGTCTTTGGCTCATTCTGTTCAAGATGAGAAAAATGTGGGAGAAGTCGTTAAGATAGATCATTACCAGGGAATCCTCAGCTGGTTTAAACTTGGAGATGAATAGATGGGAATAATTGTCTCATTCACAGTTCTACATTTTGTCTTTAAGTTATTGTAGTTTTATCTCACAATACATTTCTTTTTTTGAACAGACTGTGCCTCTTTTTTTCTTCTCCCCTCCTCCATCTTTCAGATCACTCAATCCCTCTACTCCAACCTGACAGTGTTTAACATCAGCTCCTGATTTGTCAGAGGAGCCATCCTTTCAGTAGAAACCGTGGCTGAGGCTGTAATTCTCTGCCAGTTTTGTTGCCTGCAATAAACAGAAAAGGAAGTTACTCAAAGCTGAAATTGTGTGTTTTTTAAATGTGCTTTGGGTACCAAGGTCATCTGCAGCCTTTGCGCTTTGCTTTATCATTTGGAGCCACCTGCTGGCAGAGAATATAGCAATTCTAGCAAAGAGAAAAAAATATTATTTTTTTATTTGCTGTTTGTGAGGCTGCTGTGACTGTGAAAAGGAGCAAAAATTAGAACTTTTTTCATGACCCTATCATTCTTCATAATTTTTTAATTTAAATATGACTTGCTCTCTACCCACCTAGGCATGGACCCAATATCTGTGCCACTAGAAGACAATACTGGAAAAAAGGCTGTGATCTGTGAGAGTAAAGTCTGTTCACACAGGTAAGTGAGAGCAAAGAGGTACTGAAGCTGAAAATCACTGTAGTGACACTCAGGACGTGAACAGATGTGCATACAGACAGAAGTCCTTGAAAAAATGGTGGAAAGAAATGAATGATTAGTGGACCAGGAGAGTGGTCCTATTTAAATAAGTAAGTTGGCATGCCCAGCATGGCTGGTAGAAAACAGTAAAAAATTTTAAAAAAATTAGGAAGGAGAGGAAGGACAGTGCAGTAAACTGACTTAGCCCTCACCTGAATGAGTGAGATCTTTTTTTTACTTGCTCCAAGCATGAGAAAAGGAGAAGGTGTCCCCAGTTACCTCCAAATGCCAACTGGGGGTCTCAGCAGGACTTGAATTCAGTTCCCACATTTAATAGTGATGATGCTGGCGGCTTTGCCCATTTCATACTACGTGGATTTAAAATTGCTAAAACCTTCTAAAGTTATAAACAGCTTTCCATATTTACAACCCTTTTTAATTTTGTTTTGACCACCAATGTTGTTCAGTGTCCCCTTAACAATCTTGGCTGCAGGTAAGTTAAATAACGTTAATTCTAATCAAGAGACACACCACTTCAGTGAATATAACATTATGAATAAATTTATTTTATATCCATAATAAACTTAAAGTGTTTATTCATCATATTTTCTAAGAACTTCCTTCAGTCTCATTAAGTTTTCTGAGTGTATCAATGCCTTCCTAAAGTACATTTGTATTATCTACTATGTTTCTTTTCAATGAATCTCTTGGTAAGTCCAACTAAAATAGCCACTTAAAGATTTATGTCTTCCTTTACCAAGGTATACTAATTCTTTGTAGCCCTCTACATTTGCTTCTCTGAGTAACACATAAACAAACCAGCAGAAGACCTGGCAATTTCCCCATGGAGCCATGCAGAAAATTATCTTCTCCTTCTTTTCTACAGCTATTCAGATGATAAAGAGGATATTTTCCTCAGAAGTGTATTTTCCTCAGGTAGTGGAATCCACCCAAGAGTCATTTGTTTTAACCATCTGTCCCACTTCCCTTAGTGTTGACTCATCCCTAGCCTCCCCATGGTAAGCCCATCTATTACAGGCTGTAAAACAGCCTGAGTTATCTTTCTCTCTGTGTGCATAAAATTTGTTGCCATACTGTTTATTGTAGCTTCTCTTTCATGTAACTGACTGCCATTTTTATAATATCAAATTGAAAGTTTTCATTGAAAACTTCTTAGAGTTTTGTGAAGGAAGGAAAAGACAGAATGAATAAGAAAGGGTTTATGAAAGCAAATTGCACGGAGTGGACAGTGAGTAGCAAATAAACAAGACAGGAAGTAAGGCAGGATGAGTGAACAACATTGATGAGGCTCTGAAACTGCTCAGAGATCCAATAGCAATTGATGCCAGTTTCCAATGTTTCAGCAGAGGAGCCTCCAGGGCCAAAAATAATGAGAAAAGCAGTGCTTTGCAAGAAGACAGGTGATTTGTTGTCTGAGGTCCTTTCTGCAAAGTGTCTAAAGTGAGCAGTGGGACAAGAAGCCTTTGTTAAAAGGCTTTTATTTGGAAGAAACACCTAGTGAATGTATTTTCTATTTATTAATTCTGTGCTCTGATGCAGTTATTTCTTCCAGTTCTGCTGGCTTACTCTGAATTTAGACTAAGATAACAGAAAAGTACATGATGTAGAATCTGCAAACAGTCATGAGAGGAAGTTTAATTTTGCTGTAGCCATGGAAGCTTAATGAGCCCAAATTTCCCTTCTGAAGCAATTCATCAGCATTAGCCTTCATCCCAGCAGGGGCTGTCCATCAGCATGTGCTGCTGACATCAGAGGGACATGGCTTTCTGATGCAATGTCTAACAGTGACATAAATGATGAAAGTAGCAGCTAATGTTGATAGGATTGATGTTGAAGAAGACCCTAAATGCTCAAGGTTGCTGCTCTACTGAAATAAGCAGGGACACAGCCTCCTCTTTGACAGGTTGCAATATCAAAGAGATCAAGGGAAGTGTAGCAGTGGTAGAAGACAAAGGTGTAGTTAAAAACAAGGGGAACTGAGCCCGTTGTTTTATATCCTGTGGGATCAATATTCAGACTTCATCTGTCCTTGTTTCTTGTACTGTAAATTACCCTGCTGGAGGGACCAGTTGTAACACACTGAAGCTAAATGACATAATAGAAAGATGAGTGGGAAACTCAAGGCAAACAGCAAGTGAAATCAGAGAGAAATAGATTCTCCTTTATAAATTGCCTGACATGTGCCAAAGGAAATGTAATGCTGACAGATGTAAAGTTATACTCCACGAAAATAAACACAAGCAGAAAACAAGTAGAATTGAGCTACAACAGAATGACTTTGACTAAGACCTTGAAGAGATTATGGTAGTTGTTCAGAAAATGGTCTGACAATAAGGGAAAGCAATTTGAAAACACATGTTTTGGAATACAAAAACTACACCATGATATTTGATGGAATACCAAGAATGGTGTGAGTCTCCAACTCAGCCACTGTGACTCAAAACGGTAAGTGTCTAAAAAGAGGGCAAAATTTTCCTCCTGATTTATACAGTATTAATTTCCAACAGGCTGCTAGAGGCAATTGGCTCAGGGAAGAGGTACCCCTGGTACCTCTGTGAAGGTGGAAAAAATATTGGAGGAATTTGTTTCACCTGCACTGTTATCATGGAAGATTCATGTGTTCTCATTAACAGCCTTCTCCCTAACACAGTGATGGTCAAGGGCACAGTTCAGACTGTGAAATCTCATGTAGACATTCACCTTTTTGCCTCTTCCTTGACACAGTACCTGCATCTCATACCAGAACACCATTCCAGTTCTAGGGCATCATTGACTAGATGCAGTGTGGTTGACATCAGCCCACTCTGAGTGGGGAGAGGGATACAAAGCTGCACCATAATTCAAAATTCAGAACAAGCACTGAAGAGATACCTGATCCATGCAGGATTCTAAAATCTCCTTGGTTTCACTTCTGCTGGCTTTGTACCTGTGTAATTCATTTGAGCCCAACAGAGTATTTTGTAAAGCCAAGCTACTTCCTTTCCATCCTGGGGCTTAGCACCTTTTGCTGTGACAAACAAGCTGTCTTCTTGTTTCACAAAGCAGATGGTTTCCTTGCAGATCAATTTCTTTGGCTGGGTAGGACATCAAGGTGAGCATAGGAGCATGGCTACTTCACTTTCCTTGCTACAGGAATCCTCCCTAGATCAGCACAAGAATTCACATTCTTCTTACATTTAAAGTTAGGTATCAGTTAAATCTCTTAATGTAGTCAATAGAGTTGAACATTCCCACAGCGAGAGTCATCCCATCTTTATAGATGGGAGCTACTTACTTCTTTCCATTATCTGTGAGTGAAACCCAGGCAACTGACTTGAATTAGATGTCTGGATTTTGAAAGATTGACATTAAGTTTACTCAGGGCTGAGGAATCTAATGTCAAATGGATCAGTTTCCAGTGGCCTGATCTTTGGCATTCTTGGATTGAGAGAAGTGATTTCAAAATCCCTCTAGGAGAGATTTCATCCAGGTAAAGAAGGAATTCTGTTGCCAGCTTGCATGACTCACTAGGCATTTTACAAGTAATGGAAATAATCTTTAGAGAGATACTTGGCCTCTGTTCATGCAGCCATGTTTTAATGTGAAATGTCTGTACTAACATGAATTAAATTAGAGAAGTAACATCATTGTACCTGATGGGATCATTAAAAATTGCACACAGCAGAGCAATCTCAAATTGAACTCAGATCATTCCTCCCTGTTTTTAGTAAAAAGTACAGAACTGAGTATGACTGTTTCATAATACTGTATTGTAATATTGTTATATGGGCAACCACTTATTGTACTTCAGAGTCAGTGTCTCAGTGTTATGATTAGCCCTTTATTCCACAGTAATTTTCTGTACTAAACTAAATTAGATCTTGTGAATGTTGACTTCAAGAGGAATGGAGTAAAATTGAGGAAATGGGGAGTTAGAGTCATGCAGAGCTTCACATCAGACATTCATCAGACAATATGGATTCTGTACATTGTATTGAAGAAAGCAGAATAAACATCTTCACAATTTGACTTCTGTTTTGCAAATAAATGTTTGGGCAATCAAATTTAAACTTCCTCTCTTCTTGTAATAGGGTAAAAACGTATGACTGTGGGGAAAGAATTGCTGGCTGGCTCTCTACGTTTCTTGGTCGTCCATGTCGCTTGATAAGACAAAGTTCAGATGTGAAAAGCAAGTCACATCAGAAAAATACAAAAGGTAGGTTGTCAGTCTTAAAAATATTTGTGATTCCTCATGCAAACATCAGGCTCATGGACTTCAATTCACACTTAGTGTATAGGTACCCTGATGAAGGCTGAAAGAATTATGCAGTATTGATCTAGTCATTAAGTTTATACCCAACCTGACTTTTTGCTGCCCTTCTAGTTGTTAAATTTGGTGAACATGTGCAGATGCACCAGTATGGGGGGGAAGTTATCATCATGACCATGATTTTGTCTGGAAACTCAAAGACCATTTGGAAAAATGATTGTGAAAAATCTAAGAATCAAAGAATTTATTCAGACACTAAATGTAATTATAAAAATAATTGAAAGAGCATTGAAAATGCATAGATATTAGTCTTGTAAACTATTTTACAAATCTCAACTCTATTTCAGTTTCTAACTGCATTGCATCATTATTATTTGCAGGTTTGAGGGCATCCTTGGAATATTTTCTTAGTACCTGGAACCAAATGAATAAACTAGCAATGAGAATGAGTAAGAGGTTGAAAGAAAGATGAGGTGAAATTACTAATTTTTATGATCATTTTAGAATGTTGGATTGATTTTTTTTTTTTAGGTCTGTCATCTGCTACAAACATCTCACTCTCTCTTGTGAATGAAGCACAATACCTCCTGATAAATGTAGCAAGCATTATGCAGCTGAAAGAACATATTTCTGCAAGGTAAGATGCTTCTGTCTCTAAATGTCTCTCAGTGATCTTGGATTCCAGAATCTTTCCATAAGATACCAGTATAGGTGTTTTATGTGTAAATTTAGAGATAGTTACATTTCAACATTGAAAAAATATATAGCTACTAAACTGCTATAACTACTAATTATTTTATGATTTCTGAAAATTTGGATTAAACACATGAGCATTATCTGTCTACCAGTCATCTTTAGGAAAATTTAAATTAAATTTTTGTCAAATGATTTGGTGGAAAGATATTATTGAGAACCAGCCTACTTCTATTTAAGGATAAATATGTTTTCTCAACAGAAATTGTCTGGCAGGTAGAAATATAAAGTCTTACTACTGGCTGAACTATTTCTCTCCATGGGAATTATTAAGATTTAGAGTAAATATGCAACGGAAATACTCTAAAAGTATTTTCAGGGCTGGGATATTTTATTTCTTAATTTAATTTGGCTTTACTTATACAAAAGTGGGAGATAGAAGCAGCAAATTAAATACTGAGTCAGACCATGGTTCAAAGATAACAAACCCATTACCAACCAAATTTTCATATACTGATTACAGGAAATTTTTGTTTCTTGAAAATAGCTAGGAAAGGTTCATATTCCACAAAAAATCTTCCCTCAAGGCCTCCATCATGTCTGTGCATCCCACACTCCCAGCATTTGTCTCTGAGCCCCTTTTCCTGTCTCTCAAAACTTCTCTCTTGCTTCTTCCTGGAGTCATCTTCTCTCCTCTTAGTCCCTCTCCAAACATGTCCCCTACATTGAAAATTCCTGCTTTGAGTAGAAGAGGAATATAAAAAAAAATTTTAAATATTAAAAAAATATAAATCATGCTGTATGAACTTTCCAAATATTGAACTATCCAATGTGCTTTCAAGAACTGCACTTACGGGTCTTTATTAAATATCGGAGGGTTTTTAGAAAGTATTATTTAGCCTCTTGGCATGTGGGTTTGTTTTCCCTTAATTGAAACCTGCTAAGTTTTACAAAACAATTTCAATTTTCAGTTAAGTTTTTATAATTTCACTTTGTATCTTCCGTAAGTAAAAACTAGTCTTCCAGTTTTCACTTGGCTTTTGAGAGATGATCTAAAACAGAAACAGCAATTCAATTAAAAGTTAGAATGCAACATACTGTTGGAGGGCTGCATGTACTGCAGACATTTGTCTCTCTGGTATTTCCACTACAGGTCACCTCCATTAAAATCCCTATGGTCTGACCTAATGCTCAAATGTTATTGCTAGAAATATAACCCTGAGGATATAAATACTAATTTTCAAGTTTGCCTGTTAAATATAGGTAATACATTCTTCATCACAGAGCCCACTGCTGTGAAAATCCAAAGCACCTAAGCTGACTTTGGCACATTACACTGATTTTCAAAACAGGTCCGTGTTGGGATTTGCAGGATGAAGATGCCTGCCGCTCCATCCAACCAATGCACATTCTGTGGGAGGAGAAATAATGGAAATTTACTCAGATACATGTTGCCTAGTAATTATAAGCATTTCTGAGGGCTGGAGGAGGTGCAAAAAGAAGTGAGGTATTCTGGACATGAGGAGGTTGAAAGCAAGAGGTCAAGGGAAGGGGCATTGCAGTCTTTGAGTTCAGCAGCAGGAGGTAGATTAATAGAAGCTTGAAGTTTTTTTCAGCAGCTGTCTCAGGACACTGCAGGCCCAGCTCTGAGGTTACTGGGGCTTTTGATGCCCCCACCAGTACAGGCACTTAGATTTTGCAAACCACATTGAAAACCAGAGACTCCACAGCAGCCAAGCTCCAAGGGCCCACAGCAAAGCTGGGAAGCACAGCAGCATAATTGGACATGTTCACAAGTAACTGCTATTTTCCTCCTTGTTTGTATGAGCACTGGCACAATCTGTGCTTCCTGTTGGCTCCCACCTCCTGCATTCATTACAAATTGTGTCTCAGCCATGGGATTACCTGTGGGATCTTGAGGGAAAACCTGCAGCCTTGCAGCTTCCCATCCCACCTTCTACCCGCAGGCTGCTGGAGCCCTTGTGAGCCCTGGGGCTCGGTGGAGCTGGGCTTCTGTGGTTTGACTGAAAGTCTGCACAGGCAGCTTGTCCTTATGCACTTTTGTCTGCTAGAGAAGATCATCCAGACTGTTTTAAATAAAACCAAGCTCTTTTTTTTACCTAACAGGCCTCCTCTGCTAAGGCTGCTTGATGTGAAGTTTTCCCTGTACTTTGATTTTTGTTTTTTCTCTAACTAAAATGCATTTTAAACTGTATGTCCTCTTTCTATTTCTGCCTCTGCTGTAGAATGTCATATCCCTAAGTTGTCAGAATACAGTTTATGGAGTATCAAAAATGGTTCATGTCCTTAACAGCTAATGTGAAAAGAAATGTTCTTCTCCTCTAACAATGGCACTGAGAGAGTTCTATGCCAAATTCTAGTGTCTGAGGTTGGTGTTTTTTTTGGTACTCTTCAAATTCTCCTTTAGAAGAAGAGTGAAGAATGACAATTCGAAGATGCAGCAAGATTTCTGATATTTGTATGCAGTCTGCTGCTCTTTCTGTCCCATATACATTCTCCACACTGACACAAATCTACACTCTGGCAGCTCAAATGCTTGTAAAGAGGGGGAGATATCATCACACAGAGATTAATTTTTTTTTAAAACACCTATCATTTTGTGCAATCTGCTGCCTCCCAAAGGCAAATAATAATATGAGGAGTATGTTCTCTCATAAAATTATTTTACTGGCCTTTTTCACCTTCAGCAACTGCTGGTTTTGTCCCTTCTGACATTGCAGCATGTGCAAAATAAAATTTATTTGCCTTTGGTTCTAGAAGCTTCTATTTCTACAATATTTAACAAGTCAAATGATTACTAACTGAAATGATCTTTTTATTTGTTACCATTAGCCTTACACCGGATAACAAATTGGGAATTTTCCCATAAGCATGGTCCACAATCAGCTGTCTACATGTTTTCATACCTACAGTTCCAGGTTATACCTCTGAAGAGGCCTCCTAAAGGCTAATAGTTGAAAGGTTACAAATTATAGTTAAATACCCTTTGCCATTTCCATAGCCTTTGTAATAAAACTTGGTCCAGGTTATTCTGGAGAAATATTTGCTAATCACATGAGCCACGAAGTTCTTACAGCACAAACATCTAGTACAAAATTAATTAATAATTTTATTTTTTCTTTTGCTGTGTCAACTCTGTGAGACAGATTGAAGGAGCCATTGGAAATAGAGGAATTGATTCAACGTTTCCGTGCCAACATTGTCATCAGTGCACCAGAGTCCTTTGAAGAGGAAGAGTGGGTTGAGATATCAATAGGTGCTCTGCAGTTCCAGGTGTGACCTTTTCTCTCTTGTCCAAGCTCCAGTATATCACAAAGCATTTTGATTCCTGGATACAAACCAATTTTTGCAAGGCTTTGACTAGAAACTAGAATATGGGCAGCTTGCTTTGCGCAGGTGAAATTTATGAAGTGTGTAAAAAAAAAAAAAAAAAAGGTGATGTGTCCTGTGTGTGACAAACATACTTCAATGTATTTAAGAGGTTTTACCATATTTCTCCACACTTTTATTGAATTTCATAACTCACAACGTTTCTTATCTTTATCTATTAGAACTGAATAAAAATCAGGTTTTTTGAGGCAGTGTTTATAGCACATATTTAGCCAGCATTCCAGCAGAGAATACTTGTTGCTGTTAGGCACAGTAGTCCAAATGTAACCTCACATTACTGCAAATCAAGCAACTGATTGCCAAAAGATTGGACATGAATACCAGTATACCCTCATGGTCTGTTACCCTCTGTTGTATATATCTTATCCTAGTCTTCATTCAAGGAATGTTTCTAATTCTAGCCTGGTAGGGTTTTTTGGTACGTGCTTCATATCATAGCTAACAACAAAATGTCATTTGTACTGTAAGGAAAATGCTGAAGAGTCAGACCTTGTTTGTAAACATGTTCTTTCAAGAAAAATTCTTAACAAAGAATCTGCAAAATCTACATGACACCTAGGAGAATGATGCACACGTGTATTAAATGTTCTGCTGAATTTATCTGGCCAAGAGATATGAAATATGTATTTGAAGATGCTTTGCCTAGGATGTGAAAGTGGCTTGTTCATTGTTTTCTTAGAGACTATAATTTAAGTGTGAATGACAGAGGTACTGAGGTCAAATCTAGAAGATGTGATAGGCATCACTCCTCTTTTTTTCTGGTTAGCATGTTCTAAGAAACTTTTTTCAGCAAAGGTGGCAAATATTGCTTATCTGCTCTCTTCTTATATGCACTTTGATTAGTAAGCTGCAGTATGAGTTGAGGAATATTGAGGAAAAATTCCTCTAAGAAATGAGGAACACAAAGGACAAAATCCATGGTATATAGCTTGTTGGAGGCTGGAGTTACATTGGGGAGTTCAGCTGAGGATCCTGTTGATAAGTTACCGTAAAAATACAAAATAAATGGCATTCCTGTTTCTGACATTGATATACTTTAGAAATGCAATGCAAAAATAGAAAGACTTATGCAATATGTGTTATCTTTGCCCATTCTGCTAGATCCTTTTTCAGATACTGGTGTAGTAACAGTAGAAATTATGTTAATGCTTCTTTATGCCGCAAAAGTGATAGAAGCTGTTGAACAAAGTAAAGCAGGGAAAAGTATTTTCTTCTCTGTCTTGTTGTTCTTTTAATAAAAAAATAGAGCTGTGGAAGATAATTTTCTAAAAGAGCTAATGTTTGGTATTGATGATTATGCTGAAGAGTTATACAAGCAGTTTCGATACATCCCAAAAACCTGAAATATCACTTCAGATCGGCACATAAAATGCTTGAAGTGTACAGTTTAACTATTTGCCCTATTTGAAATTTATGGCACATTTTACAAAAGTAGAATGGGTATACTGGGATACTGTGAGATGTAATTTCTGTAATGTACAGCTTTGCTAAATTCAAGGATGCAGTGTTAAGTGGAAGTGCAGGATGTCATCCTTCTCCATTTTAAAGCTCTAAGAAGAAATTTGTTGCAGAGTTATTGGGGTTTTTTTTCCCTAAATCATACTTTATTTCAAACAACAATCAAGAACAATTACATATTATTTTAACATCATGTATAATAGATGATAGAGGATTAATTATTTCTTCTGATTAGGTAAACTTGTATATTTAAATATTTTATGTTCTGAGTATCTAGAAGTGCCATGCATATAAGAAATATATTGTGCATTTCAGCTGCAGTAAAACAGTCCCAAGAAAATCCTCCTTGGGTTGAATCCTGAGGCATTGGCTTAATTTTGTATTCAGTTCTTTGGCCAAGCAGCCCTGCTAACCCACAGAAGAAGTGAAGCCATCAGGAAATACAAATATGTAAATGTCTGGTATTTCTCAGATTCTGTCTCTGAGAAAGTTTTCCTTAAAAAAAGAAAAAAGTGAATAAAAAATTCAGTGAGACTTGTGAGTAGACTTACTGCATTAGGTGAACAGACTTGACCTTTTACATAATGAAAGCTTGAAAAACCACAGGGAAGGTATGCAAAAAGTGTGTGTTTAAGATATTACGATGGTCGGAAGCTTGCACTGTTCAGTGCTGTACTGCTTTGATAAACAGCCATGAACTTTCTTTAACTAAAATTTCAGGTTGTGGGTCCATGTAGCAGATGCCAAATAATCTGCATTGATCAACAGTCTGGGGAACGAAACAAAGAAATTCTGCAATCCCTGTCTGCTGCCAGAGGTAGAAAGGTCAGTACAATACTTCAAAATAGCTGTAGTGAAAGACTTTATTGCATGGGTAGTGAAATATCTGCTGAGAGAATATTCACAGTTAAGTTGTTACCATTTGGATTTTTTCTGTAAAAAGAGGATGCACTTACAACCCAGATATGCCATGGTTTATTTCTATAAAATGCTCAATACTTTTTTTTTATTCAGAAATGGACTATTAATATGCATAATTTTTAACTGTGCTTGCTTTTATTCAGCATGTACTTCTTTACAGTGTGTTTATTCTGGTCTTAAAAACACAAGCTGATGCACTGATATCTTTTAAGAAAAGAAATATGCTGAAAAATGAGAAAGTGTTTGAAATTATACAGTTGGTGTGTAAGACTAAACTTTATTCTTACCCTGAAAAATCAGTTAGCAGGAGAAACCAGGCAGATGTGAATATAGTCAAAGTGGAGAGTAATTGCTTAGGAAAGCGACCAGAAAGTAAGTGTGAAATACAGGTGTTTATTTGAGGTCCTGCTTCCTAAGGTTGCATTGCTTCTTGAGAGCACTCAGATGATGGCTAGACAGTTCAGCATCCCAAAAGCTCCACAAATCTCCTCATACTTACTTATTTAGCTGAAAATCCTTGTTCAAAATTCATTGCTTCCTCTTGGTTAAGCTTCTGTTGTTAAAGTGTCTCAGGCAGTAGGGGCTCAGGAGCCTCACCAGTACTCACCAAACACCAGAGACGGGCACAGCACCAGCACAGAGCAACAACAAATAGGCTGAAAATCATTCAACCAGACAACACACAAACAAGTTACAAATACTGCATTCTATGTTTGGACAAAAAAAAAAAAATTAAAAAACCCTGATTCATCTCAGTGACTCATAAAGCAAACAAAGGGCTTTCTTTTCATTGGCTATTATCCTTAGTGAATGGCTCCTCTGGCCCCGTGTCGGAGCCAGCCTGGTGCTGTGAGCAGAGGAGAGGCACAGGCCAGGCTGGCTGTCGAGGCACAGCTTCCCAGTGACCTGAGGTGACTTAGGCTTGCACAGCAGGCTCTGCTCCAGATCACCACAGAACATGAGCCTCTGTTAGAGGAGCTCCTGCCCATGGGGAGGACAGGGGCCCTGCCTGAGTAAGGATGAGCCACAGCTGGAGCATCTGGGACACTTCAGAGCACATTTGGGCACTCAGGATGCTCCCTGCTGCCACATGAGGAGTATGCAGAGGACTTTTTCTGGGTTTTACTGGATTATGACTTGTAGAGAGAAAGCACTCTGTAGTCAGTGAGAAAATAGCAACAAAACCTTACTCAGGATGCAGATTCTCAGGAGAGGCAAAGCATCTTCTGCATGTTTCCCGCAGCAAAGATGAGCTCTTTGATTCTGATTAACTCAACAATGAAGAGATTTTCTTGATGCACTGCTAGAACCAAGTGGCTCATTCAAACAGGGCTAAGGCAAAGAGAGTAATCCAGCCTGTGTAGAAGGAGCTGGTGCCTGATAAAGGCGAGGCGAGGCGAGGCAGGCTGCTGGTCACGGGGGGAGTGCTCAGCTCTCCCTGCCCCAGCTGTGCTGGTATTCACACTGCATAGACACGGGCATTCAGCCTTTTTTATTTTTTCCCAGCCTTCAGCGCTGCTGGCAGATGGGGTCTTGTGAGCATGCCCTGCTTTGCATGAGTTCTCTGGCTTAGCTGACAATTGAAAGTGAGAGTTTGAACGGGTATCTTTGCCTGGTCTGGTCTGAGAAGACCTCTGAGCCCATCCCTCCTGCAGGTCACTTCTGTGGTGATGGGCACCAGCTGATTATCAGTGAGCAGCACCCAGGAAGGACTATGGCATTTTCAATGTGCTCAGCAGACCTAGCAGAGGACATCGCTCCAAACTTTTCACAGCTCACAGTGGGGAGAGAGAAAGAACATCGAGTTCATGTGACTGTGTTAAATCCCAGAGCTAATCCTTCAGTGACTCATATCTCTACCATGTGCTTTTCTAAAGCTAAGGAATCATCTAATAGACTTAATTTTCTTTTTTTTTTATCAGATGCAGATTCAATGAGGCAGCTCAGCAGTGTTTGCTCCTATCTGTCAATAATCAGATTCAAACTACAAAAAAAAAACTATTGCAGAAAAATACGATTTAAGATAATTTCCCGTGTTTTTGGAAAGCTGCTGTAGCAAGTTGATTGCCAAAACATTAAAGATGCTGCATGTAGAAAAGAGAGCCAGATGTCAATATTTACTATTTTATTTTGTTTTTGCCAAGAACACCACCCCGAAAAAAATTACATTGAAATTTATCTAACAAGTAGCCCAAATAGCAGCACTGCCAATGAACTTCAATAATGAGCTAAATAATGTAAGGCTTTTAAGAGGTAGTTCGATATTTATTTCTAAATCCTATTTTTCTCCATTCCACTGAGACTCTGAGAACCTGGTGCTTCACATTGAATGATGGAGCCTTTGCATAGATGGATTGCAGCTGAAAGTCAGAACCAGCTACTGTAACTAGCCACACAAGCAATTTGCATCTTCCCTGGTAAATGTAAAGCATGGTGCTGAAGTCTTGCCAGCTACTTTTTATGAAACTTTTTATGTCATTGTTTGACATGAAATGTAAACACCTCTATAAAGTGAACTTGAGCTCTGCTTTCTGAAGAGACACTCATAAAGGATTCCTTCTGTAATTTTTGACTGGAAGGATGAGCTCTCCTTGTGTGACAGAGTGCTGTCTGTTGCTGCAGGAGATTAGGAAAGACTAGATAGCTCCATTAAGCAAATGGCCACATGCTGTTTCACATGCCTCACTACCAGACACAAAACACACAAGGATGGAAAAGGGAGAACACAGAATTCCTGCCTCTCTTTGGTGTTTTGCAGATGCTGTTTAGTGCTAATGATAGCAGAAGCCCTGTGGGTAGATGTGCAGCAGTGCTATAAGCTGGGACTTGCTGTAAAGGTAGCAGAGGGAACTATTGCATTAGCAGTCTGCCCTGGTCTGAATGTATAGATAGCAGTACATCAAGGGAAAACCATTATGTTTGCACATGCCTTCATACACTAAAAGGCTTGTGTTTTTTTCCTGGGAGCTGTTGATCCTCCTTTATGTATCTCATTGTGCCTTGGGAGAGCTTCTTTTCCTGCAGAATTAGATGCTGTACCTTTGGATTGCTTACTGAAATATTAGTGAGGATAGCAAATGATCTCTCATATCTGATGCATCATTATCATTATTTTCATAGTAATGCAGGGCTTTACACCATGTAATGCTTTTCATTCAAATATCTGGAACATTTGAGAACAGTGGTTGTTGTAATTAATAGGCCTCAGAATTAATATGGTTCTCTTTTCTCATTGGTGGCTGAACTGGAAAATGCATTTATTTAAGGTAGAGCAAAGGGAAATCAGTTCTTAAGGAAACATTCTGCAGTCCAGATATTTTCAACTGAACAATACAGGATTTTATTGACACTGGCTCAAAACTTTCCTGTTTTCCAGTATTAAAAATCAACGTGCCAAAAGTGAGTACTTCCACTCTCCTATTTTGTGAGGCTTTAGATTCTTGTAAATCTAAAGGTAATAAAAGATTATTACATTAAAAAAAAAAACCCAATTTTAATAATTGTATCTCCCAAATCTTTGGATGAGAGGGAGGTTATGTGATTGTATAAATAAATGATCAGACCTGGACAGGTAAATTTATCTTCTGGGATATGGCAGCTGAGAGCTACATCTGGAGGCAAAATTCAGAGCTCATACATGCAAAGCTAAGGATTAGCATGCAGTATGATTTACACATTACACATTCTAGCAGGGTATTTCTCTACCAGGCTCTAGTCTGTATTAACTGATTCTTTAGGAGCTGTAGCTTGAAGGCATCTCACCTCAGGCCTTTGTCAGATGTAGCCCCTCAGGTTTCTGTCTTACAAAAGGGGATGGTGTACACAGGATATTTCTCTGTCAGTGAATTTCTGAGCAGAGCATATTACTGCTGATCCAGTAAATGAACTTGAAACAACATGCAAGAATGACAGCATTTCATAGCTCCTCCTTTAAGTGAGTGTAATGACTATCATATGATTCACTGTTGGCAAGAATATCTATGTTTTCTCTGTTTCTCTCAGCAGTGAAGTGGTCTGCTTTCTCCTAATCAAGAAGCTTTAAATTGTTTGTCCCTGTAACATTTTACAGTGATGGGAAGAGTCTCAACTGCGAGATAAAGCCACGGTGCTCACAGTCCTGCACTCCCTGCCACAGTTCTTGTTGTGCTCTAGGAAGATTATATGCAGAGAAAAATGCCCTTGAAGTCAGGAAAAGGTAGCAGGCAGAGATTATGTGGTTCACTGTAATAACTCTGCGAGCTGTAAAGCCTCATTTTTCATCAGAAATGTGAGGATTTCTACATTTTTTCTTTCTCTTGAAACAGAGCTGAAGTGGCAGATGCAGCTTTTGTGGTTGCTTGGCAGGGGTGTGTATGATTGCTATTATCAGTACTTACTGAGTCATTATTTGTAATTATTGAAAAAAACAAGGAAATTTACTTAGAAGATGTTAAATCCACTTCTGGCAATTACAGGCTAAATTTTGGGTTTAAGAATATTCACCAAAAAGTATAGAGGTTGGTGATTGCAAACAGGCATTAGTACTAATACATGTACACCGTCAGTATATCATCACCTTGGAAACTCCTTAGGCATTACTCATTGAAAAAAACACTGAGACTTTAGATGCCCAATCAGAGAAGAAAAATACTAAGGACAACTATTAAAGCAGTATTTGAGAACTCCTGAAGACAACATGCATTCTGACATGCATTTTCTTAAATAATTCTGAATGTTTAAAGGTGCATTTTAAAAAAAAAACCCTCTAAATGATTTTTCAATTACAAAAATTGGTAAATTAAGTTCTTCACAGTGAAAAATGTGCTCAGATTATTTTTAGTCTCATTGTAAGATAGATCTAGATGATAATACACTAAATATAAATTTCTCATGCATCAAATAAACTCATTTACATGGTTAAGTTGTAAAATTCCTTCCTGTGTGAAATGTGGTCTGGCATGAACTAATATTAATTTTACAATATTTGTTTTATAGTTGCCGGATTTAAAAAAAAAATAAAAATCATGGCAACTGTCATTTTTGCACTAGGATATAGGAGGTGAATCCAACTCACTAACCACAAGGCTGAAAAATACATCATTTATGCCAATGGAGAAACTTGTCAATGAATGAGAGAAAAGCAAAAATAAGGAAAAATAAGCAAAAAAGGAAAAATAAGACTATGTATTTTAATATTTTAAATGAAACAGTAGCTAACACCATTATGGTTGATCCAAGAGAGTCACTGCTGCTGGAGGCTGGGATCTTACAGTGCTGCAGCATTAACTTTAGAGCACTGCCCACAAGGATGTGCCCTGTGTCCACCAAGCATTGACACCATTATAGCCACCAGTATCCAAAAAGTGCCAGCAGTAGGATAGGCATGATAGGTCCAGCTCATGCCCTTTACGTGTCACATGCCAGTGAGATAAAGGAATAACAGAGGTAGCCAAAAATACCTCAGCTTAGTGCCCATTTTCCTCATTGATGTTTAGAATTACAAATGGAACAGAAAGACCCAAATTCAGGGTCTGAGGCCATGTTTGGATAGGTCTCTGCTTCACAGCATCTCTCTTACTTGGGAGTAGGTCTCAACATTGCCTCTTATGAATTCTTCAAAAACTAAGAACTGATCTCTGTTATCTCATTGATGCGTCTTTATTTAATTACACAGTGCTAGAATAGGAGACAACATACTGCCTTCATATCTGTGAAATGTGCCCCCTTAAATTTATCTGTTTTTTTTTTTCTTTATTGCAGTCCCTTTTACCTACTTTTTTTAACCTGCCCTAAATGTAATTCACTCAATTTCAGAATCATTGATCTGGACAACGGCAGTAAATGTAATCAGGAAATAGAAAAGAGTAATAGAATTTTGTTTTTAAGTAATTCCATTTGCTTATTTATTTACTCTACACTTTATAATAACTTGTACATCTTGGCTGCAGTCTACCAAAGCAAAATACTTTTTTTCAAAATCTGCAAAAAGAGACAAGAAAATTAATATTGGGTTTCCAAGGTCCTCAGTTTAGAGAGCAAAGACTTTCTGAGGTCTAAAAGTCTGTTATCAATTTGGCATGGTCTTCAGTGTTCCTTTTTTTCCTACTTTACTTTTTTTTTTATAAATTGTTACCTAATTCTTTGGAAAATATTGTCATGAGATGACAAATCTTTTTCTTGCATATTTCGAAATTCTCCAGTGTTGGAAAACAAAACCACAAAACCACACCAGTCTCTTCCTGTGACATTTCCAGATCACACCCACAACTGTAACACTCAACTCCTTGAGATTAAGACCTCACATAAGAATGCAGACACTTAGATCAGGTCTTTGGTGTCTGTGAGGATTGCATGGTCAGTGGGAAAGTGGATATTTCGTACTTCTTTTCTTAATTACTCAGTATCCCAAAGACTTATTCTAAGTATTTCTAATATTTATGCAGGATGGATTCACAGATAATGACACTTAACAAGTAGGAGCAACATTAAAACAAACTTTCTGAATATTTTGTGTGAAACATGCTAAAATATTCATAAAAACAAATGAAGGGAAACTTAGAGAGGCTAAGCAGAATAAAGTTCTGTTAACAAAGCGAATAATAACTTTAATAATTCATGGTAGTAGATGCAAAACTTCCTCACTGTTGGAACATACCAGTGTTCCCATGCTGCAGAGCCTTTGTTTATGACAATGCATTAACAATATTTGTCATGGAGCCAGAGCAGACATTAAATAAGAAGATTGTGAGGGAGTGTGCATTACATATATGATACTATGGAGCTCATGATGAAATACTGTGTTATTAATCCATTTACTTAAGCTATTCTTCTTGAATAGCCTCATGTTAGCATCTGTTTACCAGTCTATCATAATTAATGAGTTAAGAAGGTTCTTAATTGCATGGACATAGTACATACCTCCTTATTCTTAAAGCAATATTTTTCTTCTAAACATATCTGGGTTATGAGATCCTCTATAGATTAGATTACTCTAACATGCAGTGCAATGCATCTTAATAAATATTTTGCTTTTTTCCAGACAAACTTTGGAATATACCTGATGAACCAGCCCTTGCACTCATCCTTTTCAGATACTTTATCAGTTGGCTCTCAAGTACTTCCAGTGCTGAAGGAGAATACAGAAATTCAGCCTCCAACATCCCATGAAGAAAAATGTTCAGGGTAGATTCTCTGTTAGGGATGAAATTTTTATCCAGCTACAGGGAAAAGTCAGTAGTCAATTACTCAAAAACAAAAAAAAAAAAAAAAGAAAAAGCTTCCACTCATTTGCTTCTGGTAATTTTCTGTTTGCTGTAAATGTTATCAGATGGCAAAATTGTTGATAATTACAGCTCACCTACATGTTTTTGCTTGTGATTAGGTTGCAGCAGCCATAACTCTATTTTGCACAATTGCTTCAGGATGCAACAGGTTTGATCAAGTCTTACTGGTGGATGACTCCCAAAACAAGCCCAACTTTGTTGTCAGAAAGCCACATCTCAATGAAGGAAAGTAAACACAATAATACACTGCTTCCTTCTACTGTTTTGTCAAAACCCCAATTAGGAGAGAGGATGCAAGACATATTTTAGAAACAATGTGGGTGGGAAGAGAGCAGTGGGAGAGTGGCATGAGAGTAGTAATGCATTCAGCTTTTCCAAAAGGGAACTGAAGGTGATATGTAGACAGTCTGAAAGCAATGGAAAAGAGGGAATTATTGGGAAATCTGTGTCTCTCCCCTGGCAAGTAGTATGTGAGGATGCCAACAAGGCACAAAGGTAATCAGGATTCAGGATGCCATTTGCAAAACACATTCCCTGTGAAGGAATTCCATCCATTTATTCTCAACTTCTTTCTCTTCCATATGTTAATTTTCCATCTATGTGATGTCTTCCCTGAGATTTCTTATCTAATGGTGTCCCTGCCTATGAGAGAGGAGTTGGAGCTCAGTGATCTTTAAGGTCCCTTCCAACCCAAGCAATTCCATAATTCTATAAGCTCCACACTCTTGTTTCCTTATATATTTGTGGATGTTGACACATTAGAGATTTTTCAAGTAATACAGTCATTTTCTATATAAACTTTGTTTATCCTCAGCAATCTCGAATGGCCACTTAAGGGCACTCTTGAGAGTTTGAATGCTTCTCCATCACAAACAGGTCAAAGTACTGTTTTTTCTTGCTCTTTGTTCATTTCATAATGTCCTTCTTAGATGGCTGTTGGAGGTTCCTAAAGAAGACTCAAGCTTTCTGATTTATGAGAGTAATTGTCTGAAACCTTAGTCTGAAGTATCAGTTATTGTGAAAATAACAAAAAATAAATAGAGGAAGACATGGAGCAAAAAAGAAAACCCACATGGAAAGTCTATGTAAATCAAGACTGAATACATTGGGGCCAGGTGTTTTATGACCCTCAACATGTGTCCAGCTAGCTATGGGATGATGTCATGCTTCCAGGAAGTCCTCCTGGACACCAAAATTCTCCTAGACTGGCTGCTCTATTGCCATCTGGGAAGTGAAATTTTGACCCCACTAAAAGCACAGTCAAAACTCTCATCCAATATGATTTAGATGTTCCTTGGGGCAATTTTGGCTCCAGCTGTGTGAAAGTGCTTCTGGCTGAAGCAATCCTTGAGTTGTTTGAGCATATCCCCGGAGGGAGGCAGGCGGCTTCGTGAAAGAGTTGGTCAAACAGTCATTCTGAAAGGGGAGCAACTACCACAGAGCAGCAGAGAATGGGAAGAAGGAGGTCCATCACCCAGTGCACGAATCAGAATTCAAAAATTCTCTTTCTTCTTTCTCTCTTTCCTTCCCCCCCCTTTTTTAATGTATAATGGTTTCTTTTTCCTTTGTTCTTTCGAAGGACTGGTTTTACTCACTTCAGCTGGAACAGTCTCTCAGCAGAGCTTTGTAATGGAAATGAGAAGAAACATTATCTGTTTCTTACAATCTGCCATAAAATACATGGAAAGAGAGAGGTTTTTCATATGTATGTAAACTGAGAATCAGTTTTGAGAGTTGTACCTTCCACTTCAGAGCCCAAGGTCTGCTCCTTGATTCCTGCTTTGAAAAGCAGGGGGTTTATCTCTCTAATAGTCAATTATCTGAGGTTGTAATGAGCAGAGGTTTTTGTAACCTTGAAAAGCAGTTCCCTGGTATCTAAATCTCTTAACTGCTTCACTCTTTGCCTTTCTGTTATTCAGAGCATTGCTTTGTTGAGTAGAGAGCCAGCACAGCTCTGGCAGACTTAATATGAAGAGACCTGTTTTATGCTGACCTTCAGTGATCTCTCGTGCTCTGCTCTGTCCTCTTCACCTCACCACTGTGTCATTGTTTAAAATGGCACAGAAGTTAGAAAAGAAAATTGAAAGCGACCTCAAAAAGATCTGTTTCACTCATTATTGAATTTAGTACACAATAAGTCACTTTAGTACACAGTGGCTTGACAAATACTGTTTATGAATATCCCTAATGCAATGTATGATAACTATGGATGAGAGGATTTGAACTTTAAAAATGTCATGCTTGGTCATTTTGACCTATTATTTACAGTCAATTACACATTCTCTCTGCTGTGGCTTAGTAATATTGGATCAAGAATAATTTTGCCATTTTACAGGGGGAAAAAAAAGATTTTCTCTGATGTATGAACATACCCATTAGTATAGTCTGTGCATTTCCCAGAAGGAACATCCTTGTGGTACAGTGGTAGGAAATGTCACAACACTTCAGACTGATGGAAGATACATAAGGAATCTTTCAGCTAAATAAAGGATAATATTTCCCTTCTAGTAAGTGGAGTGTTCCCGCCAGTACTGATATGTCTTTCCATTGATGAAGACAAATTCTTCTCAGTGCCAAAACTTGTGGCAAATCTTGAAGTATGAAGAGTCACTTTTAAATGGCATGCACTGTAAGTTTGCAGAAAGAACATCCTGTCCATAATGTGAAAAAATAATTCAAAGGAAGAGGAAATTTAGCATACTGCAACCCCAAGGACTGCAGATACATAAGGGGCATAAACACTTTGAAACACTATATAAAAAAGGTATATGTTCTATAAGGATTTATTTCTTAGCTTTCCAAGTATATAAAAATAAGACCATTTCATATGAATGTAGGCTCCTTGATCTAAATACTCCAATTACTGCAAATTAAATCTTTGGAATAATTGCAGATATATGTTTGCCTTATATGGATAAGAAATGTGCTTATTACAACATTTCCAGAGTGCTATGTGTAGAAAGTCCTCTATATATTTGAAAAACAAATCATTATTTACTTGCAATGAATTATTAAGATACATTCCATTTTCTGTGAGACCTTCTCAAATCTCAAGGTAAAAATGGGGATTGTTACAAGGCCTAATAATTGCCAGGAGGCTGAAATCACAAAACAGAAATCAGCATTTTTAGAAGTTTCTGAGCTTGGTGTTTTCTGATATGACTAAGATATTTCAGGTTAGTTTATGATTTATATACTTTCAATGGTGTCCTTCAAAGTGTAGTAAAAATTTTAGGTCATCTTTCTGTCAAAATTATACCCAAATCAAAGTGAGGAACTCTATAAAAATTGTGATTATTCTCCATAAATTGTAGAGTTTATACTATACAAGTCTTCTTTCATCTGGTTTTTAACTTCCTTGGAAATTAAACCAATAAAATATATATTGTGTTTGATGTGTCTGCTGGTGATGGTTGCATTCCTGACCTTTGTGCTCATCAGATGCTCAGTTCTGCTTGGAGGCACTGCTGGGCACATGGGTGAGTATGTGGCTCAGAACTGAAGGGATGTCTCATTGCTACTGGGATTCACAGGTGAGGTGTTCCCTCCGTCTGTGTAGCCACATGCCAGTCAGCTACACACTCAGGCCCTGCAAAAAATGATCTCATTATCACTGGTTTCCTTTAAAATATGTACAGTCAGTCCTGTTGAATCCATCTTGTTATCCAGAGGCTGGAGCTTTCACCTAGGGTGAGATGGTGAGAGAAGAGATGGTTTATTTCCCTCTCCTTTGCCTGGAGGGATGCAACACTGTTTTTCCTCACTGTCTAACCTGTCAGTCAGTAGGGACGACTAAACAGGAGTTGGTGTATGTAGGAAACTTGGGGAAGGCTTGTCCCTCCCTTCTCATGAGGTTTACATGGAAATGATCTGTGACTCACAGGCCAGCAAGAGACAGACATGAGCACAGTGAGGCGGTATCCACACGTGACTTTGAGCTACTTGTTCATGCATTTTTTGGTTCACTGAGTGTGGGAGGGGAAGAAGAGCAGGACTCTGTAACCAGACAGGTAGGTCACTCTCGTGGAGGTGAAATGTGGGTACATGCCTGTCTCTCCATTATATACCTGTCATGAGGCAGCTGCTTGGGGAAAACACAGTCATAGCCCCCAGAGAGGGGAGGAGAAGGTAGAGTGCTCCTTTCCACTGGGCATTTTGAGACAGTGGGTTTGCAGAGGCTGCCTTGTCTCCTTCCTCATGCCACCAGTCTTTAAGTAAAAGGTGGAACTTAGAAAAGAACCTCCCTAGTGTGCTTTGGAATAGGCCATTAGGGGAAATACGAGTTTGAGTCATCAAAAGATGAAATCAAAATGTGCCTACGTTTCTGACTTCTTGGTAGGCATGCCAATGGCAAGGCCAGAGTGAACAGGAAAAACTCTGGGAGAGGAGGAAAAGTGGCATTTCCTATAGTCAGTGTTTAAGAGAAAGCTGTGATGCACGTGCTTTCATCACCCAGTTTGTGATTTTTTAATTTTTTTTTTTTCCCAGAAAATAAAGGACATAGGGATCCTCAGGCCCATAAATCATGTTCTGTTAACTTAGAGTAAGTCATTGGCAGAGAGGTGCCTCTTAAAGCACCTCTTCCCTCCTTTTCATGCCAGCCAGTTTGCTTTGCTGGTCACTTGGTGAAGTGGTGGTTGGGGGTCCTTTGCAGTGGGAAAGAAAACAGAGATTTTTCCTGCATGAGGAGTGAAGTGATTCACTCAGGACTATGGACAGGGAGAGATATTAGGGAAGTTTGAGATGGGGCATCTTTGAGTATCACTGCCATGGGCAGAATACACCAGAAACCTCCCTAATAATCCCAGAAATATGTGTTACAGAAATATTTAGTAATTTTTCTGTTGGTACTGTGAAGTCTTTCTGTAAGGGTGACATTCAAGAATTGTGCTCTTGGGGAACAGATCGTTGCAAAGGCAGGATTGGGAAAACGGGGCGGGGGGAATATTCATGTTGTAGCATTTGTCACTCAGAATTGCTGAGGGGTTTCTTAAATACCTGCCAAGTAAGACAAAATGTGAGAAAACAGGGAATTTGATTTAGTGAGCAGTTTCATGGCAAATTCGAAAGGACACTGATCTCAAATGTAAAGCCCCTTCCCTTGCATGGCTCATACATAGCCTATAACTAGGTGCATTTTTGTGTTAAACCAAATTTTTCTGTGAGCCAATCTATTCCAAGCTTGCAAGCAAACTTCTCAACACGCTTCTGGAATCTGGAACTCAACATCAGCTTCTCCTAGATAACCAGTATATTCCATATTTGAGCCCCTCTTATGCTTTTTCTGGCTTTCAGAGGTAAGTGTCCTATCTGGATTAAAGCACTCTGTCCAGGATTGTTAATGCAGAGATGATTCCAGAAGTGAAATTAGTTTTTGATTTCAGAAAGAGCTGTTTTCCATGAGGCTCTGTTTTAAAAGCCAGCAGTGATCTAATATCAAGTCTGGTGTTTCCTGGTACTTATGATGGATGAATCAGATAAAGCTGTTGAAAAGTTTGTGAGTTATTATTTCCAGAAGCTAGAGAAAACTAGAAGACAACAGAAGGTCCTGCACTGCTGAACCCATTCTACAAATGGAGAAGAACCTCTGCAGTATCCATCATTCATGGATGTAATTCCCGTGAGTCATGTATTAAGTATTTGTAATTTCACTGGTTTGGCCAAATGCTTTCAGTTATTTCTTATCCTTGGAGCCTTTGCATTTCCTGTCAAAGTTTCTCCCAGCAAACCCTTCAATACTGAAATGAAATTAAATTTTTCTTGGGTCAAATGTTTGTTTTTATTCTGCTTTAAGGAATAAGAGGAAACAGTCTCAAGTTGTGCCACAGAAGGTTTATGTTGGATATTAGGAAAAATTTCTTCATGAAAAAGGTTGTCAAGAATTGGAATAGGCTGTCCAGGGAAGTGGTTGAGTCACCATCCCTGGAGTTATTTAAAAGACATGCAGCTGTGGTTCTGAGGGACATGGTTTAGTGGTGTGCTTGGCTGTGCTGGTTTAACTGTTGATCTTTTAACTCGATCTTAAGGGTGTTTTCCAGCCTAAATGGCTTGATGATTGCAAGAATGTAAGTTTTCTGTGTGTGACTTGCTATCCAAAGCAAGTAATGATTATGTAGTGATTTAATACACTTGAAAAGAGAAGGTTCTTGTCTGAGTTGCTTCATCTGTCAGCCAGAACTTTGAAAAAAGCTATGGTGTTTCTCAGAAATGTCTGGTCAGTTAGAAAAGAAGGCAGAGAGAGAGAGAGTGAGAGAGAGAGAGCACAGTGGCCCAGGGACAATGTTTGAATACTGCCCTGTGCTGTAGCACAGAAGTTGTATATTGTGGACAGAGACTTTAAGAACAATTAAAATCCAACAGTCATTGGTAATTTAGCTTACCACCATCAGAGGACTTTTTATTAACTGATTGTGCATGGTTGTTTTTTTTCTGAGGGAAGGTCTTTGTCAAGTTCTTATACTATTTTATGTCTCCCACTGGCATCATAGAATTACTTGGTATTCATTCACTTTCCCTTGACTTTCCCCCTGGCACAGCATGGTAATTTGGAGCTATTTACATGCAAAGTGAAGACTGTGTTGAGGAAGAGGAAATCTGAGGTTTCATTGAGTGGGTAATCTGAAACAATTGGCTAAATCAGTCAAGCAAGACTGAGAGCTGTGTAGAGCAGGGATCTGCATGAAACATTGCAAAAAATGTAAGTGGATTTCTACCAGCCCTTTTTGTTAAGTGCAAAGACAATACAAACCATCAATCAATGTATTTAAGAAGCTATATGTGATCTAAATGAGACTGGCAGGTATTACAATTAGCATATTTATCTGTATATATGTTAAATCAATATTCTACTTCAAATAAGAATGTTTGCATTGGGAGGGTCATTATAACCTGTGTTGTATTTCTTGTGATTGCATCTATCATCCCCAAAATATTGATGGGCAAAATATTTGTTTTTGTTCATCTAGTAAGAGGAGTTGAACTTTGAAAACACCTGAACAAAACACAGCTTTCTCAATTGAAAGTCTACAAGCTAGCTGAATAGTGATATTACACAATCAGCCATTTGGAAAAATGGCCATGACACTTGTCAAAGAAGAAAATTGGGAGTGATTCAGCACTTAGGAGGAGAAGCATACAATCAGGCATCACATTACAGTTTGAGAGGAGTGTTTGATGGATGAGAAATCCTTTAACATACACACACACCTCTCTCAGAAACTGCCCAAATTAGGACATTTACTTTAAGCCGGTGTTCTTATTTTTCTGAAGTCTCTGGTGGTAATCTTTATGCCACAAGAAACAGGTAGAGATCGAGAGGCAAAGTGGTAGCAGATGGAAAGTGCCAGAATACAGAAAAATAATGGAATTTTTTAAAAATGAAAATGGCATACTTTGACTTTCTACAGCTTTCTCTGTAGGAAGATAATTAAATTTAAAAAGAATATTAAACTAAGTATAAAAATGAGTAACGGAACTAAACAAAACTATCTAAGTCTTCTAGAATGCATTAATATAAATAAAATCAATTTACTGGGTTTTGAACATCCAAACTACAGTTCATCTTACAAGTTCTTGTTATTACAGCCCCCTAACTGCCAGATCATAGATAGAAGTCACTGCAATAGCATTGTTATTAGCTTGTTATAGACAGAGATGCTCATGCTGGAGGTGGGCATGGAGATAAAGTTGCTAATCAATGTAGTTATATGACAAAGTAAACCTTAAAATCATAAGGGAAGGCCTCATGGAGAGATGTGCTCTTTCTCAGAAAGAGGAAACTTCTGACCTTCATACTGCAGTGAAAAGCTGAAAAGCTTTCTAGCTGTAGCAAGACTTAATGGTTTGGAAACATCATGATTTTTGACCTCTTGATGCTGGCATTATTGTGACATACATTCAGCCTTTCTTAACCTGGATTTTCAGTGGAAGAAATAACTGCAGCTGGCAGGAAGAGGATGTCTGAACATGAATGGCAGAGAGGATGAAGCTTCTTAAGAGCCTGTAAGTAGAACAAGACCCCTTGATGCCCTTAGGGCAATAGGAGCCTGAGCCCAGTAATCCATCTCAGAATGCAGCTACAGATTCATGAATGGACTTGAGAATGGGGAAATGCTATCTTAAAAGTGAACTCTCCCCTCCTTCTTTTAGCTGTTTCTCATTTCTGTCTATAAGTAAAACTGGATGAAAACACCATGAGATTAGAAATCTGTGTATTTCAGTGTGATTTCTTTTTCATTGTAAGTCAGTTGTTTTCTCATTTAATGAGCCAAAATTTTGCTATTGCCTTGCAATAGCAACTTAATAATTTTTTAAATATTTGTATGATTGGCTTTACATTAATTTATTCATGTAAATACTTTTTTTAGTGCTGCTAGCATTCATGAATTTCTGGTTAGCCTCTTGGTAATGGAGCTGTCAGTGTCAGGGTAACTGTGTTTGAAGGGACTTCTGAAGGTTCAAAACAGTGCTTCGAGCTTCAGGGCTAGATCAGGTCTCTCAGAGTTGTATCCAGTTGAACTTTAAGTCTCTCTGGTCAACCTCTTCAAGTGGTTTTCCACCCTCTGATGAAGAAGTCTTTCTTCAGACCGAAATTCAGCTTCTGGCTGTTACTTCTTATCCTTTCACTGTGCATCTTTGGGAAGACTGGTCTCTACCCCTGGTGCATAGAAAATTGCTGCCGTTTGCTTTCTCTTCTCTAGTCTGAAGAAACCCACTCCCTCAGCTTCTCTTCACACATCGTGTGCTGCAGTCCTCAGACCTTTCTCTCCAGTGACAAGTATCATGCCTGACTTTATATATCCTGTGCTGAATGCTGGAGGTTTTAAACCAGAGAACTCAAAAAATCACTGCCTGACCTACAGGGCTGGACAGTATTCTTCCATCTGCTCTTTTGGTGAACAAGTGAGAAAGGCCACACAGTTCATGCAGGCATCATTTCCCTAGCAAGCTGGTCAAAGAAGTTACATTATCATCAGTTTAGATACTGTGCTTCATCCATTTTTGCTCCTCAGAGAGTGCCTCTGAATTTGGTTTTAAATGAAACCTTACACTGAGTTCAGGGTGTAAGTCTATTACTATTGACTTACTGCCTGATTCTCCTTTTGACTTAACCAAGGAAAATTTGGGGGTTTATTTTCAAGGATTGGGAGAAAGTTCAGTACATTCTTTGCAAGACTGGAATGTGGTTGAAATCTTGAACTGAATGAAGTCAGCAGCAGAACTAATCTCCTCTCTGCTGAGCAAACTCACATTTCCTCTGTAGGCTGCCAGTAATCATATTTGCTTTCCTCAATATGTTCTAAATGGATCTCCACAATATTCAGAATGTTGCTGTGCAACTGAGGCAGTTCCGTTTCTGCATGCCCAGTTTTGGATACTTAACAAATTTGATTTTCTAGAAGTATGAGCTGAACACTCAATAAAAATTGGGTTGATTGAACAGTGCAACAGTCAAATATCAATGCAGCCCAAGTACTTTTGAAACTTTAGACAAAGATGTGCCACTTCCTAATTTACTAAATGAACCACTTCTGAAAGTAGTCAATCAGCTCTTTCATTTCCAGCAGGCAAGAGGAAGTTGACAGCTGTTCACAACTGTATCTTTGTGCTTCTCTCCTTAGCATGTACAGTGCAAAAAGTGGGAATCAGGCAGAATAGGTCCATGGGATTTTCAGGCAATCATGGGAACTGAGCAGCCTCATTTTTCTTTCCCTGGCACCTGGCATGCTTATTTGTCCCAGCGCAACACATGGATAAGAGGTATAATCACATGGGAGCAGAGAACCTCCCTCAAGTATCATTCTGAAATCCCCATGCTTAGGTGAATAACCTACGTGAATTCCAACATGATGTTGAACCAGGATCAGTAGGATGTGTGTATTGTAAAGAAGTTTAGAAGATGTTAGAACCAAAATTCTTTCTCTGCTGAGGTGGCAAAGCTCAAAATAATTCCCAGTTTTTTTACTTTTTAATTTTTTTTTCTGTTGTATTAGGCTAATGTTGCACAGCAGCTGAGGTTTGTGAATCTGAAAATCCTTGCAGCCAAGTCTTTTATTACCAGGCAGAGGTTGTTAGTAAGTCAACATTTCTTGCTTTTATGGGCTCTTCTTCCCTTTGATGGGATATCCTTACATGCATATTATCTAGCTGAACTACAGAGGAGTTGTACAAAGTCAGGCTTTTCCAGCAGATCACTTGGAAGATTCCCAAGACTTCTGTATTTGCAGTGATGTGCAATTGATCTCAAGCATGAACATCATCCTGGTGTATTATAGAAGAGCAGCAAAATGGAGGGAGAAGAACCCTTGAGAGGTTATCAAGTATTTTCCTCAGACAGCAACAAATATAGCAGTGCATCACCTGGCAAGTGACAAAGGGATGAAAAAGGGTCCCCTAACTCCTGCATTGTTCATCCCCAGCCTGTTGCAGCAGAGGACAGTGCTGAACAGAGTGCCCAGATGGAGCTGGGACAGGTCTCTTCGCTGAGCAGGGATAGAGGGGGTCTTGGGAGACTACTCAGGGCAATTGTGGCATATCAGTGTCCTCAAGGCCTGAACCTAGGGACATGTGCTCTTGAAAACACACAGCTCTCTCTGTGTGACAATCATTCTCCATTTAGCACAGAAAGCAGCAGTCACTGCTTTGACTAAGGACCAAAGTGGTCAGTTTGCTTCTGCACAAGCCTGGACACCTCAGGCAGTCTGTTCCTGCTTTTCTCTCTGAGTTTTACTTTCTACTAGGTAAGTGTTGTGGGCCAAAGACCAAGGTGATTATTTTTCAACTAACAGCTGAACTTGGAAGCTCTTGCTGTCCCTGAGCTGACGCAGTCTGACAGTGCACACAGACCTATGGGCACTGTGTTCACAGGCTTATGTTCATGCAACTTAATGTGCAAAGGGCAGCTCTTGATGAAAGGGTTTTGTCAGTCTGCTTAACTTGATCTTATAATCACCACCATCCCACCAGAGATCTGAGAGGCTTCTTTACCATGCTCCCTGTCCATGTAATTTCTCAGATGAAGGCTGTATATTGCTCATTCTTTATCAGCAGAGCTTTAACTATTTTTAAATTTCCAAAGTGGAATATAAAAAGGAAAATTCTTATCAGGCAGATGTTTACCACCACTGATTGATGTTCTTGCGAGGGCTAATGTCACCTGAAAGGCATCAATTAGCAGTGTTTCTGTTGCTTTCATCACATAAGTCAGTAAAGCAGGAAATAGTATGAAACTTGAGAGAAAGATAAATGAGTCTCATTAAGAGTAGTGAGGTATGATTAAACAATAGGGTACAGCAGGGTGGGTGAAATATGAGGCCAGCACTGATCTGGGGACGACTCATCTAATTGTTATCAGTTTCCCAGCCCAAAGGAGTGGTAATTCAGAAGTTAAACATAGGTACCAAGGTATGTCATTGTAAGGCTAAAAGTTAGGTTTGGAGGATTAGCCACACTGATCTCTAAAAGTGAACTCAGAAGAATCCTTGAACTGATGAGTTCATAATTAGCCTGAGGGATGACAGCTCACAATCAGTCGTGTAAGCTGGCAGCATCTCACTGACTTCCATCGACATGACTCTTCTGATATCACTGTGACTGTGAAAAGGCAAAAGCACAGTGAGCACTTTTCTATTTTTAATTCCTGTAAATTGCAGAACTCATTTTGATTTCAAGAGGAGCAGGATGGGGCTATTTGCCTGACTATATGAAGTCCTCCCAATTGTAATGGAAATTCACGAGAAGCTCTGTTTATTGTTTTTGCTAAGCCTGAAGCTGGAGGGATGTATTACTTTCCATCCAGTGAAATGAGAGTGGTGCTCATTCTTCTCATAATCTTTTTGAAGCATCTGCACTCGAGGCGGAAGGACTGAAATTGAGGCAATTTACCAAACAGTGTCACTGACCTTGTGCCCAGTGCTGTATCCAGATAAATAATTGCACCACCGCTGGTGCTTACATAACACACTCTTATGCAAGAGAAAGTAGCTGGGAGTCACTTTGTGTGTTTGGCCAGGGTGAGTGGCACAGCAGCCTCGACTGGATTGCACACAGCCAGGGCAGCTTGCTTTCACCTCAAGAGCAGGAGACCTGATTTTCCTTGGCCTTGCTGCCTGGATGCCTTCATGCCTGCCCACCGTGGTCACCTTCCACTCCAATCCACACATGGGGTTGGACATCCTGTCAACTTTACCTTCTGGGGCTCCCACCAAGAGGTATCTCCTACCAAGGGACTGCAATGTACCTCTGAGACTTTAGCAGGAAACAGCTGTACCATCCTACTCCTGCCTTATCAACTGCATTTTTCAGGCAGCTCCAATAGCTTGTGGCCTGAATCCTTTTCTGTCCCTGTGATCTTCTTCATGGTCTAAAGACTGTCTTTCTGTGGTGAGCAGAGAATGATGTCTTGAGCTGATATTTCAGTCCCTTGGGGCATTTCCCTCACCTATCCTGCAGACTCCACATCAGCAAAATATCAGGGCTCAGACTGACTCCTTTGCTGTCCCTTCTCATTATTACACAGAAAGCAGTAGGAAGGGAATCTCACCATGGAGTAGTTTTACAAGCAAGATGGAGCAGGGATCTTTATACTGGGTAAAAAGGACAAGTTGAAGGCAGGTCTCCCTGTCATCTTGTTCCAGTCTCTCTGGTGGCTGGTGAGTTATGATCAATACTAAAATGAGTCATTTGCTCTTGTTGTTCTGCTTGTGCTCACACTCAAATGAGTAACTGCAAGAACATGTTCAGTAGAAAGAAAAGTGGATTTCTGTACAGTTCCTCTAGATGGCAAGCTTTATCTGTTCTGTTTATCTTATCTGTCCAAAAGTGAGTGTGTTCAGGCTCAGCCACACTGGAAAAAACTTTCTATGCAATTCAGACCATTCTGAAGTATCAGCTTCTAGGGTCCTAAGCAGGTTTCTGTAGGAAAACAAAATTATTAATGATGCACCAATTTCTTGAGAAACGTGTTCTCTTGTGGAATGTGATTTATAAAGTAGAACAATGAAAGTCTTTTTAAAAGTCTATTTTGCAAACATTGTTACTTCACCTAGTGATGAAGATGTGGGTCAGTTACTCCCAGAGGCATTTTGCTGTACTGGATGTGAGGGAAGTCTCTCTGTCTCTCTGCCCCAACTTTTCTAGGAATTAGCACTGATCATTACTTTCGCTGCTTCTAAGTCAGTGAGGAATGAGTGTAAGAAAGCAGAAAACGAATGAGGAAATCAATAAAATTGTCCTGAGAGCTGATCCTAATGTAGGTCCTGGGTAATTAGCAATAACACCAGTGGACTTCCTGGCATAAAATTCCCGTCAAATGGTCTTGTGTGCATCCAATATTTCAATATTAGAGAAAAATATTGCTAAAGAACAGCTGTTTTGCATCCTAGGTTGTCTTTTGAACAGCTATAAAATAAGCGTGGTGGTAGTGTTGGGACACAGAATTGTATTAGGGATTTCATGGTATTAGATGATTTACTGGGAAGCAAGATGGCAAAGAGTCAAGCCCATATCTCTCTGGAAATCAGAATACAGGCCCAGCCCTTACACTTGACACAACAGAAAGACCTTCCAAAAACACTCTTGGTGTTTATGAAAACTCCAGTTGAGTGATACATCACTGGTGTAATGGGTCTTTATATGACATTTGTTGTTCTACATTTTCTGTGGGCACATGTCCACAGAGGCCAATGCCTGTGCCCAGTGCTCTGCTGTTTGCATTGTTTCTGCATTCCTCTTGCTGAGATCTCATCTCTGTTCCTTCTCCTCTGTGAAACAGTTTGTGAATTCCTCTAGGGAGAAATCCTTTGATGCATTTTGCAAGTGATACTATACATAACATTTTGTTCAGGTGTGATAAATGGAGTATTTAATCAGTTTTCTTGGATGATTTTGCAATGGCCTATTTGAATTTTAATTTCAATTTAAGTTTGTTCTGTCTTAGTTTCAGCACATTGCTGAATATTAAATCCCTCCATTTCCACTTTCTGGTCTTTCATTCTTTCAGTCATGCATCCTGTTATGCCTCTGACTAGAGCATAAGGGTTTCAGACTATGGGTTTTTATTTGTTTAATAAAACGTCTGATCACTCGTTAAGTGCTGTACAAGTATATAATGATCTGGCCACAGTGCTTGCCCTGCCTTAGATGATTTGTTTCCCTTCTTCACCTCCACCCTTCAAATAATCTTGTCACAGAAATTGCCTGTAGCTTACCCAAGCTCTCCTAATTTTCTTCAAGTCAAGTTTTCCCAGCTTGGACAAGTTCAGTCTTCCCAGCCCAGAAAATACTGCTGGCACCACTTGACCTCCCTCTGGTCAGGGCTTTGACAGAAATTAGAAAGCAGGCTTTGCTTTCTAGAAGAGGGGTGCCCAGACCTCTGTGCAGTTTTGCTGATCACACCAGGCTGAGTCACCTGGAGAGAGTTACTCATCTCTCCTCCCTGATGAGAAGAGAAGCCTCTTTGGTCGCTGCCTTCTGCTGCCATCACACACTCCTGTCCCTGACAACACCTCTCCTTCTTGCCTCGAGCTCCCTGCCTTTCCTTTCCCTGGGGACAGTGCCTGCCCTAGATAATGAAGTGGTTTGTGCCTGCTTCTTGCATAACTATTCCAGTCAGGGCACCAAGAGACCTGTTTTCTCCATTTCCTCTGCTTAGGGTCACCTGTCCGTGGTAAGACATCAACTCTCCTCTAAAATGGCAGGGGAAGTAGATAATGTAATTCTTTCATCTTTTATGGAGTTGGAGTTTTGACTGATAATGAACAGGAGAATGTGCCATGTCCTCACCTGCCAGTGCATAAAATGCCTGGCAGTATAATCTTGGCCACTACTATCCATGAATATGATTGAATTCTTATATTGTCCACAACAATTATTTCTCCCTATATTGACAAGAAAACTCTGACAATTTAATCTGTCCTGATCTGAGCCAACACATTCTCTTTTCTCTTGATTTTACTCCTAATTTTACTGATGAAAGAGGGAGGAAAAAAGGCTAGCTGGCTCTGCTTAGAAGCAAGGACACAGCAAGCATGACCCAGTGCACACGGTGTCCCGAGGAGCCTTTTTCTTCCTCCCTGAGGCAACAGTGCAGCCATCAAGAAGGTCCACAGATAATCAGCCTTCCTTTCCCTATTGCATCTGATTTCATGGCCTTTGCATACATTTAGCATATCCCTTTGAACTGACTGCGGGGTGGTGGGAATCCCTGCCCTCTGGCTCTCAGCAGCTCAGCCTGACAAATGAGGTGCTAACCCCTTCTCCCGGAGTGAGAGGAGAAGTGCAGTGGGACCTGCGATGCACTCTTGCACAAGATGGCCTTGGTCTTGCCTCATGGCAGGGAGGAATAGCCAACACCTGAACTGCCTGTTTTCCCTGCCTGTGATAGGTGTTCTTTCACCCCACTCAAAACATGCCCCTGGCTGACAGGTAGGTGCATGCAGACCTTCTTGTTCAAGGTCAGAGTGTCCCAAAGCATCCAGATAAAAGCTGGAAAATCGTCATGGGATCAGTGTTTGTGACTGTTGAGAAAAATGGTGATGTTACAGACTCTTATGCAGAAGAAGCTGTGAAGGAAACAGCGGCCTCTGACAATGTGCCAGTTAGGGAATTTGAGGAGAGGATATATTTCCTCATGGATTTGTGTTTGAAATATGATGTGGTTACTGTGTATTACAGCAGAGCTTTACTCAAGCTCAAGGTCTCCCTTCCTATTTTTTTTTTTAATACTGATGCTTTGAATACACATTTAGTCATCCATGCCTTGACTTTCTAGTCACTTTTATTTCCTCTCCATGCTATTCAGAAGTGGATCTGTGAGTGGTGCTTGAATATTTATGTATCTTGTATTGTGTTTTTACAGCACCTTCAAGTCAGAATCAATGCAAAGACCCCGAGGAAATTATTTTTGGCCTGGCTTTCTAGTTGCAAAGGAGTAGGTCATGCAAGTTAAACACACCCCAACATTCTTCACTTCAGGCTATGCCCTGGGTTGGAGCAGACCCAGAGAACAGGATCTCTCACATGGAGCTCAGTGCATGAAGGTTGTATTATCCTTTTGTGGGGTGCAGAAGCACTCACATAGATATGTCCAGCCTGATAGGACAAAGGAGGAGCAAATTAGAAGGGCAAGTTGCAATCTCCTTTTCCACTTACAATGGGCAACGGATCTGTTACAATTTGGACTCTTGTTTTCATTTCCTTTGCATTGCTCTAACTGAGAAACAGCTTAGGCACAGCATGAGTTAAATCTGACCTTATGTTCTGCTGTCTCCCTCATTAAATGTGCAGTAGGGTGGAGGTTTGCAGTACTTCATGAGTTGGGTTCATCACCAACTTTTTTGATTATATGTATTTTAAGAACATTCTATAAATGCATGTGTATAGGTATCCTACGGGACTCCTCACAAATCAGAAACATCTCATAATACTGTAGAAATGGAGCTTTGGAATAAAGAATTTCTTCACCTATCTCAGTAATAAATGTGATGGACATATTACCCTATCCTGCACTGCAGTATATATTGATAGCTTTGGATCATACTTCTAAATGTAAGATGGTGACAAGTTAAAAAATTCTCTGCCTTTGGAAAAGTCATGCTTTGCAAGTCCAGCCTATACATGATCTTAAGCTGTGTTCAACTGATAGCAAATGCTGAGTGTATTTCATTACCAGGAGGGCAAGACTGGCTGCCAGCCAGATGGCATTTGCCAATGATCCATCCCTAATCTGCTCTTCCAGAGCACAACCTACATCTTGCTGCTATCTTTCCTCTTTTTCTTTGAGTGATTAACTGTCAGTTCATGAGACTTTTCCAAGCAGGACCTATCCTTCAGAGTGTCTAGTAAGTATCAAGTGTTTTTGTCTGCTTGCACTCTGCTTCAGCTCTCCACAGCAGAAGCATCCCAGATCTCATTAAAAATATCATAAATTTTAATCCAGAGACCCAGCATCATAGGGTGATGGGAACCCATCAGTAATGCACTGTCACAGTCAGGTATTATCCTGCACACAGGGATAGGTGGGCATTATGAACAGGAGCTGGCATCTAAAGGCCAGTTCAACTTCAGAACCAAGCCAGGGCTGCCAGGCATCACCAGAGCAGTGAAGGGAGGGAGAAGGCCTCACATAAGGCTAGTCAGTGCTCATAATGCAGCCTGGGCTTCCTCTGTGAGAAGGTTTTCTAATGTAAACTGTGCTCTATGGCTTTCAAGGAAGCCCTGGGGAAAATGGCTGGCTGCACAAAGGACTTCTGTTGTTGCTTGACCAGTTGGCTCACTCAACATCTTACACCTCCCCACTGCCCTTTGGCCAGAGTCATGTTATTATGAGTATATAATTGTGTATTTAGCTCCTCTGTTAGGCTTCAATTTAAAATAATGAAGGAATCTAATTTAGATCAGTGTGTTCCACATATGAGCTCAACACAAACCTATAATAAGCCAATTTATAAATGACACATATTTCCCCTAAACTCAGACAGAATGAAAAATATAAATATGAGAAGGACTGGCTGCTAATGTGTTCATGAAAGCTCATTCCAAAAATAGAGCTTAGCTGACCAAAAAGCATTTGTGTACAAGCAATTTGAAAGTTTCTTTATAGTTTTCACAGGAAAATTAGACCAGTTCATGAATAACTGACTCACAGGACATTGTGATTGGCTGCTCTTTAGCAAGAGTTAAAGTAACGTGTGCTTTCCTCACAGTGTTGGCAAACTGATTTTGTTTGTTTGCAATTTGATTTTTGAAAACTAGTCAAGCCAAGGGTTAAGAGAAAGCTCTTAGAAACAGGCAGAATTCCAAAGCAATATGAGTGTCCATTCACTAACTGAAGTTTGTGTCAGGAATCATGTCTTAATATGACCTTCAGGAAGTTCTTTAATTTTTTGCTAACATATCAACCTTTTCCTTTTTCTCCAGTATAAACGGCAACTTTAAACACATATACCCACATAGATTATTCTATTTTATCTCCATGCCCCAGCAAAGGCAGGAAAATGAGCTGCTGAAACTGAACCAGAAGAAAAGGAAGCTGGTCATTCCTGGAGAAGATGCCTCTCTGTCCCTAAAAAGCATGACACAGCAGGGTGGCTACCCACAGATTAAGAAACTGTTGAAAACCTTGGAATTACTCAAATGAGGTTATTGCCTTTGGGTTACCCAAATGGCCACAACAGGTCAGCCCCAGCACTTCCACCCCTGCTGCCCAGGAGGCTGAGTCAGGCTCTCTGTGGCCTCAAATCATCCCACTGCCTCTCATGTGTGGTCGTTCACAGTATCAAGCCTCAGCTGTCATTGCTCCTGGCATCATGACAAAAAGCATTCTCTGGTTTCTCTTGGGTTGCCTTTGCCTGAACCATTTCAGCTGAGTCCTGCCCTAATCCTGGGCCTCTTTCCCCACTCTGGCTCTTGCTTCCTTGAGGAGATCCCTCTTTCTCAGTGTCCCAGCTGAAATCACAAGAGGGTTTTGTTCTACTGGAACTGTAACCTTCCTTCTGCATGCCAAGAGGGAGAAGTTGTGCAGAAAGTGAGATAAGACAATGCCCAATAAAACCAAAATGCCTGCAGACAAATGGCCATAACTAAAGTCATTAAAACAATGCCCATTCCTGACCTTAGATGCTCTACCAGAATGCCCAAAATCTGTTGAATAAGCGCAGAGTTGACTGTGCACACTGTTATGTGGCCATCCTAAAAAAAAAAAAAAAAAAAAGCATTGTAGCATCTACTTTTTCCTGTCTGGGAACAGCAGGAGCAGAATTTTAAAAAGCAATATAATTTTTACCACAATAAAAGTGGTGCAACCCAAATAAATTAGAAACTATAAATCTTTCTACTGCCTTGGCAGGGCAGGTGAGCTCCTTGCTCTCCAAAATTCACACACCTTCATGTTAATGTTTTTAATGCCACATCTTCAGGTTGAGAAGAGAAAAAACTGTCATTTTTGACCTTGGGAGGAGTCCAAATGTTGTGGGTGGTGGTAGGGCATTAGATGAGGAAAGGAAGGGAATATTTGCTGCTCTGCCTGCTCAAAAATATTTTTCCTTGGTAGGGGCAGAGCCTGCACCACTAGAAAGAATTTTCTTTCTTTTGGCTCTTTGGAAATGCACAAAATTTCATGAATGCAGAGCACTGTGGAATTTTTTGCAGGAGGACAAATTAACAGGAGCAAAGGTGAGCTTCCTTGAGCATTTACCAAATCTGGATGTACAAGTTAATTTTCTGCTGCCTTTTCCTGGGAAATAATAGCTCACAGCAGAGAGAGGAGTTGGAAGCTGGCAGCAGCTATTGAAAGGAATTGTAGTATATGGTTTTGTTCTGAAATAGGTGCTTGGCCATATCTGATATAGTTGTGCCACTTCAGAAATAGTTTAAGCAGAGAGCTTCCTTGAAAATGAAACCTAGTCGTATGAGAAACTCTGGTATTTTAAAATCATGCAAGTTTTTTCAGGGATTTAGATGATAAATTGTTTTTGCTTGTTCATTGGTTGGTTGTCTTGTTTTTTGTTGTTTTTTGGTTTTTTTTGTTGGTTTTGTGTTGTTTTTTGTTGTTGCTTTGAGGTAATATATTCTTATCTGAAAAGAGAATAATAACTTTGAAATAAATTTTTTATAAGTTAAAATACTTTAATTCTTAGCTTAATATATACAAAAAGATAAAATCCTGTAAGAAATCGTCGAGTCAATCAAAAAGCCCCCAGCCTCCACACCCCAGTCAGTTCCATGATACTGAATTGTTTCAATTATCCTGACAACCCTTCCTTCCATTAATACAGTCTGTTCCCCCCAAGACCTTTTGTTTTATAGAAACATGTACTGTCAGAGGTGATGTGATTAAATCACCCAAAAACCCACCAACATTTTACTGAAGTAGCAACACTGAGCACTCTGAGGCTGTGTTTACATTAGCAATCAGCACAGAGCAAGAGGAGGGGCTCTATAGAACACGCCCAAAATCCCTGTCACAGGGATTGTTTTACTCCATGGAGTGAATGTCTTCTTTGGGGCTGGAATTTCATTGAGTTGCTGCTCACTTAGGCCAAAGCTATGCACAGGAACTGAGAGAGTCACTTCAGCACAGCCTCCTCACCTGGACTAAAATGCTAATAATATGAATATGAAGCTGACTCACAGCAAGAAGTCCCATCTGCTTACGTCACTAGCTGTTGAAAGACATTATATGCTGAGGTACCAACTGCCTGATGAAATAAGGTATCCAAAGACACCTGCAAAAGGGTGGGGATTTTTGGTTAGTGGATCTTTGCTCTTTGCTGTTATTATCTGTTATTTTTATATCTGGCTTTGTATTACTCTAGATATAGTTATTGGAACAAATATTACTTTGATATAGATCACCAAACGATATCTGGCCTTAAAAGCAGAAATGCACAGCGCACAATGGTAGCTCACACTTCTTTCTAAAGCCTTTGCTACACAGCACTTGGACTGCAGTGATCATTGATATTTGCATCTAACAGCAAACACAGAAAAAGAAACTGATCCTATTCTTATTTAGCATATATTTTTGCCCTTTTCTCAAGGCATAAAATATATGCTAAATAAGAATAGGATCTGTTTCCTATTAATTACCTTATATCCTTTATTTACTCAATTACCAGTGCACTATCATTTCACTTCTGATTTTCACACTCATTGAATTACAGACTGTACCTGGTCCTATAGGATGTATAAAAAAATCAGATTGCAAACCACAAATTATTTAAGAAATACAATAATTAAAAAATAATAAACCCCCAAATAATAAAAAAGGAGAAGTAGCAGAAAAATTACACTGTTAGTGTAAGAATAAGGCACTGAGAGTTATCAAGGAAAGAGTAATGAAACACTTCCATCAGCTCATGGATTAACTTGTGTTATTAGCTATTTTGGTTAGAATTTATGGCTTTAAAATTGTGCTGTTCAGAGGGAGTAACACATTGTGAGAAAGCCACTTAGACATTTCTTTAGTGTTAGATTTGTGGTTTCTTTTGGAGGCACTTCCTTCATAGGCAGAGAGGCATCCTTGTAATGGATAATAAACAATAAACAATAATGGATCTGTTTTCCAGGAAATGTTAATGTAAGGGCATTCTATTAGCTCCAAATATTTAGTAGTCATTAGATTTTTATAAAACAGTTATAAAACCCACTAGATAATGCCTTCACTCTCCATGCTGGAGTGTGTGACTACATAAAGAACAATAATATTTTCAGTCATGACATCTGTGTAGATTCATAAGATCAGTGCAATTAACAGCAGAAATATGGATAGGTATGTGCTGGCTTTTTATCACAGGCCTTTTATAAGCTGAAAAGGGATGGTATATTTTTGGTAAGCTGAAGCATAATATTAGAAGTGTATATAAAGTAGTGTACACTACTTTTACACTACCATAAAGTAGTGTAAAATATAGAGCTCTAACTTTTCTTATTTCCTTCAGATGTTGCCATGGCAAGAAACTGAATAGAAATTATTTTGTTAGTGAAGTTAAATTGAATAGCTATGTGAACAAGTATTTCACCTTTGGGAAGTTAATGTCAGATCAAGCATTAAAATATTCTCTTTGAAACACTCATGTTTACTTTGCCCAACAACCTCATCTACTGTACATGTTCAACTTTTACATCTAAGCTACCTGAATGAAGGAAATTAAGTTAAGCCTAGATTATGTTTTGTATTGATATCTTTGGTTGAATCTCCTGATCCCCAGCAGGCAAAGCACAGATGCCAAAGAAATCAGTAGCCAACTGGATAATAAGCTAGATGTGATCCCTTACTTCAGAGAGCATTTGAATAGATAAAAGAATTCTTAAAATTCTTTGTCTGTGAATAGCTGCAAAGACATCAATGGATACAGTACTTCAAAGTGCTAAGGTATGGAGCATTTCACACATAGATGTGAGAAATCTGGAGCCCTATGTGAGGATGAAGCATCATCTGTATGTAATGAACATAAATGAAGACTGATAAAATTCAACTAGCATACCTCTAAAACTTGTATTCTTGAAATACTGGTCCGGTGCAGCTTTAAAAACAGTTTCTTGCCATTGTTCTCTAAGCTAATGTGTACCAAACTTGTCACTTCCTTTCATCTAAGGATCTAAACATCTAACTGAGCACTAACCTGACTTTTGATCTGCACCCCCCATTTGCACAGCTCTTAGTGAGGTGGTTATGAAGAGAATGTCCCATTGTCCCATCTTGCTGACTGACTGGGAGACATTTTTTTTGCTGGTCTGCGTGGACTAATCTGACTCCCTAGCCCAGACAGAATTGTACAGGAGCATTTCTAGCTCCTTCCTTAAGCAAAAAGCTTAATGCATCTGGAGCTTCAAATTTACTTCAACTGTTGAACATGGCATGGGTTGAAGCTTTATTCAGAGATTGCCCAAATTTGGATTGCCTTTGCAGGGCCTTTTTGTTTTTCAGGATCCTTTGGTGACCAGCCCCTTCTCTGTTAGGCTTTCATAAAATTTGGAGATATAGTTAGTAAGGACTTCTTGTTTTGTGTGCAAGAGTCATACTTGTGTGTCAATACAAAAGTATTGATGGCACTTAAAACTAGGTTAGGAAGGAGCCACACTTCTGAGATTTATAGGTGCGGAAAAGGAGCAAAATGTCACTCCATGTCATTAAGGTGTCACACTCACTAGTGAATAACAAGGCCATGCTGACAATTTGTGCGATGATAACATGGTGGTGGTGACGTGCCACCATTCTGCTGCATGAAACCATGTGGATGTCACTTGGAATTCGTCTACCCTAAGGTATTTACTAAATACAGTAAAGCTTACATATGTCCTCTGGTCAGCACATTGAAAAGAAGGCAAGAAGCTTACTCATCCAAGAAATGCAGGGTAATTAAACCCTCCAGCTAACTCTGAGCAACCTCCAACACCCTAAATGATCAGTTTTATGATTTTTTTAATGAATGTTTGTGATTGCATTTTTCCCCTCCACTTGGAATAATCCCCTTCTTTCAGTTGACATACAAGATCATACTAGGAATCTCCTGTACATTTAATACTCTTAGTGTGTCCTCTAATTTCTGCCTATCATTTCCAGCGAAGATTGGAATTATTTACCAATCATATGTAGTTTAACAAAGACAAGTGCTGGATTCTGCACCCAGGATGGGACAAACAAACATACAAACTGGGAAATGAGATACTGGAGAGAAGCACCGCAGAAAGAGACCCGAAGGTCCTGATCAACAGTGTGTTGACCATGAGCCAGCAGTGTCCTGGCAGCCAGGAGGGCCAGCCCTGTCCTGGGGAGCATCAGACACAGCATCACAGTCAGAAAAGGGAGGGGATTGTCCTGCTCTGCTCTGAGCTGGGGCAGCCTCACCTCCAGTGCTGAGGGCAGTTTTGGGTGACACAATACAAGAAAGACATTAAATTGTCAGAGAGCGTCCAGGGGAGAGCAATAAAGATGGTGAAGGGCCTTGAGGGGAAGCCAAAACAGGAGCATCTGAGGTCACTTGGTCTGTTCAGCCTGGAGAAGAGACTGAGGGGAGGCCTCATTGCAGTCTGCAACATCCTCTCAGGGTGAAGAGGAGAAGCAGACACTGATCTCTTCTTCTGGTGATCAGTGACAGGACCCAAGGGAACAGCCTGAAGTTGTGTCAGGGGAGGTTTAGGTTGGGCATTAGAAAAATGTTCTTCACCCAGAGAGTGGCTGGGCACTGGAACAGGCTCCCCAGGGGAGTGGTCACAGCACGAAGCCTGCCTGAGTACAAGAAGTGTTTGGGCAAGGCTCTTAGGCATATGATGTGATTCTTGGAGATGTCCTTTGCAGGGCCAGGAACTGGAGTTCAATGATCCTTGTGGGTGCCTTCTAACTCAGTATATTCAATGATTCTATGATCTAGTCTATTTATGCTTAATTACTGTTTTCTAAAAGAACCTGGCTACATGCACTGACTAATAGGCAAGACTACCCTCTTCCTCTTGTTATTATACCTCTCTGGTTTTCGTTCATGACAAAAATAAGTTTCAGCACTAATGGTGAGGAAGTGCCAGTTTATGCTAATTGTAGTTGAAAAGTAGATTAAATTCCAGACAATCACTTAAAATTATAAGCATCAAGAGGAATGTGTCCAACAGGGGGTTTAGCCAGCTTAGCTTACATATATATATGTATATATGTATACTGCTCAAGGAGGCTTCTGGTCCCTGATGTGTACTTAGATGCTCTAAGAGATGGAAGCAGCTGCAAATGGCCTCTGAGGGGGGCACCTAACTGCAGTTTCCTCAACCAAGGGTTCTATCTATGTCTTCTCTTCTCCAGCTACCCTCCCTTTTTGAGCTACTTAATTTGACTTCATGACTTCTTTGTTTTAGGGTAATTAGCAGAGATTAACTGTGGAAAAGGGTCCAACACAACCAGTGCTTGCTCTCTATCAATACCTTTTGAATGGAAACAACAAAGTCCTTCCTTTTCTGTTTAATGTAGGAGCTTTAAAAGAGAACTTATTATGTATTGCCCTTATTTGTCATTATAAAGAATTCCAGAGCTGATACATTAATATCTACCTCTCCCTACTTTTTTCTGCAAGAACAATATTTACCTCCAGAATATGAAATTTTGACTTTAATGTGGAGCTTTCACAGTTTCCATCTGACTTTGTTTCATCCATAGTGGAGTAGTATGACTCACTACGAGCAAAACAAAGAGCTACAGACCTGAGCAATTCAAAGCTGCAAGTAATGAAGCCAGTCAGTGGGGCTGTGAGGGGAGCAGCTGCAAGGGGGAGCAAACAGCAAAGCAAATGCAGGCAGCAGTCTCTTGGCTCACCAGCCAGTCGGCCAAACACTCCCACCACAACAAACCAAATATGGAGACAAGTCGGAAAGAAAACTTAATCCTTAAAAAAATGTTCTACCTGATTATGCCCCCCTTAACAGGCAGGATTTGGCAGTGGAAGAGCCCACAGACTTAAATGGGTATTTGTGTGTGCTGGCAGCAGTTTATTGCTGGATTCATTATTCTGCATGGTTTTGCCCTTGCAATTTCTACAACTGCCTCCTTTTTCCCTTATGCAGTCTTTTTGTTTGCCTGTTTTAAGTCTGAGGTTTGTATCCATTCACATGTCCTTTGTTTAAACACATCCCTGCTGCCTTCAGGTGTATTTGTTGATCCCTTGAGCTGAAGCTAGGAAAAAAAATATAGTGCTGGATAGCAACACATTGCATCACCCTCACAGAGAGTGGGAAGGCACATCACTTCCTCCCAATCTTTTGTCCCTGGAGCCCTTCAGGTTTCTGCAGCCACTTAGCAGGCTGACTTCATTCCCATGGTCCTCTCAGCCTGATGGGATTTGCTCATTTACCTAAAGGGACTGGAAGTTTAGAAGGAAAAACTTTAATAGTAGCATTGAATGGGCTGGTATTTAAAGCTGCATTCCTTGAAATGACACCAGGTGAAGTAGCCAATGTACCAAGTTATCTTACCACACTTTGCACTTCAGAAATCTGCATTGATCTGACAGCAGATACACATCACACAGAAATTACCCTGTCAGTGGATGCTTGAATTAGATTTTGTCTAAAAGTATGTGATTCAGTTTGTGATCTTGAGAAGTCAAAATATGAAGTTGCTGTTTAATTTAAATAAAAGAAAAACAAACCCACAACAACAACAAAAACAAAAAACCAAACAACCAAATAACCTAACAAAAAAGAAAAATCAACAGTTGAATATCATGTTCAGAAAATCTTGTCTTAGGATAAATTTGAGGTGATCTATGCAGGTCCCCTAATTTTACTCCTAGGCAGAGACATGTTCAGCACTGCTGATGCTGTGAATTGCATTGTGGTTCCTCTTGCTTTTATGGTCCCACGGTCATCCTGGAGTCTGCAGAGCACAGCTTAATGGAAACTATTCATGCCCTTGTCTGAAAAAATAGATAGAAAAGTGGACTAGAAAAACAAATCCAAGATATTTGGTTTTGTGCAGCATCTGGAAAGCGGAATTCATATTAGTAAATGCAGAAGTTCACCTCGGAGCTGGTCATGGGGGAGTCCCCTTTACAGACAACAGAGAGTAAATCAGTGGTCAAAGGGAATTAGGGCATGGCTCACCTCCTCCTAAAGAGCATGTCTGGAGCAGCTCACACGACTTATGCCCTCAGTGTGCCTGGTTCTCTCCATGGCTGTGGAGACAGTCTGGGCTGACCACCTCACACACAGGCATCTGCACCACAGTGTCTGGAATTCAGGATACAGCCTCTCCTCTAAACACACAGATGGAACAAGATTACACTTCCTGAAGCCTTTCACACACAGCATCTCAGGCCCAGTGTGTGCTGTGCCTCTCTCCTGCACACAGTGCTGTGGATGTGTGCTGCCCTAGTGCCATGCTTGGCACATCTGTGTTTCATAACCTCTTGGCTTGCTGCTTCCAGGGCAAGGCAGCAGTTCCAGCACAGTTTCTCACCAAGTGAGCTTCATCTCTACCAAAGAGAGCTCTGGCTCCCTTTCCTCTGCTTGCCCCAGTTCCTGTAACCTGTGCAGCAATACCTGAAATTTTTTTTTCAAACAAACACTATTCTGATGAATTAAGCATTTTAAGGTTCTTCAGTTAGAACAGAAAGGCAAAGATTACCCAAATGGTCTGGATGACACCATAACATGCCTCTCAGCACCAACATATTCAAGACTTGGTGTCACATAGGACTGGCTAACAGAGTTATTACCTGTTATTACCTGGAAAATCTGTGCTGTTTAAATAAACAGTTGCTTAAACCTGTTCCTTTGAATGCCAGTTAGGGTCCACCCTCTGACTTTTGGCATATTCCCAAATCAGCCTTGAACTAAACAACCTTAGATCAGTTCCACAGAAAGTTAATGATACATAATTGTAGGCTACAGCAAGATATTGAGGTGAGGGCAAATGTAGCATTATAAGGCAGCAGATGACAATACAACTTGGTTATTTTGTCACTTCAGTGACAGAAGTGGAGACAACAATCCATTGCCCAGTTGCTGTAAACCTGCACTGTTGGTTTTGGGTTTTTTTCAGACAATGATTATAACTATAGATATGAGCCTCTGGAAGATCAAGGACAGCAATTATGGGATGCTTGTCATTTGCAGTAACTGAGGTACAAATGTATGCATCAGTTTGAATGTTTGGAGTCTGTCCAAAGACATAGATGGCTGATACCACTTCATACTCTGAATTTCATGATTGCAGCAGAATGCTATTGTATGTAAATTTGACTCTTCCTAGTGTTTTGGCTAAAGTAAACAAAACTGGCTTCTAACTTGTTAGGAAGTTTTCAGATTTTTAGGATTTGATGTTTAATCAAATGCATTCACTCACCTAAGTGTTACCTCAAACAAATAGCACAGCTTCAGTTGATACTTTTCACTTCTGTGCTGTAAAAAGTTGGAAAAAACTCACACTATGCCTTTTATTTCCAAAGACTGAGGAACTGTTTTAATTGTTTACATGTTCAGTTCACAGGAAGAATTACCCGGAGAGAAAAAAAAAATAAAGTCTTGCCTGTGCAATTTTTATACTATCTTTCTACAGAAAGCTTTTCTTTTTTTATATAAGAGTTCTTTCCACTGACATTCAAATCAGACTATGCTCATCTGATGAGCATATGAGTTTGGTAATGTGCTTCATTTGAGAATGTGATTATTGAGAAGTCACCTATTGCAGCTATATGTATTCAGAACCAAGAGGTTCTGAGTTTGCAGTTCTAAGTTATTTACCTCATACTATAAATTGTCAGTGCAGTAACCCTAGGACATCCTAGAACATGACTCTGAAGTTAGTGGATTATGGAGTAAGAAGCAAGTAGGTTATGCATTTATTATATGCACTATTATCCTAGTCTATAATAATGCTGGCTGGCCATGTTAAGTCATGTAGAGAATTATGTTTCAAGAAACAGGTAAACTTTCAGAATGTGTCAGTCAGTATTAATGTTCACTAAAAGGGCATTTCACAAAAAGCTATTTCTCCACATCCACTTATCTTCAATTCAGCATTGCCCAGCTTAATCTTTGGGCCATCACCCATGTTAAGAATTTTAGTATAAGCAGGACAGTGGATAAATAAATATCTATTGAGAAATGTCCTACAGAAAGATGCAGAAGAAAAAAGCAGTAACTTCACTTCTTCACAGATCACACAAACAATATAAGTCCTGAAAGCTTTTGCAAATTTGTTTTACTTTCCAAGCTTATATGAGCCCTCAGTGGATCATCTCAAGAATGTTGTCATCATTTGAGATGTCTTCAGCCTGACAATGAAAGTACATGGATTATGGCAGCAGAAGCACAGGCAGGAAAGCCAAAGCAGATCCCCCTGCTCTTCTCACAGCCTGGCTACTGCTGCCTTCCCAAACAAGGCAGGTGAAAAATTATTTGCTCTAAACTCCAAGGGAAAATAAGTTCACTGTTGTGCCCTTTACAATCCTCCTCATTGAGGAAGGCTCCTTGATGAGCAACACTGCAAAAGTGGGTGAATGCATGCACAGAACCACAAAATGGTCTGGATTGGAAGAGACCTTTAAAGATCATCTAATCCAAGCCCTGTGCCATGGGCAGGCAAATTTTTCACTAGACTATGTTCTGTAAAGTACTGACCAGTCTGACCTTGGACACTTCCAGTGATGGAGCATCCACAAGTTCTCTGGGCACCTCTTTCATTTTGTTCACTGAAGCATTAAAAGAAGTACAAGGCTCTCATATGACTGAATTTAACCTCTGGAAAACGCAACTTTGCATCAATCTGTTCAATCTTGTCTGCACAAGAATAAACTAAAACAAAATCAATCTTGTTAGGATTGTTGAGTTTCAGTTTTCAAAGAGAGAGAAAGAAAATGAGAGTGAGGATTTAGACCCATTGAGTATAATTTAAATAGTCACAGGCTGTAAAATGAGAGATTTTATTAACCTAGATGAGAGAAAAGCAGGAAATTGCCATATTATATCATTTTCCACTGAGAAGCCTCTGGTGGAATTGCTATTTCCAGTAGGGCGTAGTGTTCCTAGAAGTGAGAATTGATTTAGATTTTTCTCTCATCATTCCACTGTGAAAATAGAATCTGGGCTCTTGCCAAATTCTGTAGGAGTATCTCTTTTTTAAATCATTATTACAATAAGGTCAAGTTCTTCTTAAAACAAAACATTTTATATGCTTAAAATCTCATGTGCTTGGTGTTTATTGTCTGCCACATTCCAATATTTTACAAGTGTCCTATAATGATAGCTTCCTCTTTCATGCTGCATTTTGTAAAGAGATTTCAAATCATTTCCCAAAGAAAGTGAACTATAATTATGCATGTGGTAGAGATGGGGAAATAGAAACACCAAGAGGTAATGCAATTTGCCCAAGGTGACAGGGCAAATTAGAAGCAGAGTCAGGCATAAATCCCATGTCTCCTGCTTTTTGCTTTCTTGCTAACCACAGCCCCATTTGGAGATGGTATCACCAGCTTGTAAAAGCAGTAGGAAACTGGTATGGGAGTACTACAAGATGCATCCTGATGTGCAGCTGACACAGGATCAGAATCAGGGTCCACCTGCAGTTCTTGGTCACAGGGTAACAGGTAAATGATCTGAGAGGGGCTTGCAGGGCAGTGCTGGGGGCTCCTCGCTGGACCCTGGGTGGGAGGCAGGGGCTGCTGAAAGGCACAGCAACCTCCACAGCTGCTGCATGGAGGAGCCCTCCCTGCAGGCACTGAGGCACTAGCAACCTCGTGTTCCTGGAGATGCATTCCTCAGAAATCAGCCACAGGACTTTCCCCCTTCAGCAGTGATCAGAGCAGCTGATCGTGGAGGCAGAGGGCTCTGTAGAGCAATGTGGAGCTGTCCTGTCCCACAGGACACCGTACCCTGGAGAGATGCAGTGGCAGCCCTCAGCACCTTGTTCACAGCAGAAGGATTGCTGCGTTCCACAGTGCAGAAGCACTCGAAATCTACCGCTATTTGTGGTTCATTCGGCACGTTAAGATTGATTTGAAATTATTTCCTGAGTATTTGCAAACCCAGCAGGTCGTTTCCCTTTAAAGTGCACCAGCTGTGACATTGGGCAGGTTCTGTAATTTCAAATGAGGCGCTAAGAGACTACTCCTTTCAACAGCTTTTTTTTTTAATGAGGGTGGGTACCTGTTGCAATGAATCAATTAAAACTCTTCTGACACACAGGTTGAGTGTTGCCAGACCCGTTTCACAGGTTTCTCAGGAGGGAGGATAACATGTGACAGCACACAGAGAAGCCAAGAGTACTGGAGAAGATCAGAAGCCTGCATGAGTGAGCTTAGCTTTCCAAAATATTTTCTTAAAGCGCTATTCAAGGGACCACTGACCTCTGCCACAGACAGCACCATGGTGGAGCAAGAGATGCTGCTATCGTGTGCTTATCCTCAAGAAAAGTGTAAGTGACCAAATATGATTTTGTATAAGAAATGAAAACAGGACACCGGAGGAAGGAAATGAAAGAAATTATCTAGGTTGTATAATTGAAAAGACTGAGGGAGTAGAGGGGAAATGCTGAAAGAAGGAAATAAGGATGCTGTTAACTTTATATTGTAGGCATGCAATTGACATACAATTAGCATACTTTCAAGCAAAAGAAAGGATGCTTGTATGCACAACTCTGATATAAAAGCTTCTTAAGGAAACTTGCTTTAATCTTTGACTTTCTGCTTGTATTTGCAAAGTGCTGTGGAGCTGCTTGTGTGGTAGAGAATATGAGCAACTAGCTTTGATTTAGTTACTTAAGGAGCAGACTGGAGTGCAAAGAAAGCATTTTTAAGAAAGACCTGGTGTGATTAAAACAAACGGTTTGGGCTTTTTCAACAATGCAATGCCTCTTTTTCCTAAGACATCGGCATGCTTTCTGATATTTTATCCAAATGTCAGCTGATATTAGGGCACAGTGGGAATATACCCAAATCCATCCCTCCTTCCTGAAAGAATGCTGTCACAGAACCTCTTTATGAAGAATAAATGTTGTTTTTATTACCAGAAAATATAATACAGGCAACAAACCAAATAAAATCTGTATGTATTGGCTTTTAAAATGCCTGGCTGTGTTCTAAAAGACTAGTGAAATAACCAAGTCAGATTTCCAGCACGCTAAAGATGAGTATGACAGAAAGGTAGAAATGTAGCTGACTACAATAAAGTCGAGTAACTAAGTCTGGACTGGACATGTCTGAACAAAATATTAAGCAAATGTAGAAATGGAGCTGGTATGTCCTGAAGCCACTACAGTGTACTGCCAGAACAAAATTCAGTGAAAAAAAAAAACAAAAAAACAAAAAAACCCCAAAAAAAAAAAAACCTTTCTCCCTTTCAACTGAAGAAATATTGCTTTTTGAGTGGCCTAGCTTGCTTCATGAGGAGGTTATTTAAATTTTACTCCAGAATTAAGGATTGTCTTTGTTCTGCTTGTAAAAATGTCACTTTGTACAGGGCTTTGTGTTCATTTTTGGGAGCAGAATATGACAGGGATGTCAGCAAAGAGGCAGTTTACCTATGGAGAGACGTTTTCACTTTTGTCTTGTTTTCTACTCCCTGCTTTGTATATGCAAAAGGCAAGACAGAGATAAAAATCATCCTTACCACAGTGTCCTGTTGAGCTGACTTAGAAGCTCATAACCAACTGACTGTAATAAAGCTTAAATGAAACCTGGAGTTAAAATATCTGTGCTATTAAAAAAAAACAACCAAACCATACTTTTCTTTCTGCTGCCTGATGTCCTGTTAAAGGTTTTTAAAAAGCAGGATGGCAATACTTGATTTTTATCTTTGCTGTAAACTTAGCAATATAAATTATTCTTTTGCTTCATGGACTGATTTTTTTTTTTTCTTTCTGTTGTTTGCTTCAACGTTAAATAGAAAATGGGAGTCATAGTGGGTTAAAATCATCCAATTGCCTTTTATGGAAGATGTAAAAGATCACTGGACCTCTTGAATTGGTCTGTTTTGTGTATGAAATTTAACTTCTTGCTGTGTGTCATTGTGTTTGCATGTGTGTGCGAAGGAGATTTCTCAATCTCAGTTTGGCTGTCAAATTCACAGAAATGTGACATGCAGCACTGTAGGGGCTGAAAAAATTACATAGAGAAGTCAAATCAAGCCCAAAGGAGCTAAATCCATAGGAGGAAGGAAGCCATGTAATACCTCAGGATGGATGAGCTGGGTCCACTAATTACACCTTCTGGTGGCATGAATCAGCAGTGACCCCCCTGAAGCCAACTGAGTTACCCCATGGGCTTAAGAAAGGACTATGTGGAGGACCAGCCTCACTGCATTTACAGTATTAAGCAGGTAGGGTGTGTATCTGACATGTTAAAAAGATAGACAGAGCACTGAATGGGTCCATCCTAGTTGTAAAGGGTCAAATTATGCATCAGTGGGTGTCTTGGATTGATCCAAAAGGTCAATCCACTATAGATTTAAGCTTATAAATAAAATCCGAAGTCTTTTAAGAAATTCTTTCTGCTAAGCAAAATGAGCATGGTATGTCTTTGGAAGTCTGGACCTGCTTGTTGGAAGCTGTTGGTTTTCTAACTGTTGCTATGTGAAGTCAACAAGAAACTCAAAACTTTATACCTGAACCAAAGGTCTGTGCATCTGCAACGATGCATTTCCACGTGCCTTCTGCTTAACGCCATTTGTCTCCCTAAAAGTCTTGCAAGGAAAACTAAGATGTTTGTGGTTTGTATTGTTTTTTACCTCCAAGACACACCAGAATGGTCACAACATTGAAAAATTAGCCTGTAGTTAGTCATGTGCATTTTTTTTTTCATAGAACCATGATGGTCTAGTGCTGTAGTGCCATGTTATTTAGTCCATGCGTGAATACTTTGTCTTCCCTTGAAGGGAATATGAGCTGAGGTTTTCTGTGGTCTGTATCCTTATTTCACCAGGTATTTGGAGCAAACTTTGTTGAAACCATTAGAAATTCTCTTGGCAGAGGCAGCTTTCAAAGGAAAAAATGGATTTTAGTCCTCTTAAAAGAAAAAAGTGTATCAAATATGTAGTTTCTCCTAGAACGGGATAAACAGACTTCTGAGCTATGTGACATAGTCCTAGGTATTCCTAAATAGCTGCTTGCAAATGTAAATTTCCAGGGAAAATAACATAAACTGTCTTTTTGCACTTCTCCTTTTGCATTATTATTTATTTTAATAATAGTTTCATTTTCTTCATGTATTTTGAATATCTTATGTTAGGCTGCTTCTTTAGGAAATATCTGTACATTCCCAAAGCCCAAATATAGATATCTTTCTTTAACTCTAGAAGAGCATATGACAAAAATACACTGGTCTAAAACCCAAAAAACCAAACAAACAAAAATCCAAGACAAACAAAAACTCACCAACAAACAAACATAAAACCCCCAACGCTTTTGTGCTTGTACTTTAATTTTTATGCAGTTAATGACTACTTATTTTTTTTTCAATTATTCTAAAAGCAAATCACCTTTATGTCATATTAAAACAAAGATATTTCAGCCAAAAATTGTGTTTGAAGTGAGGGTTGGGGGGGTTTTGTTCATTTACTTGTTTTTGGCCACTGTTTCTCAGCTGTGAAATGTCAAACCCACTTTCAGGATGGCTTACTTAGATTTCAGATTTGAAAAAAAAAAAAAAGTAAAATTAATATATTTAATTCTTGCTGTCTAAGAGCAGCACTGTGGTCTTACTTGTGTGCTGGTGAGAAGATGTGGGAAATACCTGTTCTCTGTCTTGAGAAGACAAAAATGTAGTGGTTGCCTAGGAGGAGTATTTGAAAAGTTTTTATTGGAAACAGTTTTCCCAGACACTTGCTCATTTTCAGTCTCTTTTGTTTTATTATTTTTTTTTATTTTCAAATCTAAATTTTTTGTTTGATCATGTCAGAATGCATTTTTTTGGACTTAGACTTTTAAATTAATGATCATCCTCAAAGCAGGGTAATTCCCTGTTAACAATATCATTTTTTTAATTGCTTCTCAAATTTGCCAGTAAAGACTTCTTCTGTTTTGTTTGGATTGTGGATTAACATATTAAATCATGTCAGACTAAGAATTGGTCTCAGGTGGATCACAAGTAAAACAGCCTTAGTTATCTTCTGATGAACAGCTACGTTTTTAAAACCTAACAGGGAATCAATTTCTAATCTCTCTAAGACACTCTCTGTAAATTCCAGTAAATGCACATCTTGAATAAAAAAAGTCATGTGCAGTTAAATTGTATGTCATGGAGAAATCAAAATACACTGCTCCAATACAGATACAGTTCTTGAACAGAGCTGTCATACTGTCAAAACAAAAGATTTATTTAAGGAAATCAGTTTTCCAGAGAACTGTGCTGCCTGTCAGCTTTTTTGGCTGATTTTTTGATATCTTGCCAAATTAAAACATCAGTTTATGTCAATCCAATCTATAGCTGTAGTCAGCCACCAGGAAATGAAGACTGTATCAATCTCTAATTTCTGAAGATCAGATGTGTCCAAAGGAAGAAAAAATAAACTGAAAACAAGTCAAAAGTAATACACATGCTCTTCACATGCTTCTCCACTCAGAGACACATTGAAAGATACTTCCATGTGAATTCCTGCATGTTGAATTATCTTTGGAAAAAGGGCTTATGTATAAGGCAGACATCTATATCTCAGATATATCTATATCTCAGATATATCTATATCTCAGATATATCTATATCTCATATATATCTATATCTCATATATATCCATCTCATATATATATCTCTCATATATATATATATTTATATATATATGTGTGTGTATAGGGCAGATATAGAAGATGGATAAATGTACCTGTCAAAGGTTACAAAGAAGTATATTTGGGGGACCTGTTTAAGTAATGTTTTTTCTGAGTAGAATGGCCACTAAAAATCTTCTCTGCATCAAGTTGGTATAACCACTGCTGACTATTCATTTTGCTCAGATTATCTTAGTTGTCCCAGAAAAATGCCAGGCTTAGCTGGAAAAGGAGCTGGAGAAAACACCCAAATTCTGCAGACTCCTCCAGGGGCCTGGCAGCTGCATAAAGGCTGCTCAGGAGCCCAGGGGATGCAGGGACTTTGCCCACACAGCATCCTTGTGTTTAATGTTTTGCTGTTTGTGCTGCTGTGGTAACACAGTGGGAATGCTACCAGCAGCTGGAGGCTGCAGCTCCCTGTGCAGGAAGATGGGCTCTGAGGGACAGTGGGAGGCTGGCCTAGGCTAGCTCTGCAAGAAAGGGAAACTGTTCAGGGAGAAAACAGCAGAAGGAGGTTTAAAATGGACTCAGAGTATGCCTGCAGTATTGCTCAGCATACATGTTACATCTCAAAGGCATCATGCACACCTCTATGGCCCACTGTAATCCTGGGTCCAGGAAGGTTTCTGACACTCTTGAGATTTATTTATTCAATCACATCTGTGGGGTTTTTGCTGTATTGGATTCCCAAGGGGTAGAGGCTCTATTGCACTGGCCACATAAAGCTATTGGTAGTGAGGTGTCTACTTGTATTTCTCACTATACCATAGCATAATCTTGCCCATGAAAAATAAGGCAAAAAACCAAACCAAAACAAAAATCCCCCACAAGCCAATCCTGCTATCATATTTTTGGCTCAGTTATGCTGTCATAGTTGCAATGACATAACTGAGAACAAAATTTTGCATGGTGTTTCCTTCCAGAGGGATGGAGTTTGGAGTGCTGCAGTCTGCAGGAGCTCTGTCCTTTGCTGCTCCTTTAAAAGGAGCAAGGTGTCAAATCCATACCAGGTTTTCTGACCTGGGAACTCACTCAGCTGAGACATTTAAGACTGAATACCCAACAAAGCTGATGGTGATTAAGTTCAAAAACTTATTTGCTTTTCAATTCACGAAGATCTTGAAGCTGTTATGTCTGTGCATATCCTGAGATGCCCCATTCTTAGTGGAGTTGAGTAATTCAAGTGCCATTTTATACATACCCCTAACTAAGCCTATTATAGGGACACAAGTGTACTCTAAACATACTCAGCTTTCAGGGACATATTTCTCACCTTATTATGTGCAGTCACTCTTGCTTTTTGCTGCGAAAATGCAAAATTCCTCTTCTCTGCCCAAGCACTTCAGAGAATATTCAAACCTTTCCAGTCTCTTGAGAAAAAGCCATGCCAGCAGCAGAGAGGCAACTCTGGCAACAGGCAGCCCCACTTCAATCATGCCACCAGCTTGGTGCTGGTTGCTCATTCCAAGCAGAGCTGGACAGGGCTGAGTTTTAGTTTCCTTGCTGGGACTTCTTTTTCTTGTCATTCACATTCAATCACCAGTGGTTAAAACACAGAGAACCAAGCACAGACAGGGGCCAGAAACCTGGATGCCCTCATGCCAGGTGAGTGTCCTGAGCATGAGGAAACCTGACTCAGTTGCCTAATACACTCTTTCTCTTTATGGCCTAGTGTTTCTTGAAATGTTTCCTGCACAGTTGCAGATGGAGGATGAGGAGCACATCCCTCCAGCCCACTCAGACTGACCTACTTTAGAGCTGCTAATGGCATAAGCTTGGGTGGGAGGAGGGTGGGCAGGAACAGCAGCCCCCCTTCCCACACACACTGTGCAGCCAAAGGAGGAGCCAAACTTAGGACATCCAGTTCCCAGGTCCCTGCTTCAGCAGCAGGGTCTCCTAGGACTGTGTGGCAAAGAGGGGGCATTAAAAAGCATAAGGCCTGCACAATTCTCTGAAGGGAAGGAGAAAAAAAGAAAAAGGAAAATTAAAAAAATGGGGCAAAAAAGCCCAATAAGTTATATTTTGGGAAGGATCCAGTTTGCAGATCCCAGCCAATTGCAAGTGTCTCCTTGCAGGTTTGACAGGTGGGTTTTAGGGTTTCTCTTCCCACACAGCCAGCTTTATTGGCTAGGTCTATGCAGGTACATGCTAAGCTGCTTGGGGTTGTTATTGCAAGCTCCTAACACTCTTTGTGCACTTTATAGATCTATTGCTCAGGATTCAGACTCTGCTCAAAGGCCTGAGATCTTAAATACGGGGTATTACAACAACTTAAGGCTGAGTCACCAAAGCCTTTTATTGAATCTGGCCCCAGTACATTTTTCAGGCTTATTTGCAGAGCAGCAGGTATTATTACTAGCAGTAACTGGGTTAATAACAGGGCCTCCTAGAGAGAAAGCAATTTGTAACACCTCTGATGCTTTGACTGAAACATGTTCATTATCCCCAATCCCAGTTATGTAATAGGGAGAACAATATAAAAAAGTGCTTCTTGCAGAAATCTCTGCAGTGCCCGCTGCCTGTAAATCTGTTTGCTCAGATTTACATGGTTACAGTTGCCTGGAACATCCTCAGCAGAATGTCCCTTGAGTTTTGGTAGATGGACATTTGGTAGCTGGGTTAAAAAATAAATACAACTAACACACAAAACAAACAAACAAAAAAAAACCACCTAAATGAAACAAAACGCTAAAAACCCTAAACAACAAAACAAATAAACAACAACAAAAAAAACAACCCAACAACCAGAAAAAAACCCCAAACAAAAAGACATTTGTCTTCACTGAGGACAGACAGTTGTTGCAGACTTGAAGTCTGACAGATGTGGTTTTCTGGCAAGTGGGTGAGAAAAAAGCAGTATCTTGAATCATGTTAGGGAGAAGGGTGAGTCTTCTTCAATTTGAGAGAAAAAGATTTGAAAACTTTCAAAGTTGTCCTTAGCGGCTTACATGCAACATATGGTCCTTCCTGAGCTTTTGACTGTTCCCAATGTGGGACGCTGCCAAATGAAAGTTAAACAAAAGCTACCCTTACAAAAATATTTAGGAAGCCCTGTTTTAGAAGTGAGTGCACATGTTGGCTGTGACTCAGAGCACACCCACACACTGGGTAGATAGATTAGCATCTAAACCACTAGGCAAGTTCCAATTCTTGCTCAGAAGGTCAAAAAAGCCTGGGAAATGTCCATTGCTCCCTTTCTCCTCAGAACAATTATTTTTTTCCAGATTACAAAGTCATTTTGGATGGCACTGAAACAGTGAAGTCAACTGATTTATTGTCATAAACAATTGTGTTCCAAGTTGGGAACTTGAACTGAAAATTGAAAATTCTGGACAAAAGAATAAAGTAGAGATCAAAAAAAAAGAAAAAAAAATGAAAAAAAGAAAAGGGAAAAAACCATAATGAAAAGGCCCAATGCTCCAAAAGCCAAACTGTTTCCTTTAGATTGGTTTCTTTTAACATTTGTTTTTGCTGCACAGAAATCAATGGGATTCATAAAATATTTGCTAGGGAGGTACATATTAATGGAAGAAATATGAAAGCCAAAAGCATCCTTGATAATGTTTTGTCCAGAATTGGAAAAGGTCAACTCTTATGTAGTTAGTTGGGTTTTTTTAATATTTTTTTCTCCTCCACCCTGAGGAGACACAGGGATGAAGCTGGGGTACAGCTTTTTGCACTAGGAACATTTATTAGGCTAGAAATTAAGTTGTCCTGGAGTTTGAGTTACTTCCTAAACAGGAAAGAAAAAAAGGCCATCAAAATTTTTCCCTAGTGGTGCATGTTTTATGGGTTGTGGTTAAAAGGCTTTTAGTATGGCACTAGAAGTTGTGGGTTGTTCTGAAAACTGAGGTTTACTCTGTTCTAGAAACCTCAGACATTCATGCAACCTAAAACATGAATATTTCTGAAATCAAAGTAAAGAAAATAAAACTCAAACTTCTAGAGATGACAAAAAAATGTAAACAAGAGAAAGGCAGAAGTAAAGTCAGAACTAAAAACACCTTGCAGGTTTCCAGCCATCTTGCATCAGATATCAAATCTGATTGCAAAGGGAAGTTGGCTAGTTAGGTAATTCTTGTGACATCAGGCATTCTAAGATAGCTCCAGGCTTTTTTGTCTGTGCTTTATTCTGTACTTTTACTGTTGTGGCTGAGATAATGAGAAGGAAAATAATATATGGTGGGCATGGAGAGTGACAGTAGAGTCTGAGTGGAAAAAACCTTCTTCCTTTTTCTTTTTAATGATAATGGAGAAAAAGGGTCAGAAAAGCACAATGATGTGAGTTTCAGTAATACAGAAACAGCCTGAAGCTGTATTCACAGTTGCAGACTTGCCATGGAGGAAATACAGCAGACCTACAAGATGTATGGCATTATTAATATTTCAGCTGTACAGGCAAAGCAGAGATTAGTTAAATCTTTATTAATAGTTAATCCCTTGCAAAACCAGGGGCGGAAATACTAACTCACCTTGATGACTTGTGGTTTGGATTTCTTTTCCCCCAGTGTGGTTTTTCACTGAGCTGCCTGTTCTCTGTGATTCAGAGACAAATGGCCCTGTGAACCCCCTAGAGAATCCTTTCCCAACGTTAAAACCAGCAGGAATGAGAGAGAGGAAAAATAAATGGCATGAACGAGAGGGCTTTTCTATTTTCATTCCTCCCACTGGTTTCTGTGTGAGAGGTAGTCCAAGAAATCGGACAAATACCTACAGAAGTGTCTAGACCCAGTGTTCAGAAAAACCTGCTTTTCTTCTGCATTTGCAGTGCCATTTCAACAAGTTAGATCTTGTTCCCTCTTCCTCAGTAACCATCATGTGTTCAACAGTGAGGGTGCTCTTGCCAAAACGTTTTTCTTATCAGGATTATCCTTTTGCATGATAAAATATCAAAGACTCTGTGTGATTAATCTTTTGAACTCTGCCTGTTAATAAATACAGAATTCTCTCTGGCCTCAGAAATGTTTCCCAGTAACTCTTCAAGTGGATGTTTTGGAGTTTATCAGAACCATTTGGGTTGCTCTTCTTACTGGATTTTTTTTTCATTGAAAAAAAGGAAAGCAACCACCTTTCATTAAGAATACTTTTCATTTTCATTCAATTTAAATTAAAGAGATCATGCCTTTTCCTCCCATCACAGTGCTGCAGGAAGGAGCTAGTCAACCATCCTACAAGCAGGTCATGCTCAGAGAAAGCAATACTGGGCAATTTTGCTAGGCTGCACTAGAGAGAAATTATCCAGGGGGAAGAAAAAAGCATATTGTTGTGGGAGGGTGCTGTCCTGTCTGTGGAGATCACCCTCAGGAGCAGTGAGGGACCATTGCTTCCCTGGAGCTGTGGCATTCTCCAGGAGTGCAATGTGACAGTCACCATGGTCATGACACAGGACAGGCTGGCAGCACCTGCCTCCCCCTGTTTGTAACTATCTGAGATGACAGGAAGCTATTGGCCATTAAATCTTTTTTAATAGCTAGTAGCCATGGCTTCTGTGGCAGAAAAAAAAACAGAAAAGCCTATGGAAACTATGGTTCTGCTCTGCCATTTTGGATTTTTTGTATGTTGTGAGATGTCTCAGGCAAGTTGTCTTCCTTCCACATCTCAGTATCATAGTTTGTTGTTTTTCCTTGCTGCTTCCACATTATTTTTTTCTTCCTTTGCAATATCAGCTTCTTCTCACTGATGATCAGAGAGGGTTCTGCTCCTGGCCATGGGAGAAGAAGACCTTGGATGAGGAATGATGGCTGGCTGTGTAGATATCTGCCCTTCCCCCAGGGAGGTCTGAATGCTGCATTGGGTTTGCATGGTGAGGTTTTGGTAGCTGGAAAGGGGGCTACAGGCATGGATTCTTTGAGAAGTTGCTAGAAAATTCCCCCATGTCTGATGGAGCCAGTGCCAGCTGGCTCCAAAATGGACCCACTGCTGGCCAAGGCTGAGCCCATCAGGAGCAGTGACAGAACTTCTGGGATGGCGTATTTAAGAAGGGGAAAACTTACTGCACCAGGGCAACTGCAGCCAGAGAGAGGAGTGAGAATATGTGAGAGAAACAGCCCTGCAGATGCAAGGTCAGTGCAGATGGAGGGGCAGGAGGTGCTCCAGGCACTGGAGCCAAGGTTCCCCTGCAGCCTGTGGCACAGACCATGGTGAGGCAGCTGTGCCCCTGCAGCCCAGGGAGGAACACAGTGGAGCAGAGACCCTCCTGCAGCCCAGGGAGTGTGGGAGTCCAGGGTGCTCCCCCTGCTTCCCTGGATGCCTCGAGACCCACTGGCAGGGGTCTCAGAGACCCTGGCATGGTACCCCAGGAGTCTTGGGGGCTGGATTTAACCCCCTGGAAAAACCTGCCAACATTGAAGGAAGAAATACAAGCCACAAAAATGAGTATAAATTAGACTGTTAGAATGTAGAAAAGGTGGATTTCTAAGAATGTTTATATCAGGGAGCTCATGGCTAACATCGAGGATTTGGGGCGTGGTGTGTCTCTTCCTCCTTCTTCTCCATGCCATCCATGTTGGATGGCATGCTGGGATCCTCAGATTGGATGGTAACAAAGCTGGACAGTGTAATAAGATTGTAGTGTATTGGAAAATAATTGTAAATATTAAGTACATAGTTTAGACTATCAAAGCTAAGTCCTGCCCAGAGGGGAGGTTTTTCTGCCCTGGATTGACATGCTGAACAGATCTCTGTTAGCTAGAAAAAGAATTCCCCAGATAAGAAACAATAAACAACCTTGGAACACCATGAAAAACAGCTTCTGCATTTTCTTCAGTGATCGGGCTGGGAAGAACACGGGCCCAAAACCACCTACATGTCCTTCTGTGGGGAACTCAGGCTCAGGAGAGCCCACAGACAGTGACTGTGGAGCAGCCCACACAGAGCAGGTGGATCCCTGAAGGACCCCATGGGAAGGCCATGTTGGAGCAGGACCTGTGGAGAGAGGAGTCTGTGTGGGACAGTGTTGCTGTCAGCACCTGTGACCCATGGGGACCTGCACTGGAGCAGCCTGTTCCTGAAGGACTACATCCTGTGGGAGGGACTCATTGGCTTTAATGAGCACTTGGTTCTAGTCACAGTCAGTCTTCCACAGGTGACTTTCACCTCCAAAATGCTCCTGGTGGGGAAGAGTGCCAGGCTTTCCCACTGCCTGTGGACTCAGATAAGGGCTGTGAGAGCTCAATCCAAATCTGTGTGGAAACCTGGCTTCCATCAGTCCTGCAGTTTTACTCAGATCACCTTGCTGGTGTGATTCCCTCCAGCTCTCCCTGAAGAGCCCCTCTGTTATTATGGTATTTATAGCTAAAGTGCTCTGGCCAATGCAGGAGAAAGACGAGCAGGCTTCTCCCAAAGTGTCTTCTTGAATGACCTTCTGTAGCTTGAGCTCACCTGCCCCACAGGACAGCAAGCAGAGGAGCAAAGTGAGGCCACCATATCTGTTCCCTTGGTCAGACCAGACCTGAGGGAAAACTTGTGGAGAGCTGTCAAGTTGCTGAACCACAGGCATGTCAGGAAAAAGAGTGGGAGAATGTACAGGCTCCCAGTGTCAGAGTGGACAAGTGTTTCCAGCTTCCAGTGGGACAATTAATTGAATACCACTGTCATTAGCTTTACTGCTGTTGGGTTTTTTTCTGCTGTGTAAAAATGGAGCAGCAGCAGCAACCAACAGACAGCAATCACCTATCCCAGCTCTATATGGGAATATATAATATATATCTGCAAAGTGAAATATTAACTTTCAGCTCTACAAAGGGAGAGAATTAGGTGTGGTGGAATTTTAGCAATCTAAACTGTACTCCTAATAACATTGGAGTTAATATGCTGTTTTCTTAATTGTATTTGATACCATTGAACTGGAACTGTTTGTTTTTTTAACAATAACTTTTATTGTTATTGTGGCATTATTGCTTGAATTTTTAATGAGACCAATGAAACAGTGTTCATCAGTTTAATTTCTCTGAAGTATTTTATCAAGTCTAGGATATTAACAATAATTATACAAAAAAATATCTGAGACATGAAGCAGAATTTATTAGCAGTAATTGAGTTCATGCTTATCATCCTTACAATCTCATAGCTTCTTTGTAGGCAAATATCATGACATTCCTGTGCTTTTTCTTTACTAGGCAATAATCTATCAGCTGACTCATTCTGACAACTTGATTTTATATCCTCAGATAATCTAATATTGAAAATCTGGAAAGATACACCAGACTGGTTACTGTGATGAGTAAGCAAACAGCATGCACCCCAGGCTTCAGTGGAAAGGCAGGGCTGTATTCTAATCTCAGACTCACAATTTGGTATTTTCATGCCACATATTTTCTAAAGATTTCCACCAAACCTTCTAACAGATTAAATCTTGCTTAACCAAGGGAGGAAAACAGATCTGTGAGATTATGTTTGAATCAAGTATGCCTCTGTATTTGCTGAGAGCATGTCAGCACTGTAACAAAACTCTTGCAAATTCTTCCTGCTGCTCCCATAGCTCTTTCCTAAACTAGGGTGCAGGTGTTTACAAAACATGAGTGTTGATTCCTAGCAGAGTGATAAGGAAGAGAAAGAAAGCTAAAAACTGACAGCAGAGTACATCTACTTGGTAAGTTCTGTGTGCCTGAAGAAAAGACAGCTATCAAATTGGACGTGATATACTAGCTTCTTCCCTTTGTATGCTAGCTTACTCCCCCCTGGAAGATGCTTGCATCCTTTTCTGCTGTTACTTGTCTGCAAGGAATGAATCTGCTGTATTCTTTGCCAGAAAAAATGAGTTAAACAGAAATCTGATTCATGAAACTGGAATCTTGAGAGAAGAAGCTTCCTGGCAAAGGGGACTCCTCTCCTCTCTGCTCTGGTTAGTACTGGTGATTCTTCTGGAAAGGAATACTTAATAAATAGCAAACTACAGAATATAAAAATATATCTGTGTAGGAGGTGTTACCATCACCTTCAGGGCACAGAGGCAGCACAGCCTGCCTGTGCTAATTGAAACAGGGCAATTCCTAACCCTGCAGTCCATGTGACTCTGGGTACACAGAAAATTTGTCTTTATAAGGGCATGGCAAATTCCTTCCTTGCTTCTAGTGCCACTGCAAGGTCTGTGTCCAAGATGGGTGTAGTGATTTTCCTGAATCTGAGCCACAAGACATCTGCCGGAGGACTAAAGGGAAGATGAATTCTGCGAGTAATTGCTGGTGGCAAATGACAACAGCTTCAGCAACACCCCCTCCAAAACAGCCTGGGCTGCCTTCCTTCCTCATTCCTGGCTTTCATCCCCACACCACCACACCTCCTGCCCACCACGGGCTGTCCCCATGCCACAGTGGAGGTGCTCATGGCTGGAGACCCCTCCTGTGGTGTTCCACACATGGGTGGGCCAGCTCAAGGCTTGGGCTCCCTTCTGAGCCTCTGCAAAGACAGGGTCAGGCCACTGCCTCTGTGCCAGCTTTAGAAAAGCTTTGATAATGTCCAGTACCTCCAGAAATTTTCCTCGTGAGTTTCTTCATTGTCTTCAACAAAATGCCTGTAGGCCATGTGTCCTGGGTGGGTTAGGATGTTAAGGAATCATTATTTCTTTTGGTATAATCTGCTTTTGGTACAGGGACTGTAAAATGCAGGGAGCTGCACAGGTACTTCAATGTCATTAGCTTAGCCAAATAAAAGGCTCCTGTTTTAAAAACAAACAACAGGCAGCTGGCTGTACAGTGGTTACAAATTGGAAATGACTAGCAGCTTTTGAAAGAAAGTCCATTGTGTCTGAGAACTGCCTAAGAAAGAAGGGGAAATAGCAGATAAAGCAAACAGGATGGGTTAGAGATACTACTTTCATTTTCTGGTAGCATGCCAATTTGCAATTGCTGGATATTAGCAAGGTGAAAGGTGTGAATTACAATGACAAAAGAGTCATTAGGCCAATTTTCAACAAATATTCTCAAACTTTGCCTTGTTTCTGATGTAATATAATCTCATTTTAGATCTATGTTTATGTTAAAAGAGTGAATTAACCCTCTTGGTAATTGCAGACCAGTTTATCCTGCTTTTGCTTACTATGAGGGAATACTGTCGTGGGGCAGTTGCTGCAGAGCACTCAATCCACCCTGGCTGTTTTTGTTGCCTTGCACAGGCAATCACATCATCTGTGTCTCTGTACTGCCCCCCTAATCCCTCTGACTGTACACCCAGGCAGCAAACCTGGGTAAGAACTACTTACAGTGGAGAGTTTTGTTTTGAAGACAAAATGGTGAGGTGGGAACCCACTGGGAGCTGCTCCAAAAAAGGTCTTGTTTCCTCTCAATCATTCGAAGACTGTTTTTCCAATTTTGGGGTTTTTGCTTTTTAAATGGCTTTGGGCTTTATACCACATTTCCCTCAGACTTTCAGTGCAACCTGTTTGTTTTAAAACCCTATTTTTAACCCTTCTCAAGTGTGATATTCATTCTTCCTCTGCCTTGGGCTGTATTACCCCCTAGTGCAACCACTCCTAGTGTGATCCCAGTATTGCCATGCTCTCCCTGTCTAGCTCATGGCAAACCCCAGCTGCACTTGGAAGTTTAAGGCCACTCCTATGGAAGATATATAAGTGATTAACTAATAAATAACCTGTGAAGGGTTGTTTTTTTTTTTTTTTAAACATGACTGATTCTTCTATTCACAGTCATAAGACATTATAAAAAAGGATTAAATGGGTCCTGTGTTCTATCTCTGAATACTTCCTTGAAAGCACATGTTTGTTCTTTCCAACCTAGAACTCCATCACTGTCTGGGAGCAATGTTCTGTGTGATGGGGAAGCTTTTTCTTCTCTTCCAGGGCCTGCCTTTTTGCACTTCAAACTTCTCCATAATTCTCACAGATCATTCAGCCTCAGTAGATTTCTAGATTCTGTAACAATAGTTTGGACTCTTTTTCTTCTTTTCTCTTTTTCTTTTTTTCACTCTGATCAAATATGGGAAGAAAACATCCTTTTAGACCATTCCTAGCTGAAGGCAATTCCTGAATATTTGTCTTTGCTACTGTTTCTTCAGAACCTTATAATTGTCTCTATTTTGCTGTTTCTTGTTTCTTTAAAACTTTTGGATTAGCCTTATGCATTCAGCCATTCATCACACAGACAACCTGAATTCCCCAACACTGTTAATGAGCTGATTTGTAGATGGTGAAGCCATTATGACAAATTCTGGTGCAAATTCTCCCATGCTTAATAAGATTTATATTTGTTCTTATACCCCTAATGGTCTATTAATAGTGTTTCTTTTACAGCTTCACTTACAAGCCTACTTTGCTGAGACTGTAAGAATTGTAGAACATTCTGACACATTTCATCAAAACTAGATTCAAAACCTTTTGGGGATGTGGGAAGAGAGAAGGAGGACAGGCAAGCAGAGACGCACGGAGAGAATGATAATGTAATTCTTATTTTCTTAGGACACCAGACCAAAGTGTATCACAGACAACGTTTTTATCTTCCACAATATTCCAAAATAAAAATTCAGTTAATCTGAATAAAAGGCCACCATTTGAGTTTGTTTAATGAAAACATTACAATGAATATTGAAACAGTGGGTTTTTTTCATTCTTTTCACACACGTGAAATCTCTCAATTAATTTCTTTATTTACTGGCCAAGATTCAAAAAAAGCACTTAAATGAAAAGCAGGGAAATACAAATCTTTGTCTTATGTAAGTAAAGGGATCAAATCTTGTTTTCTGATTATGATGACAAGGGCCATCACTCTTCTGTTCCTCTGTATTTTCAATGCAAAACCATTTTGAGTGTTGCTCTTTCTAACCAGTAGTGCAATTCTGCTGTTGGGGTGGAAAGCTCCATGGCTTTCCCAAGTAGGGGATCATACTACAGGTTTGGTGTTTTCCTTCTTTCTTTCTTTTCTATTTTTGGGCTTCGATTAAAGCAGGTGAAAATGATACTTTTCCTTTTACTGGGGATCCAAAGATTCTGAGTAAGTACAAATAGAGAAAAGATGTTCTAAATATTCCACAGTGGCAGAACAAAAAACCCCAAAATAAAACAAACAAACACCAGCCCCCCCCCCTTAAAAAACCCGAACAAACAAACCCAACAAAACCCTCCTGAAACAATCAAAAAAAGTTTTGGAAACAGTTAAAATCTTTTGTTTAGGAATAAAATTGGGTTTGAAAATTCAAATTTCAAATTCAATTTCCATTGCTGCCACATGGCTTTTAAGATCCAGTGAGAGGAGGAACAAGCTGTGAGTTGAGTCTGGAAACCTCTGCATAAACAGGGATTTGAGGCTTTCCAGCCCTGTATTGCAGAGTCTACAGCTAAGGTTCACTGAAGATAAAACCTCAGGGTTACCTGCCCCTTGTTTCTGCAGCAGAAACCTTGGGGATTATTTTTCACTCCATGTAGCAAGGCTATGCAGGAATCTGACTGAAAAACCACAAGTAATTACAAGCATTACAAGATGTGGGAGCACCAGAGCCCACTGAGCATCTTCTCAGGATGTCTTATTTCCTTGTTCTTTAACAGTTACATTTTGGAGAACCATTTTAGTTCTCAGAAACTTAAATTTTCCAGTAAAAATATTTTGTTGGAAAATCCCATGACCCTGATTTCTGCTGCCTTTATTAGGCAGGTTCATTCTGAGACAGAGGACTTTGGGAACAAATAGGTTGCAAATGTGGTGTACTTGCAGAGGGCAGAGGATTTACTACTTAGACATCTTGAGGTTGCACTATAATGGGTGCTGTCCTACAGGGTGCTATGACTACATCTTGTGTATTATACAGGTTTAGCCACATTTTTGTGAGCTATTATTAATGCTGAGTTGCAGCATACGCCTTTGGAAGCAGTACAGTCAATGCATACCTGCTTACAGTGAGAAACAAAAAAGCCTCAAATTTCCTCTTGGCTGGCTCCTTCCTCCTCCACCCAACTCGGTCTGTGCCATTCAAAAACAGAAGTTGACATCAAGTAATTTTCTATTGTTGGAAAAACAGTCATAAGAAAACCCACATCCCTTGTTGTAAAGGCATTGGAAGGTTGTGGAACAGGTAAATTTGAGGACTGCTTCTTTTTAGATTGTTTGCAAATGTGTCATCTCCGTTTTTTGCCCTTGCCTACTATTATTTTAGCAGTGGTAGCAGGAATGGGCACCTTAGCCACTTTCTAATCAAATTAACCATGTCTCCTCCCACTCAGATGGAAGTCTGGTTGGATTTTCCAGCTTGGATTTATGCCCTGTGGACATGAGTTCAGAGGCACTTTACCCACTCTCACAGCTTTAGTTGGCTTGCTGCTGAGGTTTAAGTTCTGTGGAAGTTGTTGGTGAAACTTTTGCATAGCTGCACAAAGATGGATTAACTACTGCACCAAAAACCCCAAGATATTTAACTCAGCTGAGATGATCAGATTTGTTGTTAAATGCAGAAATCAGAAGCAGAGAACAGGATAACTGAGATTGGCAGGTTAGCAAGGAGAATGTCTGAAGAATTTGGATTTAGCTCATTTTATTATCAGGTGAAGCCATGTGGGTTTTGAAATATCCATAGAGTAGACAGGTGTCAAACTGCAGTTCTCTTCTGTGCAGAAACTTGGATGGTCCAGGTGCTCTGCTGGGATTTATCAGTACAGCTCCAGTTATTTCAGTGGTGATTGGATACTTCACAATAACTAAGGGTCGTTTGCCTAAGGTATGTTTTGTCTTACAGTCTTAATTGTGCAGACATAAAATATTATTTTTCAGGAAGTTTTTATAACCCAAAGTCTAATTTTGGCTTTACTCTGGTATAACCAAGAAGAAAAAAAAAAGTCAGATTTTCTTTTTAAGATGCTTGTGTTTTAATAGCTTTTTATCTATTTCTGTACCAAAGTTGTGCTGATTTCCAGCTTCATTAATTAATTGGAGCCATAAGTGTTGCATCTGTAAAAGATTAACTTTCTAATATTCCCTTTGGAAATGGTTCTTCTTAAACCACTAGGTACTTAAAGCTACCTTCCTGTCTGAGATGGATTCACTTTGGAGAAAATCCCTGCATAATTTAAAATTATTTTTGGATTTTTTACTTATTCACCATTTTCTAATATTTTTGAAACTCATTAGGATGCAAGACTTCATTTATTAGAATATCCTTGAGCAGGAGAAATTGCAGTAAGATTCACTTCATTAAAGAAAAATGTAATCCTTACAGTAATCAACCTACTGTTCACTGTGAAGAACTTCATTAACTGATTTTAGTTTGAGGCAGAAACCTGCAAAAGAGAAAAAAAAAAAAAAAAAAACAAACCAAAACACAGTCTCAAAGTGAAGGTTACTAACTTTCTTTTGTCCTTTCTTTCCCAGTGGCTTTGCCACTAGGTTTTATTTCCATGTATCATATAAGATGAATCCACTTAAATGCATTATATTAGCATCCCATCTAAGCTCTGACTTTACCTTTGGGACCATTGGTAATGTTGAAGTTGTCTCTGAATCCTTGTTGGATTCGTTGTGTAAAAAAATACATCTATTTTTAAAAGAAAGAATAGCTGTTCTTTTAAGGCTACCCTACTATTTCACGTCAGTTCATTCTGTGGATCAAGGCATATAGAAAAGGTAAAAGCTGAAGGAGTGTTTTGGCTCCTCCTTTCCCTCTTTTCCTGGAGAAATGCTGGAGGTTTCAGAGCTATAATGCCCTAGAGTGCACTTCATACACCCTTTCCCACTTGTTACCTCCAGCACCAGGGCCCCGGCAGGGGCAGAGCAGGAGGAAGAAACTACAGGCTTCCTTGCTAGTTGGCCCTGCAAAAGTTTGTACTTTAGAAAAGCCCTTTTTCTTCCAGGACAGGGTCTGGTACAGGGCTAAATGCCACTTTCCTGCTGCTTGCACCGTCAGTTTGTGAGTTCCAGTTGTCTTAGAGATGAAAAAGCCAAGAGGTTATGCTATCTCTGCATGGCACCTAAATCATCCTCCTCCTCCAGAGAGACTCTTCAAATTCACATAGATTTCTGCTTAGCAACAAGTGTACATTTTCAGGAGACCCACCCAAGCCTGAAGAGAGTGTGTCCCTAATACAAAGGATTGGGCAAGTCCACACCAAGCCCTAGCTTCCAATCACCATCAGGAGTGCCCACAAGCCTGTGTGTGAAGTAGCAGCCCAGCATTCAGTGATGCTCTACCTTCCCTAGTGTGAGTATTTCCAGTGGACAGGGTACAGATTAGCCAGGCAGAGAGGCATTTCTCCAGTGACCAGCCTTTCCCAGGGTGATATTTCACAGAATCTCAGAATGGGCCGGGTTGGGAGGGACCACAGCAGGGTCATCTGGTCCAGTCTCTGTGCTCAAGCACATTGCACAGAATTGCATCCACATGGTTTGTGAACATCTGCAGTGAGGGAGACCCCACAGCCTCTCTGGGCACCCTGTTCCAGTGGTCAGTCACCCACACAGTAAAGGAGTTCTTCCTTGTATTCTGCTGGAACTTCCTGAGTGTCATTTTTCTGCCTACTACCTTTTGTCTTATTGCTCAGCACTGCTGAGAAGAGCCTGGATCCATCTGCTTCAGATACTTACAGATACTAATTGCCTCCAGTTTTTGTTTTTCTTAAGGTCATGAAGGAATCCAGCTGATCAACTGTACACTATGAACATTTCTTTACCAATACGAATACCAGCAGATTACTGAAAGTTATGCATGAAAAATACAATTATAAATGAAATCATACCTTGATTAATTTTGAAGGTCCAACTTCCATATCAGTAGTTTTGGAATTTGTTATCACAAGATGCTAGACATTTTATTTATGGATGTGATTGAAAGGTATTTAGCATCATAACAAGCTAGAAAAAGTTAAAGCTCTTGAAATGAAGTTGCACCTACTCTCATCAGGACATATATTGGGGTGAGGAGATAAGAGGTCCTGTCTTTTGATCCTGAAACATAGTCAGAGAGCATTACAGCCTTATGAGTTTAGGGAACCCAGTGTATGATGTTCTTGTGGATTTCCCTTTCAGCTAAGCACAAAAGCATTGGAGTTCAGGAAAGCTCTAAGAGAAGAGGAGAGGTAAAGGACAGAATGTTGTGAGGGCATCTTCCTTCAAGCACATAGTCCCTAAAAGGCCATGACATTTACACCCCGTGTTCCTTTCTGAACTTAATAGACTCTGCTAATTGAGCTCACTGTGACTAGCAAGATTTATTTATCCCGAGAAGGATTATACATCCAGTGCTTACTGTAGCTCTGTTCTGGATAGTGTGACTATCCATATTTCAGCTTTGCAAACAGTTGTATGCAGATGATGAGATATATATGGGTGTATTGTTCTACGTGTGTTCAGGGCAGCTCACTGCCCAGGCACCAGTCCCAAGGGCAGTGGGAAGGCAGGGATCATCATGGAGGCACAGCCATCCCAGCAGCACTTGGCATTGGATTTCAGCACAGCTGGGGCCAACAAGGGTCCCAGTCAGTTGCTGGTTGATAGCAATAACTGGGAGCAGAGGAAGGATGCTCAGTTTTATCTCTGGAGATTGTAGCCATTCAGAGGCTGGCACTCACTTCCCAGTACTAGGTTCTCTGCAGCATGACTCTTTAGATAACACTGTGGGTAAAAACATCACAGCTCTGGGCAGCCAGGGCTGGCTGCACCCATGCAGGTCACCCAGAGCTCTACAACAGCAGCAGCTGCAATAAGCAGAGTGCAGCCAGGCCAGCCAGCACACCCTGGCACCTCACTGCAGCACAGTGAGAGGAGGCAGAGCTGGTCACCCCTACCATGGGCAGTGCTTGCTACAGCCAGGGAAAGCAAAGGCTAAAGCCAGACACAGATTTTTTTGTTGCTGTTGGAAGCAACTACAATGCAAATCTTACTATAAAACAACAGTGATAACTGTATGAGCTGGTCAAAACTGCAGTTAGAATTTGCTTTCCCCCTCCTTCTCTGGTATCAGAATGGAATAATACACTTTCAGCCTGTGATAATGTTTCCTATGTTATTTTTTCCATATAATAATGCACTAACATTCATTAATTTTCTTAAAGAATGGAATGTTTGCTTCCTTCCTGCATTTGGCATTGGTTAATGAAGTGCTAGCAAATGTTAACTGAATTTTCAAAGATCTGTTCTTTCATTTTTCTAATTAAGGCTTAATGCAGCCAAATGCATGTGGGGAAAAATCTTATTCCTATATTGGAAACAAATGGAAGATTCAGCATCAAATGTTAATTTCAAAACTGTTAGTTGCTAAAAATAGGAGTAATTACTGTTACCTCAGAATAAACTGCAAGAGCATAAAATTGATCTTGAGCCTAAAATTTAGAAGGGTAGCAACCTTCAAACTGCTCATAAAAGCATGTTTAAAACCCATATTTAACTAATGAAACACACCTCATTTGAAAATTTGTGCATGTATTTACCATGTTCCCATTCATTATCTAAGGGAAAGGTGAAAATAAAACTAGAAAATATCAGCAAATGTTAGAAGTATTTGATCAAGCTTGTTGATATGCTTTGCTGATCCAGCTATGTTTCATTAAATGTCACAAAAAATATTAATTTTACTTGTCTGTGATGACTGTATTGCTCAGTGGTGAAGGAGAACTACTTCTTTATCCAGGGAGCTATGAAAGCTGTGAAAGAAAATGTGGGGTGTAGTCTCCCTCATTTTGCTGTAGTTAGATCTGTGTAGTCCCTTTGCAATTTTAGCAATGCCAGGAAGAAGTTTCCTCTTACCTTCAGTGAATAAATGGATTAGACCCTAAGCCCCCAGTCCAGCATGTTCCTATGCACCCTGACAGCTCCATCAAGGAGCCAAATGGTATCACAGTAGGAAATGCCAAGGAGAGGTCCAAGGACTCAGTTGGCAGTTGGGGAAAGCTAGGAATCTAGCTCTTGGCTGGGAAAATGACAGCCATGGACACTGGCTATGGGCATGTAGGACAGGTCCAGAAATAAGTCATAAGCACTTGTAACTTGCAGGTCTTAAAGTTTCTGATATCAGCATATACAGGAACTGATGTTTGTTTCTTTTGTTTGTTTGTTTTTAAAATATGCCTCATTTAGATCAAGGATTTGAGCCCCCTCAGGGTTTCAGGGGAGGCAAATCCTCAGACCTACCAGCAAAGTAGATGGAATGACAGCTGGCCTTGCAATCTCAGTGCATGTGGCACTGTGTGGCACTGTCCAAACACAAGTGATCTATATGTGACTGTGAGCTCTCTTTCTCCTTAGACTCTTTGTGTGTACAAAGAGCTATGAGATAAAAACAGGATTATTTTGTGTATAACTTCCTATTATGACCATATATTTCCAAAAATATTGCTATCATTGTGGCATTCCTGAGAGTGAAGAGGTCACTGTTACACAAGATGACCCAGAACTGGTATCTGAGTTACAGTACTGAATAATTTAGACAAGATTACCACTGTAGGTAGAAAACTAAAATTAAGACTTTACAGCTTTCTGAAGAATTCTACCAAATTCCACCTGCACACAGGTACTGCCTATCACAGAAATTATAGCAGCATTGCTCATGTCCAAAGGGAGGTGAAATCCTCTTTGTGATAAGCTGGTGTGTGCAGTAAGGGTGTATCTGTAATTACAGGCAATGAGAAACAGCGTGGTTTGCTCAGTAATGCACCTCCTCCCATCGTGACAGACACACACACAAACATGCCACATGACAGAGTGGTCACACTCTTACTCCTCCTCTTTCTTTCAGACTTACTGGCTTCCCTCTCTGATGTTAACTCATCTCCTCTGCTCAGTCTCAGTTCTGAGCTCTGCTGGCTGCTGAACAGCCAAGGACCTCCAGCAGCCAACATGTCTCTGTAGCCCTCAATTTACATTGCTTCCTCTCTGCAGTGAATCTAATTTGATCTACATTGTAAGGCTCAAACACTTATAAAAGTGTATCATCATAGCAAAGATAAGTGGCAAAAGAGAAGCAGAGTTTTTGGGAGCATCCTTGGGAAATGGCAAGCTGCTTTCTGGAAAGAAAAAGGCAAAACTTTTGAAAATGACATTGAAAAAGAACCTTGCAGTGGGAGGGCTGCAATACACATCAGAAAGGATTTGAGAGAGGAAAAAAGGAGTTACGGAATGAGATGCTTAGATAGGGAATTTGTATTTTGTGTTTAACTGTTTTGGCTATTACTGCACATTATTTCAGTGTCAACACACCAGAAACCACAGGAACATCAGCAACAACAAACTCTCAGTTCAGTATACCAGGGCTAATACAGCTGGGAATTCCACTGTTTTCTTTACAGCTAATGTCACATAGTTTAAAACAAAAACAAAAAACCACCCAAATCAAAACCCCTTCATTTCCAGAAGTCATAAATTGTTATTACCATGCTGCAACCCAGTGTAAACAGGTTCCTGGCCCATGACTAAGGCTGGTCGGCTGCCCTGCAATGCAAACAGCAGCGTGGGTCTCTTCCAAAGGCGTTGTTGGATGCAGAAAAGCCTCTGCTTGCTTAGAGTTCCAGACTTCCAGTTTACAGTTTCTTGCTTGATCGAAATCTTAAAGTCCAGGGCATTTCTACAGAGAGCTTGAGTGCTGCAAATCCGGAGCTTTATAAAAAGTGCTTTGCTCAGGAAGCTGCGGGATTACCGGGGACACCCAGCTCCGGGTTCACTTAAAGGGCAGCAAAGGAAGGAATGCGTCCCTCTGGAGGGGCAAGCCTGTGTAGGTGCCAGCCACGGTGAGCAGAGCAGCACGGGCAGGATGGGCAATGGCATCTTTCCCTTCTTTCTCCCGGCGGGGGAGCGCAGGCGGGCCGCGGGCACCAGAGGGCGGCACAGACTTGTGCAGCAGCGCACAGCATCTTCCACACAGCGGGGAAACAGCCTCACGGCTGGGCTGGTCCATTAGCTCTTTCCAGCTGGAAAGCTCATTTGATGTTTATGTCATTCTCTCTTCCCTTTTTAGAGAGGGGAAAAAAAGGAAACAAAACCTGCAGCAGCATTTCCATAACCTTATGAACTCTCAGAAGTGCTAGGACTCTGACAGGGTTTTTTTTTTGTTTGTTTGTTTTGTTTTGTTTTGTTTTGTTTTGTTTTGTTTGTTTTGTTTTGTTTTGTTTTGTTTGGGGCTTTTTGTTTTGTGCATTGGTTTTTTTTAATTTTTTTTTTCCCAGCCCTTTTCGAGAATGATCATTTCATTTGTGACTCTTTTAGGAACTGGAGGCCACCATCACAGGCTTTACTCTTGTGGTCCAGCTGATCTCAGCTCTCTGATTTGTGAAGAATTTACTGGCTGTGGATAGTCAGAGTCTTTGTTGAATGTATGTTGCAGACATACATTCTTTTGAAGGCAGTGTAAGTGCGAAGGGTTTATGTGAATTACACTTCCTGCAGGTTTGTCACCAGAGTTGCTCCTGACTCATCCATGAGTTACCCACCTGTAAAGCAGCACTCCTTTCCCACAACCAACATATTCATGCACAAAATTACTCACAGATATGTGTCTACTGTTGTTCACACCCTCTCTTCAGTTGAAGTGTTGACTTTATTTAACAGATATTTCCTTTTGCATCCAAAGTGATTGAGCTGTTCTTGAAGTACTAGAAAGAGAGCAGGGCTGAGCAGAAGCTTTATGATGTTCTTTTCAATCATCAAGCACTGTAAATGACCTATTAAAATTCCCACAATGCAGGCAGAAATGGAAGTGATGCATTTTCTATTTAAAAAGATGCAGCAGACATTGCTGGTATGCACTGCAGAGATTCTATGAACAAGCACAGCGTGCTTGGTCTATCAGTTCATCTAATGAAGTTTTACTTCTCACTACAAAGTCTTCTTTCTTGAGTTTTAGACTTCAGGATCCAATAGAAACCTGTAAATTTTGTGGCTACCTTGGACGGTGTATCCATTTGACTGGATGTCACTGGAAGTAATGCCTGAGCTCTGCTGTCTCCTCTGTGCCTCAAGTATCCAGACCATTATTTTTCAGCATGGACACTTGCTGTAAGTACTAATTGTCAATTAAAATAAAAATTCCAGGATTCCATCATAAGGAAGGTATTTTGGCCTCCAAGAAAGCAGCTTATACTGACTCATCAGTATGGCTTGCTAACCAAGTATAGCTTTATTCCTTACCCTTTAGTTAAGGTACTAAGAAGGCAAGTAGCCAACAGCAAGAGAGGAAAAATATGGATTGATACAAACCTAGAAAGAAAACGTTGGCAGAAATCCACAGTATTTTTGTCCTTTAAAGACTAGTGGATTTCCTGGCCCAAACTCTTGCAAAACTACTCAGGACACCATGGGATTTTTTTTTCATTTTAGGTTTTTTTTCTTAAATCTTCATGAGTTTGTATCATCATAGGAAATTATATACTACAATTTCAAGCAGGTTTCTTATTTTTTTTTTTTTCAATAGACATACATTTCTGGTGATTACCATCAGTTTTCCAGGGTACTGAAAATATAGGTGGCAGTTTTCTGAAGAAGAGTATTTTCTGGAAGGTTATCACCTTTAAAAAAAAAAAAAAAAAAAAGAGAAAGAAGTCTTCTTCTTTAGACATTTAACTGAATGTAAACTGAGTTAGGAGACCACACCTAGATTGTTTCTGCCATTATGTAGAAACTGTATCTTAAATTTTAAGTGTTCCTGACTTCTATTAAGATGATAGAGTTTCATTTATATTGGAAATACAAAATAAAATCACAGCCCCTCTAGGGCAAAGGAGAAGAGCTGGTGGGAAGAAAGCTTTATGTTTGGGAGCAGGGGACTAGCTCTCTAAAGCATCATTCCTTAGAATGCAAAATGGATCTCTTTAGTAGGCCCTAGAAATTAGGACAAATTAGTTTCATATAGTTTTACTTCAATTTCTTCATATTACTGAGAGGTCTTCAAACTGGGGCAGAGTCAGATAAAATATCTCTCTCCTCTGAGATAGCTAATAATAGTGGTTTAAGGGATTTGTTTCTGAACCTCACTCCCAGTCACCAGAAAAAGCATTCTTTAAATATAATCTATTTGCTCATTCTCAGCTAAATGTATGACCATACTGAAAGTATTTTCTTCCCTCCCACATGCTCAAAAGCCCCCACACTGCAGTTTCAGAATGGAAAATTTTATTTGGTTGATCATACCATCTTATATTAATTAGAAGGTCATTTCCTTTCAGCAAAAACCCCTAGAATTACATCTGGAATCCCACTCATCTATGGGCCAAATTTTTCTTTTCAAGCTATTAATTCTTCAAGACATTTCCTCATGTTGCATTTCTGCAAATGATAAAATAAAGAAAGAACACAGTGTGTGGACAGGTATGGTCCTTCACCTGCATTTTAAAGTGGGCTAAATCACAAATCTGTCTTCTGTGTAAAGGAAGATGTTTTGCATTACCAGAAAACAGCACTGTTGACTGTTTTAAAAAGCAGTTTTTGCCATTATGAAACCGTAAGGCCTGGTTTCTCAGGCAGTCAGCATCATAGAAATTTTTGCTATGACTCAGCTTTACCAAGTCATTTGAGTTCATGCTCAATTTATTTTGTTGCATTAGTCCTTTTCAATTTGTCCTCAGAAGTGACTGACAGGCAATGCTTTCCAGTGATTAGATCCCTGGTGTCCCTTTCTAAGTCTAAACTCTCATTTTGTTCCTGAAATACAATCTGAAGGAGTGGCTTTAAGATATTGAAAAAACATGTCCCATAGAAAACTTCTCACACAATTGGGCTGACAGTGATTTTCATTTCTCTCCTGTGATGTGTAGAGTTACAAAGCAGTTTTGTCTGATACAAAAAAAAAAAAACAAAACACAAACAAAAAAATTGAATATACCAAATGCTCTTTTCACTGAAAATATAAAGGCAATAAAATGATGGTTCCTTAATGATTTTTTAAATTAGCCCTTAAGCTTACAACTGCTTAGGAACATGTTTTAACATTATGCATGTGAACAGTCCTCTTCAGTTTCCATAGGACTCTTTATGGGCACAGAATAAAGCACCTGGACATGTGCAGTTTAGAGTCCCAAAGTACATAATGTGATTTTTTAATACCCATTTCAATACAAAGATATTAGTTTTGTCACCAGGGGGGCTTCTTATTCCCACCCTCTATTAGAATAGGAAATAAATAAAATTTAACAGAGACTAATACAGTTATTGATTGTTAATGTATACCAAAGCCTGCCTGCCTGAAAATTTTAATGGAAATCAATCTTAATATTTTATACTCATAGCGAAATAGTATTTTCAGCATGGAATATTGTATTGAAACAAGTTCTCTTTGTTACACAAAATACACAAAAGATATTTTGAAAGTATCTACCATCATACGAAAATGCATAAGTTTTGCTTCAGTTTTATATAGATTACTACTCTCAATTTCTTCAAATAATTCTTTAACAAAATTTACCAAGCTCCTTTTAGTAAGTCCATCAAAAAATTAGAGCTATAATATTTTACTTAAAACTCCTTTTCTAAGTCTAAACTATAAAAAGTTAATAACTAGTTCTGAACATTTGCATGCTTTTGATGTGAAAATCTGTGCTAGTTCTAATAATATTTAGGCAGTGGGTAGTGAAGGTACCAACCAAACTTTTGCATGAAGTTTAGTATTTCAAAGTTAATGGCAATAGCATTCTACAGTGGGTAGAATCCCACAAAATAGTCTAAGTACTATATACTCCTATTCTAGCATGGACCACAAATCTTATTTAATTCTACACTAAATTATGAACATTATGAAAGTGGGTTATTTGAAACTGCATGCCTTTAAAAATACTAGATTTTCATGAGTATATGTCTAAACATATAACACATATATCTTCTGTGGTGGCAATTATCTCAGAGTGTGGAAGAGACACAAAGATATTTAACTGCAAGGGATACCTGGATAGACCTGTGAAACTCCTAAAAGGCATGCACAGGTTACAGATGAAAGGATGCATTGCCCTCTCTGCCACAAATCTCCAAACACTCCCAGACAAATGTGACTTGCAGGAAATGCTGATGTTGTTGTTAGGACTCATCACATAAATAAGCACGGGGAGATCACAAGCTCTTCAGCATTTGCTTCAGGCCTGCTATATCTCTTCCATTTCTTTGAGCTGCACTTCCTGAATTTCACTATAGATGGGAGAATAGACTTTTATGGATTTATGGCCTATAACCCTGATGCTGGTTGTTGCCAAGGTTGAATTTATTGAACCTGCTAACTCAAAGAAACTCTTGCATATAACTGTTGTCTTGGTATTGACAGGAAGAAATCGGCCAGACCTGCACCTTCTCACATATAATATTGTTACATTTCCATTCTACTTTTATCTACTTTTTTATCTCTTACCTTCTACCCTTACATATATGTTTTCAAGGTGAGGTTATATACACACCAGATGAACTGTATAGCAACACAGGACAAGTTAAATTTAGGTACAGTTAAAATATTCCCTCTTAATTACTTCTTTGTTGTCATTATAATCAATGTAAACTGTTCCATTAACAAGCTACCAGAGAGCTTATAAACAGTTTGTGCTAAACCAGGGATTGAAGGGCAGCTTAAACTCTGAGCTCTATTGCTCAGACAGGATGAGCTTGGACAATGCTGCACAGCAGTCAGCCATGCCAAGGGGCAAGCCTTGTGCTCTCATCCTATGCTCACCCCTAAGAGTAAGCCAATTCATTCAAGCTGTAGACAGGAGAAAGGCTGGCTGGACTGGGTTCCTAATAGCTCTTAAATACCAGAGGCCTTTCGTGGTTTCATATCAGTAAATGATGCCAAAAATTTCCAGGGAAAGAAAGCTGCTGTTTATTTTATTTATTCTGAGAACTAAATAATTGTTTGAGTTTGTCTCTACAGGTACTTGCAGCAGAGCAGCAAAGAAGTTCATTCTTCTTATCTCTTTAGAAATATGCATATGTGATGCAGGAGAGGGGAATGGGGAAAGAATAGGTTACCTTTTTTATCATTATTTTGAAATTTTCTTTCACTTTTTCAAATATGCAAAGAAAATCCCTTGAAGTTATGTGACGTATCTTTGCATATAAGCACTCAGAAGCTTCTTATAGCAATATATGGTCCCTTAAACCCACAAACCTTTTGGCAGTCTATCAGAATTACTTTTTCACTTCATGCAAATTGTGACTGAATTTAGAAATGACCTTCAGAGACAGCACTGAAAATGATAGGAAGAACATTTGCAATATAGTCTCTGGGTTTATATTTCCAAAGGACCTTGTAAAATTCTTCACTTCCTTGCCCGTGCTGTTTTGGTGGCCAGCAAACCAGAGGTCATTATGTTTGTTTTACCTCTCTAATGACTATGCTTTGCCAGACATGTGTCTGTAAGATACATCACAGTTCTTTAAAAACAAATTGTGTCACGTAGGAAAAAAATAGTTTAAAATCATTGTGTCAAAGGCTATTTCTGTTCCCAGCTGTTAAAATCCTAGCACGACTTTGCTATTTTCTTTGCCTTTAGAAAGCTGCTGATCTTGTATTAGTAAGTAAGCCTAACTTTACAATAGGAACAAATGATGAAATACAGTGAAATCAATAGTAACCGTGTTAAAATAAATATTGTGCAGAAAAATAAATGTTACTATTTATGAATCAGGAAAGGTCACAGGCTATAGAAAATAATCTATCCAAACTACTGTATCAGAGTCAAACTGAAAGCCCTCTGATCTGAGTCACCCCTTTGCAAATGCTCCTCTCTTATATTGCTTATAATGGAAACAACTTGTGTAGCCTTTGCCTTTTTTGTCACTGAGGCATAGCTGTAGGACCCCATCATATAGCCCTCACTCCCCTTTAATTCAAGTGGAGCCTTGTTTGATGATAAAACTATTGCAGCAGGGAACTATATTTAAAACTCAGTGACTCATTCATCTTATGCCCTTTTTTGGAGTCATTAGTGGGTCAGATAACTCTATATATTTCATTCAAATTTCCATTTATATTCCCTACCTATAATTGTAGATATTTTGCTCCAAAGAATTCTCTGACCAGAACAGCAGCCACAAAACCCACTGTGAACAACTCCTGCCACCTCCCCTTCCCCTCCCTTCCCCCTCCCCACTTTGTTTTGTGGTCTGTTCTTTGACAATTTCTTAACAGAGTCTAATCTGAAATTTACAGATAGCAGCATACCAGGTTACAGCAGTGTTTGGTGTGTGCTACTTTGAGATATTGACTCATAAAGAAAGGTTTGGAGGAGAAGCGTCAGGAATTATTTGCATAAAGGTCAAATATCCTACTCTTATCAGCTTAATTTGTTTCTTTCCATACTTATAATAGTCTTTCACCAACTAGAAAATTTCCAAAATTCTTTTGCTTTGCCTTTTCCATCCAGTAAAAAGTTAATATCATTTTTCTTTTCCTTTTTGAATAGATATGAAAACTTAAGGTTTGTTTCAATAACAAACACATCAGTTTATACAGAATCGTATCATGCTAAAACATCTTAATGGACAAGCATCAGTAATGAGATCAGCTAGTCTTTGAAAACAGTTTTTGTTAGCTATCAGGCTTTACAGAGATATAGTACTGCCAGAGGAAATGTTGGTGATTATGTCATATTGTAATTCAAGAATTATAAAAATTCCACATGGAGTAGAAGGCAGGAAAGGAGGAACATGTGACGGTGCTGTATAATTGTTTATTTATAGGGATGGTAGTCAACCAAGAGTACACAAACTCTTCGCATCAGCAAACTAGCCCCACACAGTATCCATATGCATCTGGGCATCAAAAACTTCAGATCCTAGTGGAACCAAGTGCCTAGTGACATCCAGAGTCCTTGGATTCCTTTGTTCCTACCTTTCCTAGTAAAATGGCAAAACACCTATATGTGACCCTTTAAAACTCAGCATATCCTCCTCCACCATCCTGAGGATTTAAGAGCCATTAGATGCCACTCTTACAACATGTCTAATCTAGAAATGCTGGCATTCATTTTTTGCTAGGAAAGTAGGAGATAATGATTAGACTTTTTTCTCTAACTAAAGCAATTCTAAAGTTTGCTTAGGCGCCTGCTCACTCAGGGGAAAACATGTCTCACTCTGCTTGGAATAATTAGAAATGAGAGCACTTGACTGTGGTGCTGGGACCTGGATAACAAATTTTGTTCCTATTTACACTGGACAGGAATGAGTCAATCTAAGTATCTAAAGTCGTGCCTAAGAGACAGTTTTCCTATTTTTGCCTTGCAAGGACATCAACTTCACTGCAAATTCCATCACAAGGTGGTTCAGGTAGAAGAAAACTGAACAGTATTATCTGTATAGCTTTGTGCTGCCTAAAAGTCTTAACTTTTGAGAAATCATGTTGAACTTAAGAAATGCTTTTGTAACAAAGAGGAGGAAAATCAGGAGGTTATGTTTCTTCTCAAAAGTGGCAAAGGTTTTAACATCGTTCAGTAACTCCCAAAAAAGATAGCTTTGTGACAAGGAATATGTAATATTCCAATATTAAATGGGATGTTGTAATTGAGGACTTTGCCAGCCACCTTTCAATTGATTTCTCTCAATTCTTCCCTATGTGTGTAATCCACAGAATGACAGTCTTTTCAGAGCATCAGATCATTTATCATGAGAGTTAGTTCATAAGTATGAACAGCATGAAAAGTCAGGTGCAACATGGGTATTTAGAAAGTCTACAGTGGGATTTGGACTAAATCTAAAACTCCTGCTTTACAACCCTTAATGTTTACAAGACAACAAACCACAGACCTCAGGGTTGCACCTGGAGGTGGCAATGGACAGTCTCTGTCCCTTGAGTTTCACTCCTGCCCATACTCACATTTACAGTAACAGGCCTGTGAAACCACAGCTTGGAGAATGCCTGGTCCTGATCAGTATCCAGAAATAAGTGACATAAATCCTACTGACAGTCAAGAGCACACTTGTGGAAACAGATCCCAAGTGAACAGAGGTGCCTCTCTGGAGCACCTGAGGCAGAGATGCGAGATTTAACAGGTACCTGTGTAGGGAGCACTTCCAACTACAGACACTGGCATCTCTGCTGAAGACAGTGACCAAGCACACCTGATTCAGTGTGCTGGCAGTTGCCCAACACAAAATGAACTGGAAAACTTTCCCTATGTACTCTGCTGTAGCAGCCCAGGAGCTGAATGTAGGATTTTACTCCTGAGCCAGGCATCTGTACAATAAATGCTAAAACATTCAGCTTTTAAATTCTTTGATACACACTGGTTTTTTGTTCCTGTCACAACAAATAGCACCAGATATATCTGAGACATGTTTGGAGGGCTTGTAGGGGGACAATCTCTCCAGCTGCTTTATATCCTAAATACCTGGAGCAAAAGACCTCAGAGTTACTGAAAGTTACTGAAAGTTCATAGTTAAATTTAGAACTTCTTCTCATCCCTCCAAAAAAGGAACTCATTAGTATTTTAACTGTATAGGTTTTTAAAACATCAGCTTGTAAAATCAATTAGTCTAGTCAAGATTTTGACTTCCCCAGACTCCAGACCTAATTCTTTATGTCTTTTCCCCTTAGGTACATTATAACCCCATGTGCTACTGAACTGAATTATGCTGAATATAAAAATGCTGAGGCATTTGCACATTTCATTAAGAACCTCTTAATAGAAGCGTAGTTAAGGTTTTATTTTTTGCATTGATTGTAACCTTTAGAAAAAAAAGCTGCTCTATTACTCATCTCCTGAAACATAGTTTCCTTGTCATGGGGTGGGGAGTGGGTGGGAGGAGAGACCTGTTTTTTTTTTTTTTTTTTTTTTTTGTTGGCGGGGTTTTTTCCCCCGTTTCTGAGTGTTAATGAACACCATTGTACAGCAACACAGGCAAAAGGGAAGGCCTTTTGTTCCGTTCATACAGGACACCAAGCACCACTGTCACTAATTGGCCTGCGTGCCATCTGTTGGAAGGTGCTTTTGATTTTCATAATGGTCACAGCAATACCACAAGCAATGCAGCAGAAACAGTTGCCCAGTTAAACACCCTGGGTAGAAATGGTTCATGAAAAACTTGCAAGTGCAGAGCTCTGCCTTTTTAAAAAAGAAGTCTGGTTGCAATAATTGTGTGTATAACAACAAATTAGGAGACAGATCCAGCCTCCCTTAAGTAGAATGATTTTATAAAGTATCAGGCAGTGGTAAGACACAGGATGGCAGCCAAATCTGGCATACCCTGCAAAAGTAAATCAGAAGAGCAAAATAAGTTTTAGGGTTGTTTTTCCTTTAGGTGACATCTCAAGTCTCATCATTAAGGCTTGTTGGATGTCTGCTAAATTCAGAACAGTACTTCTCAAGGAATCAGGACAGTGACATTTTAGGTTTAAAGACTTTTATTCCACCTTGTTTATATACCTGTGAATCAGGAAAAGAAAAAAAGAGAAGGCACTTACTCAATATGAGACTAAAAATAATGTATTGCAGCATATGATATTTTGAGTTGACTTAAATATCACACTTTTCAAGAGTGTATATAGTGCTACTTTACTTATTTTGGCCTGCAGCACAGTGTCTGTACTAAAGCTTGTATGCTTGCCCCTCACTTTAAAGCCAACACAACCAGTACAAAATTAAAATGGACAGCCTGATCAACAACATTCCCCACCCACATCATGCAAATCAATCAACCAGAACGACAAGAAAAGTGCCCAACACTCCCTAAAGGCTCAATTCCATATCTTTTAAGCTTCAATTAAAGCAGCTTTCTTCAATGCTCCATCTCAAATTCAAATGATGCAGAACTTAAAATGGACTCCTGTTTTACTTCAGGGAGTGGTAATTTTGAAAGGAATGAAATATGTTTTACAGAAAATTAGCATAGTACCATGTTGCTTCTCTTGTGCAGCTATATTACATATATATGCTGGGTTGATTTAAATAAGATTCATCTAAATATGCTTTTCATGGTTAATTGCTAAATGTAAAACATTTGCAAATTTTAGTCAAAACAAAAATTATTTGACACTTCTTTCCTATGAATCATACTTTTTGAGATTAAAAAAGATATGTCCTGGAGTCGGGAAATACTGTTATAGGTGAATGAAAAAAAATTATGTGAGTTCCAGCAATATATATCCCTCTTTCATAATTTACAATCATTATATATAACTAATAAGAGGAAACCTTTGAGTGGCCATAAGAAGCAGTAAAAGAAAACTATGCCAAAACAATAATTTGAGATGAACACTTGTCAGAAACAGAAAGGCCAATATTCATGTAAATACATATTCAGTATACTACTGATCAGATAATCAAAGAAGATATAAAAATGGCTACCTAATTTTTTTATACATGTACACAAAAACTAATTTCCCAGCTACGTGTTTTAATGTATAGAAGTTTAAATGGCTGAGTTGATTGTACTTTCACTGTTTCCTTTAGAAATACTTTTTTTTGCAGCCTGGTACAACTTTCACTGTTCAGGTGTAAGTGCAGAATTGTAGGCTCATCCCCATCATCAATTTTTTCCAGCACCCTTCCACTCTTTTTAACCAATATTTCACGATACACATTTCATGAATCGGCACATGACTTGCTTCATACATGCTTGTAAGTAAATGTAAACACTTCCAGAAATGTCAGCCAAAGTGTGGGAGGAGGACAATATCCATGAAGACCATTCAGGCACATAAATTACTTTGGCCAGGCAATTTACTGTCCAACTGCTGGGAACATTCACTGCCTGTGTGTATTCACACTCCCAGTCTGTATTCACTTAAACTGGTGTTTTGTGATAATGCAAAAATACTTTAAGCCACTTACGTTTTTTGGGTTTTTTTTTAAAGTTCACAGTTGGTTTATGTTTTTACATGTCTTGTGAACTTGAGATAAGGATGGTGATTACAACTTTAGTTTCTCTGGAAGTGGAGAGAAATTTAATTTGTGCTTGCATATGCAGACCTATCTATAATGCAGAATGACCACAGGTCAGATTGCCAAATATTTTTCTTGTAGAGATCCTGCTTCTGTTAAAACTGTGCCAGAATGTAATTATTTGGGATGAAGTTTCCCATCATGATTTTCTGCCTCTGGCTGAACTGATCATAATTTTGCCTTTTCAAGAAGAATTAAGATAAGGAGTTGCTAATTAAAAACAATCACACAAACTCCCTATTTGTAACTATCTTTTGAGAAGCTTTAGAATCATGATTCTGACAGTAAGGGGTCTTGTTGACATGAAGGAATTCCTCATAAATCTGGCTGATTAAGTTCTGAAAATCTGTATGTGTCTGTATGTGCACGCACATATTTTATGGAATCACAGAAGGGCTTGGATTGGAAGGGACCTTAAAGATCTGGTTCCAATACCTTCCACTAGACCAGGAGGCTCAGAGATCCATTCACCCTGCCCTTTAACACTTTTTGGGATAGAACATCGACGGCTTTTTACAGTTGCATATTTCTCCTTGAATCACTAATGACTAACCTAACTGCAGAATTTATCTATATGAAAAGTAGTACTACTCACAGGTTTTTTCCTCATGTGGTTTTAATCAGTACCTGATCCCTGGCTAGGCAGCTGCTCAAATTGCTCTCAGAGATGTTTGTTACCATGACAGCACTTCTGGGTGATGCTGAGGAAGTTACTCCAGCTGGACTTCTTCCCTCTGATCAGTAACTGAGCATTTTTTTTTCTTAGTAAACTGAGCAGAGGTTCAGGTTTTGATTTTTTTTATTTAAAGAAGTACTCAGAAATGTGAATAAAAACACTCAGGAATTTAGTTGAAAAATTTAGTTGTCCTAGATGTTTTCAGCTGGATACTCAAGAGGATGAGAGCAGACTTCTAGTCTGTAGGGGTTACCATGTGCAGGAAGGGTGAAGCAGCCATTGAAACATGCAGTGAATGGGAAATGATCCTGCAAAAAGATAGTTTGTTTGTGTAATTATGGAAATTAATAATGGCTCAGCCACAAAAGGTGAAAATAACAGACACAACCTTTACCCTGTTGTTTTTATGGGGTTTGCTTTTTCGTGGATTTTTTTTTTTTTTTTTTCTGAGAGGAGTAGTGGCTTTTCTTTTTAACTTGAGGTTGTTATTCTCATGGAATTAGTATCTTGTCCACATTTTTGCTCATGTGATAGGAAAATAGATTACAGTAAATTAATTAATATTTATCTAATTTAGCACAACTTTAACAAGTAGGTGATGAGTAGAGGATTCATATACAAAAGTGTTTGCTATAAGCTGATATCACATTTCGAGGGACAAATCATCTCCTGGTGAGAGATAGTGCTTCTATGGTATCCCATGTATGGCAATCCTAGGTATTAAATTCTTTTTTCTCTCCCATGCTCTTAATCACGATAGGATTCTCTGCCTTTCCAAAAAGTCAAGGAATTTGGGAAAGTGCTTTCCAAGAACAGAATTTTGAAGCTGAAATTAATTGCATGCAATAGGAAGCTGTGGTTGGTTCCCTTTAAATCTGCAACTCTTAATCAAAAGTGGGGGATACCCTTCTTCACTGGAATGACTGAAAGCACTTGATAAAATATGTAATAGTTTTAACTCAGAGGAAGACTGGGATTACATATTTCCTTCAAGATTTGTCTGCTGCACAGACTTGGACCTGAGTCCAGGAACTGCACCACTAAATCAAAAGCTCGATATACTTGTATTTGATCTCTAAAGTCATCAGGCCCTGACTGTGATTAAATGGAAGGGATAGGCTCCCGTGCCTCTGAATTAATGCTCCTACAGTATTAGATGGGACTATGTGAAGGGGAAGATGCAGTAACCTTCAATATGGGGAGCAGCAACTTGGCCCTTGGTGGTGTGTTCACTTTGTGTACTTGTTATGTAGCATGGTTTTCCTCCATTCTCTCTAAAGGAAAAGATGATGACTGCTGCTTGCAAAGTACTTTGGAAAATGCTGAGTATCACTTTCAAGAAAATTTAACTTTCTTCCATGGGACACAAAGTATTAGATGGGTCTAATCTTCACTTATTAAGTAGGAAAGGTTCTGGTGGAAGTACACTGACCGAATGGGCTGATTTGGGATGCCAATGCTTTTTAACACTCTTATTGTTCCAGAGTTAAATAAGCTCATATTCTGAAGTAATGTTATAGAATTAACAAGTGAACTAATTCTCACTTTGAGTCTCAGAAAGAGTTAAATAGAATGAAGCCCGTCAATATTCCATTAGGACTTAAATGCATGGAAGATTAAGAAGATTTATGTACCTTTAATAAATGACAAGAGATTAGATTATCAGATGGCTTCCTTAAACATTTGGGAAAGATCACTTTTCAGAGTAGATATTAGTGAACACGAGCATAAGAGAGAACCATTCAGAGAAGCCTGTAGGAAATCTGCAAAATCCAATGAATCAGCTGTGCTGAGCAGCAGTGGGCATTGTACCTGATGGGAAAACCTGTGACATAGCCATGCTCCTCCCAGTACTCAATTTCAGATAGGCAGTGCTGCGTAGACATGCTCAAACTGGCTCCCATTCTTCTGCCTTCACCAGAGCTGCTGCCTTCGTGTTACTTTCCCCAAACTAGCCAAGAACATGGCATACCAAGAAATGGCTCACTAGAAGAGCAGTACAGATAAGCAGATGGCAAGAGCTAAATTGCATTTTGGAATGCCCCATCTCCACAGCAGACATATTTATACTGTGTACTGCGCACAGAGCTCCCTGAACTAAGCTTGCAAAGGCAATTTGGAATTTGAAACAATATAGCCTTGTCAAGGAATCGTCTGATACGGTTTTCTCGGGTTTGTCTCTGGGGGCTTTTTTGGGATCTGGGTCTCTTGCTTCTAGTTCATCGGTTCACTCTCTCCCTCCTCCCACCCCTGCATTTGGGTTAACGGAGATGGCTGAAGGCAGAGGCCAAAACAGATCGGGGGAACACCATACAAGCTTCACACAGCTTTGGAGGGTTTTTCTGAATACTTTAACCCAGACTGGTCCAATGATCTCGCATTAGCACAACTGTGCCACAAGGGAACAAGGACCAAGCACCTGGAAATTTCTTTGAAACTGGAGAAAACATGCCACGGGGTGGCTTGGCCAGTGAGGTATTCTGCTTCAGCTAACTAGCGCCGCAGAAAGACTCAGCTAATGAGCATGGGTGTAGAGTTGCTCTGACACAGTTACTCGCCCGCAGGACCCGAGCTGATCGCTGGGCATGGCGCTGGGCATGGCGCTGAGCGCAGTGCCCGGCGGGGAGCGGGGACACGAGAGGCAAGCGGGAGGCACGGCACGCATCCCCACGCCTCGGCCAGGCCTGGCAGGCCTCGGTCCCGGGGGGAGCCGGTCGGGCGGGCTGCGGGGACACTTCGCACCTCCTGTGTCGGTCCCGTTACTTCTCCAGGCCATGGCACGAGGGGCATCGTCCCCTGGCAGGGTCCGCCGGCTGGCGGTGTGCCAAACTCGCCTCTGGAGCCAGCCACTACAGCTCCCCGTGCCGCGCTGGCAGCGGGCACAGCCCGGGAGGAGCTGTGGGCAGGAGGGACCCGGGCGGGACGGCGGCCACCACGGCCGCGCGGGAACAGGTGGCGGCGGGACAGTCCTGCGGGGTGGGAAGGGAGACGGGGGAACAGCTCCAGCCCCGCCATCCCCCTGAGGAGCCGGCGGGAAGCGCCGAAGGGATCCGAGCGGAGCCGAGGCGGGGAGCAGCGGCGGGACGGGCGGCCCCGGGCCGGGCCGGCCGGGCGCTCCTCCGCTAGGGGCGAGCGCGGGCGGCGGGCGCCCTCAGCGCCCCGCCCCACCCGCCCGGCCGCGCCCCGCCCGCCCAGCCCAGGCGCAGGAGCCGGAGCTGGAGCCGGCGGCGGGAGCGGGATCGGCTCCGTGGTCCCGCGCTCCGCACCTGCTCTCCTCGCTCCGCACGGTGGCGGCGGCCGCGACGGCCGTGACGGCCTTCTGCGCCCCCTGGGGAGCGGGGCGGCGGCGGCGGCGGCGCGGGCGGCGCGGCAGGTACCGGGCGAGGCGGCGGAGCGCGCGGGGCGCGGGGAAAGTTGGCGCCGCCGGGGCGCCTCCGGGAGGCGGGGCGGCGGTGCCGCCGGGGCCGCCCCCGCACCTCCCTCCTGCTGCTGCTGCTGCCGCACCTCGGCGGGGCGGCGGAGTGCCCGGGCGGGCGGCTGGCCCCGCGCCGGTGCCTGGCTGTCCGCCGGCCCCGCGGGAGAGCGGGGCGAGCGCTGCTGCCGGCGGCTGGAGCGAGGAAAGTGAGCGGGGAGGTGCGCGGCCGTGCCGGGCTGGGTGTCAGCCCGCCGAGCCGTGCCGTGCCGTGCCGTGCCGAGCCGTGCCCTCGGGGGCGGCGCTGCTCCGCTCCGCGTTGTCCCTCCGTTTTCTGTGCCGTTCCGCGCCTTGTGTGTTTAGCGCCGGGCACGGGGAAGGTGCCGTCCCGTCCCCGGGCTCCCCTGCGCTCACCTTTGCTGCCGGCTAACATAGGGCGAGTTTGGCTTCTTCTCTGTTCCCGTTTTTTTTCCCTCCCAGATCGCTGGCAGAGCACCCGACTTTAGCGTATTCTCGAGCCCCGGGTGCCTCGGGGGTTTTTAGGAGGGAGAGGAGCGCTGCGGGCGCAGAGCGGCACTGCCCGTGCCCGTGCCCCTGCCCGGATGGATCTGCCGGGCGGTCCGGACTCCAAAGCCCGGAGATACAGTACCACGGACTAGACTGGCTCCACAGCGGTTACTCTTCAGCGTTTTGGGTGCTGGTTTGCCCTGTGGAGATACAAAAATATCTGTAATATATCTAAGATATATAGTATATCCATATATGTCAGGTGTGACAGCTATTTTCCTCATTGGTGTTACGGAACAGATGCGACAGCAGTAAAACAGGGTATTTCTTTTAATATAAAATTCTCATTCATCTTGCGGCACTTCTCGTTTCCTCTCTTGTCTGAACTTATCCGAAGTAATTAGTCAGTCTCTCCTTCTGTTGCTCCTTACTTTCCTCTCTTTCAAAGATACAGTTGGGATTTACTTGTCTTCCCTGCTAGGATGGTTGCTTCCCTTGTGGCACTCTTCCACCTGTCACACAAATTGCTACTGCTTTAATGCCTATGTAATAGAAAGCAGAACAAGTTAGTTCTTTAATACTATTTCATATTGGTAATGCTATTAAATATTGGTACTGCTACTCTGTTAATCACAAACTGTCTTTATAGTAGAAATACATATATTACTGAAGTATTAATTTTGCACAGTGTTGCATTGAAAGATTATTTTTAAAAAGTTAATGTAAGAGTGTAGAATGCTTACTTAGCTTTGGAGGGCAGTTGCACTTTCACTTTTTTTAAAACAAATTTTTCTGAAACTAGTTGTACAAGAAGCAAGTTATCCCTATTGCCTGAGTGGGTTTGATCATAAGGGGAAACAGTCAACAAGCAGAACTGTGGGGAAGAAGGGTCTGCTCAGTTGCCATATCTAGAGAGCCTTGCTCACAAATGCAATACAAATGCTAAATTTTTATGATGGTGACGTTCTCTGGCATTGTCCTGTGGCAAAAATGTCTTAATATCAAATACCTAATACATTTCTGTTTTCTAGTTCATAAGAAAAAATGTAACACTCTGCATAGTTCTGAGTACACTCAACAGAACAACTCATTTGAAGGACCAACTTGTGATGATAAGATTAATTTCTTTTCATTAAACACTTTAATATTGCTGGCAGTGGATTCCTGGAAGAACTCTTAACACTTGTCATCTCTGTTTCTCTGACTTAATAAGCATTTCTGATGCTTCCATTATCAACTTTTTGCATATTCTAAGACTGGGACAGTTCATTGTTTTAGGGTATAAATTTGGATAATATCACAGTGACATATTGTACTTTACAATACTTAACTCTTTACCTTCATGCTTCCAAAATACTTTCAGTACAAAGTAAGATGCTGATAAAAATACAGTTAAATGATATGCTGTTAAATTGCAAAGCTCCATAACTTCTTGTCAATTAATAATCTTGTATTAGTGGTGTAATATGCTTAAAGCAGTAGACAGCAACGAAAAGGCTAGTGGTAGTATCATCATCATCTTGAATATGTTCATGATTTGCCACGTGCTAAATCATGTTTTCATCCAATCCAGGACTCTAAAATATCAGCTGATTTCGTAAGATCTTGAGTGGACTGTTTTTTTAGCAGTCAGTATTATAGCAGAGACCGCTGTGCATACTTTTCTAAGCTGTGACCTACTTCTTGTACTGGTGGGTAAATGATAGCTTTACATGGACACTGAAAGAGTAGCCTTACAAAGGTACAACACCAAAAGTCTTGTGCACTGAAGTCATTAATGTTAAATTCTCCAAGGTGGACTAAATGCCAGTACAGTGAGCAGTTCTTCTATTTTGTCACTTCATTCACAAATAATATTTGCTGTCCTGGCATCTATACATAAGGGTATATGTTCATTAAAACTTGACCAGTTAAAAGTAAAATGTAGTTTAGTGGTGGTGAAGACCACAGTTACCTATTTCATTGTTTTAAATGTGGTAGATGTTAATTGTAAATTTTATGCAAACCTTGTGCTGTGGGTTTGGTTTTAGTTGTTGTGGGGTTTTTTGTTTGTTTTTATTTTTGACCAAGAAACACATTCCCTGAGTTTCATAACTGTGAACTTGAGAACTGATTTCTGTCAGAGGCAATAATGTGTGCTCATCTACTGAAGAGTTTGCACAGGAAAATGAGAAAGCACTTTTTTTTTTTTTTTTTTTTTTTTTTTTTTTTTTGGGGGGGGGGGCTAGCTGTCCCAAAACTAAAGCTTTGAGTACATTAAGCAAAAAAAAATTTATTTTGCTTCCTCCTTGTATTTGTTGGTGTTTGTAGCATTGTTTCTTTTCTGGTTACCTATGTGTAGCAGTGCAGTGTACATATTTTTTCCATGGTGTTGAGTGCATGATGTTAGTCAGCAAGGGGAATTCGGCACAACACTGATGAGAACCCATAGCTCTGGCATTTTAGCCCCTGATGGAAGCATCCCATACCTTGGGCTGGATGGGATGGCTCACTTGAATAGAAATCAATCAAGTAACTCTGAATTGAGTTGTCTCTTAGGAGAGACAGAGTTTAGGTAACTCAATCCAGGCAAGAGAAGTGTCAGTATCAAGTAGTTGGATGCTTTACATGAGCTGTAGTGTTCTCTTGTTCTTGAAGCCTAAAGTCAGAAGGTATATGTGGGCTTTCCTCATGACAAGTGGGAATTTATGGGAGGTAAGTTATTCTTCTGTTGAGATCTTTACTAAGGAGAAAGAGCAGGCACACAAGTAGTTGGAGTGGAGTAACAGATGTGCTGCAAGTTTCATCCTGACATACCTTGAGATAATTTATTCTAATCTCCCCATACCCTAAGATACCGTTGCCTTCAATCAGCATGTACTGAACCTCACTGAGTAGTTCTAATTTCTATTATTAGCATTGTAATATGAAACTTAGTCACGTGTCCACTATGGGACGTTGTGTTCCTTCTCTTTCTTCTTTTCATATCCCTGCATTCATGAAATGCTATGAAATCAGATACTATAGAAAACATTGTCTAATAGCTTGCTTTATAAAGCTTTTTTTTTTTTTTTTTTTTGTCCTAATTTTTCCTCCTATTGTGAAACATCATTCATAGTCTTGAAGAGCTATCTCCCTGCAGAAAACACTGACACTTTGTACATAATTCAGTTGCTTGAGTTATTCTGAAATTACTGTGATGCTGAAGTCTGGTCATGCCTGTCTGCTAGATTTTGGTTTAGACTTCCAAACATTACACATGAGTAATGGTAACAGAGGGTTCCTGTCTTCTGGGTCAGGAGGAATCAAGAGAGACTTGAAAACCTTATAGGTTCTTGGTGCATTGCTGTACTGTTGTTCACCTGAGTCTTATCAAGGACTCTTGGCTTACAAGTTAGAGATGTCCAAGCAAAATATGGGCTCTGGGATTCATTTGGAATACAGATTATCTCCTGGAAGATACAAGGTATTTAATGAGTTTCCAGAAAAAAGTTGAAAAAGATACAGTTCTGCTTGTATCTGCCTCTTCACTGGTCTTAGAGTTCCTCTGGCTTTGTCTGTCACACTTCTGTGGTTTGAGAGCCTTCTTGTCTCACATTGTCTTACTATCCCTTCTCAGCATGTGTCTCCATTCAATAACTATACTTCTCCCTTCAAGAAAAGCAGTTCTTCTGTCCAAGAACTGTCACCATTGATTTAACAGGAGACCATATCACTGCATAAATGATGCATCTCTGCAGGCTCTAGGTCCCTAAGTCTGAATTAGCACATTATCCTAATGGCTTCTGTTTGAAATTAAAATCATTAGGAGTGGTGTTTAATGTATCTCTCTAAGTTCCCTCTGTTAAACTTCTGCAAATGTCTCTTCAATATGAAGATTACAGAACATTAGACAAGTAATGCAGTTTTACAAATAAAATAGAAATCCCAGAAGCAGTGAAGCTTGTGCATGTTATGAGCATATGTTAATCTGTTATATTGGCTGTAATTTTGTCAGTTCCCTCTCTTGGCAAATTTAGGTTTGATACAAGCACAGCAACATATGTTAGAGGGGGAGAGAGAGTGTCCCAAGCTTTGAATTATGACTAAGAACACTGTTGAGGAAACTGTGTTTTTCGGCATTTGGAGTTGAGAGGAACTCTTCAAGATAAGTGATCTCAATCCCTTTTTTAGCAGGAGGAGTATTAGGCTTTCTGAAAGGTGTTGTTTTGCTGAAAGTGAAATGGGTTCTTTTCCCTGCATCACAAAGTTGAAGTACAGCCAAGCTAATGAATGTATTGACCAATTCAGTGAGTATCTTTCAAGAGGCAAGGTAGTAACCCTTGTCACAACCATCTACTTTATCATCTTTGTCAACAATCAGCTTTTACGTTTCTAATTCAAGCTGGTGGCCAGTGCACTCTGAAATTGGTTAGGTAATTATTGTCAATCAATACTGTGTAATATGAAGGTAGTAACTTACCAGTCACAAGGTTCTTGGTTCAGTCACTAGTTTTGTTTTTTCTCTCACTAATATTAAGTCCTGTTTTTCATAGAAATTAATAAAAAGTGAAGCAAAATCCAGTCCTCAATTCAAAACTGTACATGTGCTATCTTAGTGAGAGGCAAAGTTTTACAAGGAGTTCAAGAAGTTTTTAATTATTCAAGGTGAAAATAAAATCAGTGTGTTTCTAAGAAGAAGAAAACTGGCTTTACAGTTGGTTATCCCAACTCTTTGTTCTTCTACTGCAATGTAATATAAAACTAATTGTGTACTCTTATTTTCCTTTCACATAACCTTTCAAACAAGCTAAAATATTTAATTTCTGATGTTAAGGTGGACACTTCACTTTTATATTTTCTGAAGAAGAAGTAATGGTAAATTTTTTGTGAAATCATAAAATGCTTCAGCCCTCATAGCTGGCAAATACAGTTGCAGTGTTTTGGTGTTACCTCTAATTTTGGTGTTTCTGAGCAGTGCCAGTAGCACTCACCAAGGCTTGTGCCTCAACACTATGGTTTAAAGGTCAAATTAAACATACATGTGCACTAAGTAAAGCTACTTTTTAAGTTTTTGTATAGCAAGACACAGAAAGCCACTTTTCAAGTAATTTATTATTTATTCTGAACCAGACGTTTTTCCTTTCTTAGTCTGAGCAAGACTAAAAAATAGTTCTAGAGAAGGAGCAGCTGTAAGCAGCTGAAATCAACAGTGAAGTATTTCACTACTAAGTCAAATGCTGTTTTATTTGCACTTTGAAGTATGAAAGTAATTATGATTTGACATCTTGTTCATTGATTTCCTGCTATCCTCTCCTTCCACCCCCGGAGAGATTTTAATCTGGTGTGTGCAGTGTTATGGAAAGCCGGCGGCTCATAACACCAAGCTGTGATGAGTAACCATGGCTATTTCCCTAGCAAGTTATGTGATACAGTTACGCTCTCTGGAATGACGCGTTTTATGAATCAAAGCTGTGAGCCTGAGCTGTGACTTGTATACATGTGGGATTTCATACTGTAGTGTTGTTCTTGTGTTGTTTGCCTACAGTTCTGTGACTATGGGGCCTCTTGTTCAACATGGGGCGATCCCCAGGGATTGGCCCAAGTATGCGGAGGTCTGATCTCTGCAGCTTCACTCAGCTTTGGTGTGGGGCTTTTTTTCTTTTTTTTGAACTTTAGGTTTTTATCCTAGGTATTGGATGTCTATGCAGTTGTATTCAGTTTCTATATCTGTGTCACTCCAAATGCTTTTCATAATTTTTGTAATTTGGCTTTCTTTTTTGCATATTCTTACATAGATGGGGAAGGACTATGCTTCTGAACTATAATGGTGTAGATAGAGGCACAGCTTTTGATTGAGGCAGATTTGGACATGTACCTGAAGTTAGGACATGCAAGTATTTTTTTTTGCCATGATTTCAATGCTAGTGGTTTGTCTGGAAGAAGGTATCTTCTTGACTGTGTTGCTGATATCTAACTAATGCATTAAGAGCCTGTAGATAAAGCAGATTGTACATTGGTCAAGTTGAAGATCAGTTAGCACATGTTAAAGTACAGCTTGCCTTATCTTCACATTGTTCTTTCAGAATGTGTGAGTCCATGTTTACTGTAGGAAAGAAAGGCTTTGAACAACCTCATGAGCACAAGCTGTCCTTATTGGGTTTCAGAGGTTGTTGTTGGATGAGATAATTTCTATTTTTTGCACATGCTTCTAGCTATATTTATATATATATCTATATATATCTCTCTCTACATATATCTGTACATATATAAATGAATATATATATATATATACACACACATATATATACAGTAAAGATTTATTAAAGCACTTTGGATACTTGTTTAAAAACATTTGTCTAACATCTTGGCCTTCTGAGTACATTAAGTTCATAGTTATGGTATAGTTCAAATTAGTTTTTGTGATGTCCCTGGCTTCTTATTTTTGGGTTCAGTGTGTCCGTAGATTGTGTTAATTATCAAAAGACTTTAAGGGGATAAAATTATTGAACTCTGATAGCTTCCTCTTTCACACAGACTTGCCTGGACTACTGCTGTTTGATTAAGATTTCCACCCTTTCCTATGCCTAACTCAATTTTAAATCTTGATTTTCTCCGTTTGTGAATCAATGCAGTTGTTTATTAGAACAATCCTTCTATTAAAAATAGCGTAAACCTGGTTGCCATTTTTTTAGTATCTGTTCTGCCCATTGTCAGTTTCATCAATGATATTCTCAGATGCCTAAAAAAGATGTCACAATTTTCACTTGATAGAAACTCCCTGGTGAGCTTGACTTTGGGTAAAGCATAAGCCATTCTAAATATTGTCTTGTTCATGATTCTATTAATAATTAGTTTGAAAAGAGATCATGTCTTTTGGGGATATTTTTACAAAAAGACCTTATTGTTTTAATGATCATAAACCTTTCTATCTTCACAGCATGATTTTGTAAGTGTAGTTTATTTTGTATGGTGCCTGAAAAGGTTGCTGAGAATTTAGCCATGCATGACTGCTTAGTTAAAAAACTTAAGTTTGCCATGTATTTAATAAAACAATTTAAAAAATGCAATACTAGAACAAGACAGCATGGGCTGCTTGGAGAGGTATGCAGCATTTGATGGCTGTTTCACAGAATGTTGCAATCCAGTGATAAAAATCCAGTATTTGTTTATAACTTAGAATTGTGAACAATTTGGGGTGGAATCAATGATTTCTGGTTTACTACAAAAGTGTAGGCAATTTGAGGTATCACTGAACAAATTCAGATGTGCAAATATTAGCCAACTCCTAATTTGTGAAAATACTCGTGATGCTGTACTTTGTGTATATTAAATTAACAGCTTTTAATAAGACTGCACATAGGTGTAGGGTCTTATATTTGCAGCTACGATGGAGGTTTTTCCTTCTTCTTGCTTTCAGATTTGTTAGACTTTAGCAACACAGTTTTTCTTTGAAGTAGTTGCCAGAAAGTTTAATAAGTGGAGGAAATTTCTGTGGGACCACACCATTCAGGGAGCACTACTGATGTGACAAGAAACCAAAAATCCCTGACATATTTTAGAACTCCCCAGAACACTCTCGTGGTAAAGCAGCTGTCCTAATTGTAGCTTTCTGTTCATTAAAATCAATGTTTTTTAAGTTTATTCTCCAGCTTTGGTTAGTGTGCTTTCTATTCATATTGAAAATGCACATCTGGAGCAAAGGTACCTGTCTTAAGGAAGCTGGTGATTTGGCACCTGGCAGCTGGTAAGGCTCCAGGATTAAGGGAAGCACAGTGGCTCTTGGTAACTAGGAAGTGATTCAGTGTTTAATAGTGGGAAAAGTTGTGGGTTGTGTGTTTTGTGGTTTTGGTGTTTTTTTTTTGGTCTTATGCTTTTTTTTAACAGATATTTATTATTTTTTTGATGAATATTTAATCTATCAATTCATTCATGTGATATGTGGTGCTTTTGACCAAAGGTACCAAATAACTGATGCGTCATGCAAGTGTCCCGTTACTGTTCAGTTACAGAGCCTGCACTGGCCAACAGTATTCTGCTTCTTGCCAGTGCACTGCGTTCATCTGGTTGTATCTCCCTGGAATGAATCTGGAACATCATACTTCTGTTGGAGCAGATTGTATAGGATTGCAGCATCACAGTTATGTCTCCTTGTCGCTATCAACAGAAGAGCACAATTACACAGTTTTTAAAATCAGTGGTAAACTGGTAAACCCTATGTACTATATGTTAATATATACTGGCTTTAGATCCTGAGATAGCAGTACACTTGATTTTACTATGACTGTCATTCATCTAACTATACTTGGTTTCTAAACAAATTAATCTGACTTGTGAGCCATCAAGGGTCTTGTGGTCATCAAACAGTGATGCAGTGGAATATGAAGTTGGGCATATTCAGAATAAGGAAAATTTTCTTCACCAAGCGAATCAGCAAGCTTTGGAACAGGCTTTCCAGGGAAGTGGTGGAGTCACCATCCCTGGGGATATTTAAAAGGCATGTAGATGTGGCACTTAGGGACATGGATTAGTAATGTCAGTGCTAGGCTAATGGCTGGGCTTGAAGATCCTAGAGATCTTTTTCAGCCTAAATGGTTCTATGATTCTGATAAAGGTAATTGATCACTGGAATAACAACTTCTTATTTGTGTTGACTTCTTGATTCTGAAAACACAGTATAAATAACGTTTCATCAAAACAACCCTCCATCTTCTTGGAGCAAAAGGATTGCAGAGGGCTTGTGATTGTTTTATGCAGGAAACCAACTTTTCTCATTACGTGTTCCCCATTTTCTTTAGCCTATGAATAAGGACCCTGACCCTTTATTTAAAGAAGTTTTGAAGGATAATATGCTCTGAAAATATAATTTTCAGAGATTAATTGATGTGGTCTTGAAAGCAAGCCTTTAGAATCGGTTTTATTGGGGTCTAAAGTTAGCTCTGTCACCACGTACTCTCAGGAGCAAGTGATTTTGTTACTATTATCAGTTACAACCTCTGTTACTTGTTAACCAGTGCCTGCTACTTTGGACTGACTTGGAGTAGTGTCTTGTTGCGTACTGTGGTCCTCCTTATTTGGTTTTGCTTTTTTTTTTTTTTACTGATTACCCAGGAAGTCAATCTTTCCGAGTAAAGAACAACTGGCTTAAAATTTCTCTTTTGGGTGTCAAAGTAAGCAGCCAAAGACAACTGCAAGCTGTGTTAACTGGATATGAAGGAAATAAATCTGCACATTGCTTAGTCTCCCAAGTGTCCAGCCCTGCAGCTTTATTATCACCTCATTTACCAAAGGCAAAAGTATATGGTTTTTCACCTGTGCTTGTCACACTGCCTTCTGTGCCCCAGACATTTATAAACACATTCATGTAAACACCAAATGTGAGCTGTCTCGTCCAGTGTTTATCATCATAGAATCATTGAATGGTTTGGGTTGGAGGGGACCTCTGTGTTGTATGCAAGGGCACGTTCCACTGGAACAGGTTGCTCACATCCCCATCCAACCTGGCCTTGAACACTTTAATAGATGAGGCATCCACTGCCTCACCACCACCACAGGGAAGAATTTTGTTCTAATATCTAATCTGGACCTACTCTCTCCTAGTTTAAAGGCATTCCCCCTTGTCCTGTCACTATGCTTGTGTGAAAGGTTCCCTCTCTTTTTGTAGTCCCCTTTTAGGTACTAGAAAGCTTAGTTTATTCAGTGAAGTAAAATTACATCTTAGCTCAAGATCCTATGCTTATCCTTATAACTTTTTTTACAGAAGTAGATTGTATGCCTAATATTGCAGAAGCTCTGAAGAAAGTGTTGCTGTAGGTGTCACCTCAGTTGTGTGGATGGTCACAGCACTGCAGGAGTCCTGTGTGTATCAGTGGTCTTCAGCTGCCACGTGCCAGTACCCAGAGCTGTGAAATGGCCTCTCTTGCTTAGAGACTGCTTGCAGCACTCCATCAAGCACATTTGCTTTGCTTTTCTGGCAGCGTGGAGAAAAACTGGCTTTACAACCATCTGTGTGTTATAAGGCAAAGTTGAACTTTTAACATGAGTAATAAAAAAGCCTGTTTTACTGGATTGATTAGAGGCAACTTCAAGGCAATCAGCAAATGTACCTCTCACCAGCAGATAAAGTTAGACAGCATGAGGAGCCTGGCTTTATTAATGTCCTTCTTTTCCATCAATTGAGATCCCTTTTGGCAGTTGATGTGTGACAAGTAAATGAGCTGCAAGTTTGTGTTTCTTCATATGCTTAACTCTGATTTCTGTCAGCTGACCTCTAGCAACATTGGGTCAAATAAACACTTCACTCCTGAGTTTGGGTGTTTAAATAGCATGCTGGTTGTCCATCCCTGCACCAGTTATGTTTGGTCCTCTTGGTTTCAACAAATTTTTTATGTGTAATGTCTTAAAGACATCAAGCTGTCAACTATATAAAGAGGTTACTGCCTGCCCTAGGGCTGGGGCTTCTGTGAGAGGCTCTGCAGATGTCTGTATTGCTCTGCCCACAGGGCAGAGAGTGGGCAGGTGTTTGACTTATGTTCAGTCATTACCTGCACTGGTGCCCTCTACATCCTTTGTCTGATGGCTGGGCAAGACTGGCACTACAGAGAATGTGTGGGACTCACAAAGGCCTGGGATCTGGAAGAAGAGGGGAAGGGCTCATGCTTGGAATCCTAAGAGATTAGAGTAGTAGTAGGTGCATGCTCAGAGGCATCTGGGAATGCCTATGTGACTCTCTTAGGATAGTGGATAGTGCCAGAGGTACTCCTAAAAGGGATCACCAATATATTACCAAGTTATTTAAAAATAAACATAGGACTTGACCAGTTACATCTATTATAGACCTGTAGTTACTTGAAATAAATGTTCTGCAGATATTGAATACTATTATTCTGCTTTTATTTGCAGGGTGCAAAAAACAGTTTTCTGTTTGTTTTTTTTTTTTTTCCCATTTTGTTTTTTTTTTTTTTTTGTTTTTTGTTTTTTGAATTAGATGCCTATATATAAGGGAAAAAAATAATTTGCTTTGAGAACTACTCAATTCTTGGAATATACTATATAGAGAATTATTGAAGTCTTCCTTGCTGGAAGCATTCAAGGTTTGACCTGATAGAACCTTGGAAAATCTATTTTAAAGCCCTACTTTCAGGAACAGCTAGACCAGCTGATCTCCAGAGGTCCCTTTCAAACTAGATTTTTCTATGATTCTGTGATCTAGGTCATATATAGCCATGTTTTTCTAAAATATTTGTGGTAGCATAATGGAAATTACATTAATCGTGTTAAAATAAAGAATATTTTTTCTGTTGAAAATAAATGTGGGAAATCAGTCCACAATACAATACTGTTTCCAGTACACAATGATAAACTTACTAAAAGAATTCACATTGTTGTTTTGTATTAGAGAAATAGCTATAATGCTGATACTCAGTTATTTTTACTTACGTGACAGCAGAAAAAGCTCTTAGTTTGAATCCTGTAAGGAGTTTGCTTGATGCATACCATGTTTGAGTAGTGTTTAAAAATCTAGTTTCAAACCTAATCAGAAAACATTTGACTATTAGTAGCAAATACTTCCCCACCCCTTTATTATTTATTATTCATCATTATGTAAATGATGAATACCTGAATGAAGATTTTATGGCTGACAGCATGCTGTGTATGTATATGTATGAATATAACATATATATTGATATGTTTGTTGCAGAACAAATTGAGTGTGTTAAGACAATCTTATAAATGGTGGAGCTGTATTTGTTTCAAAACACTTTGAGGTAGATGTATCCTGTTTGTAGTTGGTTTCTGGGTATTTTTGTTGGTGGATTTTTTTTTCTTAGGTCTTATTTTTTATCCTTTTTTTTCCTTTTTTCTTTTTTTTTTTTTTTTTTTTTTGTTTGTCTGTCTGTTTCCCAAATTGGCCAGCTGTAGTGGTTGGGCTTCCTGGTGTAAGTCTTTGATTTTGTCCCAGCAGTTCATTGTAGCAATTGCTACAAAGTCAGTGTAATCTGTTGGCATTCCCTGTATGACATTTCAAGTTAGCCTTTCAAATTTTGCCAAGGTAATTCTGCTGTCTACTGGTTCAGGAAATTATCCTGAGATCTGTGGTGGTGTCTGTGCATATACTATATGAAATCTATACAGTGCTGCAGAAGACCTAAAAATTTAGACCTAGCTTTCAGAGTGGAACTTACGGATCTCTTGCTGGAGATAACAAAATCCTGTAAGCTACTTCATGGGAAAGTATACTTAAATATTCAAAACCTTTTATGTTAACCTGTGACTGATTTGCATGTAAAATTAGGTGCAGGGACTACTTGGTTTAGTTATGATTTGGCTTGAGTATATTTAGCAAGTTTTAGATACTGTTTCTGGTGCTTAACTTTACAATGGAAGAGGGGCACATATATATGGATATAATTTACAAGCCTGTTTTATAATGACTCCTCAGATTCTTTTTGATTTTTTTTTCTTTTTATTAAGCTAGTAAAAATATTTCAAGCAGGCAGAAAAACAGTTACAAGGTCAGCATTTCTCTAAATGAAAACCTTGTGTTTTTTTAACCTGGTGTTGCTAATGATTTATTATTTTCTTTGTTGCTTGTTTAAATTATTTGATATCTTTATTTTCTTTGCATTTAGATCAGCCCTACTTTTTTGTTTTCGTGTCGCCTAACCACTTTAGGACCTGCTCTTGAAGTGGGCAGCAAGGTGTTTGCATTGTGCTTGCCTCTGAGAAGAAATGTTTGATGTAGAAGTTTCTTATTCTTCCACGACTCCTTAGCATAATTGCAGCCATCACAGACCGTGTTCAAACAGTGCTGCTCCAGGCACTGGTGTGCTGTCACCTTTCTCTGGATAGCTAGATTTATAATTAACTACTGTTTGCGCGATTACAAATATTTTAATTTAGGTGACAGCTCCCCTTGGCAGGGCAGAGAAGGGGGGAGATCTTCCAAGGGATTATTCCTAGGGTAGAAGAGTTGGTGGTTTTGAACGCCTGCTGTCAGCACTGCGCCCACTCTCCCGAGGCAGGCAGCCCGCAGGCTTTCCCTGAGGCTTGCTCCGGGCCAGAGGGCGGTGATCCCGCTGTGTTAGCTCAGCTCGCAGGTGCTCTGGAAACACCCCCATCTCCGGGCGGGGTTTGGGAGCCTCCTGCCCGGCCCTGGTTAATGAGTAGCTCGGACCTCCGTGTTCCCAGCGCGGGGCGGCTTGGCGGTGTCACCGCGGCAGCGTGTGCTGGGCTGGGGGCCCTGCAGCCACGCTTTTGGGGGTGGCACTGGGCCCGGCACAGCCAGGCTTCTCTTCCTAGCTCAGTTTTCAAGCCTCTTTTGGAGGTTTGCATGGCTGAAAACCAGAGGGAAGGTAGCCATCTGAAATCTGCATTTTTGAATTTTTTAATCCTTTCTTTACTGCATTCGTAATGGGAGTTGTACTACTGAATTTCTCAGTAGTAGCTGGACTTCTAAATTTAGGAGAAAGTGCTACAGCCTCATAAGGTTTTCATTTTACTTCAACTGCATTGATAAACTGCTCTTTTTGCTTTCTAGGTGTTTGATTAATTGATCAAAACAGTTTTGTTTTCTTTCTGAAGCAAATTACAGTATGATTCCTCTGATTCCACCTACACAAATAAGAATGTATATTTCTTTCTTACAAGCTTTAGTACACTATAGTACTTGTTTAAGTTTGTGCATCTTTGACAATGTTGCCAGTTTTTGCCTTCATGGTTTAATATTGGTCATTGAGCAAAAAGTTCTTGGAGATAAGAAGGTGATAGTTTGCTAAACTGTTGCATACTGAAAACTTAGGGTAGAAGAAATTAATTAGTATGGTCTGTGATGATGGTTGCAATAATACTGCCAGAAAGAGTGGTAATCCTTGTTCTTCTGAGGTTTTCATTTCCCTCTCCTTCTGGAGATATTAATAAGGTGGAGCTGAGGAGTGAGGAGTTAAAAGTGAGTGATGGCAAAATCATCATGTGGCAGGTCAAACCTTTATCTGTAAAACAAGATGTTAAGAAATGCATTTAAGTGTAGTAGTGCATGTCTGGCACAGAAGTTAATGTGTATGTGTGGTCACTGTTAGCTGTCTGTACACAAATAATTTGAGTCATGTTGGAGAAAAAGGTGACAAATTCAGTAGTAAGAGAATGCCAGAAGTTGAATGAGATGCATCTGACTCCTTACCCAACTGTGTAGATAACATTTCTTGAGACTGGCTGGGACTAAAAAGTGGTGTTGTGAAGGAAGCACTTCAGACTCAGCATGAAATCATGCTATCTAACATTTATGAAAGGAAACCCACAAAAGACACTGGAACTTCAATGGACATTTGAAAAAAAACAAGCAAACGTGATCTCCCAAGAAAACCCCAAACCAAAAAATAATGCCTCAAACACCATAACACCATATTTAATTTTACAATAATTGATGTGGTGGGTTTTTGGGTTTTTTTTTTTTAGATAGTGGCAGTAAGAATTCATACGAATCCTAAATACATTTTTCTTTTGTCTGGCACTGATCCAGTTCTTCAGGAGCAAACTTCAGTAATTTTTTTAAAGATGCCAAGTAATTCCCCTTTACTATCTTATCTAATTTCTTCTTCCAGTCTCTGCATGTTTGTCAAACCCATGTTACCGTTTGCTTTGTTCCATCCCATTATGTTTTTATTCATTCAGTACTTGTTTTTATGTCTGGTCTTCTGCTTATTCTACTTGAACCCCCCTATATTCTTTAGAGCCTGCACTAGTACCTGATTCAATTAGTCTTATCAGTTCTGATTTTTTTTTATGTTTGAATGTCATCTGATATGCTTTTAAAATTTGTGGAAAGGGGAGCTCTTTCTTCATGAATGTGATAAGAAATAAACCAGGAGGCATTTGCTTTTTGATTTTTCCTCAAGGTTTTGAAGTGCTTCCCAGCCAGAGCTCTGCTATGAAGTTCTCTTAGACCTCCCTTCCAAACATGCTGCTGTGATTCCCTTTGGCTGCTTTGTGCTTGCTGGCTCAGGGTAGGCAGCCAGCTTGTCATTGCATTCAGTCCCCAGCAAAACCATCCCACCAATTTTTCTTTCTGGTCTTGCAAATCGCCTTTACTTTGAAAGAATTTCTGTTCTTCTCATATTGTTTCAAGAGGGGGATCTATGCTGCTGCACGAGCTTAACCCGGTTGAAGGTTACATACCTTGCAAGTTTTGGCTAGTTAATTTGCAGTGCATGCTGAAGCTGAATCCCCACCCCATTTTTGTAAGGGACAAACTTGCTTGGGTGAAATACTAGGTTTTATTAATTGTACAAAAGTGTATGTGGTGTAGGTCAGAATTTGTACTTTGATTCCAAAGATCAGGTAGCAGTTGAGAGCATTCAGCATGTGTAAATATTGATGTCACATTCAGAGAGCTCTCATGGGCAAGCAGACCACTTACTTGGTCATGACAGGGTACATTTTGCACTAGGAAAGCAATTAAGATTAAATAGACTAAGCTGAGTGTTTTTATTTAGGTGTAATTTAGGGTAGACAATCTGGAATAGGGGTCATTACTTTTGTTACTGATTATAGCATAAGCTTAAATATTAGAGATCTATGTAAAGGTTTAGCTAATAGCTTTCAAAATCAAGTTGTTAATCTGTTTTATTCAGTTGCTAAGTAAAATAAGCTTGATGACATTGAAGAACCCATTTCAAATTAATTTTTCCTTTAAAGCTCTCATGATGATCAGTTATTTCCAGGAAAAAAAGCTGCTTGGTCATTGATTTGCTGTACTGCTTACTTTTGGTCAATTGACTAGTCTTAAGCAAAACTAGAACAGTACTGTGTTTTCAAGTAGTCCTTGTTTTGATGCCTTTCCTTTAAAATGCACTTCTGATGTATTGCTGGGTCGTGAAAGAAACATGAAGGCAAAAAAACATTATTAGTAGTGGACTTCTGTCCTATTTTTCATTCCACCTGTTCTGTGACCATAGTTCACAGAACGTGATGAAACACTGCAGTCAGCCCCCTCTACCTCTCCCAGCCCTTCTACATTAGGTTTTGAGGAATTTGCCTGTGGGGAGCCATTGCCCATTACCTCTGCCTTGCAAAAGTGCTGAGCAGTGAGGAAACTGGCAGAGATACTGGATCTCAGTGCTGAAAGCAGAGCTCTCCCTTTTTTGCTCCTGTTTCAGTGTAAACCAGCAATGCTGGCTTAGTGCCTGCATTCCTCTGTAATCGGTTGCCACAGCATGCTAAGATTGCTTTGTGGGAAGTAGACAAATATTCTACCTGCCAGCCAGGAATAAAAATCTGAAATAAAAAGGCTTGGGGAATGTCAGATTTACTTGGCAAAAGTAAATCTGGTTTGTGTGTTTGAAAATGCTGGGCATTGTCTTGTGCACTGCATGGTTTGAATCTTAAAAACCAAACTAGCCTCTGAATTATAAACTCTGAAAAATAGTGGCAGTTGACACATAGGGATGCATTCTCAAAAATGAGATGGTTTAATTCTGTAACTTATGTGATCCTGGCTGTGCATGGGAGTTTTAAGAACCTTGTAAATACAAGGTTGAGGAGAATTGCATTACTTCAGATAGCAACAGGAGGCTTTTTTATAAATGCCTATTTGCGGGATTTGTGTTAAAAATAAACAGAAACTACCTAAGTTGACTTGAATTATTTGTGCAAGTCAGTATGTCAGTAGAAGAGATGGAGAAGAAAAAACAAAACACCAAAAAACCTAAAATAACCCTCCTGCCCTGTTTCCTGACAAAACCAAGTAGTACTTCACTCAAGAGCAAGCAGTTTATTACCAGACTCCTTTACAAAATCTCACTTTAATCCATTCCATTTTACTCCCCCAAATTCCAGTTTGGTTTGCATGGCTCATGCTCACTCTACTTTGGTGGCCTCATGGCAGAAGGTTTAGCAGGTATTTTCTAAAAGCTGGCCCAATATACTCACCCCAGCCTGTGATGGTGGAGGAATGCTCTGCCTTCCCTGGACTAAGGTGGTATCTGTGCTGCCAGGGACTTGCTTTCCAGCTAGAGCTTGGCTCCAAAGTTGTGTTGAATCCTGAGTGGAAAGTTGCTTTTTGGCTCTTTAGGAGCTTAAATTAATTAATGTGTTGAAAGGGAGACAATGACCAAGAAATAGCTGCCACTGGGTTTGAAGTGGAGGGAAGATGCAGGAGCATCTATTTTAAGTGAATGCTTTTTGGAGCAGTCTCCTTCTGGTGTGGTGCATCATGGTCACAGGGTGTATGTTAATCTTGTAGGGTGGTGAAAAAATTGCCTAACAGGGATGTAAAGATGTAAATGTTTAGATTTTGCTGGTTTGAAACATACACTGTTTAAATACTGATGGAAAACCAGAAAACACAAATTGTTTGCAAGCTAGGACATGTTCTGTAGTATGTTTACTCTATTTTTTTCTTCACTATGAGGAGGAATTACTTTCTTCTTTTAAAGTGAGGACATCCAAGCATGTGCAGAAATTGGAAAAATGTCTATCCAGTTTGGGTGGCAGTGTTTCCTTTTTTTGTTTGCCTATTCTCTGTGCAGGAGGAGGACTTGTACAAAATCTACAGAGCTGCAGTCAGTGTTAATGCAGGTCCTGGACAAACAGTTTGATCTTACTGAAAACAAATTATTGTGATAATAAATGTTTTGAAGTCTGTGGAACAAACTGAAAAGGAAAAAAGAGGTGTGCTTTGGTAAGCTTAAAATACAAATATTTCTGTTAGTCATAGATAGGGGAGGAAGATGAGAGGAAGAGAGGAAAGAATGGCAGTAAGCTGTTCATCTCTGGCAGTTGTTTACAAAATGCAAGTATTCCTAGACTAGCTTTCCAGTGTATGTTTGCTTTTTCTTCTTGACTTACAAGTCATCATATAGTGGGTTGGGAGGGACCTTAAAGATCACCTAGTTCCAGACGCCCTACCATGAGCAGGAATATCTTCCACTAGACTAGGCTGCTCAAAGCTTTATGCTGCCTGGCCTTGAACACTTCCTGGGATGGGGCATCCAGAGCTCCTGTGGGCAACCCATTCTAGTGCCTTGCAGTCTTCATAGTAAAGATTTTCTGCCTAATATCTAAACTAAATTTCTCTTCTTTTAGCTTAAGTCATTACCCCTTTTCCTATCACAACATGCCCATGTAAAAAGTTGTATATTTTCTGGAAGTAGTCTTCTCCCTTAGTCCTCTCACAGGGCAAGTAAACTTATTTCATGAATGTCTTCAGTTTTGTTAATCTGAATATATAAAAACAAGAAATTATGATCAAAGTATCAGGAGGTGTTTTAATTTTATCATGTTTAGGTTTTGATTCTGAGATGCAATACTTCTGCATCACATTTTCAAATTCTTTCCTGAAGATCATGGGGTAGAACTTTGTGTAATTCCTTCAATTAGTTTTGTGAGACTTGAGGATCTCCTGAATTTGTGTCGTTTTGAACAGTCCTGGAGTATAAATTGCATTATAGAGTTATATATAGAGTTATAGTCTCTAAAAGAAATACTTTTTTTCTGTCCATATAGCTTGAAGTTCCCTTCATAACATAACTTTCAATTTCCAAATTGCTGTTGTGTCCTTCCTTTCTATTTTAAAGGAAGAATTGCTGTGAATTGATTATTGATTATTTTACCATTTTATCTTCTTCAATAGTATTCTGTGGTTAACTGCAGATTGCCAGTGCTGTGCTCCAAATCCCTTTGGGGACCTTTTGAAGCCATAGGTTTTGTAGCAGAAATCTTATGTCATGCTTAATGGAGTATATTTCAAAAGCTTGTGGCAGAATGTGGATTATAAAATATATGAAACAGGAATAGTATAGAAAACAGTTCTGTGAAGTGTTAAGCTTTCAGTTCTAAAAGAAATATCTGGGTTCAGAAAGATAATTCGTAATAATTCAGAAGAATGTTTTGTTCATTAACACAGTTTATGAGATAGATTTTTCTTCTGAGATGTGAAATGTTTTCTTGCAATAAGTATGGACTGGGGTTTTCTAATTGCCAGTGATGGGACTTTTTCTTCCGAAGCTTGAATGGTGCACAGACCTCTGTTGTGTTTAGAAGCAGATTGAGAATTGCCCACAGTGGAAAACACCGGGTAACAGTGGCAGGTCTTGATCTGCTACTCAGCTGTGCCCATGCACAAAGGAAACTTCAGTCATCTCTAATTTCAGGCTATTTCTCAATTTCAGGCTATTTCTCAACAATCCAGCACTGAATTTTGTGTGGAATTTCTGTTTTCTTTAAAAGCTGAGTTAGCTTTCTGTGACATCAGTACTCATTAATACTCTCACAGCCATGATTTAGGTATTCTCTTTCCTTCTTTCCCACTTGGCAGCAAATAGCAGTCACCACTACCAGCAGCATCTTTCTGAGCTGACATATTTAAGGGCCATTCAATCCTTCTGTAGAAGAACAAATTCTTAAATGTATCCACAGTTTGGTTACCTATCCCTGCTTTTTCAAAGTCTTGAAAAGTATGCTTTGGTAATTATTTCTGTCGTGATCTGTGTTCAGCTGGGGAGGAGGAAAGTGACCGGTTCACAAAATGTCAAGACTGCCAACATCAGAAATAGAATGTGAACATTAGGACTCACAGCCTTGTGTTGAGTCTATGCTGTTCTGTTTACAATCTGCTGTTTTCCTCCTCCTTAAAAAACAGCTTAAATTTCTTTTGCTTTAAAGAAGGAGGATGAAATGTGAGGTACAATGACATCCGTTCTGTTGAAAAGACTGAAATATTCAATAACTGTAGTTTTGACGTGCAAAATGTACTGTGTTAGTTGGAGGCAATGATGATAAAAGCTCTCTTTTATTTGCTTGGTTTATATGTACAGGGAAAAATTACTTTAGACATGCATTTGAGATATGAGGATAGGCTTGTTTTAAAAAGCTGATGTTTGGGGGTTTTTTTACATATCTGTCATTATCTTCAATTTGTAATTTTCTTTCCTTTTTTTTGATAGGCCATTGTCATGCTGCATTGGCAAATGAAATGTTTCAGTGTAGATCAGTTGTCTTTTAACTCATAGGTGGAAGACAACAGTTCAAAGTTGCTATCAGAGAATAGGATGTCTCACATAGGGAGCATTATATGGGGACTCAATGCTTTTCTGACACTCTCAGCAACATTCTCAAAAGTGAAATTTATACACTATTTGTTGATGTTACCCTATAGGAAGTAGAGATTTATATTAACCTTCAAGCACAGTGGATAGTGTGGGATTTGTGTGAATAATCCCTGTTTTACTTTAAGGTGTTTTTAAAACCAGTAGATGTAGAACAGATAGTTTCTAGACTGTTTGATTAATATAATACTGCGGACATAGTAAAAAAGTAGAATTTCTCTCTAGAAGCATGTTTTGGAAATAGGTTTTAACCCTTAGAGCTTTGGTTATTTTTCTACATCTTTTCCTGAATCTGTCATGTGGATGATTACGATTCTGCTTAAATATCACAGCTTTACTTGGCAGGAGAATTGACATGATGGTTCTTGTTTCATGTTATGTATCATACACAAGTTTCATGACACACCGTTTATTGCTAATAGAATATGAGGTCTTTTGTATTTCAGTTTTGGTATGGTGATTAATTTGATAACTAAGATTTCAGAGTATTTTAGTTGTTTGTCTTTGTAAATTTCGGTGGTGAAAGCTTACTTACTTGGTTTTGAAAATTTGAAGGCATAAATAATTTATTCTATATAAACTCCTATATTTATGGGAAATGTTGATAGCTGGGCACTGCAGTGCTTGGTTTTCACTTAAACTCAGTGTTCACTTCCACTTTTCAGTGGTGCTAGTGTAAGACACTACCAAGCTGGGAATGGTAAACTTTGGCTTTTATTCTGCAGTTTTTATTTTGAATTCATGGAACATTGCTAGTTGCCTCCCAAAGGCATTATTTGGAATATAAAGTAGTGATAACCCTTGCATTTTTTGGTGAGATGATTTTCTTTTGTTCTGTGGTCTGCTTGAAGCTGAGGCAGGCAATAGAGGAAGCCATAGAGTTCCTGAATGCTTTGATTGGCAGGGTACAGGAAGTGAAGCAGCATGATGTTTACTGCCCTCAACACACTGGCTGAAGATGTTATTTTACAAATATTTTTAAAAATAGACAACATAAAGATCTCTAACATAAGGACTAAAAACTGCAAAAAATGTGAAAGGATTTTAAGTATGTCATGTTCTCATCTGTATTTCACAGTATTTTAGCAGTGTAAGGCGCAGGTGTCTTGCTTTTTTTCCCAATAGTTTTTCTGCTCTCACTCATTCTGTATGTAGTAGATACTATCTCTGTACTTGACACATTGGGTCCTACAATGCCTTACCTGCATGGTGTTATTGTATGTATGTAAAAAAACATTTATGAATTTGGCAAGACCAGATTTATATCCTTGAAGTTTGAGGAGTTATTCATACAATCTTGTTTGATCCTTTGCAAATGTGACCAAAATATTTACCTCAGAAGGAGGTTAAATATAATAAAGGATGTTAAAAACACAAGATCTGAACAACACTGAAATTTATGGTCAGTATTGCTTTTCCACTAATAAACTCTTCTAGAATTTAGTTACCTTTAGGTTATCTGATTTCAAGATTGTTTTCAGATAAGCAGTCTTTGCTGCTGAACGTGTTCCTGAAAGGCTGGGATAATCCTTCTAACCCCCAGTCTCCCATGTAAAGGCTATTACTATGTAAAGAGCATGGTTATTTTGGTCAAATAATCTCTATTACCCTGTGATGGCAGCCTCTTCTGCTTCTTCAGTCTTAACTGCAAGAACTGTTCAGATGCCTGAAGCTGTGCATGTTTTAAGACTCTTTGGGTAAAAATCTTTAAATGGAATCTTTGTCTCTAAAACTTGTCTTGGAATGAATATGTATGTAATATGTATATACAGAACAAATGTTTGAGGTGAATATTCGCTTTTTTAAAAGGATAATTTGGTCACTTAGTGTTTTTACTCTGCCACTGTAAGATGGCCAGAACAGAATTTTGTCCCCAGAGCAGCTGCATGAGTGTACGTAGGTCCTAGGAAGCAGAACTGAAATAAGGATGGGTGGCTTATTATGTTGCATGGCTTTTCTGCACCAGATACTGCAGCTGCTCGCACTGTTTGCATTACCTGCAGTATGAAAGGCATATTTCCTCTCTTTTCCATCTCTTCCAGTCTGTCTTTGACATTCATGTGTGGGATTGCTGAATCCAGAGTTTAAAATAGCTGAATTTCCCAAGAAAACACTTTGCAATATGGATTTGCCAGGGTTGTGTTATAATGAAAAGCTAAATGAAGTGAGGGAAGGCTTGCAAATCACTTACTCACTCAATTTGATGCACTAATTAAGCATCTAACCTCTTGTAGAGGTGTAGGGATTTTTAAAAATTTATTAGCCTGCTTATATTGGATTTTCTTCTAAGAGGCAATGACTACTATAGATAGGTAGATACTTGGTTTCTACACATAGGAACAAATCTAGTTTATTTACTTACTGGCTTTTAAAAGTGAAATAAAAAGCTAGATTCCAATTCAGAGCCCATTAGAAGAAGAAAGAGTATTCCCAATTACTTGTGGTCTGGTTTTTGTTTTTAGAATGAGCCTTTTTTCCTTGTACCTAACTTCATTGAAACTAAAATGCTTTGAAGTACATTCTAAATAAACAAATAGAGGTGTCATACTATTTGTGGTCTACCCTGAAGGCTTATTTGTGGATGAACTCCAGCATTAAAGGCTATTAAATGATGAAGAGGTACCATTATATTTTACTGTGGAAGGATGTTTTCTCTTGGATCTGTTTTGTACTGGTTCTGATAAATTATGGGCTGACAATATGTGTTATGCCTGTTTAAGGGATAAATTCAAAATGCCTGTGTTTTTTGCTTATATGGACTAATTTTCTGTGAAGAATCTCTGCCTGTAAGGTTTTTTGGTTTTTGTTTGTTTTCTGGAAAACCTAAGATGATAACTAGAACAATTTAAGCCTTATTAGTGCAATTTTTTATAACATTCTTAGAATGCTTTGCTAGACCTATTGTTTACTAACAGAAGATAAATAAATTTACTGTGCTTGAAAATATCATTGATGTGAAACTAATCTAATTGCTTCTGACTTTCTATATAACTTGCATGAATATGGCAGGAGAATTTTGTGAGGAAATAACTGCAAATAAGGAGAAAATGGTGAGCTGCACACACTGCTCAAAATGAAGTTTATCCTTTGGTTGTCGCTTTAGTAATGCCTAGTATTTTGCATTGTGGTCAATACCTCTTGGGATTTTCTAGCAAAATAGAAGAGCTGAAGTTTTTATTAATAGGCAGGCATGTAGTTTCTCGTTGGGAATGTAGAAAAGGTGAAACATTTCCTCTGCAGAAGGTGAAAACGGAGCCTGGTTTTCCTATGTAGTGAGTTAAGCCTAATTCTTCCATTTGGAAAATCTGGCTGAATAATTTAGTCATTGTTAAGATGCACTGATAATAGATATGGCTTTGAGGTGTGTAGATAGTTATTAACTGAATGGGTGATGCACACTGAAGATCATTCCTATCAGTTGTTTTAGGGATACACATTGTTACAAAGGCACTTTTACTTTGTTATACCTCTTTCCAGTCCTTATTTTGTATCTTTTAAGTAAAGGAACAGATCACCATAAAATGTAACTGTTAGTGAAAGGAACACAAGTCTTGGCCTTGTCTTTAGTACTACTGTTTTCCACTCCCTTGTCAGGGGTGGTCACTTAGACAATGAAAGTGGGTTTGAAGCACTATCCTTTTGTAAATGAAGTTCACACAGATTCTGCAATATATGTGATTTTTGAGAAGCCAACATTTTCAGTCAAGATTGTAATAAACTGAGAAAAATTAGTGCAGTAGTCTCCTCCTAGAAAAAAAAACATGAGTGCACCCATTTACAGAAGTAAATTATCCCTATTTACATGCAGAAATCATAAACCCAGCAAAACTGTTAAGTTACACACAGTGTGATTATATGTAGAAGATCCTTGAGTATATACTCAGCAAATCTACCCTTGATTTAATTACTTGCTTAAAAAGAAGTTAATGGTATTTATACTGATAATGGAGTCTTAGGTTTTTTAACAACAATTTCTGAGCAGTTGGAAAGAAATCAAATGCTGGTATGGAAAAAAAGGTATTTTTAAAAGTTAGTCTTCAATACAAAGGATGAGAAAAACATGTTTTTTTTGTTCTGCTTGACTGCAGCGTTACTGTAGGAGAAGGCATGCATAACCAAACTTGTCCAGAAATGTGTTTAATGTACTTGGAAAACATTAACTTCTTTCCATAGCTGTACTTGTATTTGTTTCTCCGGAAAGCCTACTGCATGATTTCATTATGGGATAGAATTCCACATGTTTGTTTTATACTTTATAACTGTGAAAATAACTGTGTTTTGGGGTGCTTTGCTTGTTTGATCAAATTATACCTTCCAACTTCCTGGATTTTTTTAGGAAAAACATGCTTATTTTAGGGAAAGTGAAAAAAATATTGAAGTATTCACTTGTTGATAAAGTTCAATTGTCAAACAGGTTTTTTAAAATTTGATTTAGTTTCTGAATCAGCCTCCTTCCTGAAGCTACAAACGGGAACCGAGACTTGCGTGTAATGGCTGGTTCTGGTTGCTCAGGGCTGGAGGGTGATTGCTAGTGCTTAAGAGCCCTAGTCTTAGAAACATAAGGCTTCTGGTGGTGCTGGGGATCTCAGTGCCCCCTCTGCCTTCCTAAAAGCAGTTACCATTGCAGGTTCCTTCATGTACTTCTACGTGTTGCACTGAGATCCATAAACCATTTCAGTAATCTGGCCCTATTTAAAATACAACTTTAAACACAGCTCACTTATGGATGAAAAGTCATTGGAGAAAATGCCAACCATTCATTCAGCTGCTCATGTCTCTCCTGTTTTTCTTCCCCTGCCCTTTAGGCTAGGGATTCACTCGGTTGTTTCCTTGCAGACTTGCTGAGCATGCAGCACGCTGAGGTGGGACATGCAAAGTGGTGTGGGCAGGTTCCTGCGGTGTAGCACCTGTAACACAGTTCCCTGAGGCTTTGCACACTGCTGCTCAAGGCCAAAGGCCATGCAGGTGGGAAGTAGAAGGTGTGGCTTTCTCTGCTGAGGACTCCAGCTGGTGGCAGTTTCCTAGGGCTTGATTAGTTTCCATGAGCTCTGGTTGACTGATAGCTGTGGCGTCCAAACACTCAGCCATTTGTCCCTGTCTTGGCACAGTTCCTGTGGTCAGCTGGCTTTGTCAAGGACAGCCTCAGATGGGGCTCTTTGCATGCTGTAAACACAAACCATGAGCTCTGTGTTCCTGGTGTGATTTCACATAAAATGGTAAGGCAGGTTTTCATTTGTGAACCCAATGCAAACTGGTCATGCTAGCAGGTTTGAATTTCTCATGATGAATTTCCAACTTAGTGCTTCACTTGGGGCATTGGGCATATAACCCAGCATCCAGCAGATCACCTGAAGGTGTTGAACTAAAGGTAACTGAAAAACTAGTGCAAGACTATAAATTTCAAACTAAGCACCTCTCATTTTATAATGGACTGCAGTATGTAAGTATGTTTTGCTGTTAGTTTTTTGGATAGCTTAGGTTATCCAGGAGACAATCTGGGCTTTCTACAGAGGGACCATAGTATGAAATGGACCTGTAATTACTTATGCTACTATGCAAATCACTTAAATAAAAACCATCAATTTGGTTTATTCAAGTTCATTTTTTTGCAGTGATAGGAGTTTTCTTTTTGCTGGTGTTTTTTCCTTGGTTTTTTTTTTTTTTTTTTCTGGGTGGCAAGCACATATGTATATTAGTGTTATTGATGCTATTTTATTGGCCTCTGCATTTGAAGCTCGAATGAGTGAGTAGCAAGATCTGGCTATATTGTAATTTATAAAACAATGCTCTCCTGGAGAGGGATTAGGGTTAGGTATTAAAACACCTGGAGGGTCTCCAAGTGTAGTGTAACCTACAGCATGTTATGCACTAGGGCTTCAGGGGCTGAACATTGTTTGCTTCCTTTCTCTGGAGATCAGAAACAGGGTGCTGGAGACTCCTGTGGTTGCTGCTCTCTACTGAAGCCTGACAAAGTTGGAATATAATTTAGGGCATGGCAAAAGGGAATGGTAGAAGGGTAAGATAGGCTGGGGATTATAAGCAAAAGGGTCACATAGCCTTTTTTCCTAGGAATGGAGAAGTCTCTGTTCTGGAGCCATTAGGCATCACAATGCAGACTGAGCCCTGAAGGCCAGGCTGATGAAGCTTTGAATCTGACTACCAAAACATTCTCTGTCATCTAATGGCTGGCCCACAGTGAAGGATAACCTTCCACTTACCCATCAGTGGACTAGTGGGTAGAGAGCTATTTCTGCAAATGAGAAGGTTTTTTTTGCCAGCTGAGGTGGAGAGTGGAGAAAAGACTTCGTAGTATAATTCATGTACTCACTTGACTTTTTGGTGACAGGTGAACAGAATAAATAGTTTAAAACTTAGCTAGAAAATATGAGAATATTTTAGAGAATAGAGAATATAAACAGAAAATGTGAGATTGCAGGCTTCCTCTACAATCATAGTTTGTCATCAACTTTTTGTATACTCTGGATAATTGGATAACTGTATGTTTTATTTAACAGCAACCATTCCTGAATTAGCCCATTTTCTGGATATTTAAAAAAAATACTATAATTAACTGTAGACAGTATATCAAGAAAAATTGCAAAGCGATTGGAGTCTTTGGTGGTTTATATGGAAATATTGTTCATAATTCTCCTAAAGATTTCCTATTCCTTTTTATCCCCTCCTTTAAAAAGAAAAGAAAAGAGCCAGAGAAAACAAACAGCTAAAACCCCCAAACCACACCTTTTCTGAGGAAAAAAATGCATGCTGGCTAAAAGATGAGTCTTGATAGCTTACAGTTTTGATTTTAGAAAATATACAATGGTGAACTATTAATTGTCTGACCAAAAAAAAAACCCATGAGAGTATTGTTGGAAGTGTTGAATGCTAATGTGTGTCTGACTTCTGAGCTGTTTGTGAGAAGGCAATTGTTTTAGCTGTTTCTGAGTATAGATTACACATAGTTGAGTGAAGATGCATCACTGCACTGCTTTGTTGTCTTTGCAACCCAAAAAGCCCACTTTATACAATTTTACATTTCATGGTTCTTCATGCTTTTCATGTTTCCCTGTCAAAGAGATGTGTAGTAGATGCAATGCTTTGGTATTTTAAATGATTTTTTTTCCCCTAAATTGTTCCATTTCTATAATTGTGTAAAAGAAAAACCAGCCTTTTTTTAAGGCAGATGCACAAAAAAGGGAAATGGCAGAATAGTACTCATATAGGTCCTGTCTATCTTGGCCAGCAGTCTATGTAACAGTCATATTATGCAAGTCCCTTTGTTGCTGTCCCCTTAGAAGTGAGGTATGGTTTGGTAATTGGTATGGTAATTAACCTGAAAAACTATCCTCTGCTTCGCTTGCCAACTGGCTTTAAACGCTGTGATGTTAATTGGTAACCTGATCCAGTGAAGAGAGGCTTGAAATGTTTACAGGCTTGTCTGAATTTAATTCACCTCTTATTTCAATGAATGGCTTTTTCTGCTTGATGGGATGTTCTTTTGTTTGTTTTAATTTGTAAATACTGGTTTTCAGAGTTTTGGTTTTCATGAAGATTTTTTTTTTAAAAAGAAAGAAGCCTGAGCAGCAAAGTAACATTTTATTTTTTTTTTTTTGTGGTGTGTTCTTCTTTGATATCAATTTCTGGCTTCATGAATTTATGTATGCTAGACTGTAAAATATTGACATGTTTTAAGGTTAGTTCTGCTTGCCTTACATATGGTGTTTGTGTATATATTCCTGAAACAAAGTGTTACTTGATAGAACCTGATTTGGGTTAACTCCAGACTGTTTTGTCAGTTGAGAGTAAACAGAATTATTGTAGTGAAAAGTAAAAATACAGAAATATGTAGAAAATGTAAAAAGGGGTAAAGGGTTTCCTATTTATAGATGATAAAAACTTGTCTTGACATTGCCTTCCTACTTTATAATAGGTGTTTGAGGTTTTTTACTGATTTAAATTCCTAACCTAGGTATACATTGCAGGGATCACCTGAGATTCTCATGATAATGTTCACATTTACAACATGAGAGCCCCTCTATATTTATGCATTTATGTTCTGGTTTACACCAGGCTAATTTTACAACTTATTCTTTTCTATAAGAAGCATTTGGTTACTTGGGGTGTAATGAGGTCTTCATGATGTTGTGAGTTACTCTGAAAAACAAACATAGAGAATTGTAAGAACTGTCATTTAATATAATTTTTGTTTTATAGGTTATTCAGCAATAGTTATGAACTCCCGTTTACGAGCCTTAGGTGGGAGGATAAATAACATACGAGCATCAGAGCTACCAAAAGAGAAAACCCGATCAGAAATAATCTGTAACGTCCACTTTTTGGATGGCTCAGTACAAAGCTTCAAAGTCAACGTAAGTTTGGAAAACTACTTTCTTTTTAAATATGTAGAAATTTGTTTGAAAGCTGCAGATGAAATATGGGACCTTGAGGCATGGTATCTCCAAAAGATGTTGAAGATGTAGCTTTGCCATAACAAATTGCAGAATTACTGCTTATGAAATGGGTTTAAAATGTGCTGTTGGTAATTTACTTTCAAGCCAACCAACTTCAATATCATAAAATCATGTCATGCAGACTGTGTTTGGAGAAAGGTCTCCTATATGATATGGGAGCCACAAAGAAACAGATCTGGTGATCATTAGCAACTATGAATAAGTAATTAATATTTAAAGGGAACTATTGAATTTGGATGGGCTTCTCTTTCAAAGGACAGGTAAAAAGGACTCCTCCTGAAAGAAGGAAGCCTAATAAATTTCTGTAGTGATGTCAGTACATATTTTCAGAAATGCAAGTATGATGTAAACAGTGAAGGTATTGGGGCTTAGTAAGACTGTTCTATTCAGTCTTTTGTACTTCAATGCAGTCTCTTTATTTGAGTGTGGATAATGGAGGTTTGTATTCTGTATTTTTAGTGTATATATTCTGCAAGGTTTATAACCTTTAGTACTGATTTAAAATACTAGTTCATTTTTAAATGAAAATAAGGGAAACAGCTTCACTTTTCAATCAACTTTCATTAGAATTGCCTGACCATGCAGAAAAACTGTGGATAAATTTAAGTAGAATTGCGTGTAAGATTTGTGTATATTTCTTTGTGTGATACTTATTTTATCTGATTTACCTTATTTGAGAGGCAGCATTTTGTGAGGAAACTGTATTGTTTAGATATCTTAGGTTGCACTGTGCTTTCTAATAGGACGTTCAAAACTGCTTTCAAAAAGCTGTATTTTCCCAAGTCTTATTCTCTGCAGACTGATTTTAGTTTTTACTTTGTCTGTTGGATATTAATTGAAATACAAATTATCTGATAGGTTAAAAAGGTTTTCACCATAGTATATACCGAATTATCCTCATTTTAGTATGTATTTTCATGCTATGTGTACATATAAGTGTATAATGTTGGGGAGAGGAGTAGAAGGAGAGTAAGAAAGTGAAAGAGCAACATGTTAGTATACAATTTCCACTGTTTGTCTCCAGCATGCCCTAGGAATTGCCTTGTCTGTCAGTGAGCTGGCATAATTGCCACCTGCTCTGCACAAGGGTCTGTAAAAAATGAATTCAAAATTTGCTTTAAATCCATGTATAGTAGTATGTCTGTTTTTTGTAAACAGATGTTTACACAGCTTTACATGCAGTACTTGGCCTTAAGTCCAGCATTATACAAGTGAAATTTGCTTACCATTTCCCCCTTTAGGCAGTGAGTGCAAAATGGGAACCATTGAGAAGGAACTGTGTAGACCTTCTGGTTCTATAGCAGCCTTCTGGTACCTAAAGAAAGCTGGAGAGAGACTTTGTACAAGGGCATGTTGTGATACAGTAAGGGGTTAACAACTTCCAGCTGGTAGATTTAGATGAGATATTAGGAAGAAATTCTTTGCTGTGAGGGTGGTGAAGCACTGGAATGGGCTGCTTAAAGTTCCAGCTGTCCCATCCTTGAAAGTGTTTGAGGCCAGGCTGGATGGGGCTTTGAGCAAACTTGGAGTAGTGGAAGGTGTTTCTGACCATGGTAGGGGAATTGGAACCAGATGATCTCTAAGCTTCCTTCCAAACAAAACCATTCTATGTTTTTTTGAAATTCTGAACCCAGCTGATTTTTCTCCTTACCTTCAATATATGCCTAGGGTGGCACTGCTGGTTACCTCCTTCATCCAGGAAATATAAGGGCCTCCTTTACTGCAGCTGTGATGCTGAACTGCATAGGGGTGATATAGGACTCATTATTGCTCTATCATTATTGCTCTGTAGGAGCTTTCTATCTATTGAGAAACCTGAAGATAGCTGCATGATTTCCTTTCTGAAAAATTATTCTTATTAATCACTTATCCTAAAGAATATTGGTATCCTGACCAGCTGTAAATAGAGATTTAATTGCAAGAGAGCAGTACCATTTTACTCCTGGGCTTGTTGCTTTGGCAGAAAAGCGAAGTGATTGGCTATTTTGTTCAATATTTTTATTTAAAAGTGTTATACTACAGTTTTGGTAAATCTGAAATTTGGATTCGTGGTATCACAAAGAGTTCATCAGTATAACCTGTGGTATGTGCTGATTTTAGGTCATCACTATCAAGAAAGTTCACATGAGAGTACAGACAGCCACATTTCACTACATTGCTTACAGTCCAAAGAGTATGTTAACTATACAAGGCTGAAATGGCCTTTCTTGTTCCTCTGTTGTGTGTTTCAGTACTTAGATGGAACATGTCCAAAGTCCAGGCAAAGAATAGAAGTTACATGGAAGCTGATAGTTGGAAATGTTCTTTCAAAACCATATTTGAGACAAATATTCATATTTAATATTTCAAATATTCAATATTTAATGCTAAATGTTGCACTTGACTTTAATTATATCAAGGCTTTCTTGAAGTCTCCCAGTAAATTTTGGGTGTTTCAGTTTTATGGTAAGCTTAACTCACCTCTGTCCCTAATGTCATCTCTGTTGTATTCTAATACTGTAATGCATAGGCTTTTCACCTAGAGAAAATGTTAGTCATTCTGATATGTACAGGATTTGCTCATATACAATGTTTGAGTGTGTTTAGTAGGTGTTTGTTATATTATGTATATTACATTGTGCAATAATGCAAATTTGTCTGTAGCTTTTGATATAAACATGCAGGAATTTTCTGGTTTTGCTCTACTTTGACTCATTTACCAGCAATGACCACTTGAGAAGCACCTGTCCAGTAAATTGACTTTTGAGAAGGAATAAAACAGACAGCATAAGATCACTTCTGAATTGCTTTGTCTATCTGAGTTAATGTTTTTCTCTTATTACCTGTGATTTTTGCTTTTAGACTAGTTGGCTTTTAGTAATAGCGTTTCCTTCTAGAAATAAAATGATGAGGCTGTAATAATTCAAAAAATTGCATGAATTGAAGCTTGAATTGTAAGGTGTGTTTTCCCTTTCCTTCCACCTCAGTTAAGTTTCTTCTTCCAATATTTGAGAAGGAATATGATTGTTAAAATGAACACCTACATCTACAATTGGTATATTTAAAATAATGGATGGAAATACAAGTCTTAGAAGTTCTTTTTGATTGTGAGTGTGCATTTTATAATTTTAAACTCATAGAAAAATGCAATGATGCAAGATTTTTATATGTCTGTCACCAAGTTTTCCTACTCAGTATTGTTTGATAGTACAAGACGGTTTCATGCTACCCTGTGTCCCTGCATGTTGAAAGAACTGCTGTATGAAGTTTCAGGCTGGCAACAAATATTTAGTTTTGTATTGAGACAGGGCAGTATACTCGACTGGAAAGCAGTAAGACAGTATGAAATTTGATGATTCCTTTGAGGACAGTGAGAAAGTGATCTGCCCTACAGCAGGCTTGTTAGTCTTAGCCCTTTGTGGGGCATGACTTCATAATAAATGCTGAAGGAAAGAATTAGCGGAGGGGAGATTTTTCCGATGTTAGAATGAAATGACTAACTTCATATATATGTTTATTTTAAATCATTTTTGTGAGGCAGAGGAAATGCAGTGGGTTAAAACTCTGTCCTTGGATAAATATTTTGTGTGACCTTTATATAGGAAAATACTGCGCTAAAGTGCATGGAATCTAGAAATGTTATGGCATGGGCCAGGAGTCGGCTGAGGAGGTGGCTGTAGATCTTGGTATAAAGAAGATATTAAATAGTGCAAGAACATTAAAGGGAGTTCTTAACAGATTTCATTAGTGTTGCTCTTGAAATTTTTAAAAAAATTCAAAAGTATTAAGTTTGAGCCTTATTAACAACAAAAAGATACAGGAATATGAGGGTAGCAGGTTATCTTGAACCAGGAGTAATTGCAGAGAGGGAAGTCAGTAGTGTAAACTAATAGCTTTTATGAGATGAGGTAATGTTTTTTTAAGCTCAACTTTCAGTTGCAAACAATAGAGAACAGTGGCAGTTTGCAGGCTGAGCTGCTTATGTATTACTGTTCTGAAAAAGGTGAGTGCTTTCATGCACCAGGCAAGAATCTTCAGCCGGTGTCAAGGAACTATTTACAGTGTTAGTCTTGGCATTGAGGCAACCCTCCAGGGAATGTCACATTTGGATCCTGGCCTCTTGCAGGCAAGAGAGGGAAGTTCCAGTCAGGCAGGCATTGAAGATAAAACTAGGATGCTCTGCAGAAGACTGGACCGTAGGAAAGAGCCTGTTCTGTTTATTCTAGATGAACAAAATCTTCCATGCTTGAATAAGAGTATCAGGTGGGTAAATAAATTCCAGGAAGAGAAAAGGACAAAGATACAAGAAGAGCAAATTAGCTGTGTGGAAAATTACTGCGGAAATTAAAAGAAAGTGGTAGTACTGTGTTCAGGCTCATGCATCTTTTTAGGACCAAACAACATAGGCTGTCTGGTTGCGAATGAGTGTTACGGGCAAAATTAGGAAAGGATGACCTCAAACAGCGTGTGACAGGCAGTGAGTGTTGTGTTTGAGGTGAGACTGAATTTACAAAAGCTTAGGTGGTGCTTAACTGGGTGGTTATCATTACCAGAAAGCAGGGACAAAGCTTCTGCAGGGGACAGGGAGATATTTACATTGCACTGTCCTCTGAAATGGTCACTTTGTACCACTTATCTTGTCGAAGTTAACAACCTGAAGAACTTTACATGCATATTTACCTCTTTAGTCCAAGGTTCTAACAATATCACCTTAAGTTTATGCAGTTCTTAGGGCAGTCAGTCTTGAGCCCTGCAGTATTGGACGTTAAAAAATAATGAAGAGCTTTTTTCTCTTCACAATTGTTTAACTTACTAAAAATTGAATTTGACTAATTAAAATTCCCTAAATCTTGTAGGAACTTGTTGTGGCATGGGTAAAATGTAGTAGATGTTAATTATAACTACTTTAAGTATTAATTTTTGGCCTATCCAACATAAGTTGTAATTGATTTGAAGACAGATTTTAATGGAGGTGAATAGTGTGTGGTTATGAGGTGGTTGATGCAAAGCACTTAACAATTCAGAATAAGGATTGATAGATGTCATGAAGGTGAAATAAATGGGAAGTTCTTTTCAGGTGGAAACATGCAAACTTCTTAAAAATGTTTCTTTTCAGTAAAAATTTTGAAATTCTTAAGGTTATCTTGTGTCATTATAGCAGTGCAGGCTAGTGAGTAAAATCCATAATTTTTTAAATTTCATTGTAGAAAAGCAAGAGTTTAATTAAGAGTGTCTTCAATTTTTCTCTAATGGTTGATAGGGTTAAGGAGATCTTGATTTGAATACCCAGTATAGCTGAGCAGCTGAGCTGATGTTGTTTTGCTATCCTCCTATGGCACAGGGAAGCTAAAATGTGTTGTAAAGCACTTGACACGTAGTAATATTTGAATATGCTGTGACTATGAATTGTATGGAAATGGATGTCAAAATTCAGAAGTGGTAATGTGACATGCTTAGCCTGCCTCACTTTACACCTCAGTCTCAAAAGTAATGCACAAAGTAAATTGAAGGCTGTGCAGCATGAGCTGTATGGTCATTTTTAGGTATATAGACTGAAAAATAAACATTTCCTCAAAAAACAACAAAACCCTTTACAACTGAGAATTTTAACAAGAAACCTTGAACGATTTAAAATAACATTTTTTACTTATCTTTGATTTCTTGACCGGTGCTTGATCTAGGCACTGGGAAAAAAACTGTACTTTTCGTGCCAGAGGACAAGAACTGGAACCACATAAAAGTAGTGCTGGAATTGGTTTTTTTTTTTTTTCCTAGGAAACGTGGAGAGGCAAAAGGGAAATAAATAGATGTGTAGGTGGATGAGACTAGTGCTGGCTGAACAGCTGGGTTTAGAGTTGGGAGACCCATGGGAACATTGCAAAGAGAGAACTGTGACTGTTGAGCAGCAATGTGGTAGTGGGGAGCTTGCTTTACAGAGAAACAATGAGAAGGCTTAGCAATTCGTATATGCTGGGGGAGAGGCAGGAATGCAGTTGTGAGGGGATGGGGAGAGAGAAGGTAAAGGCAACTGTTTTGGGATGAAAGACTGGAAGCATGGAAATTGAAAAAGGAATTAGGAGACAATGCTATTTTGAAGAAAGAAGACCAAAAGAATAAAGAGTGTTGAAATTCAAACTAAAAATTGGCAGAAGAATCTATCCTCTGTGGTCTTGTCCTGCCTCTTTTGTAATGAAACCTGATATTCCTGAACACTTTCTTTCATCAAAGTATGCCCTGTAATTACTGCTGTTGGTCATGATATAACTTCAGGAGCTCATTTAAGTGCTGTCAAGCGTGAGCACCATAGGTGTGCAATTAGGCTTTTGAGTTGTGCAGGTGCTTGAAAGTGTTTTAACTTTCTGCTTATAAAAACCCCACCCTGAGGAAATGAATATGTTCAGTGCTAAAAATGAGCTTACTGATGTCAGGAAATGCCCATTATTTCAGAGGGTGGCTTCTGCTGTTTCCATAGGGCCCTCTTGTGTACACATATGGATAATTTCTGTCGGACAAATCTCAGTCTGCATGGTGGTGGCAGTGTCACTGATGGTGCTGGACAGAGCTGCTTGACAGGTGCATGGTCCCATGGCTGTGTGTGACTAGGAGTGCATGGCTGCATGGCCCTTACCTGCCACTGACAATTCAGAGTTTCTGAGCTGGATTTTAGGCCTATGCTATTTCAGAAGAAAGTGGGATTTCATCAGTGCTGTGGTTTGACTATGGCAGCAGCCTGTTTGAAAGATGGGGAGTGGGAATGTGGAGCTGGAGTAGAAGGAAGGCACAAGGCTGCTGATCTTAGTGACCTCACAGCCTTTACAGGCCTGTGTGGCCTCACATTTATTGTGAGATCTCAGCTGTTTTCTCTGAAAGTTAAATAAGATGGGGCACTGCTGGAGAGGAAAAGGTGGTCTCAACAGTTGGGTATTGCCTACATTGTTTTCCACATGTCACTTTACTCTAGAAAAACGGGCACAGCTTTTCACAGGAGGCCAACAGCCTGATATGGTAACACTGAGCATTCTAGTCACAAATGAGCTGCTAGGAGCTCTTCTCTAGCAGTAGAAAATGTTGGATAATATTCCATCCTCCAAAATAAGATGGGTCAAGTGGGTGTCCTTTGCTTGAAATTTTGTTTTTCTTTTCCCATCTTTTAAACAGGAAGATAGCTCCTATGAGATAAGGGAAGCCCATGGAATATGTTGCTTTTAAAGCACTCAATCTCGACAGTGTTGTACCCTAATAAAAAATAATAAAAATCTGTCTTTTGAACAAGACTTACTGGGCTTTTCTATTATCAAAAAAAGTTTAAGCAAAGAATTGAATTGGCTTATAAGTAAACATATACATACTGAGCAAGACTGGGGCCAGCCGCAGTAATGCGGCTTGTACATTCAAGAGATTATTTTTAAAAAATCAAGAAATTTTCTTAAGAAATCAGAATTTAATAAAATCAGAGCTGCATTTTTAAAAAATTTGTTCAAGAATAAAGTGGTGTCTTTTGGAGATCAAATAATTTTTCTCAGAGTTTTGGTTTTTATGGTTTGTGGTTTTTTGGGGTTGAGGTTTATGTGTGCGGATTATTTCTGCTTTTAAGAAAGATATTTGGAAAAATCTTTAATTAGGAAACTTTCTTTTCTTTGATTTTCTCTTTCTCCAATAAAAAAAGTAAACTGGTCTGATTTTGCTCTGTCCAGAAATTCTGTATATAAAAATCTACAGCTAAGATGCCATACAGCTCTGCACTCACCAAATACCATCGCAGGCAAAACAACTGAATTTGGGGATAATCATTGAATTTACTACAAACAAAATCAGAGTGGGATCAGAAGTAGCATAATTCATCCATTCATCCCTCCTCCTCAGGCTCTGCCTTCTCCCCTGCAGTTGCACAGGGAGATAGGGAATGGGGATTTTGGTCAGTTTGCCACAGATTATCTGCTGCTCAGGGAGAGGAGTCCTTACCCTTCTCCGGAGTGGGTTCCCTCCCATGGGAGACAGTTCTCCACAAATTTCTATGGGCTTCCTACAGGCCACAGTTCTTCACAAATTGCTGCAATATGGATCAGTCTTCCCTGAGGTGCAGTCCTTCAGGGTCACAGGTTCTACCAGCAAACCTGCTCCAGTGTGGGTTTCTTTCTCTCTTCATGGGTCTGCAGATCCCTACCAGCAGCCTGTACCACCACTGGCTTCTTATTGATTCACAGCCTTCTTTCAAGCATCCCCCTGTTCTGGCATGGGATCCTCCACAGGCTGCAAGTGGATCACTGGCTCTCTTATGGGACTCCATGGGCTACAGGGACAGAGCTGCTTCACTATGGTCTGCAGGGGAATCTCTGCTCTCATGTCTCCCCAGTACCAAAATCTAGCCACACAAACCCAATACAGCAAGCTATTTATTACTTATTAGCATATTTAGGATTGCAGTCTTTGGTTTTTTCTTTCCGTGTTTGGTGGCATTTTTTTAATAGAATTGGTTCACAGAGTTCTTTGGCAGAAGTTGGTTAATGTGTTCTCCACAATGCTATGGCATGGAGATTCTTTATTGGTGTGGGGAGAAATTATACCAGCCTTAGACTTCTGATCTCTGCTGCCTGTTTGATACCATGTTGCACCAGTTCTTCTATGATTGCTGTCACGGGGGACATCTAGGCAGAAAATGGGGTGGCTGAATGGCAGCTGAGCACGTAGGCACTAAGAGGCAGGTGAGAGTGCAGGCTGAAGTATGGGATCTTATGGCTGGATCACAGGATGCCCATCCTAGTATATACTTAGTTTGCCTTTAGCTGATGTGGAAGCACAGCTTCCTTTGTGCTGGGTCAAAGCAGCCCCACATGTCTGTAAGCCATCCCTGCAAGCTGCCGCTCCAGAGAACGACATTGCTCCCGCTGTGGGCAAAAGAGGGGTGACCTGCTTACAATTGATTTGCTGCACTCACATCAAGGGCTGGAATACATGTCTGTTTCTGTTAGGAAATTTCATGTGCCTAAAGTATTTTGGAAGGAAACCCAAACCTTTTTCAGAATAAAGTTCTTATTGCTGAAAAACTTTGAAATGATGAAATAGCAACTATTTTTATTCAGGAATTGCATTAGAAAAAAACCAAAACCAAATTAGTTTCAATTAATTGTATCTTAAAATGTAAAAGTGCTGCAGGGTTTCACTTCTAAACTTTTCTGTTTTCAGAAACAAGACACTGGACAGATTTTGTTGGATATGACCTATAACCAGCTGGGTGTGACAGAGAAGGAATATTTTGGTTTACAGCAAAATGAGACTTCAGTAGATTCACCTGTAAGTATAGTAAATAATAAATGTGTGTGCATGTATACGTGTGTATAAAAATATACACATGTATGTATACACACATATTCATGCACACACATGCACATAAAGAAACAGTATTTATTTCTAAATATTTTTAATCTATCTAATAGTTTTTCATTTCACAGCGATGGCTTGAACCAAGCAAACCTATTAGAAAACAGTTAAAAGGTAAGACTTGTTTTTACTATCTTGATTGTAACTTTGTAGTTCTGTTTTTCTATGCTCTTATGACTAGAACAAATGCATATTGTCCAGATGGTAGATTTTTCTTCAAGAGCAAATCTTGTGTCTACCAGTCCTTTCAGCAGATCCTTCTCCTTACTCCTACCTGAGTGGAAATAAGGCCTGGTAGATCATTAACTTTGATGCTGTAATAGCAGCTAGACCTGGTTTCTGAGCAGTGTTAGACACACTTAGATGGCATGAAAGCAGTAGTCATGTTGTGGTGCCAGAATTCCTCCAGAGAGGGAAGCAAAGGAAGAGGGGTTTGGATTGAGGGAGGCATAGCCAGTTTCATGTGTAGGTTCTGGCAATTTCTTTTCACATACAGTAAGAAACCCCAAATTGCAGTTTTATTAAAAAACAGCTAACAAAAAACAATGCCACACACTTCCTGGTGCATTTGTTGTACTAGTATGTCTTGTTCTATACAACTTTGGGAAGTACAGAATGCTAACCAGGAAGGACAGGCCAGCCAGCATAACCATGGCCGGAGAGCAGCTTAGGAGGCCTGAGTGGTACTGTCCTAGTTTGGGCTGTGACACTTGAGCTGTGTTTTTCAGCACTCTCATCTCTTCTACCTTGTGCTAAAGATCATGCATTTTTATTTCAATTCATACACAAAAGTAGCATGGTGGACTTCTGGAATTTATTGTAAGGTAGAACTGAGCATTATCCTAGCTGAGACACCTTACATATATTTAGTGCTTCTGTCTTTCCTAATACTTAGGAGGCAAAGGAAGCTCAATAATGTCTTTTATGCAAAGTAGAATATGCAAAGGTCATTTTTTAAATTAAAGCATTACTACATGTGAGAGTATTTTCTTCTCAAAGTTGATGTTGGGCCATCAGGAGAGACTTCTCACAGTTTCTTTTAGTTTCATTTCAAAATAAATGAGATTTTTATGTAGTTGTTCATGTAATTTTTCTGTAAATATAGAAATGAAAATATTAGGCTCTTTCCATTTTAAACTAAAGATTGATTTGCTCTTCTAAAATATTGCAGGAGGTTTTCCCTGCACACTTCATTTTCGTGTAAGGTTTTTTATACCTGATCCTAACACACTTCAGCAAGAACAAACCAGGTAACTTCTGTTTGATGTTTGCTTCCATGAACTAAGAATGTGTCATGCCCATGTCTGCAGTATGGCAAATTATGCTTTATTACATAGCTAACTTTGTATAACTCTTGGTGTTGAATGCATTTGGAATGGAGAGCTTGATGCCATGCTCATTATGAGTAGTTTCTGATATACACAGTTTACAACTCCGAGATACGGCTGGAATATAAGTTAGTACAAAGATGTAAGTGTTAAAAGTACATTTATTTGTGTCTTAATCTTTTTTTGTCTGCATGCCCTAAGTCTATCTATCTTTGAAGTTTTGTATCTACACTGAGTCAGTTTTGAACATGTATAGTAGATTTAATGCTGAGGGTGTGGGAGGGTGGGGTTTATTTTTTTTTGGGAAGAACAGATAACAGTTCTTGTTTTCTAGTTTGCCTATTACTTGTAACATGCAAAGATGTATAATGCTTCAGTTTACAATAGACTTCTAAAGTTTTCTTTTTTAACCCATCTCTGAGGTTTTGGGTTGGTGGGGTGCATGAATTATAAGCAATTTTCTGTTAATTTGTCTCAATATTTTAATTGGATGCTTGTTTTGGTTAACGCCTGTAATTTGGAATTTAGAATTTGAAGGCATATATTAATCTGACCATTAATCTGGCATTTCTGTAGCACTTTCATTGCTTATTAATTTCAGTGACTTGGGAATATAAATAGTACAACGTGTGAAATTATATTTCTCATAGAAAATTTAGCTTTTGACCTGTTTTTTAATTTGTTAATCATGCAGTCTTAAGCTGTTCTGCAGTTTAAAACTGAAATTCTAAAATCTCTTTAAGGTTCTTCACATGCCCAGTCTCCAGTATCAGTATTAGCTAACACTGTCAAACACACTAATAAGAAGACTGAACTCCTCTTAGAGAATTGTTTTAAGAGCTTTTGGTCAGCATATGCTGCTAGAGAAATGTCTCATCCTCCACTGAGTAGCTCTAAGATAAACTCTCCCAGTCAACCTTGATTGAGATTTGGGATGCTTTGACTTTTTTTTAAAATAATTTTTTTAAAGTTATATTTAAAATGAGTATTCCAGTGAGAAAAAGAGGGCAATTCAGTAGTGATTTGGTTATTGTGGTGTTAATTGCAACATTAATACTGTGGCTCTGGAGTTGCAGTAGAGACTGCCAAAGAACCTTAAAAATGTTGTGAGAGTAAGTGGGTGTATGATTGTATATTTGTAAATGCCACTAATATTTGTTCATCTGTTTGTATAGCTTGCTGGGAAATCTAATGAAATAAAACTGATATATGTAGCTATTTAAATTGTGCCATTTAAAAATAAATGCACATTTGTTTCTTTTCCAAAAAAATCTTTTCTAGGCATTTATTCTTTTTGCAGTTGAAGACTGATATTGCAGAAGGAAGGTAATAAGAAGAATCTTCAATTTCTCTAAATTCTTTTAAAATAAAATTAAAAAGCCTTTTACCTGAGGGTATTGTTGCTGTAAAATTATCTCAGTTACCCCATAAATATGCCTTGTGAAAGATTGCTTTAGAGGAAAATCCCATTCCTAGGAAATGCTACAAATTTTCTCACAGCTCACTTATTAAGAACAGTTTAGAAGTCTGTTGTGAATGAGCTGTAGGAGATGCTGTGTGTCAACAGGCTCAACATCAGCCACAGAGATATTTATGCAAGGCTTGTTGTGCCAGGCATGGAATTCCAAACCTGAAGACCCACTACCTAGTGCAGTAATCAGGAGTGGCAGCAGGCAGTTCATGCTGTCGTTTCTCATGATTTCAGGGTATATTACCTGTATAGTGGGCACATACTCAATGGTTTATTTGGCTGTGATTTCTGTGTGTTTGTACGTTTAAAAAAAAGGATGAAGGAAAATATGGTTTGAGTATTTGCTGCCAAATGTCAGTTGCCTACAGGTGTTGGCTTTTTTCTTTTATAGAGTCAGTTTTGATCATTAGATCAGAGCTGTCTTTGTGCTTGGCATTTGGGTAGTTTTAGTGTTTGTGTCTAGTTTTGAATACACCAGAATGCAGCTATTAAAGTAATGTCCAGAGCCCCATAAAAATCTCTTCTTCTTCTTCTTCTTTTTCTTTCCTGAATAAGTATCCAGTAAGAATTTGAGCATGTCCTTTTCTGATTAGTTACTTCCATTGACTTAAGGAGCTGTTTAATATCCAGTTGTACTGTGCTTTAACAATCAAACTTAGTAAGAAAAAATTAGATACTTTTTGAGGATAAATTAGTCTGACACAGTTTCAATAAGACACACATACAGCCTATGTTTAAATAAAATTATTTCCTCTCCATTCCAGGTTGTCATGCCCTATGGATTCTGCTATTGTCCTGGCATCATATGCAGTACAATGTAAGTAATAACCAACCATTGTTTTGTTAATAAATTAATTTGACCAACTACTTTCTTGGCTGTTCGGCACTAAAAAGTCAGGAGAGATCTTTCTTTATCTATTTGTGCAGAGTATACAGTATGCAGGTGCAGGTTATTAAACCAACCCCCAGAGACAGTCTAAATAGAAAAAGAATACTTTTTAGGTCCATCAAAAAAAGGTTTATACAAGAATAATGTTGCAATTTGTGTGTGCTTCTGACTGCTGACAAAAAAGTCAGGTTTGTGTTCTCAGTGGAAACAAAGCCATGAAACTTACTGTGCCTTACAATAGCTATGGGAAAGCATTCCAAGGGAGTAAGTGGTCATCTAGAGAGCAGATAAGAGGAAGGTAAACTAATGATTAAGAAACTACAATGTTCTTCCACAATGGAATTTGGTTTGTCAGTTATATAAAACTGGCCCTTTGCAATACCTTTAACGTTATTCTACATATAAGAACTTACATCCTTCTAATCTGCCTTCAAGTAGCAAAAAAAAATTCAAATGATGGTACTAGAAAGACATCTTCTGTAGGAAAGCGAGACTGGGGTCTGACAATGTCTCACAAGCATCCTCAACAGATAGAGAAAAACAGTTAGAGAAAAGTTGGAGGAAGACCTTTCTCATTAAACAAATAGAGAAAAAAAAAGGTTGAGGGTTTAGTGGAGTTTGCATATTTGTTAAAATAGTCAGGGGAAAGTAAAGAATAGTTGTGTAATTATTTGGCTGAATATAATTTCTTTTATGGAAAGGCTAACAAGGCCCAAAGAAACAATTGAGACCATTTTTGTTTGAAATAAAAAACAAGCTAAAATAATTAAAGTGTGGTTTTCCAAGAAGAATGTGATAAACTCTCAGTATCTATCTAAGAGTCTATGGAACATTTGCTTTTATGTTTAAGCATGTCATATGTTGCACCCTTTTATAAAGTGAAATTGTAATCAGATTCGATCTCCAGTAAGAACAGTTGGAATTTTCCATAGTATGTGGCAGTCCCAGTTTTGGAACCGAATGAAATGCATCCTGCTCTGGTGTTTCTGAGGCTCAGTAAGGGCACTTGAAGGCTGAAACACTCTGCACCGTCAGTATTGCTAAATGAACTATTGGAGATCTGGTTGTGCTAGAGCTCAAAAATGAACAATGAAAAGGTTTTATCCCAAAGTGGAATTAATGCCATATCTAGTGTACCCCAAAGTTGTTCCTGTTTCCCCTTCAGTTTTATGACTGTTCCTTTTTTAATGCCTTAGGCTATGATACCTACTAATGCGGTTATCTGTACTAAAGGAGAAGGATAGATGGACAGTGAAGATTGTCAAAGGGTGCTAGGGTGTGTTTTAATCATTGTGTTTCATGGTGGATTCTGGATTTCCCATTGAGCTATTCGCCTGTTTTTTCTGACTCCTGATAGTGCTGCTTTTACCAGGAAGTGGGGATTTATTTTTATTTGTTTCTTTTTCTTTCTTAATTAAAAAAAGCCAAGCACAAAAAACCCAAACCAAAAAGTAACCTTTTTTTGCTATCTGATTTCCTTTCTGTTGCTGTTTGTATGATACTTATGATATTTATTCTCTGCATTGTTAAGAAATTAAATGTATAATTGAAAAACATTCCCTTAAGGTTTGTTTTTTTCGCTTTTACCTGAGGATGATGGCATAGGGAAGACATTTTTGAAATCAAGAGTTTCACAAGGTTTTTTGTCTCCTTACTGAGTCATATTTGCTGCAATTCCCATAAATTGAGATTGTTTTAAGTAGTTTTCTATTAGTGCTTTAATTTCTGATCATGCATAGTAAGGAGAGCTGAAGTTCTTGGTATGGGGTAGCTGCCTATGAAAGTCCACTGTCTGAGGTTGTCATGAATCAGTTCTACCTGAGCTATTTACTGCCACTTTTTGCTGGCTTTCAGGCTCTTCTCTCCTTCTGTAGCTTCCCTTGTATGCAGAACGGGAAATCCTTGTTGTCTAACAACCTTGTGGGTTGTTTATTTAAAAGGTGTAGCAGTTGTTGCTGACGAGAGGGCTGAAGCAGATTTCTTTCACCGTGTATGAAGTCTGGTGTTTAATATTCTGCTCTTGCTTCTTAACTAAAGTTTTCCATGTACTAGTTGCGTGGTTGGCCTTCAGAGGCTTTGTCTCAGTTTTGCAAGGGGACAGTTTTTGGTGATATTTGCTGTGCTGCTGCGATGCTGCTTCTCTGTAGCGTCCTTTGCACAGGCATTTGGTCTGAAATAAAGCTCTGACGTGTCCCTCTGCCCTGCTGCAGCACACCCTGCATTGCCTGGTGGGGCTAAGTTACAGGGGAATGCAAGTGGGTGTGAGTACTGTCTGAATAACCTGTGACTGAACCTGATTACGAACATAGTTCAGACACTTCAAGAATAAGTTGTTACTGTATTATCAGGAATGTGCTTTGTGACAAAACAGTCAGTGAATGTTCAATTTTTTTTTAGGAAGAATTTGTTAAGGTGCATTTCAAATAATTTAATCATTTTGAAGACACTTATACTGAAAAATCTTTAAGATAAATCATGTGTTTTTACTAGTGTAAAATGGGAATGTTGTACCATCTATATAAATAAATAATATAATAATAATTATATAAATTATATAAATTTATATATATATAATTAATTTATATATATTTATATATATAAATTATATAAATAATATAATAATAAATATCTATAAATAAGGAAACCTATACAGTATGACTATTCATTTTTTTAATTTCAAATGTCACAAAACTGATCTAGCACCACTTGTTTTCTATCACTTCATGTAGCAAATTGCCATTACCAGGCCATGTTTAAATGCCCAGCTACTGGTATGTAAGAAATCCCATGGGTTTTGTGAGAATATGCTCTTGTGTTAATAAACCCATTGCATTGGGACTTGAATCTGAGGCACAGCAATAAAACCAGTGAAGATGTTATGAATGCTTCTAAGCTTGCTTTTTCCTGAGCATCAGTTGCTCTTTTCTCCTGTGGTACTGCTCCTCTCAGCCCTGCTTTGGGAACCAGGAATCGTCTCTAGCACACTGCTGTCTGTCTTTGAGACTTGTTCAGAAAGGGGTTGACTGGTTTTTAGGGATTCAGATGGACTTTAACCTCTTCTAAGGAAAGGAAGGCTGGTAATGATGAGGAGTCAAGGAAAGCTGAATTTAGTGTGAAAGTCTCTCATGAGCTGGGAATAAGAGAGGTAGAATTTTAGGAATGTCAGAAGATTGATATCCCAGGGGTAGAGGTGGGCTGTAAGACTTAGAGAAACAGCAGCAGCAGCTCCACAATGAGGCCTGACTCTTCTAACTTGCCTTAATTTTGCCTCACTTTATAGAAATTAGGTTGGCCCCTCAGACTTACTAGTTTATGGAGACCTCTCTCTTTTCTTGGTTAGCATTTGGGGATTTTCCTGTGTGTGCTCCCCACCCATGCTTTCTTGAAGTGAAATAGTGCTCAGAAGGACATCTCTTGTAAGCTGAGAGATTTGCTTACAGGTCAGCCAGGTTTCTGTTTCTTTCTAGTGCATCTTTAACCCTTGTGCCTTAGAATCAAAATCAGACTGGATTAATAGAGAGAACTTTGAGCTGAATTTCCAGTGTTTGAATTTACTTACTAGATGTGTTGGGTAGTCTGAGGATTGTGTGCATGTCACATCTGTTTTTCTGAAGCCTGCATACGTGCTGTTCAGTCAGAGGTACCTTTTAAATATCTTACAGTACCTGTCATCAGTAGTGCCACTGTTATCGTGTGATGGTGATGAAACTCCCAATACAGAATCAGCTTGGAGAGATTAATTGAAATACTTTCCTATTTTCTTCCATATGGTTCACTGAATTCTAGATTGCAGCTCCTGAGCTCGCTAGCATCTCTGTACAGTGGATATTATAAGAGTGTCCTGATTGTTTATGTACAGCAACTTCCCAGCTCTTTTGGGCTGGTTTTCCTTAATTATATTTTACAGTTGTGTTAAGTGATACAGAGGCCACTTTAGGAGATCATTGCTTCAAATATTGTTTTTATGATGGTCTTTCATTAAGCCACAAATAATTTTTGAACAGTAACACTTCAAAACAAGGTACAATTTCCAGAGTGGAGGACCCCAGATTGGGATCCTGGCCAGTGCTGTAGCTGAAGGAGCTGACTTTCTGCAGTGCCTGATAGACTTGATACTATTCTTCTCTAGTTTTAAGTTGGATGAACCTATTAAATATTTTTGTGTAACATAACTAAAAAGAGGGAAAGAAGAGTCCTCAGACTAAGGTCAAGGTCCATGTAATACAGTATTGCACTCATGATAACAGCCTCGAGTTGCACCAGGGAAGGTTTAGGTTCTGTATTAGGAAAAATTTCTCCCCCAGAATGGTTGTCAGGCTTTAGAAGAGGCTGTCCAGGGAAGTGGTGGAGTCGTCATCATCCCAGGAGGTATTTAAAAAATGTGTAGATGTGGCACAGAGGGATATGTTTTAATGGTGGGCTTGGCAGTGCTGGGTTTAGGGTTGACCTCAGAGATCTTAGAGGTCTTGTCCAACCTAAATGACTTTGTGATTTTAAAATGAGTAGTGATGAATGATGAGAAACAACATATATGGTAGAGGATCAGATGCATTAGTTTTGCAAAGCCTCACAATGTTTTGGGAGTACTGGTAACTATTCCTCTAAGTCTTTTATCCCAATACTTCCTCAAAATAAATACTCTGTACTTAGAATTATACTTTTCTTTTCTCAATAGTTTTTTTTATTGTATCTATATGGTTTCTGAAGTACATGCTGTACTTGAGATGCAGAAACAGTAACTCAGTATAATTTGTAGTTTCTAATTTGTTTCTTCCTTTTCTTTGTGACTATCTTTTATGTCATTGTTTAACTGTGTTTGGGTTTTGAGCTGCTGATTTTTATTTTTTAGTTCTTTTAATAAAAGGCACTACAATGACTGGCTCATTTTTCATTCTGGAGTGGCAAATAACTTGGAGACTACCACTGTGCATGCATAGTTTTCCCTTTTTTTTTCCCTCTACAAATGTTCCTTTGTTTTTATTAATGCCTAATTTCTCATTCTGTCTTACCACAAAATGACCAGCTGTTGTAAGTGGTCATAAGCAGCTATTTAGTCATGCCTAGGCTGAACATTTTGTAAGGGCTCTTGAGTGTGAAGCATTATTTCCTTTTACAAAACAAATTAGTTTTAACTCACATGATAGCTAGTTCTACTTGTCCTGTAGGGACTTGTTCTTAGGGACTGAGTGGGTTAGTGTACATGTTTGCATCCTTATTTTGGTACAGGTTCCACTTGTTGAAACACCTTTCCTTCTCTCAACATTAACTTCTGAGGATTTTGGTCCTTTTAGGAATTTCTCTCTGGAAACCATTTTCAACATGGTGTCATTTTGCTCATTCCAATGTACCTTTTTAGTCTGTCATTAATAAGTGTCTACATTTTTATGGTGGTTCTTTGAAACTGAATTCTGCTGTAGCAGATTGTTTTCTGATTCCATAACATTTTAATACTTGAATAATTTGTAGTTGCTCTTGAGAAACAGTTTATGCTGTTCATATGTTTATGAAGTTTGTCTTTCTTCTGTTCTCTTTTTGTGCCAAGAAGCAATCACTTAAAATTTCTAAACTGATTAACACTGTGTAGGTTAAGTATCTTTTCTTTGTGTACCTCCGTGTTCATATGAAGATAAATTAATCATTAGCCTTTAACATTACATTTCACCCTCATCTCAAGAATGTGTCATTATTGCTGTCCTGACTTGGAGGCCAGTTGTGTGATCTTAGCTATGTTTTACTCCTGGACTGCAGCTTTATACCTGAGGATTTTTACAATTTGTATGCAAGACTCTTCCCTGTGAGCTTGATCTTTATATGTAGTTAATAATTTTTCTTAAAAACTGTCAACTCAATTCACTTTTGTATTTTATTCATTGCAAAAAAGTTAGCTTTTGTAGGCATGCTTTTGGGTCAATTTTTCCATATGATCTATAACTGATTTCTCATCATGGTTAGCCAAGGAGTCATTCATATATTTGCCTTCTTGTATCTGAAGTTATTTAAAATGCCTATGAGCAGAAATAGGTTCTGGTGCTATTACTTTGTATGCAATTTTAAAAATTATTATTATTTACAAGCAAAGTCTGTAGAATTGGAGAACAACGTCATCTGCACCTTGAAGGATATCTGAACAAATTAGTTTTGAAAAAAGTATGAAGAATGTATATGAAGGCTTGTTTGGCTTCAGTAAGGCATAGACAGATACTATGCTCTGTAAGCATCTATGATCTCAAGATTTGTGTTTCAAGCACTTATAAGCTCTTATTTTATTGGAAGTTTGTAGAACTAGTGTTTTGGCATGTCAACATGGCTACTTGGCTATTGAACTCTTCCTTTACAAGAAATTAAAAAATGAATATCCTCTTCTTACTGAATATGGCCTTCTAAATGAATGATCCATCACATTCCTTTCTTTAAAGCTTTTCATATTACATTATAACTCTAAAATACAATATTTTGATATTCAAATGTCAGGGGTTTGTTTATTTTTTGACTCATCCTTAGTTCTACTTTCTCTTACTGTGTGCTATATTGTTTGCCAGTTATAATAAATTAAAGAGCAACAGTGGTCTAGAATGCAGAAAGAATATAAAAATAATAATATTTTAATGTATCTTCATTGAGTTAGTATCTGCTGACTCATGATCAGAGCAGGAACTATGTCAGGAGAAACTCAGATTAGAAATAGGTATTTTATGTTTCGAGCCCTTCTGCTCTCTTCTGGAGAAATCCAGTAAAGAGATAGAAGCATCATGGCTTATTATTCTTGCTGACGTCTCGCTAGGTCCTAACTTTTTTCCTACTTGGATAATTAAATCTTACACAAGATCATTAGTCTTGCAAGATGTTTCTCTTCTACTGTAACAGCTGGCTAGGGAGTTGGAGAAGCTAAATTGCTCCCCTGGTTGGCATGGCCTCAGGTAGCTAGTAGCAAGAGGAGAAAAAAAAGAGTAGCCTATTTTAAAGATTAGAAAGAAGACTACCTTATAATGTATGAAGGAATAACAGTTGTCCCCTTTAGAAAAGGTAAAATTATAGTAAAAATATCTTCCTATTGCAAACAAAATTGAAGTAGAAAACTACGTTATCTTATTCCTGGCAATCTGGTCTTTTCCCATCGGCAAGATTGGAATTCAAGCTGGCTGCAAGAAACCTTTAAGATGTAGATTCATAGAAAAGATGGGTTGTGTTAATGATTTGTAAGGGAAAGGATCCTCAATCAACTACTGTAATTGTGAAATTGTGGGTTTTATTTCCTACTGTTATTAGCTTACTATTTAGTTCTAAAAGTTCAAAATTTTTGCTTTTATTGTGGTTACTTTAGACTTAACATTGCCAGGCTTGGACTTTTGGTCAATATATTGATATTCCTAAAAATCACTTCAGTTTCTTATGATACTTCTGCATCTTCTGTCTTAGTTGGTTTGGGTTTTTTTTCTTGTTTTGGTTTGTTTTTTATTGTTCTTATTTTTGTTCTTCTTCAGATAAATTTTATAGTAATGTTCAAATATGTGTTTTGGCTGTCATGGTAAATATTTAGTCCTTTGCTTGCCATTTGCTAATTAATTTAAAGTTTGGGCTACCTTTAAAAAGAAAGAATTAAGTATGCAAGACCATCTGCATTCAAAGTAAATTAGTTACTCTTTATCATTCCATTTTTTATTTAAATATCTCTCTTGATGCAGACAATTAGGTGTGCAACTATATTAGCTTTTGACTGTATTTCCCTGGGAATTATCTTGTATCATTGTAGTTCCATTTTCCAGGCCATATAAATCATGCAGTTTGAATATATGTCAAGTGGCAAATATTAGTTATCCCCTGCATCACAGATCCTATATAATTACTACGTGTAAGTTATTTCTGGTGTGCCTCTCATGCCCCTCAACTTGAATCACTTAAATATCTCTTTTATACTTTAAAAAAAAAAAAATCTGGAAAATAGTGCTCATATTATTGATGGTATATCCTAAAAGTGTGCTCTTGAACTTTTATTTAGTTGAGGAGCTTTTGATGCTGAATTGTTTGCAGCCTATCAATTACCTTATTTTGTGTTAATTTGCAAATCATATCAATAACTTCTGGGAAACTTTAAGGCTTTATAATCATTATTCCATACTCCTTATGAAAAAGAAGATTAGTACAGTTATAGTTATTTATTTTTTGTTGCAGCTTGGTAATATTATGTATCAATCAGCAGTTATTTCACATGTTCTGTTAAGTAATTCACAGCTGAATTTCTAAGATAGTGCCAGAGTTGGTAGTAGAGCGATTTCCACCTGAATTTGTGAAGACTGGATGCTTTCTAAGTGACAGATCGTGTTGAAGACTTGTAATATATTCTAGTCAAGTAAATGTGTCAAATTGATTTCATTTGCCATCTCTTACTGAAGCAATTTTGTGGTCTCAGAATTGCAGTGCTGCACGTCTGTGTTGACACGGCACATGACGTCTGTCTGCTGCTGTTACAGGTTGTGATGCTAAAATCAGGCTACACAAGCAACTAAATAAAGTAGTGAGTCATTCAGTGCCTGAGATTATAGTTATGGTTAGTGTTGGTTATTGTTATGTTGTTAGTTTTGGGAAAAAATTTTACCTTGTTGAGGTCATACTGTTCCCTATGTTCAACACTTCTTGTCTGTTGGGAAATAATTTATAATTTCTGCATTTTCCCATATGTATATGTGTTTTAATGAGAAGATTTTCTTTTAAACAAAAATCCAATTAACTATGAAAACTTTATATATGTGTTTCTTGTTTTCTTAACAGCACAACTTGGAGACTATAATGCTTCAGTGCATTGTTCAGGATATCTGTCAAATTACAACTTTATACCGGAGCAGAACAAAGATTTTCTTACCAAAGTAGAAATGCTACATGAGCAAAACAGGTAATGTGAAGTTTTAGTTTTCTCTCACCTCTTGAGCTTTTAAGGAAAAAAAAAGGTGTCAAAAGGAAGACTCAAGTTCTTAGTAGTTTCATTACAACTGACAGTTGTATTTCATATAGCTTCTGCTAAATGAAATACTTGGGTTTATCATAGAGGCTCTAGATTAATTATATTCAGAGTATGATGTTAATGTGTTGAAACATTTAAATAAATTTTTAGTTATAACCTACAGTAGATTAGTTAGCCTTAAACATTATTAAAGGTCACAATCTGGAACATTATACTAGACGTTTGAGGAGTTTGCTGCATGAAGGACATTTGATCATTTTGGAATTCTATAGTTTTTTTTTTCTATATGTGTGGAAAAAAACTCCAAGAAATGCCATTACCATAAAACACTTCAATTAACTTTGTGCTTTCACTCTGCTCTCCTGAGTGTAATACAAAGCCTGCAACAGATTATTCCAGTCAGTGCACTGCTAATTATTTTTTCTGACCCTGCTGATTTATCTCTTGTAAGACTGCAGCTTTGGAATTAGTGGTGTTGATCAGATACTTGCAAGCTGAATGCAAATATACCAATCCAAGAAATTGTCTGTGAGCAAATGAAATCCAAATCTCTGTAGACTTGTTTTCTCTATCTGTATCTTAACTGCAGCAGAGCTAATTCCCCACTCTCTTAGTTTCTTTGATTTATACCCTGAAATATTTCCATTTTCATCTCTTCCTAATGTCCCTCAGCTATTTCAATACTCTTACTTTTCCCTTTAGTTTCTTTACTGCTAGTGGGTGTAGTGAGTAGTTCTGAACTTCATGTGTGCTCCCTAGCTGTCCAGAACAGACATTGTCATTTATGGAGCAAATGAAGATAAGCACTGAACTCTTAACTCCAGCTGTCCTTTCTGTTGGAAATACTGATCTGGACTGCTTTCCAACAGGCATGCAATAGCTGATGCCTCTTCTCCTTCCAAATTTATTTGCAGTTTCCAGTAGGCTCAGTAGTTTTTTGAGGGGGATTTAAAGGCAGGAATGAATAAATTTCCTTGTCTTTAGGAAGCTGTCGTCATGGGGACCACTGAGTCTTGGAGGGCTGGGTTGAGCTCGTGTATTTAGTGCCATGGTAGCAAGAGATATAAAACTGGTTATGTTCTGCAGAGGAAAAATCAGGAGTTAGCATTGGTCCAGCCTAAGGTGTGGTGGGCTCTGTTGGAAAGACTGCTTTTTTCCCTGGGTCCTTTCAGTGATATCAATGCTTTTGTTGTGTCTTTTGGTGGGGTGAAGCCTTTATGGTGGAGAAGTTTAACTTCTGTATTGGAATTAACAGAGATGTTAGTAATTGAAGGTCAGAATGAAAATACAGAGTGGATTGGGCTGGAAAAAATGTTCCTTTATTGTTTTAACACCTAACACCTCTTTTTGAAACTTAGCTCTTAATACTAATTTACTTCAGAGTGCAAGAAGAGGCAGACAAATTTTTGTTTATTCTGGCAGTAATTGCTGCATACTCCTTTGGTATTTGTAGAGAATGCTTATGTCTCAGACATGAATTTTACTAGATGAGTGCCAAGAACATACTTGACAAGAATGGTTCTGATGTTCACCAGAGCTGCTGGGAAGGAAAGATGGAAAGGAAGAGTTTACTTTTTTACATTTGGAGAGAACATTGTTGCTTTGGAATGAGATTTCTGCTAATCTGGGATAAAAAATATTACTATCAACCATATAGGTTATCTGGAAATTATCCTAGCTTTGAAATAGATATTCTTAGATTACAGCGTTTCAAAGCTAACCGAATAAACATCTATCCTTTTTTCATTCTTGAGTGTTATCCCTTGGGAAACTTTCACAAAGGAAAACGCTTGAATTGCTGAAATACAGACTTGAGTAGTTATGTTATGTCTTGTGTTATGTGTTGTAACTCAGTTCAAAGTTTTTGTTACGTAGATTTTATGTTGCTTTGCAAAATCTGAGAAAGTATTCCCTGAGTAAGTCCATGCCACACTATTCAGTATGTAGCTGTTAAGAATGCAGCTATTGTCATATTGAACAGGTGTAGCTTCAGAAATTTTCCTTCTGTGTTCATCCCTAAATCCATAGGGGTTTTTCTATATGTAGTTGGTTCTGACATGGTTTTCCTGCCGTGTTTTGCTTAGTTACATAAGCAGCCTGAGATCTTAGGATGCAGATATTGTCCAAATTGGTAAGGTTTTCATAGTGCTTGCTTAGATGCAGCCATCAGTTTGAAGAGAAAGATGTATTTGAAACTAAATAAGATGCTTATGTTTCAGATGAGGTTTGTTAGTCCCTGGGTATCAGCTATAAAAATTGGAACATCAAGACCAGTTTCCTCTTGCCCATTTATCTCACTGAATAATTATCATCTGCTTAGGGACCTGAAGGTTTTGTTTCACCTCTAATTCATCAGGAGGGTGTAACAACGAGTTTATAAACCTATGTCTGTGCTGAGATACCTGTTGGCCCTTCAAGGCATAAGGCATGACTGGTCTGGTCTAGATGGGGTAGATGGTTTGGTATAGATGGAGTACACAAATTAAGAATTAAAATTTACAGGCATATCTTGTGTGCAGCAGACCTTCTGAACAGGGTACTTGATCAAGTTGTTTAAAATGATAGTAATGTACTCTTGCAAACATATTCAGCATCCTTTTACATAACAAAATGGCCATTTTGCATTAGTTTGCTTCTGTAATTTTCTGACTCAGTGAAAGAGATAAGTTCTACTAAAGTTTTTCAGAATCAAGGTGACAATAGTCAGTGTAGATGTAGATCTGAGAAACCGATTTAGCTCAGGATTGTGACAAACAGCACTTTTTTTCATCTTTGCTCTTTATTTCTGATATTATGGCATCCTCAAGGCGCACTGGCCATGGCTTTCCAGTTCAAGGTGGCTTTCAGTTTTCTGCAGCATGATACAATATTTACTAGTGTGGCTGTTTCAGATGATTGTATTTTGGTGGCTTTGCATTTAAAAGGAGGGATATTAATTAGAAATATGAGATGCTGGTGTTCTTAACATAACTCAATGTTATGTCAGCTTTTTGCAAGTTGCACCTAAACTGCCTTTGATTAATGTAATTTTATGCATGTTGATTTGGAAACTCACCTAGCAAAGAGTTGTTTTTATCTGTATCTATAGAATCTTTCTTGGAGACAAGAAGGTCAAGTGCTTGTATGTCTTAGCTGCAGGAGAAAAAATATTTTAGGACTTACAGATTTTAGGTAAACTCAGACTTTTCCTTGTTGAGTTTCATAACTTTTAATCTGTTCTCTCCCCTTTATTTTATTAGTACACTCATGCTTCTAATCTTTCTTCTAAATGACTTCTTTCTGAGAGATTATGAAATACACGATATTTAAAGGTACAATTTCTTACTAAAAAGTAAGACTTTTTAGGGGAATTGTTTCCTCATCCCTTTGAGCATAACAGATAACAAAGATTTTTTCTAAAAAGAGCTGGTCCAGAATGTCTAAGGTAACAAAATCATGTATAATTCACTCAATTTTTTGAGGGTACTTTAGCAGGACCTTCACCAGTAAAGAAATCATGACACTGCTTAATGTGGGGTCATTTTTCAGACACTGAACTTTGGCATTCTTCTGGTTTTATGCATTTGGAATAAATATGATATAATATCTTTTATTTTTGACTTGTCTGTGGTTCTTATTTATTATCTTTTCCCTTCTTTTAGTGGCCTCAAGAAATCTGAAGCAGAATCCTGGTATATAAATATAGCAAGAACACTTGAATTCTATGGAGTGGAATTGCACAGTGGTAGAGTATGTTTACATTGTAATTTTTCCCTTGGAAAGTAAATTTATATGCTTTTTTTTAACATTAATTAATAGGAGTTTAAAATGTAGTGTTTGTTTTATTTTTAATTAGAACTGGGTAATTTTTCAGTAACTTGTGTGACATAGGTGCTGGAATTTCAACCAAATGAGCTGGAGTTCCTCAAAAGTGTAACAATGTTGGTTTTTTTTTTAAGATAAACTATTTAGTCACTATTTAGTTTAGTTTAGTTATTTAGTAATTTTACAAGGGTGTTTTAGCATGAAATAAAATTAATGCTCTCTTCAGTGCTATTAGTTAGCAAGTATTTTAAGAGTTTAATTTCTCTGGATTTCTAGCACCAATTTCTTATTTGTTACGAATATAGAGATTTTTTTTTTGTTTGTTTAAATTCCTGGATTCCCTGATTCCAGGTAAGTCTAAGAAGTATTTAACAGCTTGAGAGATGACCAATAAAAATGTATTTGAAATCTTTTAGATACATTGATAAGAAACATGTCCTAGTATTTCACTGTCTACTGCTATTTAATTTTTTGACTACACTGTTCACCTGAAGTGAACCTCCAAAATGCTTTTCCATTTGCATCCTAGTGTGCAAATTACCTTTGGTGCTTCTATGCAGCAGTAAATTGTTTTGGTGTAAGGCTTGTAGTGCAAAAACTAAAGAAAGTGTACTGCAGATAATTGATTTCCTAGGTGAAGATAACTTATAGTTTTCTGTCTTGGTTTGATTTGGGTTTGCCAATCCTTAATATATTCAATTCCTTTTAGAGATAGGATTTAGGAGCAAAGACAAGGCAGGCCTAAAACTTAAAAGGGTATATAGAAGAAATTTATTAATAACACAGAAAAAAAAAAAAAAAAGAAATTCAGAATAAGATTTCCAGATCATTCCCTCCTCACCCCTCCCTCAGCTTCCATATTTCTTAACAACTACATACAGAGAACATTTCAGTCTTTTTTCCACTTAAATAATCATTTCAGTTCACTTCAGACAGAAAAGTTATTTGGGTTTTTTTTTGGTTTAAGCATAGGGAGTGTCTTCACTTTCACAATTTGCATCCACCTGGGAAAAATTTGCAAATTGTGAAACTTCCTCCCATCTTCACAGTCTTTCCAGAGCTGTGTTATGGGTTATGCCACACACATGGGGTATTACTTTTAAGGGCAAGCTGTTCAAAGACAAATTTTTTTCATTGCTTTTTCCATCAAATGTCTCTGTCCATCTTTCCAGTCTCCAGAACAGAGAGCCCCATTCCCTCAGGGCAAAGGATCTTTTTCCTCAAGCGCTTCAACATCCCCCCCAAGTAGTTTTCCACAATTTAAAGAAACTTCAATGTAGCCCACAAAAAAGGTTTTTCAGCCAACTTATCCGTAGCATCTTTTCAATCTCTTCCCATGTCTTAGCTGAACATTAGAAGGGTTAAAATTGCACCCAGGAGGTGAAGGGAGCCGGGCCATGCCATCCTGGAAACTGTGCCAGGGCTTTCGGGCTGCACGGGCTGTGTGGAAGAGGATGAAACTGCAAAGTCCGGCAAGCAAATGCGGGAGGGAGGCTCGGCTGGAACAGAGCCCAGCTCCACTTCGAAGCCCAAGCTGCATGGGCGGCTGGGGGGTTTCTTCTCCCCATAGCCGCTTCTAGATGGCAGCAGGGCCCCGGCTGAGCTGTGGCCACGCTGGAGGATACTAGGATCTTAGCAAAGGTTTCCCTTTCCCCTGGCCATCAGGGCCCTGAGCTGAAAACAGGGGAGGCCTCGGTGGCTCCCCCACCCCTGCCCGGCCAGGCCGCATGGGGAGGGGAGGGCTGACCCGGGCCAGGGCTGGGCCGGCTGTTACCTGCTTTCTCGACAGAAGTGAAAAGAGGGAGGTTAACTTTATGATGTAATTTATGAAAAGCGAAATAACTTTTTAATTGGTTACCCGGGCTGTCAACCACCAAATCAGCCCTCCGATTGGCCCCCACAGCCCATAGAGGAAACAGCCCTCCTGTGTTTCCATGCCCCATGCTCCTCCTCTCAGGCGAGCCCCCCCATGCAAAACCAGCACATTTTCTTAACATTTTTTTGAGTTTTGGTAATAATCCTGACACTGAGACTTATAATGAAAAATTTCTTTAATGATGAGGAAGGAATAGAAAGAGTAATTTGCTTCCTTCAGCATATTTTCTTGTTTTTCTTTATGCTGCCATAAATAAATGACTGTTGCATTGGATTTCTAGGAATTCCTAAAGTACTTCTGTATGAAGCTACTGTAATTACATTCATATTCATGAAATACACTGCTCAAAGGTAGACGCTTTTTTTAAGAAAAGTAGAAAGGAAAGGAAATGATCTTATTAAATCTGGCTTTGTATAGGTACCCTCTCTATCCATTGAGTCAGCTGTCAACTTTCTACTTTATTGAAGAAGCTCTTAGTGTTACACTTGAGATCACTATATGCACTTAACTTGATTGGATATTTGCCTTTTAACTTCTATTATAGCCTAGTATTTTGATAAGCCAACTTGAGTGCTTAGCCTTCCACTATGTGACCAGTCTCTTAATATTAACAGGATGCTGTTTCTGAAAGCTCTTCCAATTTCCGTTATCCTTCCTGAGCTGCAGGCCACTGAACTGCATGCAGGATGTCAGTAGTGGTCATACCAATCCCAAGCAGTCAATACAGACTGGGTTCAGACTTTTTCAGCTTAATGAAATTTCACTGCAGACCATCTTGCTACTGTTTCAATTAAAAATTATAGTTTTATTGCAATTCAGTTTTTTAAAGGGTGAAATATTTGATCTGTTTTTCTAGCAGTTGAACTAGACATCTAGACATTTAGAAGCTGCTAGGAAGGAAATAGAAAGCAAACCATCCAAATTAATTTCAATATCATTTGGATGTTCAGCTTCTTCTCCCTTCCTTATCTCAGAGTACATCATGGAAAAAGAAAAGTACCGAGAAGGATAACAATTGTGAATGTTTTAAGGAAAAACCTTCTGTAGTAGGTGAACAGCATGGAGAAGGTGAATAGCCAACAGTTTTTTATTTTTTCTTTTGGTAATAGTCTACCCAAAAAGAGACGGGTTTAAGTAAAGAACTTTTTCCATAAGGCTGCAGTTGAGCTGTAAGCATTACTTCTAATTTAATGGATGCCCAAAGGGAAATAGCTATCAGGAGCAGTTAGGCAGTCACTAGAGTCCATTAAACATAGGAAGCTTCTAAACCAGGAAATCCTCTAGCTGTAAATGATCTGAAGCTGAAAAGGGGAGTTGGTAGTAGACTTGTAGTTGGGTTGTCTCTGAAGTTTTGTACTTCCAAAACATCGGTTGCAAGTCAGTTTGGATTGAATGCCATGAGGCAAACCTCTCAGCCAAGAGAGCTCCTGTAGGCCTGTAAGAAATTTGCAGTGAAGGTTTATGAGCTGTTTCTTCACAGAGGCTATGTCCTGCCCCTGCTCTGGCAGGGGTGTTTCCAGTGCCTCCTGATATCTCTCCACATTCAGTACTGCTTTTAAATCATCCTTCCAGTTTTGTCACATCCCAGTGCCTAGACCAGATTTAGCAGGGGCTAATTAAACTGTGTCTCTGTGAAAGGCTTTATCTCTGTGGATTCTGATGATCTTGTTCCTTTTAGACTGTGCAGAAGAACCAGGTAACACCTGGCTTTTATACTAATGGCCCAAAGAAGCTGGTGCTCCTGTGCTGGTGGTTGAGAGTGGGATAATTTTGGATAATGTTTCTTGAAAAGCAGATGAATGTATGGCTTCCTTTTTTTTAATTATTTTTATTTTTTTAATGATAGAAAGTTAAATATTTAACATAAGTGTGAGCTTTCTTTTTAGCAACTTACTATACATGCAACTTTCATCTGAGCTCAGTTTTCATCTGAAAACACTTCTTTTTTTCTGATGAAAAATCTGAACTGCTAAAATATTTAAAAATGCAATAGTGTTAGGAGACTCAGGAGCGTGAATTCAATATCTTGAAACTATATTGATATTTCTTGAATTCCTAATGTCCTTTTCAGTCTGGACCACTATCCCATTTGCTCAATAATTAATCTGCCATTAACTGATCTTTCATTTTTACTCAGCGAGTCGAAGATAAGAAATTTGTTGAATCAGTATTATTTCCATATCTACAATAATCAAGATGGTAATTGGAAATTAAATCAAATATGAATCAGTACTTAACGAGTTAGATGCCTGGCATGATTTTTTTTTATCTTTATAACTTTTTCATTATTTTCTTCATGTTACCATTTTTTAAAATAAATAACTGTATGTTGTTTCTTTATTGTGCAATTTAACAGCATGATGTTTTGAAAGAGAAATAGCTGTACATCAGTATAATATTTCATATAAGAGACCCTCTCTTTATCCTATTCCAGTCTCTTGATTTTATGTTTCTTAGGCTCAACACAAAAGAATTAATAATAACAAATAACATGGGAGATTAGTGATGATTTGGGCTGGTGCAGAGGAGTGTGAGGAATGAACTTTGTCCTGATAAAGCTTCTGGAGAAAACAGAGTAGTTTAGCCTAATTAATCTCTATCAAGTGTTTTAGATAATCTTTATTTCTGCTTAATCATGTAGATTTTCAGCTTTTACTGTTAAAGCTGTTTTCTCTTCACAGTATTGATTTTTTAATGCAGGAGCCTGGAGTAAGCTGCAAGTGCTAATAATACAATTTTCTACCCTGCTTTAGGTTGGCCATATCATGGCAGAGACAGCTAAACTACAGGCAGTTAATCGCCTGAATACCTCAGTGTTCTTCCCAAGTATTAAAATACAGAGATGTCAGTTCCGGGTTCCTGTGTTATGCTTTGCAAATTAGATTGGATGTCACTCATTCATGCGCCTGTATCAGACTTCTATTCAACTATTTTTAAAGGATTTATTGTAGAATTTCTACAGTATTGTCAGAGCACATGCTACCTGTTCTATTTTCCTGTACCTTACTGATATAAAGAAGTTGGGATTGGACATGGAGGAAAGCCATATGTTAATTGAGCCCAGAGTACCATCTAGAGGAGCAACTGTGCTACTGAAGGCTTTAAGAGAATCTGTTACCATTGGCTGTCCTTTAAAACAGTCTGAAACTGCTTTTGAGTCAAACTTGATGTTTTAAACAATGGATTCTACTTACATGTAGATTTACGTATACATTTATCTCTATTTAGAAATCTGTGTAATAACACATAAGTGTGTTTTGATCATAAGAAATAGGAAGCCAAGATTTGTAGCTTCTTTAACGTCAGGCTCAAAATGATCATCCAGCATTTTCCTCTCTACCTTTTTGTTTTTGTTTTTTAACTCAGATGTTTGCTTAAATGAATGTGCTTTCTCTTGAATAACTCAATACCTAGAAAGGATTGTAAATTTATGATTTTTTTCCAGTTGCATGTATGAAGCTAATGCACAGCTTTTGGTTTAGTTAATAATAATTGATTTAATTTAGTGTAGGAAATATTCATGTACACCTGTATTTCTCCAACATATTTTCATATGCAAAATTGCGGTCACCTCCTGTGCAGTCTTTCTTCGTAAGACCTAAAAAAATGTAAGAATTTATTTACTCTCTCTTTTTAAAATAGCATATAATCAGGCAGTTTTTGTTCAGTTCCCAAAATTCTGTGGCATTTACCTGACTAATCTTGGAAGGAACTTCAGCTTTTTTCCTGAAATGAATAAGGCTAGACTTGTAAACTTTCTCTTGATACAGATCTAAGGAACATCCAGGGTAGTAGAATGAACATTGCAACTTGTTTTTAGACTATGTAATAGATATCATCAAAGGAAAGAGATGCACAAAAATCAAAACTCAGAATATGTCATTGATTTTTTTTTCTGAAGCTTGGAAATTAATTTGTTAGTAGATAAATGTGAATTTAAAAACTTCACATTTAAATGTGAATTTGAAAACTTCATCTGTGTTCTTACAGTATTTTTCTTTTGTAGGATCTCCATAATCTAGATCTTATGATTGGGATTGCATCCAGTGGAATTGCTGTATATAGAAAACTCATCTGTACAAGCTTCTATCCCTGGTAAATTCCTTTTTTGTAAAGAAATATGTCCAGTTTTATCAATCTTGGTTCCATTTGTGTTCATATTTATTCCAAAGAAGCCTACAATACATATATCTGTTCTTTATGGAGTATTGTGATATTTCCTTGTACATAGATAATGAAAACTTGCCTAGGCTTTTAAATTTTTAAGGCTTTTGAAGTCCTTGCACTGTTTAAAATCTTGATCAAGTTAATTTACATACAAGTATGAGTATGTGATTAGGAGGACCCTGTGGTCTTAGAGGTTTGCTGCTGTTATGTCCAATACTATGTATCTTTAAAAACGAACAAAACCAATCAGTATTGCTATGAAAGCTCAGCCCCTAATTCAGTCTGAATTAAGTTCAATCTGAACTTTTTAACATGGCATTCAACAAGAAGATATTTCTTGGAGTAGAAATGTAAAGCGAGTTATTTAGAGTTTCAGATTTACGGGAAGTAGGGTAATATAATTTAGACATTTTTAAATCTCATCAAATAAGGGTATATAACATTAACAAGAAGGCAAGAGACCTTCACGTTACTCTCTGATACATAAAACATTAGAATGCATGACTGTGCTGTAGAAAATAAGCTTTGCAAAGAAGTAATGTGCACAAGAACTCTAATGTGAATGACATGAGAAGCTATAATTTTTTTAAGTGCTTTTGGGCTTTATTAGTTGTACCATGCTAAAAATTATAACCTGAATTAGAAATTTTATGGAGGTTGGGCATTTTCTTAATGTTTATTGGTTTGGATCAGAAAGAATTTTTTTCCAGTCTTTCATTTTCAGAAGAAGTATTAACTTGTTTTTTTATCCTTGATAAAACTATAGCTTTGTCATGTTATATATGAGTTCTTTGTTGAACTTGTAAAAATTTTTTGATAAATTTTTCAGTATATTAGTACAGTATTAATCATGACAGAAGAATGCATTCCAATGGATTGTACGTGCTTTTTGGCCCTTAATTATGCAAAAAAAAAATAAAAAAAACACTCCCTGACTGTATTCTTTAAATACTACTGTCATTCCATCCTTTCATTTATGAACCAAACCAAACAGCTATTTCCTATAGAAAAGCAATAAAATCAATTTCAATTAAAATTCTAGGAGAAAATATACTGCGTAGTCTTTTTTTTTTTTTTTTTTTTTTTGTTTGCTGTGAATTGGATTTCAACTCCTTGGGATATACTGCAATCATCCTGGATAAATGCATGTCAATAATAATGTGCTCATACAGCATCACAGTGAAAACTTGTATTTTTCCATTTTTAATGCACATTGAAGCGTGAAACACTTATCTTTCATCTTTGTGCCTTTAGTGCTGCTCTTTCATATATCAGCCTCACAGCTTCTTTGAACCACTGCAGGTTTTAAAAATTACCAGCTGGAGGCACATTTTCTGTCTTCTGCCAGTCTTGCTCTGCCAACTTAGTTGACCTAAGTAAGATATGAATGGATAATAGTAGTTCCTGAAAACCACAGAGTAATGGCATTTTAAAATCTGTGACTATACAAATTTTTAGGGAAGGGAAAGGTAGTTTCTAGCGCGTAAGGTAGGAGGAATCTGCAACTTCCTGTGCTACTTTTACTCCTGGAGAACACATAGGAATAAAACACAGATGCTAAAACATTTTTCACAAAAGCCTATTCTCATTTACAGAAAAAAGATCGAGGGAAATAAAACCTAAAGGTTTTTCAGTTCAAATAATTCCCACTCTAAAATATGAGGTTTAGGCAGTAATATTTTCAGCTGCCAGCTAATGCAGTTGTTCTGAGCTTTCCTACTCACTCACTCACTCTCTCCCTCTCTCTCTCTAAAAATTTCTTTTCATCTTGAAAGCAAAAGCTTCTTACACAGGGGCTTTTTGATATTTTATTTCTGACATCTTGCTTGAGTTAATCATAATTCTTCGTGCATGAATGATGTCCATGCCCTGATCCCACCAAAAGCAAACAAACACTGGAAGCCACCAGAGCGGAGTTGCTTGGGATGTATTTGTAATATGGATTCTCACTTTTATTTAATATCTCAAAGCAGGATATATTTCTGTAATGCCTGAAGTGGTATTTATTTAGGCTCTTTATGTAACATCATTTGTATCAAGGGGTTTTTCCTATGGATGTGCAATTCACATTCACCATTAACAAGTTAGAGCTCAAGGTGGCAGCAAACACCATCAAAGCACTCTTTCCAGAATTTTAAGTAAAATACTCTGCAGTGGATGACAACAATACAACTATGCCATATGGTAGTAGTCAAAGGGGACCAAAAGTTTTCAGGAACAGAGGCAGTGAGAGAGTTCTGCCTTGGCAAAAAGAGGCTTTTCAATCAAAGCAGCCTACGTAAAGAGCTGACTGATCAGTCAGCGGCAATGCAAGTCAAGATAGGTTTAAAAAATAGCTTTGGATTTAATGCAGTATTTTATACACTCTGCAGAATTATTCTCAAGGGTGCTTAACTGTTCTGAGGTAATTCCAAGTTGATTTTGCAAGCAAAATATTAATGACAAAACCAGAAATGCTCTCTTATATCAGCAGCAACTAGTTAGGTATTAAATGCTATTTTGTTTGCAGTTTCACTGCTTTGAAAACTTCAGAAAAACTGCTTGAGGAATGCATAATACATTGCTTGTTTATACTTCGAAAACAGCTATCTTACATAGCAGACAGAACCTTTTTTCAGTGGCAAAGTGTAGGGTTTACCAGTAAATAAACTTTTTTTTGCTTCAAGTCACAATTACCAGCTGTTAGTACTAAGTGCTAGGACAGGAGTGCCAGTTTAATCAAAAATTAGTGATTCTGTGTCTGGCCTACAGAGTGACAAATCTATTTTGATGCCTGTGAATGATAGGAAGATGGGACCCAAAAGATCCATCATTCTTAAAATGCTACAGCTAGTGACTGTTTTATAAGTAAACCGTGAGATTTAACAATTTGTGAATGTTCCATGGTCACTGGATAGACCATTGGTGAGAGCTAGCCACCAAGTTATAACAATAGTAACTGCATTCTGTTAATATATTTTTTGGGTATGGCATGTTCAAGAATTTGTTAAGTCTAAATCCTTTAACATCTTAATCTCTTGGATCTTTTGGGTAGATTTTTCTAGGTGTGAACATTCAGTCAATTTGTGGGCATAACATTGCAAAGGATTTTTAGTTATTGTTAAATAAAAATGGTAGAGTTGAAAGTGTTCTTCATGCCTGAGCTAAATAGGCTTAGTTGTACTTTAAGAAGAATGAATAGAATTGAGAGCAGTACTCTATTTAGGAGAGTGTCAAAATAAAGGGACTTAAAGCCCTGTTTTGGCTTGAAGTGATTATATGGGGTTTGGGGTTTTTTTGGTTTTGCGGTTTTGGTTTTCTGAGGATTTTTTGTTTGTTTGTTTTCTCGGTTATTTGTTTTGTTTTAAATTAAAAAAATAAAAAAAAAGGTGTAGAGGAGGGATTGAGAGAGTTTTGGTACTTTGGGATGCTGTTTCCCCTTTTGTTGTAGGGTGGGGCGTTTTTGCTTTGTCTGCAAGGTTAGTTTCTGTGTCCTGCATTTTTGCTGCCTTCATGTTGGAGTAAGAGCAGACATGCTCTTACCATGACAGCAACTGTGTAAGCTGAGGATAACTGCAAAAACTTGTTTGTTGAAGTTCAGTCTAAGTCAAGAAATGTGGTAAGAAAGAATCGGAAGCACAAAATTTGAGTGCTACTAGTTCAGGCAGAGTAGCACTAGAATTAAGAAAGAATTAATATACAATGAATTGCAGCTCAGTAAGTAAAACTGAAAATTTATATGACTTGCCAGGTAGTCCAGAATCAAGAACTGTTCGATGAGCAATGCAGATCACTGATGTTTGAGGTAGCCAGTCAAGTAACACAAGTATTTTAATAGTCGGCCTAACAGGAGAGGTGGATATGATTTCAACTTTCCATTCATTTTCACACCACTTTGTTTTGTCAAGGAATGGTGTTGAAACACCTGTTTCTCTGTGGTTCTGTAATTGATGGAGAAAAGCATTTTCTGAAAATGGCACACATAGTTTTCCCCCTCTTGTGCAGGAAGAGGGTTAGGCAATTCCATGAATATTCTTATTAGTAACTGGAAATATACTCTCCTGCATCTATGAAGGATGTTGCTCTATAACTCAAGTGCCTCTCCCATGAGCAGTGCAGAATGAGTTTTATGCCACCCCACTTGATAAGAGTGATGCAAAAATTGTGCCAAACTCAGAGGACTTTCAGCATAGCTCATACCTGAAATCCAACATCCTGTGGAGCATCAGTTGATGAAAACATTATGAGACTTTTAGCAGTAAACTTAAAAAACCCTTTCATGATTTTTTTTTTCCTGGCAAATATGACCTAATCAGATCTTAAATACATTTCTTTAAGGCATCTATAGAATTCCAGCTGACCACAGATCATTGTCCAAAAAGTTCAGGTTTTCAGTTACTGAAGTAGAACTATTGCAGAGAAAATTTGGGTATTTTAGACAAATCTTGTTTTGCTGTGGGTAGATAGAAGCTTGTTTAATTTAGCAAAAGTGATCAGCATATAATTAAAATGAAAGTTGCTTGAGCACCGATGCCAGTTGTAATCTTTACTTTAGAAAATATGTATTCACACTGTGTATATTTAAAAAGATAAACAGCAATGCTAATGGAGTGAAAAATATATTAGCACTCATTTCTACAGTTTTCATCCTTCTAAAATTATGATTTTGTTTAGAGATTCTGTTTAGTGATTAGCACAAGTACATGATATCTTTCACATTATGAAACCAATTCTGCAAAGCCTCTGTGAAGTTTCAGTTGTTCTAAGACCAACCTTGTCATGTCATTAGGGTCTTAAATTTTATTCCTTTAGTCATAGTTGTCATATGACAAAAGTTATACAAAAGTTGACACATTTAACATTTGTGCAGCTTAGTGTAGAAGATGTCATCAAGTTTTTTGATGCAAGAATAGATTTGGTGGGAGAGAGCTGCTGTGAACTATTTAAAGATTAAACGAGGACATCTATTTGCCACTCAACACAGGAGATGGCTGCATTTTATTCACTGAATATTTTACAGCTATAATCTTTCAGGCTCACTGTTAGCAGTATTATTTTTCATTGTTTTATCAGTCTAAACATTGTTTGGTATTTCATGACCTGTTTCTTTCTTTTAGGGTGAACATATTAAAAATTTCCTTTAAAAGGAAAAAGTTTTTTATACAACAACGGCAAAAACATGTAAGTAGTCCTCTAATTTTGTTTTGCTCAAGTGACCCTATTCAATATTTTATGTTGAACTTAACCTACAAATTGCTGATCAAAAGGCTCTGTTGGAGTAATTTGCCTTTGAAACTGTTTTGTTGACTTGGTCTTGCTATTCTGGTCTGCTTATTCCCTCTCTTTTTCCATTTTTCTGTTTCTTTTCTGACACTGAACCCCTCCACTTTCAGTCTGTTGGACTGTATCTTTCCCATGGAGGTTTCTTCTCCCTTTGTGTAAATGCAGATCTCCATCCTTTCTCCGATATTTATTAACGTAGCATATTTCCCCTTTCTCATCAGCATCTGCTGCTCTTTCGTTTGTTGCTCTCCCTGAGCTGCAGAGTTCCTCAATGCAGTGAATCTGCTTAACAACTGCTTATACCATCTAGGGAGGGTTGTGAGGTCCCTTTAGCTTATGGGACTCAGAGCTCGGGAAGAAAGCAAGGCTCCTGGAGAAAAGGAGAGCTTTGCAGCTGAAAAACATGAGATGGAAAAGGGGAATAACACACCTCTTGCTGTGTGTAACATGGAGGGCTTTAGGAGTTGGCAAATTACGTGATGATAGTTGATAAAACTAATGTAAAATTTTTCAGCTGTTAAGAGTTGGCTTCTGTTTCTTGCTTTGTGCTCTTTGAAGAACAGACATTAATCTATTTAACAGGGGAGGAAATCTTGACTACTGATTATTATTGTGCTGCCACAATATGAAAAAAATAAGATATCTGTTTAGAAAGAGTATAGATTATTTAATATGACAGAAAAAAAAACCCCTTCTCAGAAATTAGTGATCAGCAGATGTATAAATATTTTAATTCAGTTGAGGACAACACTTGAGAACTTAGTAAAAGGTAAGTGTTAACTTGTACCTAAACTTCATGAAGAGCTCTTTCTGGTAGTACACAAGCTCTTATATGTATAGGAACTGTGTTACAAGACCACCTTTTGACCCACATAGATTAGGTCTCCTGAGCACAGATTTCTAGGAGGCTTTTTTTTTACCCAAAAGGAAAATGTTTTCTTCCTTTTTCTTTTCTGCGTGTCTTTCCTTTTTCCCAGTTTGGTGTGTTCTTTGAAATTTGAGGAGTGAGCAAGTATGTACACGTTACTTTTTAGGATTCACCTTTAAACAAAGTTAGTATCCGGAGACAGTGTTACTGCACTAATGCTTGCACACATAGGCAGCATGCACAGGGTGTGTCCTTATACACTGTGTGTAAAGGGATCTTAAGGTTTTTTTACTAGCTGTAAGTTTCTAAATATATTGTTTATATGCAGACATATCACAGTCTGTTCATATATATTTCACTGCATGAAGAAATGAATGGTTGACAAACCATTTACTTGCTCGTGACTGTAAACACTTGTGAGTAGTAACTTTTCTCCTGGGTTTGAGGATTAAAAATCCACTGATAAATAGTAATTTTAAATAAATAGTAGTTTAAAAATCTAAATATTTTCAAATATAGGCAAGTACAGGCGTTCAAACAGCAGTTTCCAAATGTGAGAGTAAACATAGTAACAGAACTCTCTGAGAATGATTAGTAAAACAGGGCTTGGAAGACGATAAACTTAAGTCCCTTCAAACCCAAACCATTCTATGATTCTCTGAAAATAGGTGTACTCACAATGGTTTAGGAATATGGAAGAATAAAGTATCAATATAGAACAATCTGTGGACTTAATGTAAAATATGTGTGTTCATTACATAAAGACATGACTGCTGTCAGAAGCAGAATTTTTGTCTCTGGAGACCTGTGTCACTTCTGAAGAGAGCAACAATCTTAATTTGTTCAACTAAACATTTGAAAGATGATGACAGTTCAAGGCTCTTGATTCTTTTAGCTTACCTTAAGTGATTATAGCTCTTTGTTTCGTAACCTCCGGAGATGACACACAGTGTCACGCTCAAAGAGCTACAGAACTGTAAGAAAAGTAAGGCCAGCTGCATGACCTTTTTAGTCCTTCTCAGTATATAAGAAAAATCAGACCAGGTGTGCCACTAAATCTGTGGATGCATCCATCATTGTCAGCCCCCTTTGCTTGAAATTTAGGGCATCCAGTGGCAGTTCTCCAGTGGTATTGCTTGGAAAAGCTTGCTGGTGCTGTGCGGAGGGAGAGAGGGGAGTGTAGTCGTAGGGGTTTCACCAGAACAGTGGTATGCTTGAGAGGTGTGTGAGGGCAGATGAATGCATTGTTGACAGTCTTTGAATTGTTCAGTTTTTTGCTTGGAAATACAGAAACAAATAGGTAAATGAATCTGAAAGTAAAGAGGATGAAAGAATGTGGGGAAAATAGAGCAGATATTGTATATTCATGGATGAGATGTGACTAAAGATGAGTGTTATAGCACCTCTTTTATATTTTGTATGTCATATGTAGATTCTTTACAAAGATCTACGAAAAGTTTTCAAAGGCAATGAATTTACAGTCCCTTGGGATGTGCCATGTTTCATTGATTTATTCTCCTTATTCTTTTACTCCATTTTTCTTTCCCTACATGCCTCTTCTGAAAAATCAACTTACCTTATCTTACTGTTTCCCTTCTACTCACCTTCTCTTTTACCCTCCCACTGCTCCAGTCTGTTGATCAGCTACTTGATTAGGAGCATGCAGTATTTCTGTTTCTACTGAAGAGCCAAATAAGGACTGGGGAGCAAGACTGATGAATCAGTGAATGTCTGGTGCTATAGAAGCTCATGACATGTAGGCTTAATGAAGGGTGCAGGATTTAAGGTAGGAATAGGAACTCTGCTGTTTACAGGCAACATTTTGTACCTTTCAGAAATAAACTTTTATTTTCAATGTGCCTATCTAATGCTTAAAACCAACTTCATTTGCTTACTAAAATATATATCTTTACTCTCTATACTGTAGATATTTTCAGATTTTCTCTTAATGGAGTAGGCGTACAACTGATGCAGAAGTTCTTCCATATTTTGAACTAGCCAGACAGTTTAGCTATATGGAATTGTTCCCTTTGCCTTAGTGACCTCAACTTTCTCTAATCCTCATTTTCTGATAATTATTAAAATGTCATTCTTTTAGAAGTTGAGTTGAGAAGTATGATTGGCATTAGATCTTTGGATCCCACTGGAACTCTGCTCACCTTTTAAAAAGTACAGATTTAACAGCATGACTTGCAAGGTGGCCTGTTAGTGAGGCATATTGTTATTAACAAAAGGTTATGTTAGTCCAAAAATTGAATAAATTTTTATGAAACCTCTCAAAATAGCTTTCCTAGCTTAAATCCATGTTAAATCTTTCAGCCTACTTAAAGGCTTCTGAGAAGGTTCTGTGACAACAGAAAAGCACACTTGTAGCAAGCAAAATTCAATACTGTTTTCAAACTTAAATTTAAGAAACAGAATATTAATTCCTTATCTATGTACTATAGCTTTTCAATGTAATTGAGATGTTTGGATAAAATAATTTCTGTGGCAATTGAAAAGCCAGTGCTTCAGGCCAACAAAAATATCTATAAATTTCTTTTTATTTGTTTGCTGGAGTAGTAAAACCCTTCAAGTGGTGTTCAACCAACAGGGAGTATGTCAGAAATTTCATTTGCCATTAAACTATTGTGATATACGCTTTGTATATTTCAAGAAATTCTGAGTTTAGATTTCACTATGCTTTCCTGCTTTATTTTGAATAACTGCTTAGAAGCAACTGTGGTGAGCTGACAAAGGTGAATCAGTTCCAGTATGCAAGAGACTTAAATAACAAACCCACATCTTGAAAAGAAAATACTTTGTAAATGCTTTAATAGATATAGGGAAAACGTTCCTGAAAGATTGTAATCAGTTAAATGTTTTCCAGTGCTTATGTAAAATCAAGAGGCAAATCTTTTTTTCTTTTGAGAGTCTCGCTGTTTTTCTTAAAAGTGTGTCTGAAGCCATAGATTCTCTGAACTAGACATGAAGTGATTTGCAAAATGCAGGATTGGTCTCAGATATGTGGCATTTCTAAAATGCTACCTAGAAATAAGAACAACAGAAGAAAAACAGATTCACTATTCCAGCCAAAATGGTTTGTAATTTCTTCCCAACAAGACTGTTGCGGTGAACAAGCAAAAGGTTGCCTGTCTATTTATGTGTTGGGATGTCAAAATAATTTAGAGGAGCTAGAAAAGATGAGTGATGAAAACTTGCGGTTTTTTCACTGAAGTGCTGAGCTGTGCTGGCAATTGACTCAGGTCTCATGTTACCCTTTATTTCTATTCTTTGCTTTGCTCTCATTCCACCTTCCATCAATAACTAGATTAACTAACTAAATCTTTCTCTTGTACAAAACTCTTGGGATAAACATTGGTGGCACAATGGTGTTGCAGTCATGTTTCACTGCCACTTTTGCCCTGAAGTTACTTGTAAGAGTTTGCATTGAGACACGATGCAAACAAGTTTTATATTCTGCTGCCTTGTGATCCTCTTCATTGTGGCCTCACATTATCATCCAAGCAGGAGTGGATTTCAACAGCAGTAGTAGCAGCTCCAGTCCCATCACAACTATTTTCTTTCCCCCAAGAAAGATCACTGTTAACATCTTCAGTTTCTTCTGGAAGACTATCAAGAATAGGCTTTTTGCGTATTTATGGCACTTGGAAGAACATTATTATATTGAAGCTTTACATGAAGAGTTTGAATTCAAAGAATGAAGGGGTTTTTCCTTTTGACATTACACCCTTAATGGAATGTTTTAAAGAATTTTTTTTGCCTTAAGATGTGAAAATCTGACTGGAAACCTGAAAATATATTTATCAGTATAACATGATACTCATATATACAAAATCTTTACTACTCTAGACTTAAATAGTTCATTAACATTTCATGAACTTGTAAAGTGCACATTTTGCAGTTTGGAATTTCACGTAGTCGCAGAGGTATTTTGGCCATCATCCAGCTCAAAATCTACTATATGCTGATTTTCTGTTTGTTTGCCACAATGTATTTTTCATGTTTAAGCTTAAAATAATTGTATTTTTTTTATTACTTTGTTTACTGTTTCATCTGCTTGTATATGTTGAAACATGGTATTCCCTACTGTTACAGAATGAATCCAGAGAGCATATTGTTGCCTTCAACATGTTAAATTACAGAGCATGCAAAAATCTTTGGAAATCTTGTGTAGAGCATCACACATTTTTTCACGCAAAGAAGTCACTACCTCATGAAAAAAAGATATTATCACATTACTGGACTTTGGGTTCTAGAAATCCAGCAAAGTAAGTATTGTTTGAAAGCATGTTTTGTTCTGTGATGGGAACGGGTGGATTTGTGTCCATGGTATTTCAAATTTGGAGTGGCAGGGTTCAGTCCTGTCCATAGCTTTGTTCCAGTCTATATATGAACCATTTGGCAAGTTATATGGTTGTGGTTTTACTTTCTGCAATGTGATCTCCATACAGTAGAACTTTTCTTATAATTGCCTCAAAAGGTGTTTGGTTATATGTTTTACTGCTATTTTTTCAACTTGCTGCTTCAGTCTGAAGTATAAGAACACTGAAAAGGAAAAATGTCAGGTAGCTAATGATCCGGTAAGAGAATTTGCAGAACATATTTGTTTTGAAATGTTTAGCCATTGGTATCATGTACACATTCTGTTTAATATGTTAGGACAATTTGTGAAGTGCATCTCACCAACCGCTTATTACTGACATAAAGATGAAAAACTTTTTCCCATTCAGGCATTCAAGATACCCCTGTTGTTACAATTCTAATCCTTTATTTGTCTCATTGGATTCTTCTAGTTACAGAGCTGGTAGTTTCCTAGTGTTATCTAAGATCTAGTTACCAAGAGGTAATTCTTTAGAGCCTGTGACTTTCCTATATGAAACTAGGGTTATTCCTCCCCATATGCAGTAACTAGGCCCTATTGTCATTAAAGTTAAGCTGCCAGTTTTTGTCCAGTCACTTGACATTGTAATGTCCTTCTCCATTTCTATGCAGTTCTTTATTTTGGCCATCCTGTGTGATTTTGGAAGTGGGAGCTTTTACTCTGCTCTTTTATCTTAGGGGCTTTTAGACTTTTTTGATAAGAATTAGTCACAGTGATTGCTTCCGTTATGCTGATTTGTTCTGGTATTACATTTATCAGCAATTCAGCTACAAAGGTGTCATGTTCTGTGTCTTCATTGTCTCATCCACCCTATCCTGTCCCAATCCACCTACCCCACCCCCAAAAATATTCTGTAATGAAACATGGAAAAACTAGTTCATATTAATAGTGAATGAAAAGGGAAGTTTTTGGTCATTATTGTCTCTGGATTCTGGGGGGTTCTTTGACCCTTTGATGGTCTGTAGACTCTCTAGAAACCTGCATGTTCTCATGATTTTTAGATAAGACTTTTATTGTTTTCTTTTTGTTCATGGGTAGTGTGTTTTTGTGAGTTTTTTTTAGTGTGTTCTCTTAACAGTTTAACTTTGTCAGGCTGATTTTTCTGTCTTCTATTTGAATAAGCTTCAACTTCTGAATGATACCAACATGCTTCAAATAGCTTGTCAGACTCTGGTGACTCTCTGGTTTTTCACACTCAGATGTCTCTTTTGGTATTCTAGAAATTGATACCAAGTGCACTGATATTGCTTGTAAATGAAGCAATTAACCCTATCCAACAGCAGGAATTCTGATAAAATACTATGTTTTCTGCTGGAGTGTAATTTCGTGTTTTCATCTAGTACTAGATCATAGCTGGATGATCTGGATTCTAGATCACGGGGAAAAAAGTAGTTTTACAAACAGCATTCTAATTTTCTAGCATTTTAAAAATCCCTATTTTTAGAATTTACTAATTTATGGAGTGTTATGACCTTGTTTTTCCTCTAGTGGAGGTGTTGAGGAAGTGACACTCAGAGTTTGTTGGATTGTCAGGTCCTGGAGTCCTTTATTTCTTTCAAATTTGCAGAGATTCAAAACCCTGATCCTCCTACAGACAGATGTATACGCACAGGCTTTGTAATGTTAAGAAAAAAAGACAGTATTGGTTTCCAAAGGGCACCAGTTTAACATCATTCCATTTTTTTTACCAAACATATTATTTATGATCTGCTGTTACAAATTCTTAATATTCTGTAGCATACAGGACAGTTCTCATTTTTGATCTGAAACTCTAAGAAAAATTCCTTTCACGCAATTTCAGTGCTCTGAGCATTGTCTCTGCTGAATTGCTTACTTGGAATTTTGAGGAATCTCCAGGGGGAGAATCAGTTGTGGAGATACCTTCCATTAGCTTAATGATAACCTTTTTGGCCTTATGTATACCAGCAGTAAGTGTGAATTTTAGGATCTACATGAGGAAGAAGTAACTCCGTAACCATTGTTATGAAAGAATGCTTAACTGCATAAGAAGCAACAGTAATTTTGAAAAGCTTTGAGTAGTTCCTGTGAACTCAGCAAATTATTTTCTCAAAAGATTTTAAAAAATTGTGAAAAAGTATTTACATATTGAAAATTTTTACTTTCCAATTTGTTTATAATTGTGGAATGTTGTAAGATTTTTCATGTTCCTTTTCAAGGATGGTTCTGAACTCATGTGGAAGTTACACAACCAAAAAAGAGATTCTGCATTCTCCCTTATGGAAGGGAACAAATTATTGCGCTGTATAAATCAAACACAGACAAACCAAACCACAAAACCAAATGTGCACACAAAAGCTCCTCTGACCACATCATGTAGTCCTGAAGATTTTAAGATTGACTCACGTTCAAGAATTCTTTTCCTGCAGCTTCCATCAGCTTTGAAGGTGCCACATTCATGTTTTGCCATCTTAGCTATCACAGGTTTTCCTATGGAATTTGTGGCTTTCTTGTTCTATATCCTTCTACACTTGTGTGAGGCAGATAGCCTAGCATTTTTTTGCATCAGTTCAGATAGTTGCATTACTTGAGTACAATTTCTTCTTTGTGCATACTGTGCCTTTCTTGATTTTCTTAGCTTAAGGTACAAGAGGCATTCCATTTAAATTAGGCTGCTGAGTTGTATAAATTACCTGTAAGCCTTCAAGGAGCAGACTGTATCACATCTCCCAGATTCTGAGAGGTAAATTCTGGGTTGAATGCTGAATAACCTCTCCTAGACACATTTTCATTCCTTGTTGAAAAGCTAAAAAATGTATCTGTATTTTTCACCAAGGATAGCCTCAGTAATAGATGGGAGAAAGGAATCATCATTTCAAGATGGTACAGCCCGTTCCAGAAAGGCTTTGGCAGCCTCCCAGAATGTTTGCTGAGAAATATGCTGATATTTGGCATCTGAAGGACAGCTACTTGAAGTTCAGGAGATTATTAATCTTCTGTGCCTGAACTGAAATATCTAGAGACATACCATATAAGTGATTTTGTAGTCAGGATTAGGGGGTTAAGATTAGAGTTAGGGTTTAGGGTTCTGTCTTCCATCACATGAGTTATGTTGCACTTCAAGTTGTCTGTGTTGGAAAATGCATCAACAGCCACTTGTGAAAAAGAAAAGCTGATTAATGTGGAGTTCTACACAATGCATTTTTCATAATGCATCCCCTTTTTCCAGTCTTTTGCTTTGCTCCAACTATGTAAGGCTTCTTTGAAATAACTCTGTTTATGAAGAAGCTGAGTAGCTGATACCTTGTCATTATATTCAAAAGTCTTAGAAAAATAAAATGGGTAGTATAGCCAAAAGCTTCTCCTGAGTTGATGGACTTTGTTTACTAACTATGAAAACATACATGGATAGCTGATTTTAATCATGTAGATGCTTCATACTACATTTTTCTTCTGTTTTTTATACTTTGAGAAGCTTTTAAAGTACATTTAGAAGATGAAGGAATTGATTTCCTTTAAAATCATGAAAAAGATATATGAAACACTTCAGTATATATGAAAAAAATTTATGAGTTGCTTTTTCTTTTACTTATATGAACAAAAAGTAGTACGATTCAAAGCATGCTAAAAGTTTGATTTTAGCATAATATCCACAGCTTTAGTAACACTTTTTTTTTTTCATTTTATTGCTATGTAAAATTGAGACTTTTCAGCACTGTAGTGAAATCCTTACATAGCCTGCTATCCCAGATTCCCATTATGTACAGCTCAGGGCTTAATGAGTCAAAGGTGTTTTCTCTGTAACTAATAAATTGTTTCTTTCATGAGAAATTCTAGGCCTGTAAACTCAAGGATGAACAGCTTATCTCTCAGCTTGACTTGTGGAATGCCACATAAAATGAATAGGAGTTAGTTTGTCTGAATTTCAGTCTACTTAAAGATTTTCTTCATGCTGAATATTTTCACTATTAAGATGCTTTTATTGTTTTCCTAGCTGTGGTTCTAATCTTGGTGCAGCCGTTTTTCTTGTCAGATTCTTGTCAAAAGAAGCAGTCCAGACCTGGAGATCCTATTTTCACGTCAGATTTTCTTTTTAAATGTTTGTCTCTTATAAGGATTGCATCACTCAAAAGTGATTCCCTTCCACAATAGTGGTGTCTGGTGTGGCTCTTAACTGGTGAGGCAGCAGGTAGAAGGGTAAAGTTGTGCTCACTGAAGCTCTTTCTGAATTGCTACCCCTTTGTGAATATTAACAAGGAAGCTTTAGAACATATTGCCTGTATTTGAACTGTGTTTTGTCAGGCACTTAGTTCAGTGCCAGTAGGACATTTTGAATTTCCTGTTTTCTCCTCTGTCTTCTTAAACACAATTGGGTTAAAAATAATTCTCAGAAAAAGTTATTTTTACCCAGGCTTGTGATTAGCAATGTAGCAGGGATTAATGATCACTTTTATTGTCACAAATAAGGGACAGCAAATGTCTCTGTGAGAATGTAAATGCATAAGTGAGGAGGGGTAAGCAGGGGACACTTAAAATTTAAGGTTGACTTTCATAAGCATATTTTATTTAATTTAAGTTTTCTATGGAAAATAACTGACATATAGCTGTTTTATATCTTTTCAGGTCTGTAAACAACCAGTACTGCCGAAAAGTGATAGGTGGGATGGTTTGGAACCCATCTATGAGACGATCCTTATCAGTTGAACATCTAGAGACCAAAAGTCTTCCTTCTCGATCACCTCCTGTTACCCCCAATTGGTAAATCCATTTTCAGCCTTTTCCATACCTTCTAATCTCCTACCATTTCTCATTGCACGTACTCTAGAATAGTAGAATAATTATGTAGCGTGTACATATATATTTCAACATTTTTATTCTGAGAATATATATGACAAAAGAAGGATGAGTGTCACCTCAACTTTAGCAAGGCTTATGACATTTACCAAAATCTTATACCCAAATTAAGACATTATGTTTCTGGATGGGTGGACAACAGGATGGTTTAAAAAAAATATTAAAATGGTTGGATGAGTGAACTAAGAGGAGAGTGGCTAATGGGTCACACTCTACCTGGACAACGATAAAAAGTAGATGACTGCAGGGGTCTCTCTTGGGACTTGTCTGGCTTAACATCTTTATTACCTGGAGGAGGAAAGGGTATGCTTGATCATAAAGTTTGCAGATGGCACCAAACTGGGGGTGAGTCAATAAGCCTGGGGGCAGAGCTGCTCTCTCCAAAGTGATCTCAACAATCTGGAGAAATGGGCCAATAGTAAATGTGTGAAATTCAGTAGAGACAGCCATAGTGTCCTGGGGAGAACCCAGTGTAACAGCATTGTCTGCAGTGCAGCTTTCTGGAAAACAACCTGGTAATCTTTATAGGCAGAAGCAGTACATGATTTTATTAGAATGCTGCAACCCTTTTTGTCTGCAAAGACAGACACTTACAAACTGGAGCAAGCTCAGCAAACAGGGTAGTCAGAAGGCTGGAGCACCTACCCTATTAGGAGAGGCTGACATAATGGCACATGTTCAGTCTGGAGAAGCAGAGGTTTCCCAGATGCCTAATAACATCTGGTAGTAGGCTAATAACAGCCTGATATTACTTGGGACGAGGCCAACTACAGGATGAGGCTGGATTTTTCACTATTACGTAATGGGAGGATGAGGCAGCACGTATATGTTGAAACAAAAGAGATTTTGTCAGGAAATAATGGAAAGACTGCTTCGCCACATGGACAGTCATTGCCTGGCAAAGTTGTGTCGTCCCCATCTTTCAGATTTTTTGAGACATGAGTGGATAAAGTCTTAAGCAGCCTACTCTGTCCTTAATTGACCCTGCTTTGAGCATGAGATTGGACTAGATGACCCCCATGAGTCCCTTCCAACCAGAAATATCCTATGATTAAAACTGTAATAAGTTCCATTTTACAGGGAGGATGCACCAAATCAGTTCAGTGTACTGAACGCAGCAGTGTATGATTGCCTAGTATACCATGAGAATGCTTTGAAGATTGTTTGTTTGAAGTGAGACTTATAGGCCTATTATGAAGATTTAGATCATAACTGCCAAAGGATAGAAATTTTTCTTTTAAAAGTTTCATGAAATATTCTAATCTTCCTGCTTGTGTTTGTGTTCTGTATTTTTAAGGCGGAGTCCTAGACTACGTCACGAAATCCGCAAACCACGGCACTCATCTGTAGATAACCTTACAAACGAGATTAGTTATATTACTGAAACAGAGGATGTTTTTTACACATATAAGGGCTCTCCAACATCAAAGGATAGTGATTCAGAGTTCTCTCAGCACCGTAGTCCAAGGAGGAGGTAAGGACTTCCGCAAGCAGTCCATTGCCTATTTTGATTTTCTTAAAAGTACCAAACAAAAACCCCAAAGAGCTGCAGTGCGAAACAGTCACAACCAGTTGTAATGTTACAATGAACTCAAACAGTTTTGTTTGCATAAGCTTTATTTTTACCAATTGCTATACTGGAAATTTCATTATAAAAAATGACAAGTCAAAAGCAAACCAAGCCTTCATCCCTAAACAGAGTACGCAGTAGTTGAGCTTTTAGTAAAATTAGAAGAACTACTAAGGCATGTCTGTTCAAATTTGTAATATCCTGTTTCCTAGTAGCTTTTGCAACCCTTTCCTACCTGTCAAAAACTTTTTTTGTGGGGAGAAAGACTTTTTTAAGAGTTCACTCACATTCCACATCATCAGCTCAACCTTGTCAGTTGAAAGAGGTATTGCATTTGAGTGTACACAAGAGCATCATAATGCTGGTGGTCATCTTTTTCTTCTTCAGAGGAACTGTCAATGGCTTGTCTAAAGGCAGCGTCTGCCTTTTGGCTGTATTCCTTGAGGACCAAGTTTGTTGTCCTCTGCAGTGCTTTAACAACTGCTAGGTTTGCTGCCAGGAGTTGAAGCATCTGTCTTTGTGCACTCTGATTATTTGTTTGCTCATGTCTTACATTATATATATGGCTATACTCAACAAATAAATTCAGATTATCACAATATCAGCTTCAGAAATCATGTACAAATTAATTGTTCAGACTCAAAAAGAAAACAGCTACTTTAAAGCTTGGAGGTGGGGAGAATGCTGTGTATTAAAATGCATGTTCCTTTGTAGCATTGCAAAAGAAAAATGGTCTCACCTGCCTCTGTGACAGTGTGCAGGTACTAAATATGGCTTTAAATTCTGATTGAAACTATTTTCTTAAAATTCTATAAAAATAATATTACTACATTACAGCAGAGAGTTTTCAATAAAAGAAAGGAAAAATTGACATGTATGCATATTTGGATTTTGTCATTCTTTTGAGTATATTAAATATTTTGAATTTGTCACTTCATTTTTCTATATTTCTGACTGGAAGAGAGCTGAACCTTAGCACTATTTATTAGAACAAATGGCAGTAATAGCCATGATAATACATAAAAGCTAGGCTTTCAGATGTTGTGAATAGTCATAGGTAGCAAACCATGTCTTTGCTGTGTTTGAAGGTTTGCATATGATACACTTTTAGAAATATTTTCTGAGTAAAAATACTAAGAGGCAGACATAAGAAGGGGCGATGAGGGTAGAAGCTGTAGACAGAAAATTGTGTTGCCATGCTGTGTTTTGTGACCGGCGAATTGTGTCCTACCAGCCAGTATGTTGTGGGACTTTTTATTTTCCTTATTCTTTTCTTCTCCTGTACTTTTATTTCTTTCCTTCCTCTTTCAGTTATCTTATACCTTCTGAGAATGGAGTGGAAAAGCCTGCCTTTATGCCTTTTCTCAGACAATGAAAAAAAGGATGTTCTAAATTTGAAAATAGCACATTCATTTATTTTCTGAGTCCCAATGACTGTGCTGAATCTAAGTAATATCACTCACTGAGGAGATTTTTACTGTTACTACCTCATATAAACCATTGCTTTTCTTCTTGCATCTTATCCCAAATGCATTATTGGGTTTTTGGGTATGTTTATAGTATTTGATACTCTGCAGGTAAATGAAAAAATGCCTGCATAAATCTGATAAATTAAATTCAAGTTGTCTGTTTTTGAAGAAGAATGGAATAAATGATATTTTGTTGTATTGGCTGTTAGACCTTTGTGAAGTAAAATAGTCATTAATAATTTCTTTTTCAACAATTGAGGTAAAATGCAAAGTAGCCATAAAAAAAAAAAGTGCTTTTTCTCTACACTGAAGTTTGTTAGTCCACATTCCAGTTTTTTTTTCCTTTTGCAATCTTACAGTAGTTATTTCTTGCTTCGCTTCCCTTGTTGAAAGATGCAAAGTGAAATTAAGTATGTACATCTAGTAAAAATCTTTCTTTTCATGAATGCTGATGGATGGAATCTTACCCTATCAGCTAAATCTTTTTTGTAAGAAAGCAGTTTGCCTTGCATATTCTCAGTATTAAATATGGATGCTTTTGCCACACATTGGGAATATTTAGACATTAACTATAAAACACCTTTCAGTGTACTGATAAGTCTTGTAAAGCCAACTACCCATTTTTGCCATGTTGGTCTTCAGTGGATTTGAACTGACATAATAGAAACATACTATGGAAAAGAAAAACCCAGATTTTCAATTTCTTTTTCATTAGAAGAGAGCCAAGAGTAGCTTCCCATAGTCTTGCTAATACGCCTTGTCTTTAGGGGCCCTTTTTTTTACTGCCTAGCCCATTGGGACTGTTAATAAAGGTGTTAGTAAATGCTAATTATAACTACTAAATAGCTTTGGCATGAAAAGTATCTGAAACATTTTTAGAGAGCTGCTGGCAAACAGCTGTAAATACTGGCATTTAATCACTGAATGTTTATGTCTGTGACCTCATATTGATAATAATAATATTGCAACAGTTTGATTTCTGTAAACATCAATTTCATTTACTATTTCTGCAGTAAGGCGGTGCAAGCTGCAGTTTGCATGAGCTGCAGTAGTTCTTATTTCTCCAGCTGCCATCAGCATTTCAGGGGGTATGGGTAGTCTTCCCTCTTCTTCATTTTTTTGTCAAAATGAGTGGTTTGTTATTGTTCAAACTGACCTGTTCTGAGGGAATGGTTTTTGAAGCAAATCATAGACAAAACTGATGTACAAGGCTTGCTACCTCCCTAATCCTGCCAAGACATGTTTGGAACTTTGGGTATCAGAAATGTAGAAGCAGCGACTGCTGTCAAAAGTACATGCACCTGCAATTATTGCTTTATACAGCTTTTTTTTTTCCTTCCTGACAATACTATATTTATTTTCTTAATAATTGATTTTCTTCCTTGCTCTGTTTACTCACATATAGGAATCAATCAAGTTCTGCTTTCTTTCTATGAAACAGTACACAATTTAGAAAACAAATTATGTGGAACAGCTCTTAGTTTAGAGAGCATAAAACATAGCAGTTGTTAATATTTCTTCTTCAGTTTCTTTGAAGATATAGTAACGTATCAACGTGTCATCACCTAGAACTTTGTTTGATGTTAAAATCCTTTAAATGAACATGCTGGAAATGAGGGTCGATAATATTTCGTCATTTCTTTTGTTGTTAAGAACAAAATAATTGTTTATAAAATGTGCTTTGTGTGAACACTGTGCTTTCTAAGTGAAATTTGAGGTGTGCACCACAGGCTGTGACTGGAAAAAAGAAAATTGGAAAATAGTTCAAACCGTGCACACAGGTGAACTACAAAAAGCCAGGGCAAGCTTGTGAGCACAGTGTTAGGTGTAGCTTCATTGCTCCTGCTACCCAAATTATCTAAGGTACTTTCACATTCGAGAACTGCTTGGGGCTCAGACATAGTGAAAAGAAGCAATTTTTCTCTCTCAGTTTAGTGTCTGCAGAAAAGATGAGAGCTGTCTATTGCATCTGTATTATAGACAAAAAATTGCTCTAATCCCAAATTAACATACATTATTTAGAACTTCATTTGCAGGGCATGAGTAGGTTTGCCTATCTAAGCCAAATATCCCAAATCATTGCTGCTTACAAAACCTGTCAGAAAAGACAGTGCTGAAGAGGACTTGAACAGAACTTTTCTTTAGCCCAGATCTCTCCAGCCTTTGTGAGGAAGGTGTCCCCTGTCAGTTCTTCCTTTTTGTTGCCCTATTGCTGGACATCTCAGCTGATTGCTACTGCCACTGAAAAATTAGCACTAGCACGGACATGGAGCCCACACTTGGCCTTCTGAAGTCTCATGTGTTGTGTTCCTTGTTGTACAGCACTTTCTTATGGCTGTGCCTCACTGGCTCAGAACAGGTAACCCAGTCTGTTTTCTTACTACGTTATACTCACTCTGTCACTCTGTTTATACTATGCTTGCATGTATATGCACATGATACTATTACTATTTTGTTCTAAAAATTATTTCAAGAACAGCATTGAGATAAAACATACTAATTAGTAAGTGCAATTGTTTGCTAACTGTTTTTGATAGAATTTGCTTTCCATTGTCTTGGCTTCCCTGAAGATGTTTGAGAGATTTGCATCCTCTTCATTGAAGCACTGTTGCTAATGACTTTTTAAACTTCTTATCTTAAACAAAGTGGAAAACTTCTCTCTTTTTCTGTGAGGTTATATGTCTTCAGATGTCCTTAAATCTTGAGATATACATTAGGTGAATACAGGAAACTGGCTTTCTTTTAAGATACAAAGTAAGTTGTATTATGAGGCTTTATTATTCCTAAGGTTAGCTCTGTGGAAAAGTTGCTTTAATTTGGGAAGTTTTTTCAAAGCTGTGTCATACCAAAAGGCTACCTGGCATCAACTCATCCTGACCCTCTGCTGTCCTGATAGGTAGCCTCAATAGAGCTCCTGAAGATGTTGTCTTTGAGAAAAATGTTTCTCTTTCAGTCTAAAAGGTTTAAGCCACAGCTAGCTGACTGATGGACTTGTCCAGGGAATTATTTTTTACTGCAATTTTTGCTTTGTCTAGCCTGATATAGTGCTTGAAGATTAGTACTGTTGCAGTCTGTCTTGATAAAGGTAGCACTACAGTTTCCAAATTTGGAATGAGACTCTCAGATGTAGAGAAACAAGTCATCCTTGCTGATTTGCCTTTCCCTGACACCTCTCTGATCTGTATGCTACTGTGTCATTTAAGGGGAAAAGGTACAGGAAAAATAAAATAGTCATACTGAAGTATGTGACATTGTTTCAATATCAGCTTGGTAAATTCCAAAACATCCTTGATTTATGCAGTAACCTTCAAATCTAACTTCGTTTTAACTGTGGCAGTAGACTAGTTATATTTCAGAATCGTGTACTCTGACATGCTTGGTCTTTTATCAGGTATTAAGTTTTCTCCTGAAAGGCTGCACTGGCCATCCCCAGTGCAAGGTCTTGGCATTGGTAGCTTAAAAAAAAAAAAATTAAAATGCAACTTATTGTGTAGGATTCTTCATAGATGAACTCTTAGAAGAAGTGGAAAAAAAAACTTCTTAAAATAAACTAGCCTGCCCTTTACCCTCAAGTGAAAATTAAACTGCTATAATGATTTTGCTGGTGTTTTTATGTTAAGGTATTTGGTATAAATTAAAAATGTAATTTAAAATGTTTCAATAATACACTTTTTAAAAACTTGGTGAACCCAAACTACCAGAATCTACCAGGAAAACTTAGTCAATGTAACCAAGTAATATTTACAGATCTTTAGACTTTAATTTTTCTTTGTCTTCATTATTCCTTTCATTTTTCTCAAGCACCTTTGGATGCATGAGGTGTGGTACAGATGTTCACCCTTCACTAGGCAATGAGAAATGAAAACAAACAAATTATGAGAAATTAAAACTGAAAACCACTGTGTTATTTAATACTCTTAACCTCCAAGAACACAGGTGTGGGAAGCTGCATGTTTTTCTGCCATTCAGTATGAAAAAGGAGTATACTCCATTCTTCTCTGTTTATGGATTTAAGATTTTCATCAGGCTTTGTGGGAAGACCTGTGTTGTGGCCAGCACCTGCCCCTGCCCCTTAACGGAAAGTTAGTAAGCTCTGGTTTCTATAAGAAAAAATGTTATGTGCAAAGGACTACTGAAACCAACAGTAATTTATTTTGTCAGTTCAGGAGAATCTTAGTCATGTTACCTGTACAGGAGTTGTTGCCCCTTTCCCTTATAGGAGAAGAGCTTATTTTGACCTTGTAAATTCAGGTTTAATGGCTTGTGTCTTTAGAAATATTTTTTAATTGTTTTTTTATATCATAGATGAAACACTTTGGAATGTTATTATAGCTGTTGTTTGCCCTCTTAATGCCTTTTTTCCTGTTTCTGAACACACTTTTCTGAATGGGAAGAGTGCTTGTCAGGAAGAATATATAAATTTGCATTGGTTTAACCCCAGCCAGCAACCACACAGCCACTCATTCCCACACCAACAGAACCAGGGTGACAGAAATCAGATTTGTAAAAGCTAGAAAACCCATAGGCTGAGATAGACAGCTAATAAGCTAAAGCAAAAGCCATGCACAGGAGCAAAACAAAACAAGGAATTAATTCTCTGCTTCCCATGGGCAGGCAGGTGTTCAGCCATCTCCGGGAGAGCAGGGCCTCCTCACATTTAGCAGTGACTTGGGAAAACTCCATCACTCCAAATTCTCCTACTTCTTCTTTCCACTTTATATACTGAGCATGATGTCATATGGTCTGTAATATCCCTTTGGTCTGTTGGGGTCACCTGTCCTGGCTGTGTCTCCTCCCAAGCACCCAAAACTTCCTCACCTGTGTGGCAGTATGAAAAGCAGCAAAGACCTTGGCTCTGTGTAAGCCCTGCTCAGCATTAACCAAATCATCTCTGTCTTATCAACCCTGTGTTCAGCACAAATCCAAAACAGGGCCCTATACTGGACACTGTAAAGAAAATTACTGCAGCCAAAACCAGCACAGTATACAAGGTGCTAAAGAGAAAAAATAAGTGGCTTATTGGCGTGGAAAAGTAACCTGATAAGCTGTGTGGAGGGTCTTGTTATCTGAATTGTTCTCAATTTCTCCTGTTCACCTTGTAATTAAATAAACCAAACATGTTTGTTTGGTTTGGAGCAGCAGTTTGAGTAGGAGCAAGTGTTTTGGTACTTTTTTTAGAATAGACTTGCTGGCCCAACAGAAGAGATTAGCTGTGAAATTTTTTTTCTAAACAGAGAGTATTGTAAAACATATTTCTAAGTGATAAGGTATAGTATCAGTCAGCAAGGAAAGCTTTCTGACAGGTGAGATGATATAGATCGTCTATTTAGAGTCATGCATTGATTGATGAGATAAATCTGGCAAGTTATTCACAGGTGCAAGTGTATGATGCATGAGAACCAGAAGGCTGGGGGAGTCGAGGAGGGGTTGGTCACATTGTTGCCTTGCTCTGCCAAGAGAGGATTATCAAGAAAATAGAGCCAACACTTCTTGGAGATTAAGAGCAAAAATGTGAGGTGTTTTTTGACACAAGTTATAGCTAGGGAAATGCTCAACAAATAATGAGGCGGAAAAAATTACATTTTGATTATTTAAGCCTTTTTACACATCAGCAAAAAGGTGGAGTTATTTCCATCCTTGAAGAACCTCAGAACACAACATGACAAGGACCTAAACACCCTCATCTAGCTTTTATGTCTATTATTTGAATAAGAGTTTAAGTGACCTCTCAGGTTTCCTTCCAACATAAATTGAGTCTACAATTCTTCTTCTTATAAATGCAATATATCCCTTCATAAACTTTTGTCTGAATTGCTTGCAAAGCTATAAACATCTTTCAATTTACATTGTAAAACTATCTTATGCTAGTGATACAGATGGAATAATGTGTGCAGCCCCAGAGTTGGAGGGGAAGGAAATGAAATGATGAACTAATATACAAAAAGGAAATTCACTTGCACTGTGCTGTGAATTTCTGGAAGTGCACATACATTCCTGGTGTGAGTGTGATGCATCATCTGGTGAAGGTATTGCTCTGAAAATAGATTTCCTGAGCGGATGCTGCATTTGTTAAATTCTTTTAGCTTAGCATTTGAGAGACAATAAACTGTAGCTGCATAGTGAGCTTTGGTGAAACTACTAGGGGAACACATCATTAATTTAACTAAAATATGATTTTTCATGTGAGGAAAATTTTTAAAGCTTTAGTGTTGATAAAAGCACTTTTCGGATTTATCCATTCAAGTCCTGGTAGCTATTTTTTTGGTAGAAAATTGCAAATAAGTGAGAAAGTGCACATATTTTAAACTGTTATTTATCCTTAAATCCTTTAATCGTACACAGATATGATAATTTCTTTGTTCTTACAAAATCTGTTGCATTTCACAAAATTCTATTGTCCTTGTTTGTGTATTTCAGCCTTTCTCAAAGAAGATATCCTAATACTAGAAAGTGAAGCTGGGAATTTTTCAATTAATTTCAAATTGGAATTTTAAGGCTATTGCTAATAGACACTAAGTTTTACCTGCTTTTCCACCCAAATAGGCATGAAAATACTGCATGTATATATTTTGCTTAGATGTAAACTTTTCTTTTTAAATATGTATCCTTATTCAAATGTACTACACTTTCCTTGTCAGTTCAAAAAGCAATAATTTTGCATCCAAATGGAAAGTCTCAAAGTTGAATTGCAAATCTGCAATAAGGCAAACCTTGCAGCAATCCAGGCAGTTGCTGTGTATCAAAACACATGAAATTTTCATGGCAAGCCAGTAAACTGGAATACAACAAAGTATCCCTTTAAAAGTGATGGTAGTAGCTTACAAATGTGAATGACTGGAATTTATAGTAAATCACTGTGTATGCCACGAATTCCCTCAAGTTTTCTGCACTTGTTCTCTTAATTATGCACTACCAAAAAAACTTATGACACCTTACAGAGCCATTCTCTTCACAGAAATGCTGAATATTCTGTGTATAAATTCCCCTAAAAGGCAGCAGAAAGGTTTAGCTGCCAAACTTTCTGCTTGTTTTGCTTACGAATAAAAAACCCAGTTGTAATGGTGAGTCCTCAAAAAGAGATGCTAATGGAAGTGCTGGCGTACTTGCTCTCCCTGTGACACCCTGCAGGTGTTACAATGAAAGAAGCTTTAAAAACTTCAAGAACAACATAAGGGCATAACCTACAGATGTTTCCTTCAGTTGTTTGTAAAGGGGGAGTTTTGCTACAGTGCTATTGTTTCAGTTGACCCTTTTCTCTCAGGGTTTTATTCTGCTGTAGTTTATCATCCTTGGTTCTCAGAATAGCAGAATTCCCTGGTAGGTCACACCAAAATGAGGAGGAGGGGTCTTTCCTTAAGGCTTTTCCATTGTGTCCTTCTGACAGAAGAGTTAGACTTTTCAGGGCAAAGACCTGTATTTAAAAGACAATTATCAATAGATCAATCCATATTGAAAGAAAATTGAAAATGGCATGTTTTTAGTTATATTTTGAAGTGAGGAAGAGAAATTACCTGAAGTTTTGAAGTACTTGCCTGTTTGCTGCACCAATGGAAAGCTTAATCTCTTTGCAAGGAAGGGCTCTCTTCCTTGATGAAAAAGTCGAATGGCTGGTGTGGTGAGTGTTGTCTTTCAGTGACTTAAAGTACAGTTCTTTTATGTTGTGAAATGAGGAAGATGGCTTAGTAAACTATGTAACACTGTGTAGTAAAAAAATCACCTAGTTTTTAATATTTAAGGTATTTTATCATATTGCTGAGTAATTAAATGCTAGAAGTACTATTTAACTGTTGCAGTGCAAAATTCTACATTTCCAGCATACTGACCTACTAAGAACTTCAGGAAGACACAGCTGCACTGTCTCTGATAAATTCTTTTAGACACTCAGTTTGGTCGCTTTTCTCGGTCAAATATTTGGTCTCCTTTCTTCCCAATTTAATAGGTTACAGAATTTTCAGTAAATGTTTTAGAGCTAATGTGTTTGAATTGAAGTGCAATAATTTAACAAATAAATCTTCATCAAATAGTACTAAGAATTTATATCCCACATTCATCTTCAAAGGTAGAGATAATGAAAAATTTACTCTAAGTTTACAGGTCTATGAATGAAAACCTAAGTTGATTTTTTTCTTTCTCAAACTTCTTCTTTTTCTTAAGAAGACAGAGGGGAGAGAATATATTAAAACCAGGGTATTGTATTGATTTTTATCACAATTCTATGTCTGTAAGTTTTTGATGAAGACTCTTGAAAGGGTTAACTCAGGGTAACTTAGATTCTGCACGGAATTTGGTAATAGAGCTGTTGGTCTCCTGTGGCAAAACGTAAAAAAGATGTACAGTTTCATTGTTCTTTCATTTACAAGGAAATCCATTAGCTTAATGAAACTAATTCAATGTTTCTTATTTTTAGTGTGACTTCCTAAGGAAATAAGGCTTATGTCATTGTACAGCCCCTCTGCCTCAGTTTCCACTTGAGAATATTTGGACAATGCAATCAAATGTAATGTAGAAGATGAGTTTTTGAATAGGCAAAGTTTCTCAAGACTAGTGAAAGTCAGTGACTAGGCAGGAAAAAATCCCAAAACTTTAAGATTACATTCTCCTCTCACTGAGCAGTTAAAGTACAAGTTCAGTATTTATTCCATTTAGATGTGAGCTGGTGAGGCAGCAGGTGAGTTTACATTCCCATCGGATCTGCTTACACTTGGATGGTAAAAATTCTCTAGGGACTGTGGACAAACAGAACCAGAGATATTAGTGGGTGAGTGGGGGTGGATGTCAGTGGGGTCTGAAGTTAAGTATGACTGCAATAAAAGGGGAAGAAGCTTAATGTTTGAAAAGTATTAAAAGTACACAAAACTCAAGCCTCCAAAATTCCTCAGGGATCAAGCTTTACCATCTCTGCCTCTCAAAGAAGAATTTCTTCATAATGTCGAATCACATGGAAGGAATCTTAACTAGACTGATACTGGTTCTATTTTTACTGTCATTCTGGTGAAATGTAGTATGTGATTCTGAGTATTAAGGATGATTTAGAGAGCGTGAGTTCAAAATTTGACTGTATACTGTGAATTGTCTCTTATAATTTGGCAATTCAGTAAGTCTACTTTCAAATTGAGCTACCTCACATATTTTTTCCCAGCATGGACATATACCACTCCAGGATTTTTGGTCACTGCTTAAATGAATTTGTAAAGTTATCCCACCTGCCTTAAACTTTGCTTTGTAAGCACCTTTTTTGCTAACTTTTACTTTAAAATTTGTCTTAGTAGCACTGCTATTGCTTTATTTAAATCTTATCGGTTAGCTTGCTGTTCCATGTGGTTTTTAATGAAGTTAATTGAATGCATTGGAAAATGCTATGTACTGCAAACTTTGATTTCTTTTCCATTCTAGAATGTCTTCGTTGCTGTAACCACTTCTACTTTCATTATGCTTTGTCTCAAAATTTTCTGTCAACACCTTCTTTGCTCTCACATCATGAGAATAAACGTTGGAAATGTCAGGCTTCTGAAGCCACCTGTGCTCATTTCTGGCTACCTAAATATAAAGATCTTGCTGCATTTTGACTTTTACAAAATGCAGTCAGTGACATCTGTAGTCATTGTAATCCACACCGAAAACTTTCTAAAATGAGGTAGTGTATCTGGCTAAATAATTGCCTTTGTAAACACCTGCAATTTGAGTTGCAGTAGCAGATGTGTGCTGCCTGTATTGGGCTTGTATCAAAAGCAGGAGTGATCAGAGCTGCCCTGGAATGTTTGCTGAGTGTTTTATAAACACCCTAGTTATCTGATTCAGACTCACACCATAGGGTTAAGTAATCTTTAATTTATTATGAGTACACCTTTTGGCTTTCATGCAGGTTTGGTTTTTTTGTTTTATTTTTTATGTGTTTGGGTTTTTTGTTTGTTTTAATTGGAGTTTAGTTCTTGTTTACTTGAAGATTTAACTTATCTTCATTTCATGTTGTTTTTGTGTTTGTGGTTTTTTTACCAGGTCTTCTGAACAAGAATCACCAAAGTGAGTTTTCTTTACACTTTCTCCTATCTATTTAAGATAAATAATGAAATATATAACTTCAACAGATTTTTCAAAGCACTGGTTTTGTATGATTAAAAGACACAATTAAATATATAAATCAAAGAAGATTGTAAAGATTTGTGGCAAAAAGTAAGTTTTGAGGTCAGGATTTGGAAAGTCTTAAGTTGTAATAGATCTCTCATCACTATTAACAAAAAAAACAAGTAACTCTTGCAAAAGTTTAATGATACAAAAATCCACTGGTAATTTTATGTGGCGACTCTATATAGTGCCAGATGAAATTTAAGTATATAATCATAATTTTATGATATTATTAGATTTCTTTTCTACATTGAAAAATCATTACATAGGCTGTAATTTCAACTAGTAAATTAAATGTTTTTTGGACTCAGTTCTGAAAAACTTTTTAGAATGTATTTACATGCAATATGTTCCTCCTTGCTTTACATTGACTTCATCAGAATGATGAAAATTCTTGGAAGCTATCTGATAAAACCAGAATTTTGACAGTGTAATTGTAGTTCGCTACTGCAAAGTATTCTGAAACTTTGAGTGCATTCAGAAAGTGCCACTTTCTGTAGTAACTGAAAATACTGCAAATATAGTATGAAACACCTTATTGCCATTGCTAAGTGCACATAGTCTAACTAAAAGTCAGAAGAATTATGGCAAGAATACTGTTGCTTGATGGCATTTTTTCAGGATGTTTGCATTTGTTGCGATCAGATTTTCACAGGCCGAAAAACAAGTGTTTGTAATATCGAAGTTCACTGCAGTACAAGTCCTGTATGTTAAAAGCTACACTCCTTGGAGTGTAGAATTACTTCTTCATTGGCAGCTCGAAATGGCTGCTGGTAATGATTCAAAAAAGCTCACATATATAGACAAATACCGAAGCAGGAATCAATGTTTGAATTTACAAATTTTTATGCCAAGGTTTACTTGGCAAGACATGTACTTCTGCTACTTTAACACTGTCAAAATTTGATATTGCTATACCTGAGCTTTCCCCAAGAGAGATATTTTCACTTTAGGTAATATTTATAAGGATGGAGTAGTTAGTTTGTATGGTATCCATGAGTTTGGTCCAATTAAAGAAGGGGCTTGGTTGTATGAGAGATCTGCATGTCATCCTTTTCATAAGAGGGAATGTAGCTGAGTGTTTGGGAAGTCCTGGAGCATCATCAGGCAACTTGACCAATTCCAGGATTTGAGAGTTTTAGTTACTGACTTTTGTTATCATTGAATGTTAAAGTTCTTGAATGCCAGATCTCTACCCTAAATTAATTCTGGGTCCTTTTGTGTGGCTATAACTATACCTCAATGAAACAGCAACTGCAATTAAACCTGTCATTGTCACTTCATTTCCTATTACTCTGACAATTTACCCTGGCTTTTCTGCAAACTGCCTTTTCCCACAGGGATAAGGTTGAGATGGCATTCATAAGAGGGAGGAATCTTTAAAAAAAAGAAAAAAGTACTTTTCAAGAATGAGACTGGAATCGCAGTGAAAGATTTTTTATGGATAGAATTGGCAACTGAAGTGCCTTTCTGTTTCAGTTCAGGCCTTTCCATGGGTTATTGTGATTTCCTGTGCCACTGCAACAGTGCCTTTCACTGCTAGCATCCAAATATTTTGCTTAAAATGGTTTTGCTATTCCAGAATTTTTTGTCCATTTTGCTGTATATCCACAGATCAAATGATAAGCTTAGATCATGCTCCAATCCTGTTTTCGTGGTGCTTCCACTAAGAAGTGGTGTTAAATCTTTTAAAACTTGCTCTTTTAAAATCTTTTAATTTAAAAGTCTGGATAACAGTACCTTTGTAATATTTATCCTTTCAAAATAAAGGAATATATTGGGAAACAATCCGACGCAGAGCTCTCTGACCCCTCTCTCACCTAAAGCCTTGGCTCGGTCTCCCAATGGAATTGGCAACATTTCTAGCTCTTACCCATTGGAAGGGGTGGATAAGCAGTTCTTAGAAACATATGACAACGTTACAAAAAGTAACTCAACAGAAGATTCCAGTCAGTACTACTGTGATAAGGTATGTTCAGTTGTGTGCTTTTAAAGTCAGAGCTAGCAGTGAATGTGACTTTGAGCTGTGGTTTGAGAATGCACAGAAGTGGTGGCTGTATTTCAGGATGGGCAAATTTTATGCAGTAATGAGAACGTGTCTTGTGTTGCTACTCACATTTATCCAGGGCTGTGTGATAGACAAGCTTACCAAGTGCATTGATTTCCAAAGTGTCCAGCATTCCAGAAGCTTCAGGGAAAGTTCCTAATGGAATAGAAATCCTTACATGATTAAATCTTGTTTCCTCCAAGGGAAAAATCAGCTAACTCAAGTTGCTATATGTCTGAAAAGCAGACACAACTCTACTTTAATCCCAGGCATCTCTTAAGGATGGCTAAACATCATCCTTTTGAGTTCTGACCTGGCTGGAGACCAGCTGCTCCCTGATAACATTATGGTACTGGATCATTCTTCCCCGGTCTGTTTCAGAAAGGTTCTGACTAAAAGTGAGTGCTTACAATTAATTAAAACAACTAATTAAAATTAGTTAGAATAGTTCTATGTTTTCCAACATGCCCATTAGTTGCTGACTCCTTTTAATTCTTCTGCCTTGTGGATCTGTTGCATAAAAATAGAACTATTTAAAGGAGAAAAGTCAAGGGAAAAATAGTGACCTCGCAGTTCTTGGAGTAGAATCAATACTATTCTTGTGTTGCACCTAAACTTTTGATGTCAACAGGTTGAAACTTTAATCGGATTTATCAGTTAGAAAGGAAAGCTAAGATGAGAATAACGATGTTAGGACAGAGCAACCAGAAAACTTTTGCTGAGATGTATATTGCGATTTTTGCTATTTAAAAGGTTAGTACCATAGGCATATTCTACAAATATATCCTCTTCCTATTTCAAAGGTGGATTTGCATAGGGTATTTTTGGTCAGCACATCTAAATTTGCATGCACTGTTTTCTAATTTGCTGATATTTTCTTCTAAAAATCAGAACATTTTCTTTCTTTTTCTATATATTGCAGAATGACGTAATTGAGGGAGATTTACTTTTGGTGCGTATCAAACCAGATGAAGAAGGAAAGTTTGGATTTAATCTAAAGGTAAACCAGCTGTCTTTTAATTATTTTTAAATTCCTTATGTATAAAATGTTTTGACTTTGTGATTATTTTTTATTTTTTTTATAACATAATGATTTGGGGAAAACACAGGAATGTCCTATGGACTGAGAGTTTTTAGCAGCGGCAGCCTAATCCTTAAAGTACTAAAGCGACACTTACAGAAATAAGCATCTAATAGTTCTCTGGTTTTGAGTTGCATCTATTATGGGCATGGCACATATCCAAGGTACACTGCCTATTTGGCTGCTGAAATATGAACTTGAAAGCCTAATTTAAGGCATCAACTTTTGGAAAATTGGACCTCTCTATTACAAAACAATTTAAATATTTTGTTCTGTTCCATTTAATTATATCAATTAGAAATCATATTGAAAATTTGAAAATTACTTTATGAAGAAAATGAAAATTACTATTGATAATTGACTATTGTTAAGGTTTTACATTCCCTCACTGAAATTCCATTTAAGCAGAGTATTGTAAATTTGCCATAATATCAAAATTAGAGCAGAGTTTGGTCATTTCACCTTGGCTATTTATTGGTGTGGCAGCAATTGAATGTGATGTAGAGAGAATAAGGGAGTACAGTTGTCTGGAGCTTTGATCCAACAGATTCTTTCGACATTTGTCACAAAATCTAAGAAAGCTGTCTGCTTTGCAAGTTCAAGTATTACATTAGGCTTGCTTCAAGCCCAGGGTTACAATAAATGTTCCACTTTATCTATTTGTGCCTATTTAAAATATATAGCCTGAAAGAGACACCCAATCTAGTCTACTGGAAATTGGTAGATTTAAAGACACCACAACCCACCCCTAATTCCCCGTTTACTTATGAAAGTTCAGTCCTACCAACCGTGTCTATGATGACACAGCATAAAAATTTATATAAAAAGAAAAATAAGCAATTACTTATTTAAAATTCTACTTATGCTTAATCATGGATTTATGGTTGCTATTTACTTGACATTCCTCTCATTCCTCTAGGGTGGAGTAGATCAGAAAATGCCACTGGTGGTATCAAGAATAACTCCAGGATCACCTGTAAGTAAATTCTTGAGACTTTTAATCCCTTCCATTGTTACTCCTTCCACCTCTCAAATGTCTGTACGCATAGAAATTTGGACATCTGTAACCAGTATGAGATAGCAGCAGAACTGTTCTCATTAGGAATTGGTTTAACCAGTAGTTTGTTAAACCAGAGGTTAAAATATCTGGAAGAGTTAGTCAAACAAGATACAAGTAGAAGGTAGCTTTGTATTCTCCTGTCATCTCAAAAAGTGCATCCTGAACTGGAAAATGTTTGATGAGGGGCAACAACAGGGGGTAAGGAACATAATTTACTGAAGAAGTAAATAATTTGGGCCCCTGCATCCTAGAAAAAATAGCTTATTTGAGGGAGATGAAGTAGGGATCTGCAAGATTAGGAGAACTGTGAAAAAAAGGAATTCCAGCAGAAATATGGGCTACTAAATTAAGTTTGTGAAGGTCAGGTTCTTCATGTTTGGTGAAGTAATTTGTTGCACAGAAGATAGACCTATGAAACTCCTTGACAAAGGATGCTGTGGTTAAAATAATTTTGTGTGCAATCAGGAAAGGACAAATACTTGGGGGAAAAATTCTTGTTATTGACTAAGCAAGCCACAAAGGCTGAGGAAATCCTTAGGGCTAAAATTATTTATAGGATGGGAGAGTACTTGGCAGGAGAGAGGGAGCACAGAGAGGGAGCATATGTTTGCTCTTCCTATTTTGCCATAGACTTTTGCCTTTGGATATATTTATAGACTAGGGGAAATATTTATAAGAATCAGTAGAGTCACTGAGTTCTTCTGTTGTATTGTGAAAGAATAAAAGGAACGTAAAATCTTCTTTAACTTTTTTCCCTAAATAATTGTTACATAAATTTGTGAGGACAAATGCTATATCAATTTTTTCACTTTGCTTTTTACAAACTGTATTTCCTAACTCTTGTAAAATAATTTCAGTGCAGACTTGTTAGGAAATATTACTGAATTAGTCCTAAAAATACAATGCACTCTGAATCTTCTGACTCTTCTGAGATTTGATAAGCAGTCACAGGACTGATATCTAAATGTCATGATGCAAATCAAGCTGAAACAAATTGCTTGAGAAGTTATTTTTTGTCACATTTTTGATTTTTGGCCTGACTTACAGAGTTTTTAGCACTCCTTTATGAACTATAATAATTATTTGGGAAAAAATTGGTAGGAATTATAATATTAACTTACATCTAGGAATTGAAAATAATGTCTTGTTCCTAAGACATTTCATCATCAACCTAGCAAATGTTTTAAGGGTGATTTGAGATTCTGAAATTGCATAGGGCAAACAGGTGCATTCTGCAATCAGAGAATGAAAGATGTTTCTCCAGAAGCAGTCATTTCCTTTGGCAGATTCAGATAGTCTTTTGGAAAGTATTGATCTGTATTATTTTCTCATGGATTGAAAAAGGACTGGACCTCTAACTTTAAAAACTTTATTGAAGTGTCTTCCTTTGGTGTCATAGGCATGAACAGGAGCCACCAATTATCTCTCTAGTCTAGTAAACCACCAAGTGAACAAGTTACCAGGATCACAGATAAAACTGGAAACAGTTATCCAATATAATATAGCCAGTAACATTGTTATGGAAATCATGTCATGTTATAGCAAGAGGAAAATAGTATCCTTGTTTTTAGAGAATAGCTGTATTAACATTAATTATATTGTTTCCATAAACAAATTTTTCCCTGTTCTTTACTGTTTAATGAAATGTAGCTGATATTTCAAAGTTCAAATTTAAGTCTATGGAATGCATTTTAGCTCAGTTATGCCTTACCTTCATTTCTGCTATTTTAACATGCTCTAGATTCACTCATTACCCTGTAAATTGTCTTCAGGGAATCAATTTGGTAATATTATTTGCTAAGATTATTTCTCAAGTTTTTAGGTCAGCTTTTTCCCACTTTCCTGCAATGTACATTTTTTGTAGAGGAGAGGAAGCAAATCTACTCCTCAAAATAAGGCAACATTTTCCTTTACACATCCTAAAGTTCCTTTTTAAAAAAATCCTTTAATAAAGCATCAGTGTAGTTTTAGTGAAGGAACAACCATCTATTGCATCTGTTTGGTTTTGGTTTGTTTTTTTAAATTAAAGTTCTATACAGATATTTTTCACAAACAATATTAATACTCTTAGGTGCTAAAGAGGTCATTATAGTTTTACTTAATAGAGCTTTTCATGGAAAAAAAAGCATGCATACTTCTTGGAGCAATAGGTGATTAGCATAAAATGACACATTGGGTATATCAATAGGACAGAGAGCCTTTGACATAATAAATTGACTGTAAAAGCTCAGAGTCTGAAAATCTATAAATTATGCTTGCATAGGAGGAATTAATTCTCCTTTGAGATATATTTTATATAGTCAGATGATTCAAATAAGAAAGCTGATGCATTAACATATCACTTGATTTACAAAGTTTGTTTCAGCAAAGATATTAGCCTCCATCTGTAATAAAGACTAACAGCAGCCAGCCAAGAAATCTAAATTATAGGCTGATATAGGAGCTCAGAAACCATTCCTGCCAAGTTCTTGTTGACTTCTTGACTCTCCTAGACTGACCTGATACGGTCTTCATACTGCCCATCTTTTCAAATATTTATATTTCAGAGAGAATAACCTAATAATGTTTAAGAGTGATTAAATTATTCAGCCATTCATAGTTACAATCTTTAGTCTTGCCTTTTTGAATTGTACAAAATATAGCAAGGGTGTTCTTGGGGAGCTGTGAATACCTAGTTAAATCAGTGTTGAAGTACATCATGGCTGTTCCTAACTCCCATTCTTTTTCTGTTTACATTTCTTATGAATCATTGTCAATCTTTCCTATCCTTTGTAATTTTCCTTCTTCATTTCTGTGGAAAAAGTTGGGGACAGCTATTCTTCTTTAAATTTTAGTTAGCTTTTCTGCATGGGATTTTTTCCTCTTGCATGTATCTTTCTTTTCTCTTGCTTCTTTCTCATCTTCTTTGTCTGTTTTGTAGCACTAAGACAGGTCTTAAGTTTTCTTTTCTTTAACTTTGTTTGCTGGTAAAAATGACTCCAAATTTGTTTTCTTCATATTCTTGCCTCTATTTTTTTTTTATTATGCATTTTTCATCTTGTTGATTTTTTCATTATAATTTCTCCTTTCCATCTCTTATTTATTAGTTGGTAGTATCAATACATAAGTAGCCATCAGTGCAGGGCATAATCAGCATTAGATCTAATTTTAATACCTTGTTCGCAAGGGATTGGTAATGTTTGTTTGGTAGGCCGAATGATACTGTGAAGCAATGGTTAATACAAAAATATTGGATGAATAAAGCTCAGGGAACCTGTGCTGGCTATTAAGGAAATACAGGGAACACCTATGAAAAAATAAAAATAGTAAAGGTCTATGTCTCCCTCATGCAATAAATGAAATGAAGTATTTGTATATCGCTCTTGTGTAGCTGGAGACTTCCTAAACAAAGATCAGGATAGTAATGAAGATAAAATTGTTACATTACTTGACACTGAAAGATTGTAGAATCCTACACATTCATATAGAGAAGCACAGAAGGTTGGAAGGGACCTGGAGGTCCTCTTGTCCAATGCACCCTGTTCAAGAGTCATCTACAGTCAGTTGCCCAGGACCATATCCAGATGGCTTTTGAGTGCTCTGAGGTGGGAGACTCCACAATATATCTGGGCAAGCTGCTGGAGTGCACAGTCACCACAGCAGTGGAACTGTTTCCTGATATTTGAATGGAACCTCCTGTGTTTCAGTTTGAGTCCTTTTCCTCTGATCCTGTCACTGAGCACTGCTGAGAGTTTGGCTTCATCTTCTCTTTGCCTTCCCCTTTAAGTATTTATGTACATTGCAAGATCCTCTTGAGCCTTTTCTTTTCTAGGCTAAATACTCCCTGCTCTCTGAGCCTTCCTTAATGCAAAAGCTGCTCTAGTCCCGTAGACATCTTTGTACCATCATCATTGTCATATTCTGACCATAGCTTTAATTGCTTTGTGCTGGCCATAGGGCTAAGCATACTGAGAACTGTGGCAGAAAAAAAAAGCCAAACAAACCCTGGAGTCCAACAGTTTATCTAAATCTTAACGAGAAAGTGCATGCCTGTGGAATGTCATGTTTCTTAAATAATTTTCAGGAAAATTGTGTTTGGAGTTCTTAGTATTCACTGTGTAAAAAAGTGAACTGGATTATCTTATGTGCCCAAAACACTTTCTTCAGAAATTCACTGTCATTGAGATTTGGAGCCTGAAATACAGATCTTTGAGAGCAATCTGATGATGGCAGTTTGATTAATGTGAATTCCTTTTTAAGCTATCAATATGCTGTTTGAACTGTTCCTTATCATCATGGAGAGGCTTTGAAGCATGAGAGCTTTAGAGCTGAAACCTTTGGTAAAACCTCTGATACAGAATATGAAACTTTGTCAGGAGAACTGTGAGGACTTTGCTTACACAATGTGCTTAATATCCTGATATGTTCCTGCTTGCACAGCTGGTTGTGATGACATTAATGTGTTTCTTTGGTCTTGTAACAGGCTGATAAATGCATTCCAAAGCTGAATGAAGGTGATCAGATAGTATTAATTAATGGCCGAGATATCTCAGAGCACACTCATGACCAGGTGGTCATGTTCATAAAAGCCAGCAGAGAATCTCACACAAGAGAGCTTGCACTTTTGGTCAGGAGGAAAGGTAACTGGGTTAATTTTATTCACTTCTAATGTTTTTGAGACTGTTGCTCTTATGCTTGATGGTATACCCTCTTCTGTTTGCAAAAACATGTTCTCAGTGCACTTGGAATAGGTCTGTGCAAAAGGTAGGTCTCACTAAATTTGAGTTAGTAGTACAAGTAGTTTAAACTATATAGATTCTTATCACTGCAACAACGAATCTAGCAAGTTAGAATTTCTTCATATTTTTTGGCCAAAAAAATCTACAAGAATAAATAGTCCCTTGAAAGAGTTTGTTTGGTGGATGTGGGGTGTTGTTGTAAATAAAGAATAATTTTAAACCCCCCCAACTGCAGATTCACAAAAATTCATGGGCTGTTCCCCTGCACAGTTATGTGATGAAGTAATTCAAATAAGCTGCTCCTCACCTCATTCTTATAGTAGATGTTTTGTGACAATTCTGAGATAAATTTGTGCTGGTTGCTTGCAGAGCTGCTGCCTGCAAAGAGGGGACAATCTTTGAAACATGCAGAATCTTAGGCCTGTATGTTTAAAAATGGGGAACTCATCCAGCTTGGCTTTGCTTTCTCCATATTTAAACACCTGTAGATCCCAAGAGCTTTCAGATGAGGTCAAACGCTTAATTTGTTATTTGCTTTCCTTAAAAGGTACGGTAAGACATTAGCACACACAATTACACAGTTTCTGATTGCATGAAGATATAAAAATCTGAAGAGATTAAGATATAAAAATCTGAAGGGATTGGGCATCACTAGGAAACAGGAGGGAATGAAACAGCCTAAGTGATATGTACTTCTGTAACATTGGTTTCATTTAAAACGTCTTATGTTTCTAAGACCGATGGGGTCTTTATTTTGTTTTCCACTCTCTTTATGCAGCATTTAGTTTTCCTTTAATTTTGTATTCCCTTTCCAACTTGCAGATAAGAGAAATCTGCTTTTATGTAAAGATAACCTGTGGCCCCATACCAGTCATTTTTTATAGGCATGACCATAACCAGCTCCCCATTTTCTGAAGTTTGTTAGGTATGAACTGTTCCCTTCACTGCAGAGAATAACCACAGCTGGACATGTCTGGTGATGCATCACATTTCATAGGGACAGAACTGCTATGCAGATTACTTCATTATTGTTTGTCATGTTCTTCAATAGCAAGGAATGTTGCAGAAAACGAACAAATAATTCTTTGTAACTTTAGTTGGTTCCTTCAATGTTAGCATAAGAAATTGCAAAAGATAATTCTCTGTCTTTTCTAATGGCAAAGGAGTGTGATGATGAGATTTTTGCATTTGTTTTGCTGTTGGAGGTCCAAACTTATAGAATTTTCTTGTAGAGCTATTCCACTAATTATGATCTACACTTTTTTAGGTAAAACTCCATTGTTTTTTACCCTGGTGGATGTTGTGTTTTGTTAGCCTATTTAGCAGTACATTTTGTAAGACATTTTCCTTTTGCTAGAAATTCAAGTTATTTGCCTTCATAAACAGGCACTTGGAGTTTTTCTTTCAGAAAGGTCATAGGGACATTTTACTCTATAGTTTCTACAGTAATATGGTACAAAAAGTAATGTGATACATTGCTATTTGCTTTTCTGAAGTTTTGCAAGCCTTTGTTGTTTCAAGCTGGCAAATTTTTATATCTGTTAAAAATACATTAATGCTCTTTGTAATGGATTATAACTTTGTACACATCTTTCAGTAGTTAAACAGTTTGTGGAGCCCAAATCAGAAGATGAAGCTGATTCCCACACTCTGCCAGAATCTATTCTTCCTGTCTGTTCTGAATATGGTGGTGATACACTGGAGGAGTCTATGGAGCAGCTAAGAAGAGGGCTAGAAAGCGGGACTGTCCTTATTCAGTTTGAGGTGGGTAATACTCAACTCTGTAATGCTGTCAGTGTAGAACAATAGCTGTAACCAGCAAGTAATGGAGGGGTTGTAATTAGTTGCAAATCTCATTGTTCGTGTTCAATCTTATCTCAAGAGAGCAACAATTTGACTTCAGTTTCACACTTCACTACTTAGAATAGGGAAGAATGAGCTTTAAGTATTACACAAAATTTCATCTGCTGAGAAAAATGTGTTTGAATTAATATGTTTCTGGCTCAAGTACCCAAAGTTCACTAAATTAGTATTTTTTGCAGTTGTTTTATTGAATAGAGTAGTGGAATTTTGGCAGAGGTCAGTCTTTTACTTTGTTTGTGTTATTTTTTCTATGTTCTTCAATATGTTTGCAACGAGGGTCATAGAAAACTAACTAATAAAATGTTTGATATTTTATTAAATTACTTCCTTCAGTGTTAGTGTAAGAAATTCCTAAGGATAATTCATCTGCTTGTCTAATGGCAAAGGAGAGCAGTATACATGTTTGTGTTGCTTTACTGTTGTTATAGTAGCTCTGAATGAGCCCTTGTTTATTATGATTTATAAAATTGTCATTGAGTTCTGGAGTAACCCCTTCTGTCACTGGAAAATTGTAGAACATCAATAAAGTTTTTCCCTCTTTTGATATTTTTTTCCTTCACTGTTTTTTTTTTAAAGCTGGAAAATTTAGTGGTAGTGGCTGAAGAGTTGTGGTATTGTTTATTGTATAACCACTCTTTTTATGAGGTTTCCTTTCTTTCCATGATTTCTGAGAATTAAAATTCCCCTGGTTTTAGGGAATTGTAGACAATAGTTCATACCTGCCTTCCAAAATCCACAGTACTGGATGCAATGCAACAATTACAATGAATCTGTTGGCTATTGAAGCAGTAGCTCAAAAATGTTAACTGACCTTTCAATACTTACTTTATTGTCTAATTTGCTGAGTAATTTTGTGCACAAATTTCCTGGCAGGAACTTCATAGGATATTTGATCCTTTATGATATTCTGATATATGGTATTATGATATTCATAGCATATTTGATCCTGTATTTTATCCTTTTTTATGGCACTGTTTATAAAGGGATTTTACAGAAAAAGTCAAAAGCTTTTTGAAATCTAATAAACTAGGCCTTCTTGCTTTGAGTTCATTACTTAGTGATATTGAGAAACAGAGGCAATGGCAGTATCTCCTCATCAACTTTGATGACTCAAACTCTTCATTCCCTTTAGTAAAATAGTAAATAAGTAGCCGTTAGACTGTGAATAATCAAGTTTTTCCAGAATATCTTCCTCCATTTAATCAGAATTTAAGAAGTCTGTCAATAGCAAATGACTGTTTGCAGCAATGAAGCTCAAGAATGGTTACTTGACTTAAAATTATTCTTCCTTGTCTTCCTAAAAAAGGCAGAAATTGTAACCTGGCTCTAGTAAAGTGGAACTTGACTTATAACCAAGAGAAGCTTTTCCATTACGAATATTATCAATTTCTCTTCTCACATAGCTTGTTTATGTTGTATAAGTTGAAAAGTGCAGTGAGCTGTGACACAGTTTTAAGGTCCAACAAATCTCAGTAGAATAAATTTGTGTGCTGCTCTTTTTCTCTTAACCAGAAAGTAGGGGATTTTAGGCTTCTGTTTGTTTCATTCCATTTTATATATGGATCAATGTTCAAAATCTTCATTAAACATTTAAGATATAATGAGCTCTCTGATAAGTGTTCAGTGAAGGATGTAAAACACTGACACAGCCAGATAAATAACTCAGTTGTAAGGTGCTTTCATTTATATTTAATATTCAAAAGCTATAGTTGTATAATTACATAATTACAGTAATTTTGGGTTTGTTTGGTTTTTTGTTGTTATTTTTTTCCCCCTCTGTACTTTTTTTTTTGCTTGTTTGATGTACATACAATCAAAAATCCTGAGGGTTTCAAAAACCTTCAAGATCATAGATTCCAACCATTAACCTAACACCAGCTTCAAAATTTTGGTTGTACACACATTGTATATACCCCATTTCATATGTCCACATTTACTCCAAATAAAGTCTGCAACATAGGAGTTGGCCCAAAAGCAAAGAAGTCACATGTTAAGAGATTGTGATACATTAAAGTTTTGGTTTTTTAGGTACTTACAGGATTGAAATGGATACGTTTATTCCAGAGAATATTTTTTTTCTGACATTTTTGTATTATAGTTGATTCTAGAAAAAAGCCTGCAGCTATTTTTTTGTTCTGATGCCATTCAATGCTCCCCTCTTCCACCCTTAACCACTGTTGTCCTTCTGGTCTGCAGTTTTAAAAGCAAAAGGCAAACTTGCAGAGCAACAGTTTATATCTATGACGCTCTCTTGCTGTTCTTGTTTTTTGATTTTTTTCTTAGAAATTCTTCTAACTGTCCTGATGGGCTATCAATAATAGAAATTTGTATCATGTTAAATACAAAAACCTCTCAAGTGAATTTTGCAGAAGGATAGGAAAAACATTAAAGAAACTATGGAATTTTTTTCAGTCTCTGTATTTTTCTGTGAACGTAATTAGTGTGCGTACAGCATAATCACGTTCCTCAAAATACTATAATTTTTTATTCTTTTTTGCAGCAACTTTATAGAAAGAAACCAGGATTGGCTGTTACATGTGCAAAGGTACCTCAGAATATGGACAAGAATAGATACAAAGATGTTCTACCTTGTGAGTTTTAAGTACAGTTTCTGCCTATTTTGCTTTCTAAAACTGCTGTATTGAGCTTGCTGATTAAAGATTTCATTATGTAATTGAAGTCATAATTGGTCAATTTACTTTCTAAAAGGTAATTTATTATGTTTGTATTCTGCTGTTTGTGTTTCTGCAAGTCCTCAGTGTTTTTTTTAACATAATAGAGGGGAAGTATGTCTCTTAATTGGTAATTTTATTCCCTCTTTCTTGTGTGTGTGCAGATGATGCCACAAGGATAATATTGCAAGGAGATGAAGATTACATTAATGCAAATTATGTGAATGTAAGTCATACAGACACCTCCACTTTCTATATTACTAAAGAAGACAAAATTTGGCTTTTTTTGGGAATAGGGATATTTTGTTTTAATTTGGTGAGATTTGTAAATGTGAAAGATATAAAACTTCATAACCTAAAAACGGTGACTACCGTAAATACACAGTGGGTGCTACCATGTAGTGATACACTGTGATATGTGTAGAGTCTTTAATCAGTAAAAATTGGGGTTTTTTTCCCATATACTTCAAATGCTGAGGTGGTCTCCATAAAACTATTTTTTTTTCCCTCTAGAATCACTTGTCACCAGCTGTGCTATGAAGGATTCAGAAGATAAACTAGAGCCTTGATTTCCCTAATCAATCAAGTGTAGGCTGAGAATCAGGGAAAAGAGGGGGAAATGTGTATATATTTCTGTCAGATACATAAGCTAAGCACCTAAATCAGAATAAATTAATTTATTGTATTTGATATCAGGCAATAAACAGCTTTTGCTATACCTTTGGTGTATATACCCTGCCACCATTCCTTACTAAATATTAAAGAAAATTTAGAAAGCTTTGCAGTTTCAAGTATTCAAATACATTTTCACTCTTGATCTTCTGCTCATAGTTCAGCATAAAGAATAGAATAGAGAATCTGTGCTTTACATCTGTTTTAAATTAATGATTTAAAACTTTTTCACATAACAAATTGTAATCTCGATTGTCTTGTTACTTAGCTTTTTGCCTTAATCTTCCCTCAAAACTTCCCATTTGTATGAAATATTGAGTTAAAAAAGTACTTGACTAGTGAGAACAAACTTAGGATTTTTCTTTCTCTCTGTAGATGGAAATTCCTTCTGCTGGCATTGTGAACCGGTACATTGCTACTCAGGGGCCTCTTCCACACACATGTGCACACTTCTGGCAAGTAGTCTGGGATCACAAATTATCACTGATCATCATGTTAACAACTCTCACTGAACGAGGACGGGTAAGTGCCCAGGTCCTTTGTGTGCTGAGGAAATGTACTGTACCTTTGAACTTGTTTCCATTGTTATGGTTAAATAACCCTAAAAGATGCCAACTTATTCTGTTGAATCATTCTTCTGAAGGCTAGGCTTTCTGAATTACTTAGACAGAGCAGATAGTCCTCAACTTGCTTTTTGTTATGCTGCTTTGCAAACAAACTAGCTGTCTGATAAACAGAAATCACTGCATTTACTCTGTTGTGCTGATCAGACAGGTACTATGTACTGTCGTTTTTCCCCCTGACTATTGGCCTCCATGTGGCAGTTTGCCTCCAAAAGATTCAGCAAATGTCTGGAAGCATTGAGTGGGCTGAGCAAACCTTGTAGTGTAACTGTAAAAAGGAGTCTGCCATTGTGGTATTTACTAGTAGTCAGAATTTGGCTTTCTCATTTTTATTTGCATTTTAGTTTCCTTCCTAGAATTGCTCTGATAATTCTTTTAATTATGTTTAGATAAATTCTGTCTCTCCTTGAATTTTGGAATAAATCTGGTATATTTTGATTTAATTTGTCCTTTGTAGTTTTAAAGATTAAATTTTTAGCTAAATGGGAAGGTATTGGTTTAGAAGTTTTAGAAGCTGAAAGAAGTGGTGACTCCTGTATGCCTTCACTGAAGCCTTTATCTGTATTTCATATATGATCTATCCTATGTTATCCAATTTATCTGGCATCCCAGTCAAAAACCAATGTTTTTAGAAAGCAAGAGAGTGAGTAATTTAGGTCTTAAACAGCATAAAGATTGAGATGGAAGGAAGTACAGTTAAGCAACAATTAAGTTCTAACCATGGTCACATTATGTAGCTGCTTATGGAAGCAGACATTATTGAACATCACCTGATATAAAAATGCTCCCTTCATCTTTTGATTGTATTGGTGAATTCATTTCCTTGTATTGAGGGGAAACACAGATAAGTATTAGTCTGGAGTACAGTCATTTGGAAACTTCAAGGCAGTTGGTGACAGCTCGTAATCACCCTGCTGGTACCTTTGCACACCAGACACCTTATGAGTTTTGTTTGCTTTCAGAAATTATTTAGATTTGCCCAGTTTGTGGGTGAACTTCAGACATAGAAAAAGATGTATATTCATATCAAGAATATCCCCATTGGCAAATGCCAATGTTTTTCTAGTCCCTGGATGTCTTATATTCCAGACTATCTCTTTCCAATAGTGTTAAGATTTGTATGATAGGATTTTTTTTTCCCCACAGTAATATTCATTTTTTCAGAAATGTGTATGTTACTTTAGCTTAAATTTGAAGGGGAAAGTAGTTAAGATAAATTATCACAGTAAAACTTTCAGCATAATGGTTATAATTTGGATTTCAAGACTGAAAATTGAGCTCTATTAAAGATAAAATTAAAAAATCTTAACTTTTCAAAAATTCCAGTTCATGCTACTCTGTGTCAATTTAAAAGTTACATGCAAAACAACTTTGAACTTTGTGCAGGTTGCAGTGTCACATCAAAGTTGTAATTATTTCCATAGGTGGAGATTTCATATGAGAATGGGAATAGGGCTTCTTATTTCTGTGCTTGTCTTTCTTTGTGGAATTTTTTTGCCAAAATTTAGTCAAAATTTCCCCTGTTGCTTCTTTACAGCTGGCTCTTGTCCTTTCATTGTTCACTTTCAAGAAAAGAGTGAATTTGCCATTGCTGTAACCTTCTATTAGATGGCTAAAGTTAGTTTCAAATTTAACCCCTGCACTTCTTTTCTTAAGATAGAATAAATCCATTTTTATTCTCCCACATTATGCCTTGAGAAGTCATTCTAGCAGTTACAGATAAGTAGCAAAGCATCATGCATCCAATTTACCTGAATATTTATTCTAAATCACTGAAACAGAAGTTTATGGAGAACTTAGCCTATTTTTTTCCTGCTATTTTTCAACTTGGATGGGAAAAAAATCTCACCAGATAACAAAAATTGGTTTTGTACTGCTCCTTGAATTCCCTGAACCACAGCACAGGAAGGAAGGCTTGCCACGGAAGGGCTTGTATACAACAGTCTTGAAGTGTGCCTAATTTTCTTTACAGACCAAATGTCATCAGTATTGGCCTGATCCACCAGATGTAATGGAATATGGCTGCTTCCGTGTCAGATGCCACTCTGAAGACTGCACGATTGCTTATGTTGTCAGAGAAATGGTCATTACAAACATTGAGGTAAATGCCCCTTGCCTTTAATTATCCCCAAACAAGCTAAATGAATACAATTGTAAATAAAGACTATGTGTTTGGCAACGTATATCTCTGTGTGTGGACATGATGTGTCTATACACACACACACATCTTTTAAAATAGAATATATGTATATTATATGGATCAACATGGTATGATTATTTCTTTAGAGCTTCTTCAAAGATACATTTTTTGAAGTTCTATAATACATTATGCTGTACAGGCAGGCTGCAATAAGCATCATAAGGAAGTTTATTGCTTTTCTTTAAACAATTTTACAATTGCTCACTCTTCTTAAGTACTTTGATTTATGATGAGAGTTTTTTTCCTAAATAACTCTTCTCTTTCAAGGATGAAGTATAGGTGGGTCACTTGCTTAATAGCACATGCAGCTAGAACAGCTAATAAAGAAGTGAAACATAATAAATTGTTTGAGAGAAGATGCAGAATCTCACCAGTTCCTTTTCATTGTCTTTAGTCAGACTTTAAAAAGGAAAAAACTCCATATGTATCTCAATTGAAATGTGTTCGATTAATGAAAAATAATTCTATTCCATAACTCCTAATACTTTCATGCTAATGTCTAGGGAGTCAGTAAGCAAAGGCAAAACACAGCATATTATCTTGTGTTGTGAAATCTGTGTTCAGGTCACATCTAGACTTCTCACAACCTGAATTTGTAGGGGCTGAAGTTTGGTTTTGTTTCTAAGTTGACCTGCATTTCTTATACATTTCCCTTCTTCATCTCTTTTCCAAAATTCTATGGCCACAGGTATTTTCTAAAAAGATGAAGGGTTTATGCTGTCATAAGATATGTAAGAAATCACTGTATACTGACCAAAGGCTAATTTGCAGTCAGTGTTTTAAACTTCTGTAAGTAGCTTTTACTGTTACCAGAATTGCTAGTAGTAATAGTAAGTAGTAAGCTGGGAAAAGGCAATATCTGTTTTAAAATATAATATTTAATCAATGTTCTTACAGCAAGATGACCAATGCTTTAATCTCATACATTTGTAACTTGACATTCTCACTTGATGGTGCATCCGAATTTGTTTTAATGTGAGTAAGTTTTCCTTTGCAGTCATAAACATGTCAGATGGCAGTACTGAAAGGTTTTTCAGTTAAGACAATTTACAGTACTTCTGTTTCTAGATATGAGAAACTGCCCAGTCAGGGAGCAGCATGATACTTGTTTCTGTATTTTGGCCATGTATAATGTAATATCACTATATGGCAATATACAATATTATATATTGTCATATAATGATATAAAATAATGATTCTGTATTTAACAATTCTCTATAAGTGATGAGCTTGAATGTCAGCACAGAAAAAATTAACCTCATAAAATTAGTACTGCAGCTATATGTATCCAAAGCTTTAGTCCTTGTCACTCAAATTATTTATTTGTAACCTTTTGAAGTCTCATAAAATGAAAAAAGGTTTAATTTCCTGTCTTGTCTTTTCAAGACCAAGATTAAAAGCTATACTGTAGCACTAAGTTTAGGGGGTTTGGGGGTTGGTTGAGGCTTTTTATGCTTTAAGTAAAACCTTCAGAACTAAAAGGCAAAGGAGAGAAATAATGTCATGAGAGTACAGAATTCATGACACAGTGCACTATTTTGTCAATTGAGATACATATTTCTTTATGATTCTTGACAAAATATCATAAGATGCCTGAAACAAATTTTCATTCTGTTTCCTTTAAGATAAATGCTTTACAATGTATAATTGGCCATTAAATCTCACTGGTTTTGAAACATAAAGAGACAACAAAAGTAAGTTAGAAGTGTTATGTCAAGTGTGTACAGCAGCATAGTAATATGTGAACAGTTGTCCAAGAAATGCCACTTGCCAGAGTATCTACTCTTCAGAAGCTGGGCTTTAACCCTGATTATTCAGACTCAAGGTATGTTTGTGAAGCTCACTGACAAAGAGCACACCTTTTTCTGCTTAGAAGATAAAAAGACCATTTCAGGGTTAAAGTAGTTCTACATTGTGATTTTTTTTTTTTTTGGTCTCATTGTTGAAGATTTGTTATAACCTCTTGGAAAAAGGACATTAACTGAAACATTGAAATGCAAAATCAATTGCTTGGTCTTTAACATAAGAATTAAGGTTGACATTTCAAGTTTAAATTTCCCATGTTCTGTATGACTATTATGATTCTAAGTTCTGTGTGTTGATTGTCAGAAGAGCACACAAATCTTTTATTAATCAGGGAGAGCCTATCATTTAAGAAGAATGAAACAAGGAAATTTGCCTTTTGACCTAATTATAATAAGCAAGGCTGCAAACTGCAGAAGGATATTTTTGTGGCTGAAGGTCTTGACAGTACAGATGTATTGCAACTGTTAGAGTAGCCATTTGAAGCATTACCTGTGACAGCTCTATTCTTTGTCAGGAGTTTCAGACCCAATGATAGACTCACTGGAAAAGATTATGTGCTTCTGAGCAAAATCTAGGATGTTAGCTTAACCACATTGAAGCTGCTGCTGCAGTTAGATATCCTGAATTTGCCCAGGAGGGGTAGGGACAAGTACACAGTTTTGTTGAAGATATTTTTGCTGAACAGCTTTGCTCTAATGACAGTGAAGAAGTACAGTAACAAACAGCTGGGGACAAAAATTATGTCTTAGACCTCTGTAGCTCCTTACTAAGTAAATGTGGATCAATGCCATGAAGAAGATAAATGTTGGCCAAAGGGCTGACAATAACCTGGGCAAATTACATAATCCTGAAGTCTTGCTGGAGTCTGTTGTTTAGGCTAATTTTTTTGAATAATTTTTAAACTGATTTGGAGAAATACCAAATACATGAATTCCATTGAAATCAATCCACATGAATGCAAAAAAAAAAAAGCATTAAATAATTTTGGAATAGCAAGGTATACATTATCAAGTTAAGCAAAAATTGGAGTCAAGCCATAAGTAGCTGTTGTTGTCTCACTTTCTCTAAGACTCCTAAAACAGGACTAATAAAGTCATATTTTTGTGAAGAAAAAATTGCATATTTATCAGTCATTAGGATGACTGTCATTGAAAACCTCAGTGCTAAAAGAAAAAACTGTGGAAAATACTTAAACTGAGAATAGTGGTATGATAGTAACTTCAATATGAGAAGTTACCTCTTATTCTCCATTATCAGGTTTGTACAAAGGAGCAAGATTTGAGAGGAATAGTGTTTAAAAATAAGTGTTGCTAACAGAGCATGTACTGTAGGGCTATCTATGGAACCAGTAACTACAATTCTAGCATTTTTTTCATATATAAGTGCTAGATTTTAGTAACTCGGATGGTCTTTTAATCTAAGTTATTTCCATGTGGGGTGTTATTTGGCTGACATTTTCTGTATTTTAAAACTGACTTTCACTAGACTTGAAAATATTATGTTTTTAAAAAAGCCCAAAACCCTGCTAAAAATAGCTTTAAAAATCTGGACTTCATCAGAGTCTGCTTTGACATTTTCTGCATGAGATATAAAAACTCAGAAAAACTAATTCGAACATAAGCGAATATATTTACTGTTTACATTAGGTTTAAATTGATGATAATAAAACAAGGTGTTTTAAAATACTGGTGCATTTTGGAAAGCAAGTGGCAGAATAGTCAGGTTTCAGCATTTTGAATCATTTCAGAAGAGATCAACAAAAGAATCTAAACAGATCATGTTAAAGCACAATAATTGGAAGGCTGCACTGAGGCTTGAGGCATACCTGGAATAATTAGCAAACATCTATATTGGTCTCTAAGGCACATAACAGAAGTTGAAGATGCTTATACCAAAAGCAGCAGCTTTGAGGACTAAGTGCATGTTGTTAGTGTATTCTCACTCTGAATAAATCTTATGTAATGTACTTTTTGTACCTAATGTCTGTAAACTATTTAACCAAATGCAGCTCACTCTATTTGAGCCTGAAGTACTGATAAGTAAAAATTAAGTCAGCTCTTTCCTTTGTTCTGAGCTTGTAAAATGATTTTTTGTTTCTACAGATCACTGTCAGTGTTTCTCAGGTGTGCCTTATCCATGCTGTGTAGCTTTAAATTCTTGAAGCACATGGAAGGTGACTGGATACTCAATCTTGGATAATTTTCAAATTAATCAAATCTTTGTTTTACCATGATACTGTAATTCAAATATCTCTGATTTAAGAAAATCAGCTCAAACTGCTTCTTTATCTCATTTCCTCTATGAAGAGGTTCTGATTAAGCATGTGCGGATTTTCAAATGAGGACGTTTTAATGACATTTTGTAGATATGTTTTTGGTTTGGTAATCATTGATCAAGGTCAACTTTTTCTACTCAGTAGAGCTGGGAAGCACAAGGCCTTGCATGCTATTTCATGCAGACATCCTGGCCATTGTGCATCTTTTGATGATGTGGATGGTAGATCCTGATGTAATTTGTATTACAGTGAGCTTGGTCATTAATGTTAGATCACGTTGTCCATGTGGGCCTTATGCTGGACCTTTTTATTGTTGATTGCTCAGGCTCTGCTTTTAAGAAGCAAAGTATGAATTGTGTCATTTTTCTTTTTGTCCCTGTGGGCAATTGTAAATTTCTGTAATTGCTTTGACTGGAGTAAATGTGTTCCCTAAGACGCTACTTAGTACATAGGTAGTAGTTATTCCATTTTTGTGTCCTACTAGCATGTTCCCTGGGAGTGGAACATCCTCAGGTGAGAGAAGACAACAAGCAGTTGAAGACATTTAAAAAAACAGGTCCTATATTTCAGCAGTTGTGAGTGTAAGAGAAAAAGGGAAAAACCTTTTAAAGTCACTAGCATCACAAAAACATTGCTGTGTGGACCACTAGGGAAAGGCCAGATTTTATAGACTAATCCAGCCATAAAGGAGAATTTTATTTCAGAAGGGTGCCTAGTGTTAAATCTGGTAATGGACATAAATTAAATACAGGTAGCAGCTTAAATATTGCAAAATGTGTGGAAGGAATAAAGGAACATGAAGACTTGTCTCAGTTTGTAAAGACTGAGATCCTTGCTGCATCATGCAGCAGAGCTCACGAGCATTTTAGGTCTTTTCCTTCCCACCCTAACCATCAGTTACATCTGTAACATCAGTTCAGCCCAATCTGAATGCAGAGATGATTGAGTGATTTCATAATCAAAGTTAACAAAAGTCTAAACTGAAAGAACATCTGTAAAACCGTGGGGGGTTTTATGTATAATTCATTAAAAAAAAAAGAACTCTTTGTACAACAGAATCTTTTAACTAATTATATTGCTTCAATACAGAAAAGTATCCTCCTGTGGATCATACAGGTGTCATTTATATATGTACTATGAGCATGTATATATGAACAATATATTGTATGTATTATATATGTATTTATACTGTTTTCTAACAGAAATCAGATTTAGCAAGTGTTGTTGGCAACTTCATTATACCTGAGTATGTAAGTTTGCAAACATTTTCTACACCGTCTACCTCTTACTGCATCTGCAGAAAACACTTGCTGTGGAAAATATGACTTTTACCTGGTAAACATTGATACAGGAGTCATAACACTGGCCATTTTTTGAAAACTTTACTGTATTTTAGACAGAACAACAGCACACCGTCACCCATCTCCAGTACGTAGCTTGGCCTGATCATGGCGTTCCTGATGACTCCATGGACTTCTTGGAGTTTGTGACCTGTATGAGGCCAAAGAGAGTAAAGAATGAGCCAGTTCTTGTTCACTGCAGGTACTCATGTCTTAAAACTCTGATTATAGATCTGCTTCAGCCTAGAATAACCCTTTGATGGGAAAAATTTGTCTGCAAGATAGAAGATTCCTTGAATTAGATGAAAATGTTAAGCTGCAATACGGTCATTTACTGCTGAAGACAGAAACATTGATGTTGTATCTAAAGATGAGTTTACTTTGTCTCCCTTTCTCCTGCAACCTTTTGGCAAAATGGCTTAGTCACATAATTATCACAGATCTGATAATCTGCAATTTAATTTGTTCTCTGGTTTTTATCCTCTACCACTGTTGTAATCTCATTTTGAATGGTACTGCAAAAATTCTTTTCCTGCTGTTCAAGTGTTTTGTCATAAAAGCAGTCAATTAGATCTTACCTTTTTAAAAGACAAAAATGCCAAACCAGTACAGTTTGAGCAGTTTAATTGTTTAAAAATACATTTACTTTAGATGAGGTTTTAGTTTTTATTTATATTAAAAATATTTTCTCTTTAGTAATTACCAGAAAATATTACTGAAGTTGCTGTAAAAATAAACTTTGCACTCTCTTTGAATTTTACTAGGGTGTCTTGTAATTTCCAAAGCTGTCCTACTATTAAGACTGTGAGATGAATTTGGTGCGTTGCAAAAACCTAGTTTTATAGACTATTTTCCTATTACATTTCACAGTGCAGGAATCGGTCGCACTGGTGTGTTGGTCACTATGGAAACAGCCATGTGCTTAATTGAAAGGAATCAACCTGTTTATCCACTGGATATTGTACGGAAAATGCGAGACCAGAGAGCTATGATGGTGCAAACATCAGTAAGTGATGAAGTATCTTTTTCTGTACATATACTGCACTTGTCAAGTTATAAAACAGGTCCAAATTTTTTTAAAGGATCTAGTAGTATGAATCTTCAGTTGCCATTACATTTCAAACGTCATAATTTTAGCATAATGTAGCATGGTGGCAAAGGCTGCTTTGCTAATGAGGTATGTATTTATCTATTTTTAAAATATTTCTTGTCTTCCCATGAAAATATTTTGATACATTGTAAGTAGTTAGAATGCCCATAGTCGGACTTGTACTGATCATCTGCTCATGGTCCTTTGTCTAAATTCTCTGCAAGAAGCTAGAATAAATTTTTGCTTTTTATTCTAGTACAGAGCGCTATAGGAAGTTATTATGTTGAAGGTGAAATCAAAGTGTTTGTGGCCTGGTTTGAAAAGAAGAAAGGCCACTTTTCAAAAGGCCACTTTAGAGTAGAAATTCTATAAGAACATATTGCGGATCTTTTTTAATTTTGCTGCTATCCAGTTGGAAAAAACAAAGGATAAGTTGAGTAGCATCAGTAACTGAAACAGGAAAGTAGATGAGGATTTTTAAGATGAAAGTGAGACAACTTGAGTTCATCAGGGCAATTTTGTGTCAGCTTTGGAATTGAACATATCGATATATTAGAGACAGATGGAGGATGAGAATTTGCCCATTCTTTAGGAGAGGCTGGATGACAAGAATTCTGAGTGTGGCTTATCTTGGAGAGCTAAATGCCCTATGAGAAATGAAAGTAAGGGGGTTTAGACACAGAAAGCCAACAGTTAAATCCGGCATTTCTGTCTCATCTTACAATGAAAATGCCTGAAATGCGCTGAAATCAAATCCATTTGATCACAGAAAGTTAACTTTAAAAGACAAATTCTACTCATTAACAGGTTAATGACTGCATGAATTAGCATTATGACTAGATGAGGGGGAAATCTTGGATCATCAGAGGGCATAAAAATGTCAGGATCTGCAGCTGGCTGTGTACCATTAGAGTGTTCAGTGAGCGGAGTTTGTCTATCCATGCTGCTGTGACTCGTGATCATTGCAGCAGGAGTGCAGTCTCTGGAAGAGAGTTGGGACTGTGTGGTTGACAAGGGAGTTGTTTGAAGGGTGCCCTGCCTGTTCCTTGCTGAAGTGGAAGCAGAGCTGATGACAAAGGTGGTCATGAGATGACGAACACTAGCTTCAAGTTTAAGGAAGATGAGTTTTAACTTGTGGAGTTGCACCTGTCTACACCCCTCAGTTTCTAAAATTACCTAAACAAGTTCAAGCTTCAACAGTCTAGAAGTGATCCTCTTCTTGAAAATCAGATGTTAAAACCTGAAGTAAACTTCAGCTTGCCAGAAGACTGGAGCCCTTTTGTTAGAACAGAAATCAGCCAGAATTGTCTTTTCACTCCCCACTGACATAACTGAAGAATAGATGGAATAGTAATAAATACAGCTACAGTCAGACTCCTGGTGTGGAATATCTAAAATAGGATTCTTTACCTTTCTTGCTGTGTTACACAGTTTGCTGTCAGCACAATCAGGAGAGGGATGATCTGTAGCAGCAATACTGAGAAACTAAATTCACTTGTTATTTCTGAAAAAGGCAGATAGTGTTTTGAAAAGCCAGTGAGCAAAATTGGCATACTGTGCTGTAAATGAGACACAGAAACAAGCGCTCAACTGTGAGAAAACAGAATACCAGAGAGCTGCATGGTAATATTTAAATCTATCCTGGGTGCTCTATCACATTCCCATGCCTGCATTCCAGATAGCCTCACTGCTCATATTTGATATAATGCTTAGGGTTTCTGGAAGAAGCCGTTAGAAATTATTCAGTTGTAATAAAGGAATTGTTCAGTTTCAGTAGCCTTGCCTAAAGTGTGTTCAGCTGCCCTGTGGGATTGTGTGTGAGCTCCAATTCTAAGGTGATATGATTTGCCAGATGCATGTTGTGACAGGGCATACTGAAAAAGAGTGGACCTATCAGAGCTATTACCTGGTCAGCTTAGTGTCTGTTGTTAATCATGTGAATGCTGTAGTTTCTCAAAGAGCAGTAATTTTGTTACCTTGAGCAGCAGAAAAAGCTTCAACCGAAGTGATGAAGCTATAACAAAGTTGGTGTAAATGTATGACCTTTCATTAATAAAAAAGAAAGATTAACCATTATCTTCCAATAAAGAGAAATTAAGTATCTAAACAGTGGAGAATACAGTGCTTAGGATGTATGTAATAGAAGCAGCTACTAGCTGAGTGAGCAGTAAGAATATATGCAACAGATAAGAGCAAAGAAAACAAGTAGTCAGAGTTTGAGTCAGAAGAAGCAATGCAGAAGTACTCATTCTTTTATTGTTCAGTAACTTGATCACACAAGTTAACAGAAGTATTTAAACAGAGGGCTAAATACCACACCTAGCTTGTTCAGGCAGTAAAAATATGGAAATGACAATAACAATGAAAAGACAAGTCATGGTAATTAAGAAATAAGAACAAAGTGATATTGAAGGTGGGCGAAGTTGACTGAAAGGTTGAAAGAGAAACCAGGAAAATCAAGATGCAGAAAACTCATTTCCACCTTTCTGTTTTCCTTGAATTTTTCTGCACTCAAAAGAAAATGTGTTGTGTTATGTTACGGACAAGAACATTCCTAACTGCTAGTATATAAAGGCAACCTAAGGTCCTTCACAGTCCAAATGTTATCTTTTAGCCCTGCCCTTTGGGAGATAGCAGGAGAATATTTCTGGATGCTTCCGAAGAGTTAATGGGAGTTGACAATACAAGGGCGGCTGGGAGAACATTTCAAAGATGGAAAAAGGGATGTAAAAATGTGGAGCTTTGCTTCTCTGAATATATGACATCGAACTTTGGAGGAAAGGGGTAATTTGGGGGTTTTGACAATAGTACTTTCACAGAAGAAGTGAGGGTACTTTGATCTTTGCAAGTTCTTTTAAATTTCAATCATCTTGTGTTCTCAGGATTGTGTTAGTCATAAAATTTATTCAGGCTACCTGGATGTTTAGCTCTGCACTAGTCCTATTGATAATGTCTCCTTGCATCACTTTTTAGAAAGAGGCTTACAGGCTAATTGTTTTTAACAAATAAATACATTGCAAGGTCATGGAAGAACTAGTCTTCGTAATAGTATAATGCAGGAAAGAAACTCTAATTTGTGAAGACTTTAATTTAGATCAAAACGTTGGGTGAGAGGAGAATTAATTTGGCTGCTGATCTTAAAAAATATCGATTTGAAAGGTTTTGATCTCCTTCTGTTGCAAAAGGAGATATGATATCTGATCAAAAATTGAAAATAAATTGGCTCCTGCAGTAGTGTAGGTGGTTTAGGGAAAAAAAAAAAAAGGGAGTTTCAGCTAGGTATTTGCACCTACAGATACTATATGGCAACTTTAAATGTGGTCATGTAACTTAAATGTGCCCAGTAATATGTAATTACACAATTGGCAATCTCAGAATGCTCGAATAATCAAATAACTACTTAACCCCCCCAACAGATGAGATGTATAAAGAAGGTAAATATCAAGTTAAACTTAGTCAAAAGTAATGCATAGTTTTTACAAGTAATTCCTATTCCATGAAAATTAAGCACGTATTATTTTAAATTGGGGAGTTGTATTTTCCTTGGTGTGTGATTTTTAATGCTTGTCCTTCAAGGAAGAGTAAATGTCAGCTTTGTTTACTGTGAACACAGACAGGAGAGTGGGATTTTCTCCTCCCATCTTTGTAGCTCCTCTCTTGTCATTGCTCAGGAAAAAAGGAAGCCATGGAACTGTTAGTCCTATTCAATAATACTGTCTAATCAGCAGTTTAACTGAACATCCATAAATATTTTTGTGTTTTCTTTCCTACACAGAGTCAATACAAATTTGTTTGTGAAGCTATTCTTCGTGTTTACAAAGAAGGATTGGTTCGACCACTGGATTCCAGTTAGCATTGCAGTGAAGGATGAGTTCATTGTTCGCCTAAAAAACCTGCTCTTTAAGTAAAGCAAGGGCTTGTTTCTGGAAGCAACTAGAATGGACTAGAAGCCCATGAAAAGACAGAGGAGCACATTTGAACTGTAGCACTTTAAATTTCTCAAGAAGATTGCTAAATCATGTACAGTATAACAAAGTCACATAGATAAATATATGACAGCAATTGTGTGTAATATGCTTTATTCATATAGACCACCATAAACAATCATGGAAACCTTAACACATATCTTTTACTGCCTTAAAACACCCTCTACTTTGGAAGTTACAATGTTCCTTGTGTTTCCTTTGAAATAGCAAGAAGAAAACTCCTATTATTGAAATGATTCATCTTAAGAAGGCATTTAATATATTTGTATTGTATGAAAGTGCATTGAAGGTGAATATTTGTAACTTTCTTATTGGGATACTAAATATCCATGGAACTGTAACCTTGATTAAAAGGCTGATGAAGAGCTTTAAAGGCTAATGCATAACTACTGTACACCAAGCTGGAGAAATTTAGTACTCAGTTACCGTAAATCTATTAGTGAATATGCCAGCTGTTATAATATGCTGCTTAGAAATCACATCTACTGTATGTGATGTGAAAATAATGCTGCATTTAGACATTTATGCAGATGGTACAGTCTACATCTTCTGTTGATCCATTTTAGTTGCAATTGCCCTTTTGACAGTGACCTACTTCTTACAGTTTTAGTTACTTCACCTCTTTTCTTCTGTTTCTGCTGTCCATCTCCTTTATACTTTTCACTGCTGTTTCTATATGTGGACTGAAAACATTTTAACTTAAAACGAGGTTTAATTCTCTGTCATGTTTGTTTCCATGTGTATTTATGAGTTCTCAGATGTACATGTGGATTAATGTTGCACACAAGTACTAGACTTTTGACTTACTGTATATGCAAAGTAGTGTAATCCAATACTGGAAGAAAAATTACTACTGAACCCATCAAATATGTTGCTGCTATTTCTAGGTGTGAAACTTACAAGGGCACAGGTGTTGCTAGTGTTCAGATGGTGATAAAATATTGACTTGCTGACCTCCAGCAAAGCGCTCTTATCCAGTGAAACACGACTCCCTTTTGCAAGTATATCTCCAGATTTACTGTGTTTCTTGCTTATACAGAAATGCAGTTAAATTCACCTGAAGATTTACGTGGAAAGAGAGAATGAATTTGTAAACTGATGAATAATTCACCCTAAGGTACACTGGTCTCTATTTCATTTCAGGTGGCAGAATTGGACTTTCTGAACAGTATAACCACATTTGTACAATGTTAAATTATTTTGTGTGTGCTTTTTGATTAACCTGAGATAGTTATTAATTTTTAATAGTGTTTAAAAAATATTCTAAGGGACTGTTTAAAACTCTGTTATTTAAAAAATTAGTCCTAAATAGAGAAAGATTTTTATGGGGCATACTAGCCAGGTGTTTATATGTATAAAAGAGAAAATTAGATAATTTCTTTTTCAGAGAGATATAGATGCACACACATATTCAGATGTATTTTAGAATTATGGTTTGTATTATGGATATTATCATTTATAGCTGGAGTTTCATTATAGAAACTATCACAGCTGTACAATATGCATCTCTCATGTTACTGGAAAATTATGGTTTTTTCCCCCAGGAGATAACTAGAAAGTGCATGTAGGATGAGCTAAATTGCTGACTTGTCTTTTGTATGTTTGATCTTTCTCCAGGATTACATTTTTAGCTGTAGCTGAAGAAGATACATACTTACTATATATTGATCAAAAGAGTTTTAATTGAGATGTGCAGAGTAGTTGGCAACATGGAAATCTTCTTGGTCTTGTTAGGTTGAATAGGTTTGTGCTCATCCTTACATACTGCATTCCAAATTTCACTTCGACTGGAGTTTTCTGTGTAATTTTGGATCATTGTCATCTTGCTTTATTTGGCATAGATTAGAAGGCAAAAGACTGCCTTACTCACTCTTACCTTGCTAAATTGCATCAGGTAGTCCAGTCTATCTGTAAATCCAAATGTAAAATGATAGTGGACATGCACATATTGCTTGGGAAGCTTTGTTACATGTGTGCCTGTCTGTTACAACATCTCTTTTTTTATTTTATTTTTTTTTTTAAGTTTTCCTGTGCCCGGGTCTCAGAGTCATCCCTTGCAGTTGGCATGACTTATATTTAATAGTTTGTCAAGAAGTGGAAAAAGGCAAGAAAATAAATTGTAAGAAAATATTTAGAGCATCTTTGTGACATCTGTGTCTTTCATGGAAGTACTCACTGTTTCTTTGTGTTCAAGGTTATTCCTATATTCCAATTGCTATTTATGTTTCTTTGTGTTTAATATGTACTTACCAAAGCACTGTAAATGTATTTCTTGTATAACTCCAGCCTCAAGATACATGGTATAAACTTGAGTTAGTATGTGTGCATTTAAATGATGACTGTCATATTGTGACAAGAAATGCTGCTCTTGTTTGGTAAAATTGGGTGGGTTTGGTAATATCATTGGGGAGCTCTTGGATTTTAATAACTTGTTTGAAATTGCTGGCCACAGAGAGAATACTCAAAGATATATAAATAGTAATATCTATAAGTTTTTTGGTTTTGGTTTTGTTTTTTTTAATACCTTAGAGGAAATATTAGCTACACAAGTATCTTGTATATTGTGTCCATCTTTATTTCAGTCTTGCTAGGTTTTGCACATGTACCTGTAGGGTCCATAGGGGAGAATTGAAGGGGTTTTGTCTTCTCTCTGTAGTGTTTGATGACTTTGCACTGAACGAAGTATGCCTTAGATCTAATCTTGCAATGAAAGCATAATTATGAAAACATCCTAACACCAGCTTTTGTTTCCACAAAAATTAAGAAATCACGAAGACATAGATTTAATTGATCAGGTTGGGGGGGGTTTGGTGGGAATCAAAACTTGTGACTACAAAGTTTTTAATTGTCAAGCAATTGGCAAATAGTAGAAAATGCTGTGAAGACAAGATTCTGTAGAACCATCATAAACATTTTGCCCTTGATTTCTCCTGTGCTGGCATCGTCATGAAAATAAGAATTCAAAATGTCTGGTGTGGTGGTGGATGAAGAGGGAGCAATAAACCCTTGACATTTTCATCCCTGTGAAATACACTAACAATTATTTCTACAGAATTAAACAAATTTTAACTTACTGGATTTATATTTGATATGGAAGTAACTAAACTGCCTATTCAGCTTGTCTTCAGAAGTCTCACAGGGGAACGTTTCTGGGACAGAGGTGAAAGGGACAGGTCTTGCTATTTATTAAAAATAAGGAAAACAGTGCTCTGAACCATGACTGCCTTTTGTGTAACCAGATGTATGAAATACAAATCATTAAAATACAACCAAACCTTTAATAGTGGTGGTGTTTTGCAAAAAAAAAAAAATTAAAAAAAATTAAAAAATCTAGGGGTTTGCTTTTAATTATCCTGTCTTTTAGGTGTTGATATTAAATTATATGCAGTCAAAATGTACTCCATATTCAGCAATAAGTCTTCATATACACCTAGTTTTTTAAGTATTGGTTTTCCTTTTTCACTTCATATTCCCTAATATGCCGTACTTAGTTAATATATATGTATTTTAAAAGAACTCTAGTTCTGAACTATATAATGAAATTTGCATTTGCTTTATTACAAGCATAGTATGTTACTTTTTTACAAAAAGGCTATTCCCTATGGACAGTATTCTTGTGTCAGACTAAATGCAAAAATGTTGAAAATAGATGCACATGGTTCATAATCATTCAATTATAATTTAAACATAGGTATTTCACTGATAATGGCTTTATTTTACTATCCTGAAATGTAGCATTTAAGTGCAAGTTTATTTTACTTTCAGCCTTTCCAGAGAACATGTGCTGGGAAATGTTTGTATTTTGATTAGTAAACTGCAATCACTGCAATCTACTTAGGTAAAAGCATTTATTAGTTGAAGCTATATAGAAGGTAAAGTTTTCATTAAATATTTTGTTCATTGATTATATGGGTTTCTCGCATTTAAATTCTGACACTGATCATGCTCAGCCATCACAAATGGCTATTTTAGCCATAGTTTACATTAACGGTTTAAATACACCAGTCTAATGCAATATGATTTAGTTTTAGTGTACTTTAATACTGTATAAGCTCCAAAGAGTAGCATGCAATCACTGAAGCCTGTCATTCTGAAGAAAAAAGTACATTTCTCTGAATCAAAAGGAAGAAATACCACATAATATCAATGCATTTAATTGTTTTTCAGCTCAGGCTAACTCTGTGACAGTAGCATTCTTACCACTCATATAAAGAGCAAATGTTGAGGATCAATAATATTATGGAAAAAAACAAATTGTATAGTCTGTAGGAGACCAGGAAATATTGTTGTCCTTTCTTATTTTTTTTTTTAAGACAAATTCATCTAAAGAGGGAGCAATTGCTTGCAGACTACTTGGATAAGGGTCTTTGTGCTTTCTTTTGGGTTTAGCTGCAGGTTAACCTTTAATTAAAGTTCTATTTAAAATATTAAAGCATCTATTTTAACAGACATTAGTGAAACACTTCAGTTTACTGTTACCTGTTTAACTTCTGTTTACTTGGCTTTCATGATTTTGTTTCCTGAAATGTCATTGTTTTGCCTTATAAAATCACTTTGGAGTTTCCTATAGGTGTGAAGCCAGCTTTGTCTCAGACAGGCAAAGTGATGTTACTGTTGCTTAAGAATGGGTGGGGTTTTTTTCACCTGCTGAAGGAGCAGTGTGATGTTCAGACCAGTCTCAACTGATCTCCTTTCTGAGGAATTTAAACTGCTGCTAGCAGTGATAGAAATCATAAAGATATATGGAAAAGCATGTAAGAAGTGTTTTCTTTGGGGCAGATAAAACCTAGGTTTAACTTAAATATTAAAAGAAAAACATCAAACCTTGTTAACATGAAATGCTTTTAACAGATAAAGTAAGTGTGGGAAATGCGTTATTTCCTCCTCCTCTTTTTCCTTTAAAACTCTTCTGTGTTTTAAACACATAATTTCTCTTGGAACAATTTCTTTAGTGAAGAGTCATACTGCTGGCCATGGGATTTAATTTTTGTCAAACCCACCTAGAAAATAATTTTAAGTGGAACATATTCCTCATCTACTGGTTTGTGCTCTTCAGTAACATTAACAAAACCTCTGAAATATTTTTCTCTTAAAAACTATATTGTCTGTTTTCATTTGATGTCTTTTTCTGAGACATAAATGAAACCTGCATGTGGCTGGATAACTGGTGAGGTTGCCCTGCATGCTTAAGAGGAAGCAGATGCTTTGTTAGGCTATTAAACTCCTTATCTAACATCAGTACCAACTTAAGCCAGAGCAGCATCATATTTCTATCAGCCTTTTGCAGAATAAACATTTTGTAAATAGTCCTTTGAGCTTGCTCTCCCAAGCATCAGGAAGTTGTCTTGCACCAAGCTAGAATTTATGCTTTAAAAAAACCAAAAATGTTAAAACCTGAATCTTCAAGTAAGGAATGACTATTTACCAAATTCTGTACAAAACATACCTTTTAAAATGAAGTAGGAAAAAAAAAAAAAAGTTTTTCTGCAAAAATATAAAGGTTAGCTGCTAGAAGTACCTTCTTAGCTGTGGGTGCAGCTTACCTAGTCATAAAGCAAATTTGCTCTCAGCTAGTGTGCAGTATGGCCACTAAAGCACAGAAAGTGCATCATCAGCCCAAATGCCTGATTATTTATCAACATTCTTGCACATGGTTGGTTACAATCCTGTTTCAGAAGTAAGGAAAAGTGCTGCCTTCCTTAGGGAAAGATACTGAAATCCTGCACAATAAATCTGTAGCCTATATTGATCTTAGTGTGGTTATAGTTGTATTATCTATCTGAGCAGTCTTGTTCAAAGCAAGATTGGGTGTATCTCTATGAGTTTGCAGGAATATTGAAGCACCCCATTAAAAAAAAAAAAAAAAAAAAAAAAAAAAAAAAAAAAGCTCGGCAGTGTTAATTGCAATAGGCTTCATTTGCTTCAGTTAAGCAGCAAGTGAGCATGGCAACACTTGAGTTAGTCCTGATCAGTGCCCTTCTAATTCAGAGCTTTGCATACATTATTGAAAACTTGGGGTTTAGCAGGAATTAAATTACTGTCTGTAGAAATTAGGGGGGGAATTAGTATATGTGCTCAAATGTAGATCTATTTCTAATCCAGGTTTTGCAAAATACATTACAAGTATCAGTGCTTACATTCCAGTGACCAGTGCAGTGAGCACTAAACATAATTTGTTTAGGTTTTCACACTTCATTGTGTAACCTTAATAGAGAGGTATAAGGTATATAATGGGAACAGTCCTATAAAAGCTCTAAAAATCTGTCTGCCATTCATTCTCACAAATGATGTACTGGTTAAAACTGACCTTGATTACAACTGATATGGAAACATGTTTATAATAGTGGAATAAATTGCATAGCGGTTGGGAAAGCCAAAGTAGTTTGGGGTTTTTTGCAAGTTTTGAAGAAGATTTCACTATTCTAGTCACTAAGCTTGTATTTTCCTAAAAGTTCAGTTAGCATTTTTATAATCAAAATCTTGGAAGTTAATATCCATTTAGGGAGTCTGGCTAGGAGTTTTTGAATTTTTTTCCTTTTCCTGTAGCACTCTGTAGTTTCTTCTAAGATCTTAGGTGCCAGTGCATTAAAGGAATAAAATAATGTTTTTGATGTATTTGGAAGGTAAGGAAAGAGATTATTTTGTACTCAATGCTGTACTTTTATTTTCAATCATTTGAAATGTAAATTGATGTTGATATTACAAAGTTTAATTTATTGTTTAAAAGTGTAGACACCTCTTGAATGTATAATTTTTCTTTTTTATTTTTATAGGAATAAAGGGTTGGTTAATGTTTTCAGTAGAGGTTTCTTGGGGTTTGGAACTGTTTTGAACAAAAATATAGCCACCATTTTATGCTTATTGGTTAAATGGCTAATGGTGAAATAAAGCATTTTTAGCTGTATGGTTTTACTGTGACTTATTCAAAAAGAAAATAAGAATTGCATCTAAAAGTTATTGACCTTTTTGACAGGAAAGGAATCATCTAAGAAATCACACATGGATGCAGCTTGAATTTTATCTAAGCAATCAAGCTTGTATGGGAGATGTCTGGTCCATATACCATAGTAAGAAAAGGAAACCAAGCAAGTGCCACAAATTCTTAGGAATATTTCACTTGAAATAAGCTTTATGAAAGAGAATTGTCTTGGTTAACTAGGAGAATAAACATTTGCAGTCATGTTATGCAAGGCCACATAACAGTTTGAGTGCAGATTTTCTTTTTTGCTCGAATGCAGATTTTGCTTTTTGTTCCTGTGTATGAAATCTGCAGCCTGTCCTTCCTTTTGGGATTTCACATGTTCTCAGGGTACTAACCAGCATATCTGAGTGATCTTCTACACCGTCTGTTGCCCCATGGTGCTTATACGTTTTCATAACAAATCAGAGCCCAGTGATGCTGTTCTTGAATTATTTCTGTTTACATGCATATTAAAATGCAAGTTCAAAATACAGAACACATTGAATGAAACGCTAACAGATGGATAGAGCATTGACCTGAAAATATGTTTGAGATTTTGTTAAGAACTGGGATGGTTGTTAGCCAGCACTTTTTGCTGTTTACAAGGCGTGGCTCTGCCTACTGATTAGTCTTTTTAAGCTTGAAGCCAATAACCCTTTGTGATGAAGTTATGAATTCTATAAAGTCTCAGTGAAAGGAAGCACAAGGCCAAAACCAACTGTCTGGACAGCTTAGACACAGGATATATGTGCACGCTGGAATCTCTTATAGGTACATAGAGAGCGGTCAGGATGGAGGTTTTGCTGGAAATCCAAATGAAGCAGTTTATTGAAAGATGTACTGGTATCTTCACAGCTTGATAGCAAGAGAGGATGCAAGAAGGGCCTTTTGGAGGAGATAAGGCAAAGTAAACTCCAAGCTTGTAGCTGTGTCATAGCTGATTGCTGGAGGGGAGAAGAGGGCTTTACCTTGCTGTTAGTGTTACACATGATTTTTGTACATGAAGGTGTTGCATTCTTTCATACAAGGCAATCCTTTAAAATCCTTATGGTACTGTTACCCTGCAGCAGAGTGAGGTGCTCCACCAGGGAGCCAGGAGTATGGAAGGAGTGCCTTCATGTAACTCAAAAGACTCCTAAGGAGCAGTCAGAGGTAAGAGAAACTCCCTTTTAACAGTCTTGCTTGAATTTGTAACTGGGAATATAAATGTCAAGTGGCATTCCCCAGTATATGTATTATTTTCATGTCTAGCTTTTTCATGCCCTAGTTCAGTGATATAAACATTTCCAAGCAGTGAAATAAGCAATTTAGCTTATCTTCCTTGTAGTACTTGAAGTAAAATATTTTAACTAATATAATAAAAATTAGCAATATCTGATTTCATATTGATTTTGGATTAAGTTCTTTTTTTTTTTTGTCACTCCTAGTACAATGTAATTAAACCGGGTTCATGAACTAAAAATTAAATATGCAAAGGTGGCATGTGCAAAAGCCAATCTGCTCAGAAAACTTGTTTCTTCATTTTGAGTGGCAAAGTTCAAAGTTCACAATTTGTTAAAATGAACTCTGTGAGAATAACTGAAAGTCATTTGGGGTCATTGCTGCTGGTGTCTGAGTTCAGAGCCAGTTCAGATTCCTAGGTCCATCTTTAGGAATAAATGGTACCAATATTCTGCTGGAGCATGATAAAAAGTCAGACTCCTCTGTATACTCGAGTGCCCTTCTGTGCCCTGACACAGCTACTGGGAGGCTCAAATACCTGCAACACTATTTTAAAGCAAAGGTGTTCTGATTTACTTCTGTTTCGTTGAGTTTAGCACCCACCCACAAAAGATGCAACATCATTTATAGGAGGAGCCTTTAGTTCATCCATGCATCAGCTACAGTTTAAGAAATTAGGTTTTTGGAACTGATAGGAAAAGGTTTCCTCAGCACTAGCTGTCTCTCAAGCCCAAGAGTTAATTGCTCAGGGACAGTCAGATTGCACTGGCACAAATGATGGTGTGAACTGGGGTGTCAGATGGTAATAACAGGATGGAAAGGTGTGTGAAAACCCTCCCTGTATACTTTGATGTAACTCAGAGTGCTGTGGGAATAGGAATGCTGATTGCTAATGGGTTTGTTCTGGCTTAAGTGTAATTTTGGCCTTCAGAGCTTTCTGTGTCAGTGCAAATGCCCTATTCTTTTAGACCTGATAAATTTTCATTGTAGTAATAAGTGTTACTTCTTGTTAAGTGGTTTGTCCTTTTTTAGCATGATAGTCCTCAGCTCTGATCTGGTTAACTCTGCTTGATGCATGTTCATACAAATGTCATGGAAATGTAGTGTAGCTCTTAAGCTTTGCATTCAATTATACAGATTCCAAGTTAGCATAAGCTTGCTGCTTTCAGATGGGGCCAATTTGCTTATGTATAATACTTAGCCTAAAAGGATGCAGTGACTCCAGCACTCAGGTAACGAGCCAAAAACTGAAATGCATTTTGCCTATGAAGTTACTTGCTGTTTCCTGACTGGTTGTGAGTGTTAATTGTTTTGTCCTCCATGAGAACAGTTTTCAGTATTGTGATATTGCACCTCTGCTACCTCAGTAACCGCTGTATCAAATGAGATGTCAGCTCATGAACAAATGTCTCAAGCTGTCTCAGCTGGGAAAATGCCACCACCTCTGTAGGAGCTCTTATACAACTCTTATACAGTGTATAATTCCCCTACTTTGGTAAGTAAAGCAGGAACTGAGGAGAAGTAGAACTTCCAGCTGAAGGAAAGTTACGACTGAACATAGCCTAGATGCTATGCAGGAAACCTACAGAACCCAAGAGTTTTAGAGCCTCTGAAGACTGGAGGATAACCATTTACAAGGAGCTTCCTACGCTTCTCCCTCCTCCCCACCCCCCTTGGATTTTTACTAAGAGAAACAGGCTCTCCATCTTCAATCCCTGTGGCACAGCCAGTCTGAGCTCTGTTTGGAGTGGGAAGGTTTCTTCACTCCTACAAAGTCATCTGTTCTCTCATTGCATGATGCTGGTCATGCTGGTTTTTTCCTGTTTGGCCTCTCTTATTCAACTTCCCTCTCTACGGCAGCAACTGCTCAGAACTGGCCAGGCTTAAAACTCCTCAGCTAAGAAACTCCATCTGGGCAAGTGCTCTTACAGGAGTCCTAAAGATTTGTTTAAATGGCATTACTTTCAAATATTATCTCTTTATCAAGACAGGATAGGAAGGGGGTGTATAGAGAGAGAGAGATAGATGTATATGTGAGGACATACATAGAAAAAGAAAACAGAACATTTAAGAGAATAACAAAACTAGCTCCAAAAATGAGCAGAGAATACATACACTCAGTTTGACATCTCAGTCCTAAACATTATGAAAAAGAGTCAATCTAAAATGAAGCTGGCCATACAGGTAATAGAAATAATATGTATAAATAAGGAGTGGGTCTTTTCTAGCATGCTACAGTAGTTTTTGTACTGAAGTAAAAACTTGATTCAAACTATTGAAAAAATCTGTATATATGCTGTTTTTATTATTTATATGCATATGATTTTGCTTTTGTAGATCCTTGTAATACATGCATAATTTACTATTTCGAGTTACACTGAATCTTGCTTGCTTTATTGCCATCTGTGTAAACTGTTTACTCTTTTGTCATTACAAGGTTGTGTAGATTGAGGATTTTTTTTAAGGGTAATGACTTAGCAAAGTGATTTCCTGGTATTTCAGGGAGTTTATATATCAGAGAATAGCGAATATAAAATATTTTATGTAGCAATGATTACATTCTGTAAATACTCAAGCACTGGTTTACATATCATGCCTTTTGCCCTAATCAAGCCAATTATTAAAGTTTGTAATCTGGTGCTGTTAGGGTGCTTGATGCTGAGCTAATAATTATCAAATGCAATGCCACTTCCAATGAGCTTTCAGGTTACTTCAGAGGAGACACAAAACAGTTTATACATGCACAGTCAACCAAGCAATGGTATATAAGGAAACAGGGATGTGACACCTGTTAAAGGGTTAAATATGGGAAGAAATTACTTCTTTAATAACTGCTCCATTACAGAAATGAGGCAGATATAATTTCAGCAGACATTTGAAGAGCCGAAGTTTAGCTGTGTGAACTGATGGAATTACCCCAAGTGCAAAGGGAATGATACTGCATGGAACCTGGATTATCCAAGTATAGCAAGCAAGAGAGCATAAAGTCATAGAAACTGAAAGTACTGGCAACATGCCTTGAGAGGAAGCCCACAGTGCAGAGCCCTTTCTGTAAGAAAATTGAGACCCTGGATACTACCTTGTTCTCAATGCATTCCTGTTGCTTCATAGAGATTGCTCCTTGATGGAGTTGTGTTAATTGTGTAAAATTCTTACAGAAAAAGGTCTTGGTAGATGTCATGCATTCCCTGTTGGGGGCAGTGGGAGAAGCAGCAGGAGCTGAAGTTAATCAGGAGAGGATACATTTTTGTTTAGCTCCCCACAGACCAGGCACCGTAAGTGTCTTGTTGCCAAGCAAAGGTGCTTTTACAGTCCTTCCTGTGAGATGCATTTATTTGTATCTTTCTCCCAAGGTTACGTGCATGACCACAGAGCAAAACTATTGGATGAGAAAAGAAATTTTGAAGGCCAAGTTGTGGTCCTCTGCCCACGCCAGGGCTGATACCAGAATTCCCAGGCTGACTACCAGAATGATTTGCCCATATTCCATGGGATGCACTACCTGTGGAAAATACTCTGTGGAGCACAGTACCAGAGGATTTTCACACTAAAAATAATCGGGTTGCTGACTGTGGCTGATGGCGAGGAAGCAATAGGTTTGGATGGCTGCATCAGTACTAGGCAGTTTACAAGATGGTGAAACATTTGGTTATCCCAGGTTGAATTTTTCTCATCCTTCTCGAGCGTGACCAACTTGCTATCATCTCAAAAAGAAGGATTCATTGCAGAGCTGCACTCTGCTCCCCCTCTAGCAGTGATTGTCCCTTCCTTATCCTAGTCTGCTCTCCTCCACCACTCACAACACATGTGCCTCCCCTGCACATGCAGCATGCACTGCTAAATTCTGGTCATGCTGAGTGGGTAGAAGTGGGTGAGTTGCTGTTGTGCTGGAGCAGATGGTGTCTGCAATGCAGCCACTAGTTATGTTCATGTGTTGTAGGAGGTTGCTAAAGGAAAAGGAGAAAATTTAGGGTTTTTGTTGAAAAGGTTGGTTAGTTTTCTCTTAATTATTTGGATTAGAACAATTGGAAGGTTGATGTTAGTTTGTTGGTTTTTTTCAGTGGCCAGTGGTTGTCGGTGGTTTACTTAGATGATGTGTATTGAGCCAAGGTAACCCAAGGAGGAGAGGAATCTAACCAATGATTTTTTGTGTCTTGATAGCTTTCAAGTATCCAGATTTCTGAACCACAGTCCACAACTTCCAGGTGTTCCCATCCTCTTCTATTATCACTTGTTGCAGCCCTGCTCAGGTCAGCTGCCCCTCGTACCGTGCCTGCCCTGCCTGGTACCATGGGCTGGAAGCTGCCCATGTTCCCTCTCAAGGAAAAGCCTGCAGCCACCCACTAGGTTTCTCCTGTGGATCCCTGAAATCTCTGTCTCATGCCTCTCACCAGAACTTCCCCAGGCCTACATCTCTGTCCTCAGGCAGCTGCAGCACTGGGAATCTCTTTACCCCCCCTGCCCCAGGGGCTGACATGCTGTGCCCCTGTCCTCAGAGACCCCCCCCATGTGGGGTGATAATTCACATATTGTATGGTTTTCACAGCTTAATTTTTCTTGCTGAGTGGTGTAAGGTAATTATCAGCCAGTTTCACATATTAGGTCTCTGCCTGCACCTCCCCACACTCAGCTGTGTGTGGATGGAGGCTGACAACTCTGCCTTTATGAAACCTTTCCTTGCTCAACCCCATGACTAATACACATAATTATTTTTAAAACAGCTCTGGATGCCACTGCAGTACGCTTTCATGTGCACACAGAATTGTGTATTTACATTCATCTGGCATTTGTGAACCCCAGATTTCCTTGTAATCCTTATTCCTACTGTGCTGTTTAAAGAAATATTTTGTAGCACCTGTATCATGGTGGGGAGCAAGCACCAGTGATCTGGATGGCCAGACATACAAAGCAGTTACTGTAAAATATACAAATAAAGAGAAACACTTAGAGAGATCTCATTTCATGGCACATTATTAAGCTCCTGTATTACCAAAGTCCCCCGAGGTTCCTCTGTTTCTCTCAGCAACCAATTATTTCTCCTTTCCAAACCTAGCTGGATGTAGGAAAAAAAAAAATCAGCTCAAACCCAAAATGATGGGAAGGGGTTCACAAAAAAATTCCCAAACCAAGCCCACAAGCCTCTCTGAGATTTTATATTCTGGTATGGCAAGGTGTGAAAAACTAGATTGATTCGATGTGGGTTTTATCAATGAGTTGGTGATGTTGGTTGCTTTTAACATGTTTGCTTACTACATGTTCACATATAATTAGATTATTTGTTCCAGTGCTTTTCTAGGAATTGCAATTGAAGCCACTTGCTCTGGTATCACTGGTATCACTGGACATTTAAATAATTTTTTTCATTTAAATAATTTTTAATTTTTTCTTTTACTTCTGTTTCCCATTATCCGGTACTATTTTTTCTTCAATTGCACAACAAAAATTTTTGGTCATTTAGACATGTTCTCCCATAGGCTGATGAGCAATCTGGGTACATTTCCTCAGGTCTAACCAGTTAAACAACCTTCCAGGCATTGTTTATATTTTCAGAGTACTCTATGGCATGTTCTCTTCTGGTATCATCTTGGGTCTTTTACCTTTTCCCTGGGTGTTATTCTCCTGCCCATCCACTCTTAGCTAGCTGTCTTTTTCAGTGCAAAGTAGAATGCCTTGCTCCATTCCTCAGGGCTAGCTGCTCCCTTCCCACTGAGAAGTGATCTCTATTGTCTTGCTAATGTGTTAATTTACATATTTTCCTGGAAATATTGCTGTTCTCCGGACCTGTTCTGTGTCTTTGGCCTTTGATTTTACCCTTATAAATTCATGCTCTTCTGTCATGCTTCTCCTGAATAAGTTCCCCTATGTCCTATTTTTCTATTCTTCTCAAGTTTCAGGCTGTTTCATAGCTCCAAGCAGAGCCAAGTTGCTCTCCTGCTATGCTTCCTCCGCACTGGCAGAGCATGTGTGTGCTTTTAATACTGTTTCCTCAGAGAGCTACCCATCCTCCGAACCTCCCTCTTCCCTCTAACGTCGCAGAAAATCATTTCCATCCTATCCCAAGAAGCTCTTCAATCACTTGCCTGTTTCACAGCTTTGTTTTGGGAAGGAAAAAGGCTACCAAAGTCTTCAGCTATTGACTTTTAATTTTTTTTTTTTTTTTTTTTTCTACCTAATGCTGCTTGTTGATGACCTGTAGCAGACCTCTTGTGTCACAGGTTGGTTCTTTCATTTTCCTTACTAAGTAGAGACTTCTAAATTTATCCTGTGTCCCATCAGACTAAAAACAATATATGTATTTTTTAGAAATTATTCATTGACATACCAGACTAATTATTTTACTCTTGTTTGCCCTTTCTAAACAGCTATAAACTTATTACATAATAGTCCAGCCACAGGTGGTCACCTATCAAGCTTTTGGTATTCCAATTGCTTTGAAATCAATTGCTTTCTTTAACTTCTTCACTACTGGTCTCTTTGCTTTTTAAAGGAAACTTTCCTCAGAGTGTTTTTCTTTTTAAAATAAATTAAACTAGTAAGTAGTAGTAGTAAGTTATTAAGTTTTGCTTTAAAAAATAGTAATTTTTGCTAAAAGTTAATCCTAGGAAAGCTGTTGGCTTTCTTTGCACTCCCAATGCACACTTGACATGGACCACAGAGGGAGCCTGATAGAAAGGGGTGGGAGCAGCCTCTGAGTGTGGCAGTGAGGCAGGGAAAGCATTGCTGTATCAGGGCAAGAGGACAGTTTTGGGAAAGAAGGGACAGGGCATCCTTCCTGAATAACCCTGACCTCTGTTCATATTTAACAAAAGCGGTCCAAACCTGTAAACAAAGTGACAAAACCAGCCCACACCAAGAGCTCTGACTTGGTTCATCCATGCAGGCCTTTGAGGAAGCACAGAGCAAAGGGCTGGACATGTCCTGCTGCCCCCTCAGCCCCAGTGCTGCTCCAGTGCAGACTCCCCAGGAGGCTCCCTTGCTCCTGGGACCACGTCTGCTGCTGCCTCCTGAGCACAGAGGAGGAAGCCCAGCAGTGACTGATGCCAGCACTGGCAATGCAGCTGGCAGAGAAGCCTCAGGGAGCTGCTGTGCCTGGTCTGGATCATAACACAGCGTTTAACTTGTAGCTGTGCCCGCTCTGAATGCTGCCCATCAGAGCTGAGAAGCCAAGCAAGTGGTTCTGCATTTTTGTTATTTAACCTCATCTGCTTAGCAGCAGCTAAGCATAAAATCCCAAAAGGTTTCAGAAGAAGGTTATTGTGAATTAATGGGGCTGTTTTCTTTTGCTTTGCAGCCCACAGCATTGATTAGCTCAAGTGAAATGTGTCATTGTGACATTTTATCCTCTTCCTTCAAAATGGATCAAGGCAATTAGGAGGCTGGAGAAGCAGGTTACCTCAGCTGCATCCTGCCTCACCAGGGCCTCCTACAAAATCTCTTGGCACTGTAGGACTGCTTGGATTTTATATGTAGTCTGTAGTTGGGGTTTTTTTGCACATCAATTTACTACTCATAATGAATCCAAGAACAATGCAGATGGATTTCTGTAGTCACTGTGCCTCTCTTCCAAGGGGTCAATGTGTGAGGCATGCAGTGATTGCTTAATGCCCCAATGCATCTTTTCCCTCAGATGGGGATGAAGCCAAGAGCTGAGCAGCAGCTCTGTGCACTAAAACCCACTTGCTGCCCAGTCCACCTGGCCTCTCTGCCATCGATTCCTGATGGATAAAACAGGAAGACTACTTTGCTTGCTGTTTTCAAAGTGCAAGGTGGTATTCTGAAAGCTGACCCAAATGACTTCCATCGGCATTTCTGTTGGATAAATTGGGCTTTCATAGTTATTGTGGGAAGTGCTAGCTATTCACAGGAGGAAAGAACTTCTCACCATGAGAAAGAATACTTCCAATAAGAATAATGATTTGTAGTCAATCCAGATAGCATAATGCTTCCTGAATTATATTTTAGCTTTTACCAGTCAGGCTCTCTTTCCTGGCATTGTCCACAGAGAGCAGTAGTCTTCCTCCTACCTTATACCCAGTGAGGAATGCTTTGTGTGAGCCTGAGTGGGAGCTCTAGTGTGCAAAAGAGGCTGTTCTAAAAAATGCCAAGGTACAGCTCTTATCAGGCCCTCAGTGGCACTTACGGCTAAAACCACTCCAGTATTATTTTTTTTCAACATCTCTTTCATCTCATTTTCCATGAAAACTGTAACAATGTGACTTTTTTCATCAAACATTTTCCCTCAGGCTAGAAATTCATTTGCTGTCCTCTTGAAATTCTTGTTTCTTAGCCCTCAGGGGAGGAATACAATATCTGAGCCTGGGATACTGCAGCAGCACATGTACAATATTCTGACAAGAAACTGGAAAGTGAATCTATTGTATTTGCATCTCACAGCAGCTGACATTAATGTGCAAAGTTAGAATGAACCCAAGCGATATCATAGATTTATGATCAATACTAAAGCAGATTGTTTACTTAGTAATCAGAAAGGCTAATGATGATTTGTTCTGTCTGGAAATACACTGGCCTGCAATAAGTAACATTTTTATCTCATTGCATAAATCAATTATGTCTTGAAGAAGTGAAGGGCTTAAAAAGTAAACAAAATTTTTCCTTCTATCTGTGTGTATGCTTCTGCAAGCCTCAGAGACAGTCTGTGGTTTTTTTTGTTTTTTAAACAGCAGTAAGTACTTTGAAAGCTAAGCCTTTTGGAACACTTGTGCAAGCAGGCATTGGGAAGAGGAATGCTGTGAATAGAGCTGATCCAGAGCAGCAGTTTCAGCCTGGAATGGCCATTACCTGAATTGGCTGCTGAGCAGTGCAGGCCCTTGTCCCTGCATTTATACAAGTGCTGAGTTGTTCCCCAGAGCCTGGGAATGGGAATGGCTGCCTCTGTGTTCCCACTCCTTCCCCCTTTCCTTTCCTTTCCCTGGTTTCCAGGTGTACACAGTGCCTTGAGGCAGCAGATGAGGGGGTCACAAAATCCCTTAGGGCTGCTTATTTTCCAGCCTCTGTGCACTTTGTGCCTCAAACTAGAGAAACACTGAAGGAAACATTGGCAACCTGTCAGAGCAGGGAGATGAGCAGCTCCCACAGCAGTGTGGCATCCATGAGATGGAAGCTCAGGCAGCCCAGGTTACAGTATGTTCTTAGATGAGCATTTTCCCATGCAGTGGAGTGGGATGACATTTTCCCTGGTGCCCAGGCTCATTCAGCAGCTCTTACAAAGAGACTTGCCAGGATTTAATCCAGCCAACCCCCTGGTCAGAGAGGAGAGGCAAGACACCCTGGGCCAGTTCCCCAACAGAGCTGCACAAGGCCAGGCTCATCCCCTCTGAGAAGGGCAGAAGTGGCTCCAGAGGGTGCCATGAAATGCTGCCAGCAGGTAATCCAGCTGTGCTTTGAGCTGGTGTGAGCAGGATCACTCCTGGGAAGCTCCTCAGCAGCAGTCAGTGGGATGGGCAGGGGAAGGCAGGGCATGAGGGGAGCCACTGGCACCCAGGGAATGTCAGAATCCTGCTGGGAAATGGTCACAGGTTTGGAAGTGTGGAGAGCACAGGTTTGGTGCTCACGGGGATGGTTTCCTGGAGCGGAGGCAGTTTGAGAGGAGGGAAGAGCTGGCGCTGCAGGCAGGGCTGGGATGTTGCTATGGCCACAATGGAGCGAGGGGGGCACACAGGAGTGCAGAGAGGGGGTGAGATGGCAGCTGCAGAGCAAACCTCTGTTCATCATCCTGGGGAGACCTCAGCAGCACAGAGCAGCCCAGCCTCCAGCTGAAAACTCCGACCAAGTTCTTTTGTATTGGTGCATGTGAGCACAGCACCCACGCTGCTGGAGCAGAAATGTAAAGGATGTATATGTGTGTGTGTGTGTGCATGGCCTGTGCCTGTTCTGCTGCTGCATTGTTGAAGGGGAATTTAGTTAACAGCAGAAGCTATGCCAGATTTTTTGCCTCCTTTGGTCCTCTGTAAGACGTTGCTAGCCAAGTTGGTACTGTCTCTGCTACAGTGCACTGGGCTTGCACGTAGCTGGAAAAATGTTTTCCATTCCCATGTATTATTCACTGTAAGATCTGAATATTTTATCTAAGGCAGGTTCTTGATATTCACTTACATTCACTTTTTCTTTCTTCCTCTTTCCTCCCCCACAGCCCAGAGAACAACTAAGGTGAAAATACAAAGTCAGTATCTAACTTGTCTCCTGCAAGCAGGGAGAGTGAGAGATGCTGGTGGAAGCTGGCTGTAATTGAAAACAACTGTTGTATGGAGAAGGCAAGGCTGGGAAAGATGTAAAAAGACCTTGTTGCTTGCCTCAGTGCTTAGAAATATGTGGATAATTTATTCTTGGGATGAGTGCCACTGTTGAAGAAAGGGATGCAGACAGCAGAAACCTCTTCTCTGGGAGGTTTTCATGCCTTAAGTATCCTTTAATTGCTCTTTCTGTTGCATGTAACATTTTGGTACCTAACAGGGGACATGCTCAAGTTTAAGAACAGTGGCTGAAAGGTCACTCTCTGACACCTCTCTAGAGCTTGCAGCTATAAACCTGCTGGCTTCTGTAGTGCTTGGGAGAGAACTCTGTCACCATCCCATGTGTGGCAGTGTATGGCTGGACATACCACCTGATCCCATGTAATCATGAGAATTTCTAAGTGGGAAATGCCTCTTGTTGCCAAATTGCCTTGACATTTCTAATTGCAAAACCTTCCTTGCAACGATGGGTAAGCAAAGGGGATTCTCAGACAGGTCAGGCAGCAGGTTCTACAGATATTGTGTGGTCCCAGCCACCAAATGTGATGGCTCAATTTATTCAAGTGCAAGACTAGACCAAGCAAATAACCCTTGGAAGGCCCTGCAAATGGCCAGCAAGGTGGTAATGGATTCATCTCAAAGCTCTTCTTGGCTGTAAATTGTGTCCTTAGGAAAGGAAGGGATCCCAGAGGCTGCCTAATCTTACATGTGGCATGAGCCTTCCTAACAGCCTGCCAGCAAATTCCCAGAGAAATCCCAGCACTGTGGAAGTCAAACGGCTTCAAAAAAGAGGAGGGGTCCTTTTGAGTCCAGATGTTTCTGTTTTTGTTAGTCAGGATGCTCAGAACAGAAATCTTCTGCTTTGAGAACCTGAGCTTTGTTCTCTTACTGGGGCTGATGCTGTTTTGGCATACAGAGAGCACTCACCATCACTTCTGAGGTATCCAGGACAGGTTTCCCTCCACTGATACTGGCACATGTTACTGGTGAGTTTGTGACTTGATGCTAGTGGAGAAAACCCACCCCTTGCTTTTTCATCCAGTGTAAAGACAGTGAATATTTTAAAATGTAGTTTTTCTGGCTATAATGTGCCAGCTAATAGTCAGTTCCCTCCCCTCTCCACTGACATCATGCTGGGGATGAAGATTCACTCCGTTTAGTTTGGTGAATAAATTGAAGAGGTGTGGGCTTCTTTGCTCGCTGTTTTTTCCCCATCTCCAGGAGTTTTGTGGTGGCAGCTTGTCTTTTGGAGCCTGCAGAGTCTTGAATTACAGCAGTTATCAAGTTATCAAGACTGCAAGGTCAGCTTGCTGCTGAAGAGCCATACTGGTCTTTGGGCTTTCCTTAACTGGTGGAGTGCCAACCACTCTTTGGTAGCAGAGGTGGCTGCTTGCAGGAAATATCTCATCAATAACTCAAAAATAACTTTTGAGAGCTTGCATCACTCTTTCCCCACAGCATGTCCTCAGCTCCCATTATTTCTCCCAGTCACTAATGATTTCTTCTTTTATAACCTTTTATGTCTCCCTTCTCCCAGCAGACCCAGAAGAAGTTCAACACAATGTGCTGATACTCTGTGCTCTCCTTAGAATTTGCAATGCTGAGTAGCCAAGCAGCTGTACAAGGAATGAAACACAGAGCCTTGGTCCAGATCCTCAGTGCTGGGAAATGTGACTGTGGGATTTTTTTGTAGTTACAAACTCTTTCACTCCCAAGATGCCTTCATGCTGCAGCTGTACAAGTGCTTACAAGCTTCGCTGTATAAACACTCCTGGTTTTCTAATTGGAAAGGATTGCAGTGAAAAGCTGAATGTTGCAATGGCCTCTCACAGAAGCACAAATAACCTTTGAGAGGACAAGTAACACATTACACGGTTGAAAAGCTGATACTTTGTCCTTGTAGAGTCCCAGGTAAATGTAAGGGGTCCTTGCAAATGTACGAGCCTTTCCACTTGGAAAAAACTCCAAACCTTTCATCCTGGCACTGAGGCAAACTGTAGCAAACCTCTGGTGTACCTTTCTACTGAAGCAGACCAGATTATCAGCTGCTCAAAGGCCATAATCTTTTATTTATATACATTTACTAACTTTAGAGCAAAAGTCATCTCAAACCGTGTACAAAAAAATCTCTTCTGAAAGAAAGTTCATTCCTTTGAGCCCAGAGCTGTGGTTTTGAAGGGTTTCCATCAAAATACAGGGAATAAACCTCCCAGCAAGCTCTCACAATCATATAATTATTTATTTCAAAATAAGAATCCTTTATTTAAAAAAAAAAAATTAAAAAGATAAAAGTATTTAAAGGCTCCAGTCCCAGTCCCTAACAGTACAATATTTTATTGAAGATTAAAATCTTGCTCACTAGAAAGAGACAATCTAACAGGGCCACCTAGTGATATCCCCAGTGACAAGGCACAGCAAGCACCATGGCAGATCCCAGCCTAATCACCAGCCTCTCCCTGCAGATGAGGAGGAACCAAGAAAGACAAGCTGGTGCCTGTGCTCCCAGATCTCTGGGGTCCCCATCAGAAACTGGCCTCAGGGGTCTTGGCTCAAATAGAGCACCTGGTCTGGATGGACTGGTGCTGTTTCTAGGGAGAGGAAACCAATCATGGGGGCTGTGAAAGAGCCTGCACTAGAACCCACCTCCCAAAACTCAAGATAATACCTTCTCTGGAAAGGAAAGTTACCACATTGTACCAAATGGTGACCAAACTCAGGTGCTTTTATACTTTCTTCCCTTTTTTCAAAGGCTATCTGGCAAACCATATAACCACTTTATTGCTTTTTGCTGCCTGATTTCTCTGTGTCTATAAGGGCAATGTGGTTAGCACACTGCAGGCTGCAACTCTGCATGGAGCTTGGCACTTAGCCATGCTGCAAGGAAAGCCCTTTATTTCTATCAATTCCCCAGCAGCCAGATGCACTTCATGTCTTGAGTCATAAAACTGTGAGTGTGATAGGATTCATGCCCAAAGAAGGAAGAGAAGGCCTTGAGACAGCAGAGTTAAAACACTGAGCAGATTCACAGTTTCTTGTGGAACTACCACAGGGAGTTTAGCTGGACACTATGGTGGCCTCTTGCAGGAATACAGGTGGGTAAAATCATCTTGGCTGCTCACCCTCAGCATTTGAGGCAAGCCAGTTATGAGCCACTCAATGTCTTAAATGGGTGCAGGCCATGAAGTTTTCACCTTTGCAGAAGTTGGCAAATCAGTCTAAGAGATGTTCAGTGTGTAGTTTCTGCCAGGAAAAAGCTGGGCCAGGTCAGCCAAGGCAATCTGTTTTGGCAGCCCACTGTTTCCTGGGACCGTGGGAATGTGTGCATGTTTTCCCAGGAGCAAATTTGGCTTCAGCCATCATCTGATGGAGCCCACGCTCCATGTGCAAGCTGCCTGCACCAAGCACGACCAAGGACTTGCAGCGCCTGTACTGAGACCTGGCAGGGGCTCTGCCAGGGGTTTCTGCTGCTCTGACAGGTCATGGGGCTTTCTTTGGTACCAGGAGGAAGCCCTGATGACAGCTTATCACATCATTATCAAGGAGGTTGATGGAAATTCATTCAGCTGTCCTTGTGCTGGCTCTCACATTCCTTTTTTCTATGACTCTCAGTACAAATAATAGCATAGATCTGTGTGTGTCACATTTGCACATAACTTGTACGGATTTGTAAGTGCAAAGATATACATGTGCCCTGGGCTTTATTTGAACATGCTTTTAATTATGGAGAAATTGAAATTAAACAGTCAGTCTTCAGAGTCTCTTGCTCCACAAGAAGGCAGAATCTCAAAAAAATGAGCAGTTTCACTCTGTGGTCTCTTTGCTTTGTCACACTAATATTTGCAGAGGAGTATTATGTTTGGTGAGACATTTTCTGCTACTTAGAACAAAATCTCCGCTAGTAAATCTTTAAAGAGAATTTTCTTTTTTTTTTTTAATCTGAGTTTTGGTCCTAGAAGGATGTGATAACTTATCCCTTCTGTTTCCCAATGCCATGGAAAATGCCCAGTCACCATCTGTTTTGTAGGACAGTGGGGCAGCAGGGATGGATGCTGACTGATTCACCCAGGACTGGTTCAACAGCAGTGTCAGGCAAATGACCAGGACCCTGCCTCTCTGGCCTGCTTCAGGAGCTGGAGCAAGACTCTGGTTGTGAATGGTGTGAGTCCCATCAAGACCTCCTAAAAAATAGCATTTTCCATAATTTCTGGAAAATTATTCATCTGCCCAGCTGTTGTCCAGCATGCTTCTCTTTTCTGTCTCTTCCATGTAGGAACTGCTCCATCTGAACTCTGGGATCTCAGAGTTACCTGAGCATGTCCAGGGTGTGCTGCAAAGGAACCTTCAGCCCTCAGAAACCACACAGCTAAGAACAAGTAGCAGTCACAGCTTCTCCTATTAAGGGTTTTACTGGGGCACCCAATACCCAACATTCACAATATTCTAAATACCAGTGTAGTAACCCAGATACATGATCCCAAATCAGCTTCAAGCATTTTGTATCTGAACAACATAAGCTGATTACTTTTTCCTCAATTCATTCAGCTTTATTTCTTCTGGGTCAGCAGAATTGCAAGAGCTGGATTTGATATTTAGCTGACTAAGTTCCACATAGCCTGATGGGACTAATGCAAATGAGGTGCATGAACTGTAATCATCCCTGCGGAAAGAAGGATGGAAATGTGGCACGTCACAACTGTGAGGGGTAGGGAATCACTGCATTGGTGGGGTCCTGTGCATCTCCCAGGTCCATACAGAGTTCAAGCAGTGGTTAAGACCTATGAACTCCAAAGCAGACAAGGATTTTGACTGTGCTACACATCATTCATGAAATACTTCCCTTTCAGTGGTTTTATTCACAAAGATCACTTCTGTTTTTTCAGTGGTCAAAGGAGGTATCTCTCCTGGACTGCTTTTGTTTATGTGGCAAGACAAAACCAAAGCATTTGCACAGGGATGTTCTGCAATGCTGCAGCTGCCACAGTGAAATTCTGGCTGCACCAGGAGAGCCTGCACTGCATCGTGGCCTGTGCAGAGGAGAATGAAGCCTGAATTCCTGTGAGACATATTGGTGTTGTATCATAAATGAGCTACTGGGCTTGAGCACTTGGGTTTAAACCTATTCACCAAACACAACTTCCTTTCTCTTGGAGCAGGCAGCTGTTCAGAGTCTGCCCCAGCAGCACAGCAGCCCTGCAGTGAGATGCTGTGCTGTGGTTGCTGGTGGAAGGGCTGAGGGATGTCCTGCTGTGCTGCAGGTGTGCATGACAAACACAACAAAGCAGCCAGGTCAGCACCAGCAGTGCCTGGACTGGGAGCCTCCTGGGCAGGGGAGGGCAGGTGGGCAGGAATGGAGAGCTGTGACTCCTCTTGGCTGAGGTGGTTTCCCCAGAGCTCCTGCCCATCCATTCCCCTTGTGTCTGTTCCTTCACCAGCAGCCAGAGAGGTCAAGCCTTGAGTATGGGTACACACAAAGGCTTTCCTGCACCTACCCTTATTGTCAGAGCAAACACTGGGAATTTTGCCTGCCACATCAGAAACTATTTGAGAGACACAGATGCTATCAAAGCTCTCTTTGCTAATGGAGGGGGGTTTGTGCTTTTATGTTACCTTCTGATTGATTTGACACCCAAGGAGTTAATAAGAGTGTCACGCTGATGTCTTTCTCTTGCTGTGGCACCTTGAAAATAGGCTAACAAAGTCACAGTAATTCTGCTTCCTGTAGTCAAATTGTCAGGCTTTCTGGTGAAGCTGTACATGCCATTTTATAAAAGTCTGAATTACTTCATTAGGCCAAGAGGCTTTTCTGTGGCAATTATGCCAGGGAAATTGCAGGCTCTTCTTTGCATTTATAGCCCAGTAGAGTTGTGGTATAGGAAAGGATGTGCTCTAGGCCACCCCAAATGACTCTGGCAGGCCACACCAGCAAAACAAGCATCATTTATTCACAATCCTTCTGACCTGCTGCCCTGGACACAACATCAGCTGCCTTTGTCACCTGGCTATTGCAGAGTTGAATCTTCTTTTCCTACATTTGTTGAGTTGTACTGGGGGAACAGCCACAGCTGAGGAACAGGGAGAAGCAGGAGGTCAGTGGCACTTATGGCTTCAGGAGCTTCTGCCCCAGCCCTAGCAAGACTGTGTGATTAGTTAGATTTGATTTGATTAAATTTCCAAGTAAACTGGGACATGACTTTTCACCAGGCAGTTCTAACCTAGAATACATGGCTGGGTTTGTAAACAGAGAGATTAATAGAAAGTAAACCCCTTGAAGTGACTTCTCCAATCCATTCTGGACACACGTGTGTATATGTGAGGGTTGATGGCTTTTCCTAAAGAGCCTCTTCTCTTCAAATTGGTGTATGTGAAGATGGAAAAAACCCTAAACACAGTTAGCCTTAATATTCAAGAGCTAAAAATCTGCCCCCACTCAAATCTGTGAGATGTTTTCAGCTTGCTGAGGCCCCCCTGGCCCAGAGTATCAGAGTGAAAATGTGTGGCCAGTGAGAATGCACAGCAATCAATGTTCCTGATCCTTCTCCCTGCTGCTTGCAGGTGACCCTGCCACCTCACACCCTCATCCTAGTGCCTGTGCAGATGTACCTGGCAGTGCTAATCAAAACCAGGATTTTCAAGCAGTTTGTGAAAAGGTTTTCCTAGAGGAAGGAAACAATGGAAAACGAGCAGTGGTTCAGTGGTTTGACCTTACACTGGCTGTGAGCAGCCCTGACTCCCAGTGTTCAGAAGTGAAAAATGAAAAACTTCTTTTTGACAGGTTACAGAGTAATTGCAAAGAAAAGAACCATCCTGCCAGCCTTGAGCAGCTGGGAAGATGTTCAGGCCTTGGCTGTCATTCCCCTGCTATCCATCTAGCAGGCAGCCCCATCTGGAATCCAGTCAGAGGAAAAGGGCTTGAAAGCATTGGGTGTGCTTGTCTGGCAAAGAAACCCAGTTCCAACAGACCCTGCAAGAGCTGCTCACCTGCAGGAATCACACCCCGGGTGTGATGGTCATGTGGAGGTCATGTCCAGGACATATCAAACCAAAGTTTGATTTCTCAGCTAAAAATTAACAGGTTCTCATTTGCACTTTTACCCTTTCCCTTTTGGACTTTACCTGAAATGCTTTCACATGCTGCTTTTACAACACAGATATACAAAAGATAAAAGAGAAGATAGGAAGAAAAGAATTAACAGGAATCTGGTTGATATCTCCTTAGTGGAAGCAAAGAACTAGATCAACAGTATTGCCCACAGCAGAAAAAGATGTTATTAGATGCTTGCTTTTGATGGAGAAGTGTTTTCATTCAGCCATTCAACAGAGTGAGTCCAATGTCAATAAAAACAGTAATTCAGAAAATAATTTTCCTCACTATGTTTGGAAGTTGATGTGTGCACTCATGTAAATGTGTGTGTGTGTTGACTCTATGTGTATGCCTCATTTTCTTATTGCCTTTCAGCTGCATATTAGCTCTTTGCTTCATTTTCTAATTAATCAGCATCTGTAAATGTCATTAATATGTTATTCAAATTTTCTTATGCAGATGTCAAATGGAGCCCATCCTGAAGGGGGTTCCTTCCTGAAAGCCTTTGCCATATCCCTGATGACCTAAGGACTTTGACTTTACAAGGCAGATGGTTGAGCCTTCCCTATTCCCTAATCCCCCTAAGGCCATTACCTTTGTGGGTGACAGATTACCAAGTAAATTTCTCTCTAAAAACATCTTTCCCACATCCCTTCCCTCAGCATCCTGGGCCCTCTGAACATTCCTGAGTCTGACACAGCTTGGCATTAGAAATTTTTGAGGCAGCATTGATGCTTTACATTTCTCTGAAGGCAGAGAGAACTGCATTTTGGTGCTTTGCTGGGTGCGGGTGCAAAGTTTGCTGCAACTACTCATATAATTTGATTTCTTTAAAAATCTTACATTGTGTGCTGACAACTAAGACTCCCAAGCCAGGCTACTCTTTTATATGGTCAGCACTTAAAACCACATGTCCTGGAGTAGCCTATTCAAAAAGGTGGTTTATATCAGCCCAGTTTCCTGTGGAACTCACACCTTTATCCTGTGATACTTTCAAATACTGCCTTTGCTATATGGCTCAAAAGAAGATAAACAGAATTTGAATTATTAGCTAGATAGTAGCTCACTTGTCTGATGAGCTAGTTGAAAGCCTTTCCATCTTCTGTAACATTTTGTTTCCTTTTAGATTTTCTGTTTGTTTTTTTTTTTTTTTTGTTTTTTTTTTTGTTTTTTTTTTTTTTTTTTTTTTTTTTTTTTTTTTTTTTTTTTTTTTTTTTTTTTTTTGTTTTTTTTTTTTTTTTTTTTTTTTGTTTTTTTGTTTTTGGTCACAGATTGTCCAGAGATTGGTACTAAATTCTTGATTAAAAGACAGTGGTGTCTTGTCTGAATTGATGTATTCAATTCAGTACCTAGTATAATTTGGAAACAGTTCAAATTGCATGCCTTTAATGTGACAACATTTTGTCTGGTTTACCACCTTACCACCTTTCTCCAGTTTCCTCTGGAATGCAACCAAAATAGTTCAGTGTCACCCGCAAATCTTGAAAACAGAACTCAATTTCAAGCAGTGGGGAGCTGTTTCTGGAGCTCAGTGTGCTCCTGTCTGCTTTTATTTTAAGCACTCATGTAATGTTTAATTGAGACCAACACAGCTTCATTTTTAAGCCAGTGTTTAGGTGTTGATGTCAAACTGTGAAGGCCTCACATAGCTCTGTTATCTTCTGTATTCATGAGCCCTGGTCCCACCCAAAAGATGCAAATATTTCTGGAGTGGACACCATCTCCTGTGCTGCTGAGCAGGCTGCTGGCACTGCCTTGCTCCTGGATCCTGGTCTTCCTGTTGCATAAAACATTTGTAGATTTCAAAGCCAGTTTAAGAAATATTTCTGTTATTTTTTCTAATCCTTAAACCAGTGACCTGGGACTTTGCCTAGATTGCAAATATCAAAGAGCTGATTGAAACGCTCTGGACCCTCCTGACCTCCTAAGGAACACTCTGTAATCCTTTTGTTATGCAGGCATTAGCTTCTCCTGAGCTACCATGATTTATGGATGGGAGAGGACAGTGTTTCCTGTGTGAACCAAAAGCTATAGAGTCTCTTTCAGGAGGCAGAAGTTCCTTTGGGGCTTACCATATGAGTGGTGGCAGGTTTGTCACTTGCAGCTTCACAACAGTGCTGCTCCCTGTTTTCAGAAATAGGCCAGAGCACAGCTGCTTTTGCCACTTGTCCCCAGCTCAGTCTGGGCTGTGGCAGGGAAAGGTTTGAGGAATGTCCTCAGAAGTGGTAGCCAGGAAGTGCCAACCTTTTCATTGCCCTGCAGTCCCCTCCCATAGGCATCACTTGTTGCAAGTTGAGCATCCCTGTCCTGAACAAGAAATATTCCCCTATCAGCACATTGTGGTGATTGAAAAAAGAAAATTAAAAAAAAAAAAAAAAAAGGAAAAAGGAAAAGAAAGAGAAAAAGGAAAAAAGCAGCCCAGACCTGTGTGAAAATGCCAAGCAAATTAAGACCTCTCATCACAAGAAAAACAATCTTGACTCAGGGATTTAAATTTAATTTAATTCAATTTGTTTCCAATTAACAGAAGCTTCTAAAAATTAGTTTGGCTACTGAGAGGGAAAATAAAGGGTGATCAAGAAAGCAAGCCCTGAGGAAACGTCTTTCTTCCCCTTTCCCCATACTGCTCTCCTCCACCTTTCCTGGTCCCTACTTCCCTGCATGTTGTATTCAATCCCTCCCTGTCCCTTTGAATGAGGTGACAGTGACCCATGAGGTTGGGCTGGTGCAGAACAGCATTTTTTCTGCACATCCACACCACCCACTGCTCCTCATCCTGTTGTGGATCCTTCATGGGCTGCAGTTCCTCCAGGATCCCCCTCAGCAGAGATCCACCACACAGGTGTGTGTCTCCAGCCCTGACCCTGCTGCTTGCCTCTCCTGTGTAATTTCCCCAAATTTTGGAAGTCACAGCAGTAAAGTGTTGTTGTCCCTCAACTGTCCAAATGTATTCTCTTCCTGACACACGAAGCCTTTTCTTCAGATAAGGTTATGTCTCTTATTCTGGAGCCACTGCAGTTTGTCCACTCTGGTTGGAAGGTTTTTTCCCACATTACTGGTGGTCTTCAAGTTTCTTGTGGTGTTTCTTTTTGCAGCTGGAAGTGCTAACCTTGTGAGATTTAAGCTCTCACTTTGACAAATCCTGGCTGAATAGTTCGTGTTTTGACACACATCAAAATCTTTTCAAGTATTCAAGGCACGTTTCAGGTGGATGACTCTTAAATATCCTCTCTCAGGTTTATGTGAGAAATTTGTGGAGTGTGTGCTCCACTGAAGGAGCACTTCTCTGGAGTTGACTGTTGAAATGAAAAGGTGTGGATGTTCTCTGGAAAATACAAACTGCTCAGCACGTAGAGCAGTACCCCTGAGTCACTGTGATGCAAAAATAGCTGGTGTGTCTTTTCCTGTGTTCCTCTTAAGGGACTCAAGGCACAGCAGTTTGTTTATATTGATTAATTAGTAACTGTGCAGCTTACTACAGTTTTTGAACTAGCTATGAGTGCCTAATTAAACATAGCAAAGGATTGTAGCAGAGATACCTACAAGATAGTCATGTAATACAATATTTTTTTGGCAATGAGTTCACTGACAGAACTATGCTTCCTATCTACATCTAGAAATGGATCAGGAACAATTTTCTTGGCCATTTAATAATGTAGGGAAGATATTGGCAACATGTCTATCTATTCAGGTAAAAAATCCCCAACTCTATTGTTTGTGTTTGGATACAGGTATAAAACAAAGCTCCTCTTTGATGGGCTAAGAAGATGGAAAAGATGCTTTGCAGATGGAAAACACTTCAGCCTACAACCTCAACTACACAGATCCAGAAATATACTTTTGTTATTCTTCAGATATTGTGTCTTTGAGAAGAGACCTTTCAGCTTTATCTCCAGATTCCTAGATTCCTTTCAGTGCAGGTAGGTTGGTCCTGTACAAATTATTGTTACAAAGCAGTTTGGCATAAAGCAAATACCCTTCCTGACTGAAGCAAAATGTATGTGAATGCTCCATGAATGAATGTTGTCCTGAACAAATGGCCAGCCTCACAATGGTTCTGCTGTGGCATGGAGGAGGGAGGAGGTTGACACAGGCTGCCACTCTCACAGATGGGCTCTTCAGAGATGCTCCCACATGTTGGACAGCACAGCAGGCAAGGTCATCCTTGCTGTAGCGTTGTATCTGAAATCCCTTCCCAAACACACGTGTTTGCTCACAGTTGGCCTGGTGGAAATGATCTGTGTGCCCTTCTGATGGAGTCAGCTGTCCTCAGAGGGCTCAGAACAGGCAGAAAACAGTGGGCATTCTGTGCCTTGAACATGAGATCCTGGGCACAGGGCACCGACACTGCAGGTGCCCCGAAAGAACCCCAGCAGCTGATCTGTGGATATTGCAGCTGCCCTGGGGTTTGGGGATCACTGCAAGCTGCCTGCCAGGGGCTGGCAGGAGGCAGACATTGCTCACCCCTCTGCACCACCATTACCCCACCCACCAAAACCCCTCTGTCCCTGGGCTGCTCCCCCACCCGTGCTGGCTCTCTCCTCTGTGGGTTTCCACTGCGGTGTGCACACAGCTGCACCGTGGTTTCAGCAAGTGCTCAACCCCTGCCTCTTTGGTTTGTTCACCCTCAGCTATTGAGAGCTGGGCATTTGCTTATCTAATCTGAAGCTTGTTTTCTGAAACTTACCTCTGTTGAAACATGGCTTTTCTGTTAAGTTCTTTGGTCTACATTGTGCTGCTTTGGGAAAGGCTGGGCCAGTCCCATGTTGCTCTGTGTTACTGTAGTGCAGTGCTGGTTGCAGTGCCCTGAATTTTCTGGATGGGCCAGGAAAAGGTGGTGGCAGGTCTTGTAAAGTCTAAATATTAAATTTTATTTTGCTGCCCTTGTGAGGATTAAATCACAGGAAGAATGCACTGTATTCTGGAGCAGGAGCCTAACCAGTGTCATGTATCTGCAAAGACACATTTGCAGATCCTTTTTCAGCTAAATCCCAAGTGTAAAGTAAAAGAAAATAAAACCAAACCAAACAAAAACCACAAACAAAACAAACAAACAAACAACTCCCCCCCAAAAAAGCAACAACCCCCCCCACAAAACAACACCAAAAAACTCCCACAAAAACAACTAAAAAATGTCAACCCCCCCCAACCCACAAAAGGAATAAAACTCCACAGATTATCTTTGCTGTATGTTAATATCTGAGCTGTTTACTTATATGTGTAATAGCTTTGGACTGACTGTGCTGCAGTCTTTGAACTTCATCTTATGGATAAAACGAAAGTTGTTTTCATGAAAATTTTCTCTGACCCATCTACAGGCAAAGTTACTGCTGTCTTTTTTATCTTAAAATCCTGCTGAGAAAGCAGTGCTGAAGCCAGAGGTTGCTGAAATGAAATGTTTTGCTGTCTGTTTTGTCACAGTAAAGGAAAGGAAACATTTGAGGATGGTGACTCCAAGAAGTCATCCCAGCATTAGTTTCTGTTGCAGGAGTGCCAGACATCTCTTAGAATCAGCTCTCATAGCCTTGTCTGCCTATTCATGGCAGACAGATCCAACTCCAACTTCTATGTGCTTTGCTAGAAGTGAAGAGACTTATTTCCTGAAAACTTTTGTCTGTTTGGAATATATTTGCAGGGAGAAAACAACTAGCAAACTTTTAATATACAATAAATTGAGCTGGATTTACTCAATTTGTTGTAGCATATTTAGATTTTTGCTGGTGGTTCTGTTCTTTCAGCTGCACCAGCCATGGGAATAAATCAAACCTGTTCCTAGTCCTTAGATGTGTAGAAAAGCTTTTCAAATTCAAAGTGCACCTTGAGAATTACTGGAGAGCTTGTAACAAAAATTTGCACAGACCTGAGCAAAACATCCCATTCCTTACAGCTGAGGAAGGCAAGTGATGCAACCTTACTTAGCATTACAATTGACTAACACTGACAGCTGAAGATAAAATAAAATTATCACCTACCAGCAGAATATCTGAGATCTTTGAACACGATGCATGCTGACTTCTTAGGAGTCACCTCTATCTGTTGAGCATTTTAATGCATGGAGCTTCTTCATTAAGAAGTGGGAGGACATATCTATTCTTCCTCCCCAGCAGCTTTGTTGTGTCATCCATTACACATGAGAGGCCAGCTTTGCAACTAGTGCAAATGATTGTTAACACTATGTTGGTGAAAATAATAAGATTATTCTGATTTATCCCATCAGGTTTTATTTCATCCATTTCTGTCATGAGTGTCCATTAATAGATGAGTGTAGGGACCTCAGCTTTTAGGGATTTTCATGGCACAGGCATGGCTGTGAGCTGTACTCTCCTGGGTACCCCACTGCTGTATTCCAGCCCTTGGCACACAAACTGCTTTGGGCCATGGAAATACCAGCAGGTTCTTTGCCCAGGCACCAGTGATTTACCAGGTTATTGTCCCATGCCAAGAGCAGCAGCCAGCTGAAGTGCTCTCCACTGAGCCAAACCAGCCAAGGATATGAAACTGGGGAGAAATTGGTACAGATTGGTCAAACTTCCCCACCAAACCTGACTCCACTGAGGATAAGAAAGGTGAATTTCCTAAAATATGAAAGGAACTACTCGTTCTGCCATCATTAGTGGCTGAAGGCAAGCCCTGGTGATGGAATTAACAAAACTACTGCCTCTGCAATGCCATGGCTGGAGGCTCTCTAGGGAGAGACATTGACTCACCCTTCTCAGCCCGAGCAGAGAAGGACATGTGCAGAGCTATGACACACTTGAATCTCAAACAAGTGGGAGAGGTACCCTTCTTTCACATTCTAGCCTCAATGTCAGGAACAAATTGGTATGCTGGTCAATCCCAGGATTCTAAATATGAATGTTTGCCTTAGTAAATTAGGTAGTCTTATTTTGCATGAATTTTCAAGTTCTCTTCTTATTTCCCTCTTTGTTTCAAAAATAAAAGGTTAAAAGTAGAGCTGAGCAAGGACCTTGAGTGGGAAGGGGGATGAAATTGATATCTACATAAAAAATTTTGAGGGAAAAATAATTCTCTTGCGTCCACTTTTTGTTTGGTTGGGCTTTTTTATTTTAAAATGAAGTTGGGAAAAAAGCTCACCAGTTTGACTCCAAAGAAGGCCTTTTGTATGAAAACCTGCCCTGTGAAGTTTGGGGGTGATTTCACTACTTTTTGGATGCATTTTCACAATTTATGTTTAAAAATGTTATGCCCAGGTGATAATTAAAGGACTATTATATTTTTATTGAGAAAGCAAGAACAAATTGGTCCCCTAATGTCTTTGTTTTTGTCAAAAGGTGCTAATTTGATTTGCTCTGTATTTGTGGTTTCTTTTAATAGAGGTTTGTGTTTCTGGTCAATTTTGTTATAAGTCTACATCAATGCAGGCAGTGTGTAGTAACAATAATAATCTATTTTCGTAACTCTCAGAAGAATTTTCTAAAAACTTGTCTTTCTGCTTTCTAGTTAATTGAAATTTTTTTCCCTTGATGCACTAATTTCAAGGGCAAAACCAAAGGACTTTTTCTAGGCTCAGTTCCCATGAAGAAATGTGCACGGTAGTCACTGCCCACTGCCTGCAAATGTATTTTTGAAGGTCTCTCCTGGCTTTTTTCAAATATGTTTGTTGCTTTTTTTTGTTTAATCAACTATTTTCTCATTAGTTTTAATTATGCAGTTTAACATGCACACAAATGGCTGTATATATCTAGAACATGAAACTAGAACATGAAATTACAACATAGCCCAATTTCTGTTAATATACCAAGGTAAGTGGTATATTTTTTGACTTCCCAAAAAAATCTCTGCACCAAAGGAAAATAAAACAAAAATCCAAACTAAATGCCAAAAAAAAATTCCCGAGAAACTAAACTCCAACAAAGTCTTATTAACATTTAGAAAAATAAAAGTTAGGCTAGTAATGTGCTTTAGAAAATTGAAGCTCTTCTTGTTCTCTTCCAGTTGAGAAACCAGACCATGTCTTTTTCATGGTGGTATCTTACGAAAGAAAGGTCATTCCTCAGGCAACCAGATCAGATAAAGGACCTTTGTTAAAAACCTACTTATCATTATTGCTTGGAAATGTGCTGAAATTGCATAAACACATCCCTTGATAAATTTACAAGCAGTTGTGCCTTTGCTTCTCACTGTGTATCTACACAGACTCCTGAGGTGTAAAAATAGATAAATCCTGGGTAAAGAAATCAAAATTTTTGCTGTCTTGTAATAAATGGCTTAGAGAAAGATGAGGCATGCAATAACATCTCCATGTAGGTGAAATACTTATCTGCAGTTATATTTTAATTACTGACACACATGGATTTGTTAGAAGAACTTCATGCCTTAGGGCGTGGGTGGAAAGACCAATGACAGGAGCACTTGCATGTTTTCTTGGCTGATCTTCCATGTGATAGAATAAAGACAAAACCCAGGTACATACACTCTGGAAACATACATACATCACTGAATTTGAAGGATTATAAGGACAAGGGAAACATCAGAGCAGGACAGAGTGTGTTTCATAGTGTCGTGCCAGAACCTCACATAAAACACTTACAAACTTACTGACTAAGTTACACCAGCTTTCCAACAAGAGTGCCAGTCAAGGACTCTGCTGTACATTGCCCTTCTTAGTAATTTGCTGGCATTTGGTTACTGAAAACCAAATGTATATCTTTTTCTGCTTTTGTACATTCACATTCTTTGAACTAAAATGTATTAACTTAAACGATTCTGGAGTTTGATTTTTATCTCACCTTTGTGCTTGATTCTGGAAAATGGTCTCTAGTTCAGTCAGGTCTACTATAAATCAGATGTCATTTTTAAACTAACATAAAATGTTCTTATTCAGAGGAAAATACTTAGGTGAAAATATAATGGATGTAACATCCCACTCTATTCCCCTCACATTTTCCATTGATGCCTCCAGTGATGAGAAGTGCATAATTATGTATGTTTCTTGCTGGGATTCTGTTTCTGGGGGACATTTTTTGGTTTAAGTGCTCCTTTAGTAACCCATATTTAGCTGTATTTTTGCCATGAACCTGATATCAAGAAAATGCAAGTCCCCAGCTAATGAAAGTCTCCTCCGACCTCTGCTTTTAAGAGAAACTGAAGGAAGCACAAAACAAATAATACACTTTCTGTGATGTTTAATGTAGAAATTGTGTCATACTCACGAGATTTTTCTTTGAACATTCCCCTAAAACTAAAAATAACTTCATAGCCAGAGCGGACATTGCAATTTTTACTTCTGTGTGCATCTCTCCACAGTGCAATGAGACACTGTCTATTTCCATTCGAAAACCCAGGACACCACTTGGATCAGGTGGCTGCCCTCACTTGGCCTAGGGCAATGTGGATGTGAAATGCAGTGGAAATGTCCACACTGCACAAGGTACATCCCTGCAGAGAGCTGAGAGGCAGCGCTGGTGCTGAGCCAATCTCACATGCTCTGCTTGGTGAGGGGCTCTGCTCTCTTTTATTTTACAGTAGTAAAAGATACACCAGGAAATATTTTCCTGGTGATTCACTTTTTATGACAGCCTTTATAATACTTTATGTAGCAAATTTGTGTTAAGAAGGTTCTGCAAATGAATATTGCCTTAATGTGAACTCCTAAATTTTTCCCCCAGGGGAAAGTAATGTGTTTTTCAAGATATGTTGAAGTCCTTTTCTTAATGTTCTCTTGTGGAATCCAATATAACCATTCTTTATTTTCTGGATTGCCACTTCTCTTTGCTACGGTCCTCTTTGGAGACAAAAAACCTAGGAAATAGACCTAGATGTGAGTGAGGAGAAATAAAATAGAAAGTCTCTCCCAGGCATAAGTTGCACTTTTTGAAATTGATACATCTGGGAACATCCAAAAAGGAAATATTACAGCATGTGATTTCCCACATCCCTGCTTCTGACAATTTCTAATGATGAGTATTCAAGAGCATTTTAAATTCAACCTATAGAGTATCAGAAAAAGATAATTATCATTCTGAGGTTTTAAATTGTTTCCCAGTAAGATGCAGGGGGGAATTCCAGGTGGATCATGCTTGTCTTTTCAGGGGTGAGTGGAGGAAAACAACTGGATTTTGAATCTTGCTGTTTTCAGCTGGTTTTGAATTAGGATGTATTTTAAAAACACTGAACTACTGCAGGGGTGGTGGGAAGATGTTTCTCTTCAGTGTGGCATGGGTCAAATGCAGATTTTGACCCTGGATTGCTGCCATTTAGGAAGTTTAGAGACTTGAGCTCAGGTATCTCCTTTAGGCTTTCCTTTGAGAACTGTGCATCATGGTGACAGATTGAATGTCATCTGGTTTGGATGGTACCTTAGACTATGGGGATGAGTTTTAAAATTTTGCTAAGTTCAGCTGGATTTATTCCAGTGCGTGTATTAAATAGCTGCAAAATTATTTTATTCACAAAGATCTTGTGTGGACTTAGAGAGGGCAACATGAGCAATGTGCATTTCTGTATTTTACATATCTGTGTGTGTGTGTGCATGTGTGTGTAAAACAAGGCATAGGAATACTGGCAATTCTCTATGTTCACTCATAGGTGGCACTAGAAATTCTTGTAATTCCTGTTTTAGGAAAGTAAGTAAAATAATTTTTACTTTTCTACCAATAGATGGAAGTAGAAGTGTCTTTGCTACCTATGGACTGACTCAAGGAGCAATGCTTTCCTCTTGCTGCCTCCATTTAGTTAAAAAGTAAAATGCAAACAAACAATCCCCCCCCCCTTACAAATTTTCCCACCAACACCTCACAAAGAACAATCCTCTCCCCTAAAAGAAAAAACAGTGTTGAGTTTATTTCAATATACAGGCAGAGCAGGCTAGCAGAAAGAAAAGAAGAATTCAGTGTGATTTTGAAGGGTGGATGCTGGCATTCTCCCATTCCCAAACAAGCTGGAGAGCCAGATAGCCTGCCTCTATCCCTCATTTTTATAACTCCATTTTTCCATCTGAAATCAAACCTTGAGTGTGATGCAGCACAGTGACCATGCTGCCTGCCAGCTGCTCTCAGGTGTTCATTCTATCCTCATCAGTATTCTTGAGATAATGCTAAATGCATGAAAATTAGGGCAAATGGTCTAATTTCATCACATTCAAATTAGGTTACATTCACCTCTGATAGCTAAACTTAGAAATTGGCCTCCTTAGTCTTCCAGCATTTTTTCCTCCTATACAATGCAGATGTTGCTGTTTTAATTGGAAATTATCAAGCATGCAGGACTGATGGCCTCCTAGATTGATGTTACTGGAAAGAAGCACTTCAGGAGAAAGTGAATGAGGCACTGTCCAAAATGAAAGGGTGTACTGAGAACCCCTGAAAGGGTGAATACATCTCTTATTAATGTACAGCAAGGGCACCAGGATGAATGGGGCTGTGTGTGTATCTCTTCCCTTTTTGATGGTCTGAATGAATTAGGCTGTCTCAAAGGTTTATCCATTCCCTTTCTTGGCTGAGTGACTTTTTCCTCTGACAGAGTAAGGGAAGAGACCCAAAAGTTATCAGCTGTATTTTCCTCACCTCAAGTTCCTTGGTTGCCTTTCAATGATGATATGTACATCTGTGTATTCATGAGGAAAGAAAAGAAGAGCCTGAAATCTGCACACATGGGAAAATAATTCCAGTTTGTAAGAACTAGCTGAGCAACTCAGCAAGCCAGCATTCCCTCAGATACCCTGCAGCACTGAAAACAACCTCTTCTCCAGCTCTGTTCCCACCATCCAGTTTAGCACTGCTTAAATACTGAACATAGGAGCCCTCTACACCGGAAAATTTATGGACTGCACACCATTCCCTGCTACATGGTATTTTCTGTCTCCCAAGGGTCATGAATGGTACCAATGGCAAGGCTTTTTTGCATCTGTCTGCCTTGCTGTGTAGGTGTTCCTCGAGTTACTCTCTGATTAGGAGAACACTGCAAACCCCTAAACTGTTTGCTTGCATCTGCCTTGGCAAGGCCTCCTGCATGGCCATTCCTTGGGGAAGTGCCTTCCTGCACTGAGAACCTTTCACTCCATATCAAAACAGCCTAGAAGAGTCTTCTCCAGTGGGGCTACCAACATATAGATCTTTGAGGAGCAGAAATTAAGGAAGAAAAAGCAGTTTTCAATACAACTTTGCCAAAATTAAGAGTTTTATTTTTATTTTTGAATACTCATCCTCCCTTTCCTAAGAATGATTTTTCTTGACAGCTTTTTTAAATTGCTCCTTCTCTGTATTACCTTGACTTTTAACACCATCCCTGTCCCTGATGCTGGCAATACTTATTTACCCATTTTTATTGCCTGTAGTAAAAAAAATGAAAATTAATCAAAAGTGAATAACATTATTAAATAACTAGGATTTTGCTTGTTTCTAGGGACAGTAAAGCAGGTTGGTCAAAACAGGTCAATATACCCAACAAGAGGATGAGCTCTGTGGTACTAAGAGCTATGGTTTGTTAACTTTATGAAGTTTGGTTGCCTAACATTAGTTTGTTTTGGCTGGGCTTTTTTTTTCTGTTCATTTACTTAATTTTTCTCTAGTCTGAGTATCTCTGCAGAGCTGCTCCAGAATCTTGCCCTTTTATTAGTTAGAAACTTTTAGTTTCCACAATGTTCCTTTATGGCTTCTTTACTGTTATTATAACTATTTCTAACTGGTTCTCTCCTTCTTGGAGTCTGTTTGCTTCTTGGTGTGGAACACAGAGCTGTTGATGTCTATTTGCACTCTGAAGATGCCTATGATTATAAAGTGCCATTTTGTGTATCATTTTACCTAAAAAAAGCTACTATTTTCACATAGAGAGAAAAAAGAAGCAGCTTGTTCAGAGACTGGTGAGGAGTTGCAAGGTGAGAAGGTGCATCCTCAGGCAGCACATCAGCATGTCCCAGCATGAGTTTGTTTGGTCTCCTGGACACTCTAATATTTGTGCTCCTGGGCTAGTAAATCAGTCTTGGGCTGTGTTTGTCACAGTCATAGTAGCAATGCAGTATGTTTCCTTATCACCTGAAAAGCAGTTTTCTGATGTAGAGGCTGGACAAAAAAAAGGCTACCTCATCCCATAACAAAAATTCTTATTAGTTTCAAGGTATTTTCTGTTCTAACTGTCTAGAAACCTGAAAATGTAGGTCAAAAAAATGAAAATATTTCTTAGTTAGTTCCCCAATGGTTAGAAAACTCATCTAAGAGGAAAATTCCCAGCTTTGATTCTGTACTCCACCCTGCTGCAGTGCCACACTTAGACCCAAGTTACTCATTTACTGTCAGTCAGTGAGCAGCTTCTTAGTGGTTCAAGCAGCAGCCACTGGGTGCTCTGGTTGTGCTCAGAAATCTCACTCAGAGCATGAATAACTTTGCTGTGAAATGTTTCCATTTGGGGGAATCATCCTGAATAGCTGTGTTGTCAAAACAATCTCTGCTGGCGCCTGACAAGCGACCAAGGAGCTTTTACACAAATGCTTTGCAGGAGTGTGCGCTGCAGGGGCAGTGCCAAGTGCTGATAAACATATTCTCTTGTAAATCATGCAGAAAGCTCATTAACTCTCTGAACCTGCAGTGCATGGAGTGCCCTCAGCTTCCTCCACAGTCAAGGATAAATGGGAGCTGCCTCTGCTGGGGGGACACCAGTCTGTGACTGCTGATCTGTGCTCCTCGAAAATGCAGAAAAAGCTGTAGGACAGCAGCTGTGGGAAAGCCACCTGAAGGTCAAGGAGTGCCTGTGGCCACACAGGCCTGCAGCCAGATCCACATTCAGCCATGAACTGAACCCACCTGAAACTATAAGAGCCCTTCCTGAGCAACACTCAAGAGCAAGGTCCCTCCCAGCTGCTCAGTAGTAGTGTCTCCACACTGACAATTATTTTTCCCCATTGAAACAACACAGTCAATAGTAATACCAAGGAGAAAAAGCACTTCTGAATGAGACAAGGGGAAAATTACTGGACTTTAAAATTTTATTCCTTCTTCATTGAACTGGAATTTAAAAGCAAAATCAGTTGGGGATGGGGATCATTTGTATTAGCTGTTGTGCAAAGTGAGTTTTGACATCTCTTCATTAGTACTCACATGGAAATATAAGTTTCTCCTTGCAATGTTTTAGAGACACACAGCTTAAAATCACAGGTCTACTAGGCATTTTTATTTTAAAAAAATACTGCAAACAGTACATATCTGAAGTACTTAAAGGGAAAAACCTGCATTTCCACTTTCCCAGATTAAGTATTTCATTCTATTTTGCACAAAATTTTTGAACTTGGATCTCCCATCAAAAGAGGAGAAAAAGGTATTTTAGGAATGGCAAAGCCCAGCTGGCAGTGTGATGGACAAAGAGGAGACAGACACTTCCCAAACTTGTTCCTCAGATTTTAAGTTACTGTATCTTTAAGAGAAACAAAAATTCATTGGTTCCTGCACTAATGTTGGTCAAAAACTACAATGCAACTAGAAAAGAAAAGGTATGTAACTAACCCCACTTGCTGCCTTGTACGCTTAAAAGAAACCCTGAACTTAGCTGGTCCAAAGTCAAGCCAAGACATTGTCTTGAGTGTGGGTATTGCTGCCTTGGTAAACAGAAACTGAGACTTTTGATAACCAGGAATATTGCTAAAGTAATAAAAGTTCATGGAAGCTGCAACCAGAGAGAATTTAGATACAGAATAATTAACCATGAAATTATGATCTCAGCCAAGAAAGAAGTGCCAAGATTCATTCAACTAATTTCAGAGGCTTTTTTTCATGGTCATTATAAAGACAGATAAAGAAAAATGATCTTATCTTTCATTTCTCCTCCCCCCGTGCAAGAGTGGCTGCCATTACTTTTTAAGCTGATTTGTGTGAAACTACATTCATTGGTAAAAAGATAAGACAGTTTAGGGTATCAAAAAGAAATAACAAGCCTGGACTCATGGATGTCAGCTGTTTGCAGCAATATCAGAGGGATTTGTGCACAAAGATCAAAGACTGGAAAGCCCCATCAGCTGTTGGCAGGGAGGCAGGTACAGCACAATATCCCTATGACGGTGCTTGTGTCATGGTCGAGCCTGACTCGACTTCTGCAGAACCAACTGGAAATTTTCAGGACTTTGAATCGACCTTGATTTTCAAATTTTCATTTTTTTTTTCCCATCTATGTTTATCTGAAAATTGCTGTGAAAAGGACTCTGTGATTAGACCTGTGGAAGTTGAACATGTGTGTGGGTGCTCCAAACTATTCACAGTGGCCGTGGGCTGGAATACAAGAGTGGGTGAAGTTTTTGCAGCAGAGGAAAAAGCATTTTAAAAATGGCAAATAACTTAAATAGAGACCATACCATCTTTGAACATTTTTTTTGTTTCCTGAGAAATGCATTTCAGCTTTTTATTTTGTGAAATATCTATCTTATAGATAATACTGTAAAATTCTTTTTCATGGCTGAATCATATAAAGTTAAAATTAAATACAATAACACAGAAATTAAAAAGGGGGGCCAGAAGGAAGACCTGGGGAGGCACAAAATCACTGGGAATTTGGTAAGAGTTAACAGAAAAAAAAAAAAAAAAAAAAGCCTGTTGACCCAGAGCTGGTATGTCCAAGTGCAAGAGCAGAGGCAAGGTCTGCTCTGGAGAGAAAAAAAAAAAAAACCAGAGATAAAGTCAGATCTATAGCTACTCCATGAAGAGGCAGTGAATATGGATATGAAATAGATATGAATCCTAAAATAAGGGTAGAAGCATTTAAGACTGAGAGAAACATGGAGGTGTTTCTTGTTGGGGGCAGAAGCTACAAGTCCAGATAGACTTTAAATTTTTGCTGGTATAGAACTTGGGGTTTTTTTACAAGAGCATGACAAATCATGCTTACTAAACTCTGTCTCATTTGCAGTTAAATTCTGTGTCCAACTTGAAAGAAAAGAGTGTGTCTTTCACAGAATCATCAAGGGTGGAAGAAGCCTTCAAGATTGTCTTGTCCAACTGTGAACCCAACACCACCACAATCACCCCTAAACTCTATCTCCAGGTGCCACATCCAGACAGTGACAGTGACTCCACCATCTCCCAGGCAAGTTATTCCAATGCCTGACTGCTCTTTCAGTGAATACTTTTTTCTTAATATCTAATCTGAACCTTCTGTGACACACTGAATGCCATTTCCCCTCATCCTTCCATTTGAGATGTGACAGAAGAGCCTGAGCCCCACGTCCCTACAGCCTCCTTTCAGGTAATTAGAGAGGGCTATGCAGTTTCCCCTGAGCCTCCTTTTCTCCAGATAAACAACCCAGTTCCAACAGCTGCTTCTCACAAGGCTGTGCTCCAGACCCTTCACCAGCTTCCTTCCCCTTCTCTGGACACATCCATGTCCTTTCTGCAGTGAGTGGCCCAAAGAGCACAATACTCAAGGGGGAACCTCACCAGCTGTTTGTGAATTTCCAAAGACAAAAGTGAAGAAAACTGCCTGCAGCCTCTGAGTGCTGTGTACATTCGTGAAGCTCCAAGGCATTTCAGTTTTGATAAGTGACAGTGGAACATGAACAACAGAACATTTGCAAAACAAAACTTTACTGTGACCAGAGCATTTCCCCACTGTTTCAGGGAAAAAGACAAAATTCATCTGGTGGGGGAGAAATATATGTACCATGTGGAATTACTATAGGGTTGGACACAAGAAGCCTGGGTTCCTGTAGCTCCCTGGATATACCTGACCGGCTGGAGCTTGGGAGAACTTTGAGCTTGGTGCTCAGCAGACAAAGTCCTGTGCAGTGCTGGGAAGCTCCAGGCTGAGCTTGTCTGGATACCCATTTTATCATGCACTGGGGTGAAGGAGGCTCGCCCAAAGCCCTGTGAGATGCCTTGTGGGCTGTGCATTCCTCAGGGCAGGGAGCCCACAGCAAGCTGTACCCGCCAGGCAAGATGACATCAGGACAAGCCCACACTTGTTCTGGCACAGAATTACAGAATGGGTGTGGGGCCCTTCCCACAGCCCTCTCAGCCAGCAGGAGCTCTGCCAGCACATCTCCCTGCTCCCAAAGCCTGCATGGTCAGCGCTGCAGCTTATGCTATAGGTGAGAGAAAAAAAAGATAATGCAACACAGCTCCTCGTGCAATGGAGAAGGAGAAGGAGAAGGAGAAGGAGAAGGAGAAGGAGAAGGAGAAGGAGAAGGAGAAGGAGAAGGAGAAGGAGAAGGAGAAGGAGAAGGAGAAGGAGAAGGAGAAGGAGAAGGAGAAGGAGAAGGAGAAGGAGAAGGAGAAGGAGAAGGAGAAGGAGAAGGAGAAGGAGAAGGAGAAGGAGAAGGAGAAGAGGGAGCTTTACTCAAATAAACACCACACTTTATAGGGTAGTACGTGAAAAAGAAAATAGAAAAGACTCATTGGTCCAAGAAGGCAACACCTCTTTGAAAATATGCTTTCTGCAAAATCACATGGCTCTCACACACCCTGCAGGTGTTTAATCACTGTTATAACTTCATGTCCTTGTGGAGCCTGAGAAACTCAAGGCTTCAAGGCTGCTTTTTCCCTGGTTCCCAGCAGTGTCCAACGACAGGTCAGTGCCTGCAGGATGCTGCTGCTGCTGCAAGGGACACCCAAGTGCAGCTACCCTCAGAAAGGAAAGGCCATGGGGGAATAAAGGACTAAAATATTAATTTAAATTGTGTTTGATCAATTTTTAATATGGTGAGACCGATGAATTGAAGGCCAAATCTGCTTTCATTAGAAAATGGAATTACAGTACTTTGTAAAATGAAACCAAAGCTGGGATTTTGAAGAGTAGGGATTTTTTTCTGAGCTCTCCTCCAGCAGCAATACTGTGAGTGACTCATTTCAGCGAATAATAGCCCTGTGTTCCACTCCTTGGTGCTTTCACATAATTTACATTAATTTGTGAACGCAGGTCTCTTGTACTGGATAAGCTGCTTTTCAAGGTGACATACAGCCATTGTGGCTTCACACAGAATCTGTGACAATTAGGAGATTTTCTATTTTACCCACTTTCATTCTGGGAACACTAAATATGGCAAATCAAGATAAAATATTGACCTGTCTGTGAAAGGAAATGTGATTCAGCTCGAAGAATAGGGTGTTTTTCACACATGAAGAACATTACATCCCCTTTTTTAAACAGTGTTTTGCAGGCCCAGGGTTAATGTGCAATCTGAATTTGTCCCTGCTGACAAAGGGTTTGTCAATGTATAATATATTTCCTTCAGACCCAGGAGAAATTAATATATTTTCCTTCAAACTTTAAGGTATATTTTGGAATAAATAAGTGACTATTTAGGACGAGAGAAGATAGTAAGCTGGAAGGACTGAAGCTCTAGATGCAACTTATTATTATTGGGTTTTTTCTACTTGATTAGCTAGAATCAAGCAAGTTGGTCAAACAGATTAAATCAGAATCTATAATTTCTATTGCATGCCAGCTGCAAGAGAGAGGTCTTATTTATGTTGGTCTTGCAGATAGTATTGTTTAAAACGTCTATGTTAAAAAAGAAAAGCAAAAAAGAACAAAAAAAAAACCCAAAAAAGCACCATGAGGACTTGTTTTTTGGCTTAAACATCTGTATTCTAAAACCAAGCAAAAACTTTGATTATGCAGCCCCTATTGGAAGCACCAAGGCACATACACTGACTTTCATGAGAGGAAAGAACAGAGGTCAGAGTCTGATTTTTCCAACATACAACGGTGCTTTTTCCAAACCCCAAAACACAGTGTTCGGCCTTTTAACAAAATCAGTAGGAACCCCATCCTCTAAACATGCTTCAGTTTTCTTTAAAACTACAGAGCATAGATGGGGCATCCAGAAATTAATCAGATGGGAGCTGCATGGTAGCAATGAAGGGACGTGGGCGCCAACCTACGCAAGTAGCTCGGAGCAGCAGTTCATGATGTTTCCACAAACCTGTGGCTGTCAGGCATGATTGCTCACTCTTTGTCTTATTCTGCACTGATGAACTTCCTACTTTATTTCATCTTTTAATTTGAACTAGAAATAATCATATGCAGAATTGTGTATGCATATGCCTGGTGTCTTAGAGTCTGCCAAGCCAGCTGCTGCTGATACATTCCCCGAAAATGGCAGGGCAACTCCAGCTGCCTCCTCCATCCCCCTGTCCTCCCCTCCCTGCTCCTAAGAGTGCATGCCCTTGCCCAGCAGCTGCTGTTGAGGCTGGGACAGTGGCTGGAAAAGCTGGGTCACAGGTTTGGAATGTGTTTTTTATGGCTTTTAAATCTTACATAATTTTTTTATGTCAGTGGGAGTGGAGAGAGGGACATTTAAGACTAGCACCAAAATACACTCAGGATTGTCTGTGGTTTGTTATTTTATGTTTTGTGCTTTCTCAAGCTATTGTTCATTCATGTTTCCCTTTGAGTACTGCCTTTTGATGGGCTTCAGTCAGGGTCTTGTGCTGGCTGCCTTGTTTATACTTTTATCACCAAGATGTTTGCTGCAGTGGAGACTCCTGGCTGCTGAGACTCTACCGACCCACTGCACCTCTGAGCAGCACTACCTGTGGCACTTGGCATTTTTCTAAAGGTAATCTTTGGCTCTGCAATTTTTCCAGCTAACTAGTGTACTTGGCAGTTTAAATGTACTGCTCGTCCAAGAGGCATAGAGATCTTTGAAAATGGGAAACACCCAGATTTCTTCTTAGACTACTGATTTATTTTGATTTCAGTTGGAACTTTGGCTCAGAACTAGTGCTAACATTGAATTGGTGACTTCTTGCTAGCTTTTAACTTCCATTCCCTATTGTTTTAAAGCTCTGGTGCAGCTAGCAGCAGAGTCAGACCTAAAATATGGAGGAGCTCTTGAGTGCATTTACAGACCCTCAGAGCTCTTGTCTGCTTCAGCCTCTGGGGTGTCCACACCAAGCTGAGCACCCACCCAGTCACTTTACAGCTGGAGCTGAAAGTCTTGCCAGTCCATTCTTGAGGACCTGAGCAGACTCAGCAACTGGCCCCTTATGCACTTGTTCTGGGCATTGTCCCTGCTCCTTCCCCACCCTGCCTTCTAGGCAGAGTTTAAAAGCTGCCTGAGAGCAAGACTTACATTAATATTTCAGGACAATATCTGTGCTTCCCTGACTACCCAGAGGATGGACTAACCTCTGTTCCCTTAGGGAAACTCCCTGCCACCAGCAAGTCCACATGTGGGGCTATGTGGGTAAGGGAACCTGAGCCAGGGCACCCAAAACCAGATAGTATTCCAGCCTGGCTCCCCATGCATTTTGCTACCAGGCTGGAAAAGATCTCCACTTAATCTTTTTTTCAGAAACATATGAATAAATTTGCCACATTTATTCCTTACCTTGATTTCTTCTCTTAGGCAGGCAGTCAGTGTGTGGCTTAGCTTTTATATCCCAGTTGGCAAGGGTTTTGTTTGATGTTGTTGCTAATTTTGCTGGATTGGAAAGTGCTCCTGTGAAGGACGCTGTCTGAATGAGCAGTGCTGTTATTTATTAGTGCTCACACATTTGCACACAGATCATGAAGGACAAGATGATTTCTGTCGAAGTCAGGAAAAAACAGCACGGGTATCATTTGTTCAGGCAGAGAGTAACCTTGAAAGTGCCAGCAGAGAATGAAGTTGCCTCACTAAGTGGAGAACAGTGGGTAAATTTGCTGTGTTGAGCAAGAGTGAGTAGGATTTAGTGAATTAATAGAGAGGGGAATAAATTTCTATCTTAAGGCCATGTTGTGGTTGTATGATATCCCTGCTTTCAAGGCTTTGTCCTCTCTTAGAGTCAGCATATATATTCTGCTTTTATATAAACACAGCCAGTATAACTTATGTAAGAATTTTGGTCTAGGATTTGTACAACTATTATAAGTACTCGGGTTCTGTATTTATAGTATTCTATATTTGTACATACATATTATTGGAACTATATATAGAATACATTATCGCAATTTTACAAATTATTTGTGTTATAAACCCATAGTAGAATCAGGTTGTAGTAGTTTATATTTTAACAGGTAAATTCTCATTATTAGGAGTAGAATAAATCTCTTGCCCATTAACAGTAAGGCAGTAGTTAGAGCACAGCTGCAGATGAAGGACATTTTGTTATTTTGCATTTATTTGTAGCCTCAGAACTTTTTTAAAAGCATTTTTTTTTTAATTTCAAAAGGTTAAGTTAAAAACTCTTGGTTAAATTTCATGCTGTTAATGTGGGTTTTATTTTGACCTCACAGAAATATAGAGCGTTTGATTAAATCGGAATGGATTGTGTCAACTTTATATTCCTGTATAGTAACAGTACTATGTCAGTGTTAGGTTCCATCCTACTCATTTAATCAGATTTAAATGTGACTTTATTCTGTCTTGTGGGAATACCAGTGTGTCTGTTTTTCTGTCCTGGTTCTAACCAAGCAAAGAGAACCCGGAGAAATCAAAACTTCCTAATGGTGCCAGAATTGATTTTCACTGACCCTAATTCTCTTACACTGAGGTTCAATTTTATGAAAAACTGATTAATAATTCTCTTAATTTCTGTGGGGCTTGCATTCAGTGTAGTGAGTGCCACACCCCTATCAGTGTTCTTTGGCACAAAATGAGTGAAGAATGAGACTGACTCAGCAGGGGAGTAGGGGGAGGTGAACAACCCTTCAGGTACACAAGAAGCAGGCCTGAAGAGATACTCTCAGAATCCCAAGTTAGTTTTTCCATACTGGATCAAAATGCCACAGTTCAGGAGTCTCTGGTCCTTCCTTTTTTCTCAGGCCTTAAGGCTTGGGAGAGGTATTTTGGCAGTCATCTGTACAGGTAGGGGAAAGAAGCAATAGCTAGCAGCTGGCTGCAGAGAGTCAGTTGTAAAACAGAAATATAATAGAGCTTGCCTGGATTTTTCCCCTCTCTAATTAGGTGATTTGTGACTATATTCTTATCAGTGACCTTGTTAATGCATCTGTAACCATTCTCATTAGCTTCTGAATTATCCTTGGGATTTGCCTAATGAGAGTGTGCACTATCAGGACATCAGATGCATTGCACAGTGGCCCTCACTGGCAGTATAATTTCCAGAGAGAGCAGTCTATGTGGGACTGGCTGGGAGAGAAGAAATGGGCTACATGAAATAGATACATTCATTGATCCCTATAACATATTTTGCAATTTTCTAATTCAACAATAAACCTATATAGTGACAAGGCAGGGTATTTTGGTGCTCTCCATGCTGAAAAGAAGGTGGTCCTGGAGGTGCTAAGGGTAACCATGCAGACAAGCAGGAGTGATGGGCTAGAGCTGGGAGATGTTTGCCCCACTCTGCAAATGATACTATCACTGCAGTTACTTTAGGACTTAAGTTTTGGTGTACCCATTATTTAAAGGTGTCAGTTTCAACAATTACAAAAGAAACCCATCCAAAACAAATCTGTATTTTTGTTGTAGCAAGTGGTTGGAAAATGAGCCACAGAGTATCATGAGCCATGAAGTATTTAGTTTGATTCCTCAGAATGGAAGAGAAATTAGAATTCTAAAGGCTATTCTATGAGAATGAGAACAACCTGAGGAAAACTGAATTGCAGATGAGAAAGTGATTCTTCTTTGACTTGCTCTGATCTCTGCTGTAGTTCTGAGTACTCACACAAATGATGTATAAAATCCTACCAGATCAGAAAGGGTCCATTTTATACACATGGAAAAGATTATGGAAGCATAGAATATAGTCACTTGGAAGGGACTTATTAGGACTGTTGAATCCACTCCTGGCTTTGCAAAAGACCACTCCAAGAATCACACCATGTGCCTGAGAACATTGTCCAACACTTCCTGAACTCTGTCAGGCTGGTGCTGTCACCACTTCACTGGGGAGCCTGTTCCAGTGCTCAGCCACCCTCTGGGTGAAGAACTTTTTACTAATATCCAAACTAAATCTCCCCTGACACAACTTCAGACCATTCCCTTGGGTCCTGTCACTGATCATCACAGAGAAGAGATCAGTGCCTGCCCCTCCTCTTCTCCCCATGAGGAATTTGTAACTGCAATGAGGTCTCCCCTCAGTCTCCTCCAGGCTGAACAGACCAAGTGACCTCAGCTGCTCCTCATTCAGCTTCCCCTCAAGGCCCTTCACCATCTTCAAAAAGTCTCTTGGATGCTCTCCAGCAACTTAATGTCTTTTTTATATTGCAGCACCCAAACTGCCCCCAGCACTGGAGGTGAGGCTGCCCCAGCTCAGAGCAGAGCAGGACAATCCCCTCCCTTGCCTGGCTGTGATGCTGTGCCTGATGCCCCCAGGACAGGGTTGGCTCTCCTGGCTGCCAGGACACTGCTCATGGTCAGCTTGCCATCAACACATGGTGTGGATGGACCTGTGGAGAATCTTTCTGCATTAACCATTTGCAGTAATTTACATGCTTGAGGCCCCATCTGGAATTGAAATTTGCAATGAACTGACCTAATATAGGTCTAAATGATATCTTGTGGGCATAAGGGCCCATTACCACATCCAGAGGAGGTGAGGTGAGCTCTTGCTGATGTCCACACCAACAGACCCTTCTCTATGCAATGTGCTGTGCTTGCCTGTCAAGCTCATCTTGGAGGTGTCTCACCCAGGTGTGTTATCCTGGTCACTCACCTCTTCTCCAAGCCTCTCTCGTGGTGTCATCTTGGGAAAAGGGGGAGCAGTGATGCCAGCACCACAGTGGGACCCACAGGCAGCAACAACAACACTGTTGCATGCCAGACACATCATCTCCTGAGCACCACTCTCAAAATGCTAAGCTGTTTGACTTGTCACATTGCTCACTCTGCAGACAACATGATGACCTTTCCACTAATGACAGATTTTTCTGTTTGCTTCAAAGTGATAAAGCTGCTGCTCTCCAAGAGTTCCATATTGGCAGTGTTACTAATATACCTAGGCCATTTCCACTCCATTGTGCTTATTGAATATGGTCTCTAATTTTATGAATCCTCCCTGGTGCCAAGCAGCATTTCTTTGTGTTACCTGGGGCATATGGGGAGGGGGAAAATTTTCTGTGTCAGAGGACAAGGTTAGAAGTGATGGCAAGGCAGCTCAGCCCTGAATTAATGAAAGTGCACTTGATTGCTTGATCTGTGGCCAAGTTACTCCCAGCCTGGAGCAAAAGTGAGGCCTGGAATGGGCACATGTCACTGCAGGAAGCTCATCAGCAAGCTGAGGATTGTAGATGGGAAAATAAAAATTTTAAAAAATGGTCCCTGTATATAGCTCTCTTTTTTGCCACTTCTTTTACTCTTTTCTTCCATAAAGAACTTGAAATTGATAACTTCCAAGGGAAACAGCATGCCACACTTCAACCAGAGCCCTGAAAGTGTATGACACACTACTGTACACTTAGCTCTTCCCATTCTTACCATGCAAATTGGCTTTTTTCTTTTGCTTTGGGTAGTTTCATGTTCATTTTGTCCCAGGAGAGATAGCTAAGTCTTGCATTATGAATACATTAGCTGTATCCTTCTCCTTCTTTGTGTCAGTTTTGTCTCTTTGTCATCAGATTCCCAGCTCCATCCCAGAATTTCACATAGTCTTATTTATTATTAAAAAAATCTAATTCTGCAGGTGTTGGGGCTATTCTCCCTCCATGTGTAGTTCCAGAAAAGATGTGCTCCAAGGGCTGGACGATTTTCCATGTGATACATCCCCATGCTGGGACAGAGGGTAGCAGGAAGAAGTGCTCCAACCTGCCTTGGGGGAATGGTTTGCCTTTAGACCTTGCATTCAGACACCAAAAGGCAAGAAGGAAAACTCTCCTAGCTGCTTTTCCCCCAAGCTGGAGCACAGGGAGCAGGGCCAAAAAGCAGGTTACATCATATATGAACAGACAAGGATCAGGACCACACCAGGCATCCCAGAGGTACAATCAGTTCCTTATACACACTCTTCTTGCTCAGGGATTGTGGCCAAGCCAAGGTGCAGCCAGCAAGTTTGGTGTTGGCAGCCTTGCATGGTACCTCCAGAGGGTAATCTAGGGCCCTAAATGTACTGTCAGGCTATTACAAATGCTAGTTATTAGTGTGTTATCTGTGACCACAATTCGTTCAGCCTCCCCTTTGTCTTGAGCAGGCAGTTTACCAGCTAAGCTACCCCTGATGCCACTGTGAGCTGGTTGCCTGGTGAGACTTCTTATGCAGAGAAAGAAACAGGCTCCAAAATGCTCCAGGACCTGTATTCTGTGTCGTGCTTAAGTTGGATTTTCGTTGCTCTGTGCCTTTTACAACCTGGATTAGAGGCATTTGCAATTATACATCTCCTCTGTCACAGTTTCTGTGTTCCTGCCTTCCACATGCTCTAGGGAGAGGAGGAGGAGGAGGGGAAGGATGAGCAGCAAAACTGCAGCAGCACTGAGGAGCACAGCAGTGTCAGTGCCAGCAGGCAGAGAGGGGCTGACATGCAGAGACCAATTTGGCCATGCTGAAGCAAGGGCTCACTTCAGCTGAACAGAGCCAAAAACAAACTTTGCTTCCCAATAAGTGCCTTTGCCTTACACTTTCATAGCTGCTAAATAAGGGTACTCTGGCAGAACCATTAAAGCCAAGGAGGTTTATGACTTTCAGCAGGATCACACACAGCTTTGACTCAAAAGACATCCTTTGGCTATGATCTTAAAACTAGTTGTATTCATGAGAAGAGATACAATACTTTGTCTTTTTTAAATTGTATTTTATTTTATTAAACATGTTGGACTTGATAAACAAAAGCACTCAGGCAGCTTTGGGGCTAAATCCCCTCATAAGAAGTGGAATGTGGTATTCAGATAAATGGCTTCAACAAAGAATTGCCATTATCTTTCCCATAAGGTAATAATAAGGATTCTCTACATCACTGCAGACTGTAAGGGTTATGCAGGAAAGATATATCTCTGTGGTGCCAGTAAAATACTGACTGCAGCCAAAAGACCTGGATATGAACACTGATTTAACGTGAGCTAGTACTGTTGTAGACTGGCTTTTTAAAATTAGACTGCTTTTGCTATAGCAGGTGCAGCAGTAATGGAGCTGTGAGGGCTCTGCTAGCTTGATTTGTTCTATATGGTTTTTCTGCTGGGAAGGTACTTATAAGGGAGTTGGGACCTACAGTACTGTTGTGGTGATTTATAAAAATTATTGTTATTTGACAGATTAGCTCAGATATCATTCTGTTCACTGAGTCCTCTCTTCTTTTGGTAGAGTTGTGTATGCCAGCCAACTGAAATTTCAAGTGAGCTGTGTGTGCATGTCTTGTTTTTCTCCATTGCTGTCATCAAACCATCATTGTTTGACCAATGGAAGCAATATTCCTTGTGCAAAGCAAAGCTATATGCCAAAGCCATATACTCATGATATTGAGTCTGAGGATCCTTCCATCAAATATGTAACAATGCTGTGAATTTGCAAAGATTATTGTATCTTTACCAAAAATACAGAATTTCAAACCATGCTTTCAACTCCTATTAGGAATTATGAGAGAGCAACGCACATGTAGGAATTTTTTTTCTGTAATTGTTGTAGCATTATGTCTAAGAAAAAGGGATTCTGTTTTTTCTGGATACACTATTTTTCTTATTTAAGGGACAAAGGACATATCAGTATTTCATTTCTTCATTCTTCTATCTTCTAAAAAACCCCATTAATACTTATCTCTCTGCATTTCCCCTGAAACAACTGGGTTATGGAACATTTAATAGCTTTATCTTCTTTAGTTAATTCCCTGTGATTTAGATAATTCCCAGTCTGAAAGTGCCTTGAACTTTTTACAGCACTCCTCATTGGAGGATCCCAGAGTTCTTTAGCAGCAAATCTAAATACAACTTTACATTACCTTGAGTAAAAAAAGAGAAAGTAAGAAAAATTTGCATGTGGGAGGAAACAAATGACAAAAGCTGAGGAAAAGGCTTAGGTACATTATGCCTTTTTTACCTCCATCTTCAATAGTAAGGCCATTGTTCTCTGGATACGCAGCCCCCTGAGCTGGGAGATGAATGGAGAGCAGAATGAAGCCTAATCCAAGGAGAAATGATCAGTTACCAAGTCTCTGTCACGAGACTTGGACATGCACCAGTCTGTGGGGACGGATGGGATCCCCCTGATGGCATGGAGGGACTGGCAGATGTTCTCACTGAGACACTGCCCATCATTCACCAGCAGTCCTGGCTAATCAGTGAGGTCCCAGATGACAGGATGTGAGAAAATGGGACAGCCTTCCACAGGGAGGTTCAAAGCAGAATTCAAGGAGTTCCAAGCCTATCAGCTGGGGAAGGTCATGGAACAGATAATCCTGGTGCCATCACATGATACATGCAAGACAACCAGGGGATGAGGTCCAGCCCACAAGGATTTATGAAAGGCAGGTCCTGCTTGACCAAGCTGGTCTTCTTCTCTGATAAGGTGTCCTACCTAGTGGATGAGGGAAAGATTATGGATGTTGTTTACCCATGCTTTGTTAAAGCCTTTCCCTCTTTCCCATTGTGTTTTCCTGGGGAAACTGGCTGTCCATGGCTTGGACAGGTGCACTGTCCATTGGCTTAAAATTTGTCTGGAGGACCAGAGAGTGGTGGTGGATGGTGAGACATCAGTGGGTCACCAGTGCTGTTCCCTAGGACTCAGTATAGGACCCTGTTTAACATATTTATCCATGATCTGGATGAGGGGATCGAGTGCACCTTCAGGCAGTTTGCAGACAGCACCAAGAGGGGCAGGAGTGTTAATCTGCTGGAGGGCAGAAAGGCTCTGCAGAGGGATCTGGACAGGCTGGGTCAATGGAACGAGGCCAGTGGTGTGAGGTCCAACAAGGTGAATGATGCTGGGTTCTCCCCTTGGGTCACAGACTGGGGACACAGTGGCTGGAAAGTGACCCAGAGGAAAAGGACCTGGGGGTGCTGGATGACAGCAGCTGAACATGAGCCAGTGTGTGCCCAGGTGGCCAAGAAGGCCAATGGCATCCTGGTCTGTATCAAAAGCAGTGTGGCCAGCAGGACCAGGGCACTTATGCCCTTGTACTCAGTAGTGTACTCAAAGACTGCATTTGGAATCCTGTGTTCATTTTTGGGTTAGTGTGTCCAGAGAAGGGCAATGAAGCTGGAGAAGGGTCTGGAGCACAAATCCTATGAGGAGCACCTGAGGGAGCTGGGATTGTTTAATCAGGAGAAAAGGAAGCCCAGGAGTGCTCTCTAAAACTATGTGAAAGGAGGTTGTAGGGAGATGGGGTTTGGTCTCTTCTCCCAGGGGACAGGAGGAGACAGGAGGAGAGGAAAAGAGCCTCAAATTGTGCCAGGAAAAGTTTAAATTGGTTATTAGGGAAAAATTTCTACATTGAAAGGGTTTTTATCTTTGGCACAGGCTGTCCAGGGAAGAGATTGAGTAAATATCCCTGGAGGTATGTAGAAGACATGTAAATATGGCTCTTAGACTCACATGCTTGAACTCACTAATTTTAAATGTTTCCAGTCTTAATGATCATATGATAAATTGTATCTGTCCAAGACCAGGAGGCTAAGGGGCTTGTTCAGTTCTGTTCTGCAGACTTCAGCTGTACAACTCTACAAAGGGACATTCTCTTCTCATGACCACATTATCTTCTTTGCTTCCATGAATGGTATTTTTCAACCTAATCAGTCCATCTTTTGAGGTAAAGCAGGCTTTAGAGAGCTTCTAACATGCACCTGCCTCTGCAGTCTGATTAAACAGGCTTTGAGATTTTGAGTGAGAAGTTATGCAGTGCAAGCTTCTGCTACATGGAGCTGGTAACCAAACTTTCCATCTCCTGCAATCTCTTACAGAAAAGACTCACAGCAGTTTGGGGTTTTCTTCACAAAATTTGCTGGTTTGGTAAATTAGCTGGCTACATGGAGTGGTAAAACAGCAAATCTTAAGGAGATGTATTCACGTGAATCTATCATAATAATTAGCAAAAAAAGGGAATCAGAACAGAAGTAGGTGTCTCTGAACATTGTGCTGTGTGTGCACCTCTGAGTCTCAGACCTGAGCCTGGGCCTCTCCCCAGGTCAGATTTTTGCCCTCTGACCAGCACAGATCTTAAAACATTACTTAGGGACATGCAAGGCTGTGGACTTTCCGTTTTCTGAAGTATGAAGCTCTGTAGGCCACCAGCAATTGTGCTTGGTTCTGCTGGACACTGAGACACATCCTCAACAGGAAGGTAAAAGGGAGGTTTGGCAATGCCAGCTCCCTTCAGCATGGCAGTAGTGGTTCTTCTCTAAGTTCACTGAGAAAGCATTTGTACATGAAACTGGAGTCTTAAGCACAAACATACCTTAAACTGAAACTGGCTTTTGAGTTGGAGACCAGTGCACTGGGATGCAACATGACTCACAGGTTAAATCCAAGTCAAATTGTTTGTCCATGATTGCTAATGGTCCAATACACAGGCCAAACAGTATAATCCCTGCTTCCCTGATTCCAAACCAAGCCATTATTGGAAAGAATGAAACAAGAGCATACAGTGATATCCTGGAGTCTACATTTATTGGGCAAAACTAGGAGCAAGTCTGAGGATGCCAAGCTATTTGTGGCACACCACTATGTGTTGGTGAGTCAAGGTAGGCAGTCCTTCCAGTTCAGTATCAAAAAAGTAGTGAAAGCTGATTTATTTGTCAAGTAACAGAAAACTCTGTTGGATACTGTAGTCTCTGCATAGTTTCATAGCTGTGCCCTCCTTAATTAGCAGTGTGTGGTGAATTAACATTTTAGGAACTCACAGAGGAATAATTAATATGCTGATGTTGTTAGTAATAATCTACATAAAAGCTTTATAACAACAAGTTTGGTGGTTTAGGCGGGCCTGAAAAAATAAAAATACTCAAATAAGCAGTTCCCTCTCTTCAGGAAAAGATATCTCTAATATCATTGCTGTGGCAAGTGAGTCCTTATAATCACCAGCAATAAAGAAGGGCAGCTGTGGATTTTTTGCAGCCATCTTTGTTGGAGGTAATTGCAAGAAGAGGAGAGGTAGCACAGGGTGAATGGTAGAAAGTGTACCTTTCTGAAGGCAGGAGATGGGCTTCTCCTTCTGCAAGGACCATTGCCTGAAAGCTAGAGGGTATCTGCAGTCAAGCCTGGAGGTGATGCTTTCTCTACATTGCCTTCACAGGGTGGATTCAGCTGGAATCAGGAGTCATCATCTCTGGAAGTGAGATCCTCTTTCCCATGTTGCACTGTTTGATCACAATCCAGAGCCACAGCACCAGGACAGAGGAAACTCACAGTGCATAAGGTACACAGACTTCTGAAGTCTACAAACCAGGAGTACTTGTGAACATGAGCTGTGGAGAATGATGTAGCTGGAAGGGAAAAGCCCAAAAACATATTTCACTAGAATTAAGTAACATTGTCCCAGGAGTTCACCCAAGAATAAGGATATGCACACGTTATAAAGAAACAAAATACATTTCTCCACTTTAAATGCTCACCTTGCAACATCCAATGTAATGTATTTACCCCTACGCAGAAAGGGGGATGTTAAAAGCAGTGACAAGCTGCTGTTCACTCCTCCAGAGAGAGATGAATATTTCCAACCTAGTTTTATAAATCAAAATCATCCAGGCATAGTCCTAACTACATTTGCCCATGTGCCTTAACAGTAATCCAGCCAAGCCTCCAACCTCCTTCAGATTTACATATGGGGAAGGTCCCCAGGGATAAGCTATAGAGACTGCAAATGAAACAGGCTTGAAACCCTCAGAGGGAAAACTTTGCAACTATGCAAACCTATACATAATAGGGGTTGCTTTCTTACTCGATTCATGTTTATTAAAAAAATTTACATAGTCAGATGCTGTAAATATAAATCACTGTTTTAGTACTCATTTAATGAAAAATAAACCAGTGCAGATATTCCACTGGGAAAGCTAGGGTATGTTTTTCAAGATCCCTAAAGCCAAGAAATTCTCATCTGCTTCATTTAAGAAGTAATAGTTATTTGTATTTGCTCTTGGAGGCAGAGGCACCAAATCAGAAGGGATTTAGGAGGATTCCATCTTCCAGGACTCAAGGGGATTCTGCATATGTTGCAAGTAATAAACTCAAATTCAGCACTTTGTAAGTGTTGTTTTGTGTTGTTTTCTGGCTTCACTGTGCCTTGACTGAGACACACAGCTATCTTTGCAAATGGCACTTTGGGTTCTGTGCCAGGGAACAGTAATGGTAATGACAGATCTCATTGCAAAGGCATGGTAAGGTTAATCAAAAAGAAAATGACGAGTTCCTAAACTCTTTTTAAGCTGAATTGTGTGTATGAGGCCGCTGAGTGGCTGTTTTGTCTTATGGGTGTTAATGGCAGTGAAGGTCAGCAAGGGAGAATAAGCTGATGTTCTCCATAAAGAGAGAATACTGTATTAAAGCCATACAATACAATGCCCTACCTCTTTGTTAAGCTGGATTTCAGCTACTGACAACACAAAGTAAAACCAATAGCAGTGTGTATTGGGTGTAGGTGGCAAGGTGTTACCAGCACAGATGGGTATATTATCAGTTCAAAACCTTCTAAAAAACACAGTAAAAGAAGCAGCCAGTGACTGCCCTGTGCTGGACACAGCCATGTCTGCATTGGACCCACACACAGCTGAGCCCATCAGCCAGTGATGGGCACATCATGGACAGCTCAACTCTGCCCTGCTTGGGTGGATGATGAGGAATCAGGTATAAGGGAGTGAAGCTGAGTCTAGGAAAAAAAGCAGGGTGTGGATAGGGAGAAAGGGTTGTTTTCATTTTTTTTCTTTGTTTCTCACTACACAAATGTACTTTAATTGGCAATAAATTAGCCTAATTATACCCAGGTTTCTTTGCCTGTGATGGCAGTTGGTAGCAACTTCCTTGTCTTTACCTCAACCTCCCAGCATTTTCATCATTTTTTCTCCCCTGGCCCTGTTGAGAAGGAGGAACGAGAGAGTCGCTGGGTGGATGCCTGGCTGCTGGCCAAGGTTAACATAAGTGAATATCCAAGTGGTTTATTTACTGGGTCCCTTCTCATTCCAGTCTTATACCTGACACCATTTGCCAGCCTAGTCCATACTTCATGTTCTACTCTTGTCTCACTGCCAGTTTTTCAGCACCACTGCCTCTGAGCTAGGAGGAATTGGATTTCTCAGAACTGTATGGGGAGGCGGAATAATCTGGTCTGCTGTGGCAAGAGTGGGATTTAGGAAGGACCTGCTGAAAGCTGACACATGAAACATAATGGGGTGGAGAGAAATGACACAGTATGCACATCAGCTAGGGGAGTTGTTTTCTGTGTGTCTGGCACAAAGCTAAGTGCCTGCTATCAGGTGGCTTCAGGTCTACATCCCTGTTTACTTGGTAGCACAGCTGATGTACAGTGAAGCCTTATTGAGACAGGGCCATATCTTGTGTGTAAATACTTATTATAGTAGGGAAGACTATATGTGTTAAAAAATACATGGGAAGGAGGATAATTTTGACACAGCTGCTTATCTGCTTAGTAGTGCCATTAAATAGAATTGATATCACCAAAAATTGTTTTTAGAAATCACACAGAACACATTACTTTCATACAGACTTACCCATTTTTATGTTTGGTATTCCTGGGTACATTTATTCCATTGATTCTTCCACATTACACTGCATTTGCACATGGTACACCTATTCTTTTTTATCCTTAAAGGTCTGCATTATAAGCAATAGCTTCCTGTAAAGTATCATGTTTCTGTGTGCTAGTTCTTAGAGTGCTTTTGCCAATACAGTATTTATCAAGATAGCAAATCAAGACATACTCTGAGATAATTATATTAGTCAATGGCAGACCCATTTCTCTGAGAGGACCTTTTTGGAAAGAGTTTATTGCTGGAAATTTAGAAAAAGGTTTTAATGTATTATCTGTTAGCAGCTTTGTGTCTCCTCCCATTTAGTTACATTGACATACATCCTAGAATTCCTGCTGCAGAGAAAAGTGAGAATCAGATTGTATGTCTGGGTAATTTTTTGTGAAGGTTTGTAGTTGTGTAGGTAGTCGCTCTTTGAGTGGAAATTGCTTGCCAGAATCAGCTCCTGACCATCAGCATTTAAGTATGGTGGTTTTTTAAGAAGGTTTACCTCAGAAATAAATGACTGTATGGGGTAAATCTATGATACATTAAGGGTAATGTTACGATGTACACATCTAGAAAGTGCAGAGGAATAGGATATAGGTATCTTGGGTAAATATTTACCTCAGGGAATGATTACTTTTATTATTAATGGAAGAGGTTAGAGAAGGATTAGCCTACTGAGTTTCTATCTGCTAAATCCAAATATGGGTGAGGCACATCCATTAGTATATGGACACCAAAGTATTTTCTTCTTTTCCTCTGCATCCTGCATAGAAGTTGCATGATTTTTAATTAGTGACATACAAATTACAAAGCTGACCAGATGGTTAGGCTAGGCAGGTAACTAAGTGACTGAGCCATGTTCAGTGTTGTATCCTGCCAAATTCCCTTGATAGGTACTATAAAAATATCTTCTCTTACAAATAATCTGGCATTGGGAAGTGCTTCTGCCTCTGAGTTGTGTGTGTTTACTTCTCTACCTTCATCTATGGAGCTACTGAAGTGAATGGTGTTTTATCTACCACAGAGTATTTCCCACTCTTTTAGGAATACTCTGTTTAATGTTAGATCTCCCTGTCCATAGCTAAGAGTTTCTACTGTGGAGCTGGAGTCTACAGAAGTGTAGCATAAGTTATGCGCTGGCTTTTTGTACAGGTGATTTTTCACAGACAGGTGAATGCCTCTTTGTTACACATACTATCTTTCATCATACCACCTACTGCAAATGCAAGCATCTGGATCACTCAAATGGAAGCTTTCAGCTGACTAATATGAAAAAAAAAAGAGGGTTGGAGAAAATGATAAATAACAATAGACTTATTGGAGTGACCCAAAGCCTCGATGACACTGATGGACCAAAGTCACTTCTGTGGGTAATTCTTATATTATACTGTATAGGTGTGAATTTTATCCATTGCATGAAATGGGATATATTTGGCAAATGACTTTTATTCTTTCATTTGAAAAAATGGTGCATTATGAATGATCATGTAATATTAATTCCTTGTTATTCTTATGTAAGAAATTATTATCTGGAATGTTTACTTGGGACGTTTTTATCTACTGACTTTCTCTGAGAAATACCTAGCAAATCAACATCTATCAGTGGTGCTCTAACATCTTTCTTCATAGCTTAAAGATGGGCTGAAAACCATTCTGAGACTCCTGCAGGCATTGAAGTTCTGTGTCAGGATCATAATTTGTGGCGGAGAATTCATTGTAAACCAGGTCTATTCACAGGTGAAAAAGCCAAACCTTTTTCAAGTAAAATTCCTAAAGAGTCAAGGGTAATGAAAGGTATCTTTCACTGGAATGCCAGGCACCACTTTCAGAGCTGATGAGGAATCTGGCTGATTCCCACAGCTTCTCACAATGCAGGGAGGCTGAGACTTTAAATATGGATTCAGATGGCACTTGTGTGTGAGCTGAGCCACTTTGCCCAGCTGGATGTGCCTCCCAGCCCTGGAACAATCAGATGTAAAACTTATTAATTCAATAGAGTTTAACTGTGAACCTGAGCCCTGTGTCTCTTCTCAAAGTAGCCTATGTTGTTCAGGATATTCTCACAATTCCACTTTCTCTACTGGTAAGTAAAGAGAAACATGGAAGCCTAGAAGTTGCCCAATCCTCAATATATCTTTGTCACCTTTTAATAGTCTGGAAAACTTTAAAATCATAAGAAGCTTGCTGGAATGACAATTTTAAATAAATAGCCATCATTGTTGCTCACTAAAAGTAATTTGCGTCTCAAGAAATAAAAAGTAAACATTCAGTTTATGGATGATTTTTTATTTTTTTAATTAAGCACTTCATATCATTCCAGGAATCCAAGATCCATTTTCTTTTCCTCATTCAAGTCTAATCAACACTTGCAGAGACAGAATTGTGTTATTTGTGTTTGTATAGATGTGAGTGCATTTTCCTTAACTAATGGGCTGGAAGGTTTTATACTGTTGTACTTAAATTTGCTATTAGTGGTTATAATGAAGTTAGCAAGGCAAAGAACTTTGGACTTTCCCAAAGTATAAGGCTTGATTGCCTTTGAAGAGTGAGACTTCTTCTGGAACTTGTGGAAACACCAGGGTTCAGGATGAAAATGCAGCACAGAAGGGCTTCTTTCTTACTCAATCTGGAAGATACCTTTAATTTAATTTCAAACTTAAATTTGTTTTCAAAGTGAGTGTCTAGTCTAACCAATTCTCTCTCCCACAGCTGGTGGTAGTTTCAGTTAACAATTCTTCCTTCTGGTCTCAAGCAGCTGACAGTTCCTGTCTTTGTAGGAGCACAGATAGGATATGTGGACTATAGGGATCAGGGCAAGTAACTTAGGGTTAGGTGCTGATGTTTCAAACATCTGTAAGTCCAAACCCAAAATGACAGACATGCTTCTGAAACAAAATTACTGGAAACAAGCATACTTTGGGTAACACAGAAAACACTGCCTACTTCTTGCATTGGAAGTAAGTTATAGAAAGAAAGAAACAAGTAGCTGAGTATAGTGCAGGCTACAAGGCTTGGTCCCATTCTCCACACAGATCCTGCCTCATTTTAGGTATTACAAACTACCTGGTCCTCAGCTGTTTCCCCAGACATGTGGCATCTCCTGTGAGGTTTGAGTCATGTCCTGATGTATCACATGTCAGTGATAGATGGATAGTCCCATCTCTATCCAAGATGCTCTGTACCATCTAAAAAGGCAATAGGAGCCCATGTTTAAGCAATTGAAATGCCTCTGCTCTATATTCTGTCAGCAAACTTCCCCTTTTCCACTAGCTGCAGTTCTGGGAGTCTGCAGTGTAGAGTAGGAGGAGATACTCCAACTGTGTTTGAAACACAGACCCAGATGAGGCTTACAAATAAATGACAGGCCATGGAGTATTTTGAAAGCTTCTATTATTCCAGCTGTTCAAGGAAGACTCAAAGCTTTTTTATTTTTTTAGACACAGGGAGCTTCTCTTTAGTTTTTGTGTCAACAGGAGATTTCTCCACAATAGTAGTTGAAATCCCAGATATAGCTGCACTTTGTATTCATCTTCAGTAAGGAATTTAGGCTGTGAAGTGGAACTGTACTTAACAATGTCTGTGCATCAGCCAGAAAAAGCCATATTGCAGCAGGATGCTGAAAATGTGATAGTGAACAAAAAAAATATGGGAAACCACATACCTCCACATATCCTTCTTAATACCCTGTCCTTCTTCGTGATCAGTGATAGCCAATCCCCAGATATTCTGAAACCTGCAAAAGCATAAAAGAAGCAACAAGTGGTATCATCCTTTGAAGAAATTGAAATGCAAAGAAAAGAAGTGGTGGTTTCTTTTCCCAGGTTACACCTTTTGTAGCTTGTCTCTTCTGAGACCAAACTTGCTTAGATTATTTTATAGGCAAGCTCTGCCTGAATGGCACACCTCAGGGGGTCATGATCAGCAAAGCTGAATTCAGCTGGAAGTGTGAAGTCACTGATGTTTCCCAGCAATCAATACTGGCTCCAGCCTTATTCCAGTTTATCAATGACCTGGACAAAGGGATAGAACATACCCTGAGCATGTTTGCTGATGGTACAAAACTGGGGGGAGTGGCTGATAGACCTGAAGTCTGAGCTGCCATTCAGGGCCTTGAGAGGCTGGAGAGTTGGGTGAAGAGAAACACCTGAGGAGGAAAAACCCCAAGTCCCAGCACAGGCTGGGGTCAGACAGGCTGGAGAGCAGCTCTGTAGGGGGAATGACCTGGGAGTCTTGGTGGGTGACAGGTTGACAATGAGCCAGCAGTGCCCTGGTGGTCAGGAGGCCAGTGGGATCCTGGGGTGCTTTGGGAAGAGTGTGGCCAGCAGGTGGAGGGAGGTGATCCTGCCCCTCTACTCAGCCCTGGTGAGGCCACATCTGGAGTGCTGTGACCAGCTCTGGGCTCCTCAGCACAAGGAAGACAAGGAGGTAATGGAGAGGGTCCAGCAGAGGCCACAAAGATGATTTGGGGTCTGGAGAACCTTTCTTAGGAGGGAGAGACTGAGACAGCTGGGAATGTTTAGTCTGAACGAGAGAAGACTGAGAAGGGATCTCATTAATACATATAAATATCTCAAAGATGGGTGTCAAGAGGATGGTACCAGACATTTTTGTGATGTCCAGTGACAGGATGGGGAGCAATGGCCATGAACTAAAACACAAACTCAACCTGAAGAAAAACTGCTTTACATTGAGTTGGCAGAGCACTGGAACAGGCTGCCCTGGGACATCATGGAGTCTCCCTCTTTGAAGACATTTAAAAGTCACCTGGACACATTCCTGTGTAACCTGCTCTAGATGACCCTGCCCTAGCAGAGGGGTTGGACTGGATGATCTCAAGAAGAACCTTCAAACCCTACCAATTCTGTGATACTGTGATTTCAACGAAGAAAAAAAAATTCAAATTAAGTGACATGGGGAATTGAGAGAAGGATAAAAGGAAAACAAAAAGTATGAGATGCCTAAAATTGGAGAAAGAAGCAGTCCTGGAAGTTCACACCTGAAGCTTATATGTACTTTGGTTATACCACTACACAGACACAGGCTCCTGATCTGATGAGATTAAATGTCAGCAGCAGAAGCAAACAGAAAACTTCAGAGACTTGCCAGCAAAAGCACAGGCATTGTTAAAAAAAAGAAAACAAAACCAGACCTGCTACTTATAATATTTATCAAAAAGTGCAAGGCCATTGCAGGCTTATCTTATAAAGATTGCCCTAAAAATAAAAAAGGTTTCTGAAATAGGAAAGACATACTAGGTGTCATCTACTGGTCCATTGCCTCTGCCAGCAAGAACCATGTGGCTTTTGCTAATCCATCAGCTTTGCAAAGGCTGTTTCTCCAGGGTCTCCATCTACTTTGTTCCTGCATGTCATTCACAGCCAGCACCAGTGGAGACTCAGAGATGACACTGCAGAGGTATCCTGGCCTCCTGATCATTCACAGTAACTCACATCACAGTGTCAATGAATGTCTCAGCTGTCTGTGAGGAGCACACCACAGTTCTGCCCTGCAGTGAGGTGTTGCTCTTCAGGGCTAAGCAGCAAATTGCTGCAGTTCCTCATACCAGTCACTTGGGAGCATAAGCTCTCATAAACACAAAGGCATGCTAAATCTCTTGGGTTGCAGGTGACTCCAGTGTGTATTAGCTGGATGCCTTCAGCACAGGAAGGAAGATGAATTTTGTATTTCTGAAAGGAGCAAACCAAACCACAGATTCATTCGACCCAGAGCTATGAAGGATTTGGGGTCTAGCACAGATTAGTGCTTGACAACTTGCCAATTTCTAACCACACTCCAATATCTTCTCACTTTTTTTTTTCCCTTTTGTTTTCATTTAACCATGTGTCAAAGCACTGAAGCAGCTTGTTGCTCTGCTACGATTGCCAGCTGCTCGAGCATACATGGCACAAAAGCAGTTTTGGTGCCTGGATAGGAAAATATTGTTGGCTGTACTGGGTACCAGCAGATGGCAATTTCCCTCTTTCTGTCATCACATAGCACATTTTCACTGAGTTGTTTCAGCCAAAAAATGAAAACCAATCATGTGCTTTAAGTAACCTGAGTTTGTTTTGACCAAACTTGACTCTCTTTTCCTGTTCTCCTTAGCCATCCTTACCTCATTTCAGTTCCCAAGGAACTGGACATGGCTTCATCCCCCACTAAGCACAGGTTATCTGGGGACAGCATCAACAGCCACCTGGCAAGACCATGGTCACGTGTAGGCTCCCTGTGAATTTGCACTGTTTCTCTGTGCTTGTTTCCATTTCTCTTCCAGTTTGGTGAAAAAAAACCTTCTTACATTATTTATTCCTTTAGTGAGCAGCATTGTCTGCATGTCCTGTGCTGAGTCAGAAAATAGCAATATATAAGGTGACAGTACAAAGCAGGCAGTGCTAAAGGGCTGTGATGTTTGCCAAGAAGAGAACTACAATGGTAGAAAGAGGGGGCTGCCATCCCTCCATGCACATAACAAAGCCTTTTGTTGCATGGCCACGGTTTTATTCCCAGGAAACTGTGGCTGGCACACAAAGCGGATAGTACCTAGTTTATGGGTAAACATAATTTTTTCTTGTTCTTTTATTGTTTAATGGGCCATTTACCAAGTGCTGTACGTGAAATGAGCGAATTCTTTGTTTTATGGGCCTTTATGCAGCACTTGAGAAACACTTTCAATTGCCATGCTCCTTCAGACAGAGAGGGACCATCCTGATGGATGCACTTTGGCAGATTCCACAGTTCGTGGCCACTAAAAAAGAGCTTGGCTTGTCTTCTTCAGCAGAGGTAGGGAGAGAAACCAGCCCTTGAATACTTCATTCAGGAACTGTGGCCCTGAGATGGACTGGGACAGAGAGGACTGTTCTCCATGGCTTCTCCACTGCTGCATGGCTTGCTTTGCAGGTTTCCCACAAACTGTTTTTTATCACAGATTAAAAGCTGTACTTTAAAAGCAGCAGCTCCACAGACTGGTCCATTCCAGAGCAGAGTTCTTTGAAAAACACATGAGATGTGGTAGAGACAAATCAGCAATTTGGTACATAGAAGAGAGGTAGGTAAGTTAAATACTTTTAAATTTCTTTGGTGGTTTCAGTGTTAGCACAGATAAGCTTGGCATTTCACTTTGAAAGAATTGTTGGGATTTTTTTTTTTTTTTTTTTTTTGGTTTTGTTTTTTTTTTTTTTTAAATGTACAGATTAGGTCTATCCTTTTATTTCTTACCTAATTCTAGGACGACTTTTATATCGTGTCTTAGGTTTTAAAAATATGAATGAGAAAACGCAAGGCTGTTTTTCTTCCCCCTCACCACTGCTGAGGGATAAAACAAGGTCCTACTCACATACATGAGTCATTCAAATCCATGTGCCACAGCACTGGGCTTTAAATACAATGTCTTTGGTCTAAGTTAGCTACTGAAGCCAAGGAAGTGCCTCTCTGGGAAGGTGCAGGGCCATTGCAGCTTTTCCAGTGGGTCATCCTGCACTAGGGCAGCAACAGGGCAGCACACCCAGCAGTGAGGCAGCACCTCATTCACAGCTGGACACCCATGAAATTGCTGCACAGGGCCTGCCCATGCTGGTCACTGAGGTGAGTGAAATCCTACAGACTAGGACCTATGAGATATGAGGGCTGGCCCAACTGATAAGTCACTCAAAAATGTCATTGCATGTTATTTCCTTCCTCATTTCCTTCATTCAAGTAATTTTCTTTTCTCTCTCATTTAATGTTGACTGGAATAAAGAGAATTGTTCTGTAAACATTTTGTCATGTCAGACTTCAGCTTTTGCCCTAAATTTTAGTTCTAGCAATTTTTTTTGCATAATTGGTATGATTTGAAACCAGTATTTTCTTTCTGTAAAATTGATTTTTTTTTTCTTCAAAAAAAGTTTTATCATTTTTCTTCTCTTTTATCTCTCCTTATGCACAGCTCTTTTCCAGTCACCCTGACAACGGCAAGGCTAAATACTGAGTATCAAAAGGCAGCCTTTTTCATACTGCACTGTGAAAAGTCCTCTCATGTAGCCAGAATGATTACTGTCAGGCTGATGATTGCCTGATGACCATATTGTTCTCTGTCTAAAAAAAAAATACAAGTGTTCTTCTATGGGCTCTCCCCTTTATGACTTCACTCAGGATATTGTCATTGATGATGTTGTATAAGCACTGAAGAGATCTATCTTGTCAAGATTTATACTTTGAAATGATTGGACTTTTCTGAGGTGTTAACTAGATTAATATTTTTTTCACTTTCTGACATGTGGTCTTTAATTACCCGTTCCTTTCCCTTTTTAGATGTGCTATGGGCACATGTGGCAACTTAAGGCAAGAAAACTTTTGCTGACAATCCATGCTGTATTTCCCATAAGTAATAAATGTCAGTCCAGACCTAGAAGAACTGAACCCATCTGTTTAGTGTATGATCAGGTCATTTTTTTTAATCTATGACAGAACATCCACCCAAATATGAGTAAAACAGAAATTAGGCAGTTGGATTTCTATAAATAAAACCATCTGCAGTAATGTTAAATATTCAATATAACTATGTTGCTATTTTATGTCTGTATATGCTTAAAATAACAAGGCTCTCAAAACTCTAAATATTATACAACACCAGTAACATACACAGGATTTTAGGAAGTTTCCTTGCTGCATATGACAAGTAATATGAGAAAAAGCAAGAAATAATTTCCCATTTGATTTCATTTATTTCTTTAACTCAGCTGTTTATATGACGAAAAATAGATGCTATCAATGTATAGGAATGCAGCCAAACATGCATTTAATTGCCAAAGAAGAGAAGGTTGCCTGTTTCTAGGGGAACATTATAAATGTTTGCATGAGATCAAATAATGGGTTTTGAACATCTGTTTTACATTATAAGTATAGGTATGCAAACACACACCCTCCTCTATTGCTTTTTACAGCCTTTCTAAAAGGTATCTGAGTATTCACCAGTATCAAAAGAGGGTTTCTAGAGAAAGGCCACTTCTTTGAAAAACTTAGTCCCATTGGATTTCCAGAGATTTGGGCATGCATCCCCCTAGTCTCTGAAGCATCATCCTGGATCTCCTGGGTAGAAGAGGTGCCAGCCTGTGAGTCATTTAAGGTGGGCACAATGTTCTCTCAGGGTTGGAGGTGCACCCTGTCCTGCCAGACAGCACAACACAAAGGTTTCACAGGACCCCAGACCCTGGGACACCAACCCATTCCTGGATGAAGAATGACACCTCCTTCGTCCCCAATGGCACACCCACATCCCTGACCCAGTCCTGTCACCAGGACACCCTGTGACACAGGCAGGAGACAGGACAGTGGCAATTAAGAACAAGCAGGTTCTGTGAGGCTGTGGACCATCATCTCCTGGAGCCTGCTGAGGGTCTGGCCACTGCAGTGCACTCTGTATTCAGGGCCATGGCCTTTTTAATGATAGCTGTGGGGAGGGACAGACGTCTGCCCTGGTCCCTCTGACTAACCCCAGGCTGCTGACGTAGGTTTGGCAATGGAGGAGTGGTGGCTGACTCACTGTGATGCCAGGAGCATTGGGGGAAACGTGCCAGGGACATCTCAGGGTGATGGATTTTGGACCCAGCAGCTTCTCCCTTTAACAGTAAACCTCAGCAGCACGTCCCAGCCAGCCCGAGTGGGTTTATTACTGGTACTTATATTTTTAGAGTTTGTTCCGTGACAAAGCACCAAGTCCTAACCCCTACAAACAATGCATGATTAATATCCAAGGCAGGTCAGACTGCTGTAAAATTACTGCATTTTCAGACTGAAGATCCCAATTTAGTGAGTGAAGTACCTGCCACTGAGATCCCTGGTATTCCCATCTGGACTGAGGCGGGATAAGGGAATTTCAGAATACTTATTCTGAGTTGGAAGAGAACCACAAGGATCATCAAATCCAGTTCTGGAGTGAATGGCCCATATGGGGATCAAACCCACAACACCAGCATTATTAGCACCATGCTCTAACCAACTAAGCTAAGCAACAAACTCCTGAGAGAGAAAATAAAAGTTGAGGAACTTTAAGAAGAATAAATTAACTAAAAAGAAAAACAACTGAAAAGGGTTTTTTATGGTGTAACACACTTGCACACCAACTTTTTCCACTATTCTCTCAGGGTGCTGATAGAAATGTAGCTGATACAGCAACACACAAAATCAAGCAAGACAAGGGTTTTGTACATATGCTAGAACAGAGATCTGATCAAGCATTAAGTTTCTTTTTCATTTAAAACACAACCCATTTCTTTAGCCCTCCCCACAGTATTTCAGTCTCTTAAACAAGAACAGATTTTTGTTGTTTTGTGTGTAAAACCCAGGCAGTTTCCTCTGTGTTTCTTGCTCACTTTGGCAGGAGTCTATGTGCTACAGCATGACCTTAGTATAGGCCTTTCCTGCTGTGTTAGGGCAGAGAGTTATGTGTGTTTCCCTGGGGCTATGGAACACAAATGTCTTATAGGGAACCAATACAGATTTTCCATACCATTATAATATAAACACATTATGATGATTTTCATAGATGAGCAAAAGAACAGAAAGTGTGGCTTCTCAAGGACCTAGAGCTCTTCATGTTCCCTCAAAAAACTTAAGCTGAAACTTCACCTGGGAAAATGAGATTGAAGGTGAACTGAGTAAGATGACTTTCTGATTCCACAAATGAAATCTTACATGTATTATGCATTTCCCAAGCACCAAATGTGAAGCTTTGACAGTTTTCAGTTACAATTTTAGTTCAGTTCTTCTGCTTTATCTTATAATGGTGAGGATATCTTCATTTGTTTATTTAAATAATCACTGAAACATGTACCGAGCACAAAAATAAATGTCTATATTCACTTTCTGTTGTAGCAATTCTCTTTTTTTCCTGTGAAAACTGTAAACAAAAGCTGACACAGCATTAATAATCTACTGTCAGTGTAATTAATATGAAGAAGAGACATGTTCCCAAAGGAATGTCTAATCCTCTTCATTTCTATTTACCACAGCAGCTTACTAGTAAACAAATCTGTGTTTATTTTACTTCATGTAACCTATTCACTGCTATTTCCAAAGCAGGGCTCACTCTTGCAAAGTCTTGCTACCATAGCTACCAGGCTACCTACACTGATAGCAAGAACTGTGTCCTCTTCTTGTTTGCTTCTGCAGGGGGTAGTTAATCTGTGTGAGCACAAAGAAGCAAAGCCTCAGTACCTTGCATGACTTAAAGAATAAACATTTGTTTAATGTGGCAGATCACTGAAAGAAAAGGGAATAATATCAAGATGCTTTATGATATTATTAGTAATAGCATACAAGTTTGAAACAAGGGAATGTCTAACCACAGCATTCAGCAGGATTACACCTGGATGTTGCTGTCCTGCCATAGGCCATGGCTTTTTGTGCAGTTAAATAACAACTGTGCAGTCGGGAAAGGATTTTTTTTTCAACCTGAGGAGATTCATGCTGTTGCAAGAATTCTGGAGTTGGTAACAGATGTCAGTCAAACCCAGCTTTTGCCTCAGCAGAGATAAGGAAGCTTAAACAGCAAGGCTGGGAGGAGCCCTTCAGGCACCCGTGGGTGCAAGGGTAGGTAATCAGTGCCCATGTGAGTTGATACTCAGCTGCAGCCTCTGCTAGCAACCTCTCAATCAGATGTGCCTGCCATTTCCCTCAATTTAAGGGGCTAAGGATGAGAAATTTAATGGAAAATGAAGGGTGCTTTCTGGTCGTGGAATAATGGTGTTACTTATAAACACTGAAGCAGACACAGAAAGTTGAACAGCAATATATTATAGAAAAATTTGAATGCAGACTGCTTAGACAGGTTTTTTTTAATATAGAAAAGTCACTTTTATCAAAAAAATTGATCTGTCTGCCAGTCATTCTAGATATATTCAAAATGCAATTGTAAATATATTAGATTGAGATAGTGTCTGGTATTTCCAAAAAGCAATACAGGGCACAGAGCCAGTGAATTGCAGGGTTTTTATGAGGATGCAGTGCCTGTAACTAATGGATGGTCAAAGCTTTTGAAATGCTGTTCTACCCAGAGGAGAATCACTCTCGGCCTGACTGGGGAGGCAACAGTATCAACTCAAGTAATTTCATACCACAAAATCATTATGCTTATCTGCTGAAACAGGTGATGGTCTTGATTCAGGTCTTTAATTTAGATTCTGCTATGTTGGTATTACTGACGTTAAAATTAACACACATTAATTATTTCCCATCCAAAAGCCTGAAAGTAACAGTGATGTAATGGTTACTCACAGACTTGATTCTGCATCTGCTAAAACCCTTAGGAATCAGTGAGTGCCCTGGCAGCACTGGTAGTGGGCAGAGGAAACCAATGCCTGTGGCATCATGAGCAAGCACTGTGTATCTTCTTATCTCTGCACACTGCAACCTCAACTCACCCCATGGCTATCCATCTACCAGGGAAACAGTCAGAAGCTGCAATACTACAAAACAGCTTCTGTTAGGTGACTAATTTTTTATCTTGCCAACCTGTCACACACTGTCCATATTTATTTCTAGTACTTATTCCATCCACTGTCCCAAGCATGATTCATTAAGGTTAACGATTCTTCTGTCTTCATGCATCAGTCATTCTAAGCTGCATTAGTTCAACTCCAGTGTATTTAAGGACTTATCATTAATTAAATACAGCTTGTACTGAGATTTGTAAATGTAAAATACTATCTAAAGACTGACTATTAATAATGGTCAGGTTCTTCTTAAAATTATACAAGCACATCTGTATTTTCTCCCATTATCCTTCCTTGGTGGGAATACCAGCTCTCCATCAGATTTTATCTGTAGAGAGATGGATGTGGGTCCTCCAGAGAAATTTGGTTCAGACACCTGTGTTCAGTTCAAGCTCTGTGTTGCACCATATAATCCCCTTCTATACCTGATGCCCCCTTTCTGTGTGTATGCTCAGCAATAGTGTGCATCACTTCAGGAGCTAAGGTTTTGTCCTCAGCTTCCTGGAAACACAAAGTACCCTTTATCAGGGACCCTCAGTGTTTTCTGCACTGTAATTGTGGCTTCAGATGTGATTTTTGCAGGGCAAAATCACATCTGAAGGGGCAGTGTGGGGCAATTCTTTTGCAGTTCATTCAGTCAGTCCAGATATCTCATCTTGCTTGGACTGGATTTTGCATACACTTGCCTGCTAGTGAAAAAGATAACTGTGCAACAGAGAACTCTCTCAGGGAGAAGTAGTGATGGAGAAGAGATCAAACCAAGAGCATATTTCTAGATAATTTCCATACTTCAGCCACAAGGTCTGCTCTTGAGAATTTACTGAGATGAGAGACACACACTTTAATGTGTGGCTTTAATGGTATTTGTGGAGGAGCATAGCACTATATTCCAAAGCCTTTATGATTCCTGTGGAGCTCTTGTTTCAGGTGATATTACTTCAAGGTTGAAGGAGCCAGTGTTGGGTGAGTCAGAGCTGCAGAATTTCACAATTAACCTCGAGAGAAGGTAAGATTTCCTATTTTCTTGCCAAAAAATGAAATACTTAGAAAAATTTCAGGTCTTCAAGAAGAATGCTTCATCCAGGGAACACTTAATCTTGTTGTAAGCTGGCAGGACATGTCCTATTTCCACTCCTTTTCCTGCTCATATGGTCCACTGGAGTAGGGAACACTTCCAGCTGACTTACTCCAGGGAAGACACTTCCACATACAAGGCTTTAATGGGAGATAAATTTGCAAAGGACTAACCAGCACTAAAAACTAGCTGAAAAAGAGATGTTGTCATGTTTGGTTTTTCTGTTCCAAATCTTATTCCTTCACATGTTGATGATTTGTTCTGACAGTTGATGACCAGATAAGAGTGGAAAAGATTCCTCCTCACTTGAGGAGAGTTTGTTGGAACTTTTCTTCTATGTTCAGTATCAAAATCCCTGAAGTATCAGACTGCTGATCTCTGTCAGCCATTAAAGTTGACCCAAATTATGTCTACCAATCTGCAGGAGAATCATCATCAGCTATTATTGAAATAAACCCCAAATGCAGGATATCAGATAAAAATTTAATGAGTGATAAATTGATTCCATTTACAGGATGTATAAAACCAGTTTGTTCATATGATTAATAAATATTAAACTGTGGCATTTGCCACTCTTGCACATTTTAGGTATATGCACCTGTTTCAGTCAGGAATAGACAGGTTCACTTACATAAGAAAAAATTGCCTTCTTCTGCTGTATACGGCATAAAACATAACATACATTTGCTTCTACTTCCTTCACTGCTAGAACCTGAACAAGAACTTTTGATTTGTTGTTCAGCTCATGTTTATAGACATCCTACTCTTTACTTAATTCAATAAAAGCCATAGACTTTTAAATGGAAGCATTCTGCAACTGTTAAAAAGAAGGTAAATAGTCATTTTGAGTAGCTCATTTCAAATCCAATCTTAATGAGCCAAATACTGTTAGCAGACCTTATACCGATTTTTGGTTATTTGAATTTTATTCTCACACTGCTGAAATAATTCTCACACTGCTGAAATAGTACATATATTCAGTAGAACAAATAAACTTTTAATGAAACACAAAGCCTCCATAGATCTTGTGAAACAATATTCAAGCACATTTAGCTTTGTATTTCCACAGCGAAAACTTATACCTGAATGGGAGCAGATGATGAAACAGCAGAGAAATACAATTGCTGCCACTGAGAAAGTGGTTAAGCCACAAATACTGTAAGTGAAATAGTTTTGACAGATAGGAAAAATGAAATGTGGGTCTGCCATCAGGAAAGAGAAAATATGCAGTAAACAACATTTTGAGAATACTAAAATGTAATAAGCAAATTTTAATATAGTCTATTTGCACATTTTTCATCTTCTTTTTTTTTTTTTTTAATTCTTTTATTACAGCCTTGGTTATGACTTCGCTTTCAGGCTATTCTTCTTCAAAATCCAGACAAACCACTTCACAGTATTTTATAATAAATATGTCTGGGAAAAGTCTTCCATGAACAAGTCAGTTTAAAAATACTCTTCAGTGAGTATATTTGTTTTGGTGGCTGTTACTCATCACTTCTCGAAGCCCTGAGGAATTCATTAACACTTTTTTAGCTAGTACTTTTTAATCTCTCAGCAGTTCTTTTCTTTGTGGCACAGGTACATGTGGTTGTGGGAGTGTGCAGAGGATAAATTCTATGCACCAAAATACTTTGAAAAGAGAAAAAAATAGTTAATAATCCAAATGTTCAATAGAAATGAAAAATTAATCCCGCCCTTCCTAAAAATGTGAAATGAAAACTAAATAAATTGGCATGTAGAGGTATGTTTTCTCTCTTTTTTTGCTTTACCACCACCATTTTAAAACACACCTTCTTTCTTCAGACCTATCCACAGAAATATTTTTCAGTCTCATTATTTGCTTTCTATCCACATATTCACTCAGTGAATCCCATCCAATCTTCATCTGATCTCCATGCTCTACCCCACTCTTGTTTTGGTTCAAGGACATTGGTCCTCATGTCCTGTCTACCTCCTATTGCTCCTGTTCAACAGTAAATATCTCTCTTATATCTAATGTAATTCTTTCTGTCCTAGGATTTCATTCCTCCAGATTATTTCTCATTATATCCTTCCTGCTTGTCAAAACCAATTACCCAGTGGCTCCTGATGCTCCTGCCCCATCCGTTTCCACTTCTCCAAGATTTTGCAATTGGTCTTGTGGAACAGTCTTCGTAACATGAAATGGGGCTGAATTTGTATATTTATAAATTAATTTTTTATAAATATTTTTACCAAAATGTTTTATTACCTTCATTTTCTTGCTTCTTGGAATAACATCACACAACTGTATGTGTGCTCACTGGTTAAAAAAAAAGGTGGATTTTTTTAAGGGATTTGAAATGCAGGTTGAGCACATACATATGTACACACAAATATGCGCATGTGCTTAGGTTAATCCTGATTTAATATCCTAAAGAATAATTCAGTGGTTTAGATGTAAATTTTTATGATTCATTCACTGGCTCTTTTATTTATTTATGTAGTTTTACTCTACACCCTTAAGCTATCACAGATATGACAGTACTTAATTGTGTTCATCCACCAGAAATGCTGATTGAAAATTAAATGTTCCTGCTCATTTCTTTCTGGTGATATGCACATTGAAGATTAATAGGTTCATTTTTATTACGTACATGAAAGAAACAGGACTTGTTAAGATGGTGAAATCCTTAAATTGATAGTTTCATAACTAGAAAGTTTACCTGAAGCAGTTAGTTTGGGCTTTAATGGGTGTTCCACTTTAGCCATAATCAGCTCACTAGCAGTCCTAGTACTTGAGTTTTATCTTCATTTTTGGTTTAATGAACTGGAAAAAAAGGACCAAGCTAAGTGCATGTAAACCTTCCGTGAAAGAATGCTGAAACTCATTATAAGTAAGGTAAATTCATCAAGCAGGGGGTAAATTGCCTTTCATGGCAGATGAGGTCCATTCCTGCATTTTCCTGGGAAAGGAAGAATGGAGGAGAAATGAGGGATCCCACAAAGTATCTCCTTGAAGAGTAGATGAAGGGTGTTTTCATTTCAGTGCATCCCATTGCAATATCCCATCGAGTGAGCTGGACAGATGGCCAGGCTGTCCTTGGCCCTCTTTCTCCTGTCCTCAAGGCTGACCCCAAGGACTGGGGAAGCAGTCTCCTTCTTATTACCTATCCCTCCACCTCCTCTCTGGAGAAGTGATGTTTACAGTCCCTTTCCTACAGAAATGGGCCAAGGGGTTTGAGGGGCAGAGCCAGTGCTGAAGCCCCTCGAGAAGAAAAGCCCCTTCAGGGTGTGAGTGCCCTACTCTTGCCCTGGGCTACCTGACAGCAAGCACTTCCCTGCTGCTGCCATCCTCCCTGAGGAAAAGAAAGGAAGGGAAAAATTAGATTGGGCTTGAGGTCCACAGACCTCCCTGTTTTTTCCTGGCTGAGGGAAGTCACGTCCCATTTTCAGTCTCAAAGAGAAAGACTCATCTACTTCTTTCTCTGCTGAAGGGGATAAGGTCTGATTGGGAGGAAAGACTAGAGAGGCACTGCCTATAGGGCAAGTATATCAGAGAATTATGATCTAAATTCACAATTTACTGAATATCTGGGGTCCTCTTGAGCACCTGGATGTGGAATTTCCACTTTGGGCTTTAATCCACCCTTCCTTATAGTCTTACAAGGTTGGGTTGGGGGGAAAGAAGAAAAATATTTGGTATAATTACACATTTAACCCCAGGGACAGCATGCCTTTGACGTTGAAAGACAACAGCAGAATTTTTGCTTTTGAGCTAGGCCTCTCCTAGTTGGGAAATGAATGTTGGGTATCTTCAGCTGCTAATGAATACATTTCTGCCTGAAATAAAATTACAAGGAGGTAATGGCCTGTTTTTCTGGGCAGATGCCAGTCTAAAGGCTGGGTTCACTATGCTGGATATGGAATAAATGCCTGTGAAACACTTACCCTGGAAATAAATTTGCTCCCAGACATCATGTGTTTCCAAGTATTCCAGTGTTTGAATACCTCACATCCTGTGGCACAGCCATCTACCATCTTCTTGTGCCAAATCAGAAATACTGGTAGATAAATAGAAAGGTTCGTGCTGTTTTTTTTAATTTCTTTAGCCCAGTTGCATAATATTGGTTGTTACAGTCTTACATTAAGAGATTTTTTAGATTAAATTTACTCCTGGTGCTTGAGATTAGGCTAATATGTATGAAATGTCTTTTTTTGCTTCAATATGTTCTGCTGGCCACAAGCAAAGAAAATTGGGAAGAGAAAATCCCTTTCTGACTTATAAGATCAAAATAGAGAACAATATGGAAAACTGATTATGTTTCCAGATTTTATGGTTTGCCCTCACTTCAGCAGTGGGACTATCAGGTCTGGACCATGTGGAAGCAAAGACAGATTTTTATCTTTATACCAAGCACAAGATGGAAGTGGGTTTGGTGGCTTCATTTGGAATTGCACCCAACTACACAGAGTGAGCATGACATCTATTTGCAGATGTTAAATGGTTTAGAATTCAGTGCAACTCCCTTCTCTCTAAACACATGCATCACAGCTGTGAAAAAGTGATGTTAAGTCATGAGCTCAAACCTCGTGCCCAACATTCCCCAACTGGCAAGTCTTTAATTACATTAACATTCACATTTGCTTGCTCCCATGTTCCTAAAGTGAAGATTAATTTTCATCATGTCAAAGTTCTGAATGTCACAGGATATCTGTAGTCATCATTCACAACACTTGCCAGGAGGTAATAGTGAAAGCAATTCCAGCTGTTGGTATGAAAGTCTGGAGGTTGATGAGGACTAATTACACAATCATTTGAGAAGAAATATGGAGTGCTAATCCACTTCTTGATATGTATAACTTTGGTAGTGCTTTGCTTAAATTTCGAAGCAGCAATGTGATTTCTACAAGTTGCAATGAATGCTTTGTTTAGTTAGTGTCTGCAGGCAGTAGAATTGCTGGGGACATAGCACTAGGTAGAGAAAGTAAGTTGATACAAATTGAAAAAAAAATTGAAAGTTCTAAGTTATGAGTAAGAATTGTGCTCTGTGCTGTAACTTGGGTGGAGGGGCATTCATGATTTATGTTAGCAATAAAGAAGAGAACTTATAATAATTATAATAAATATATAATAAGCTGCTTTATTAATGTAGTTATTAATTTATTCTTTATTATGCATATGAAGAGAGATGAATTACCTCATAAACATCCTTCCCTAAAGACTGTGCACTAAATGAATGGTAAACAAGGCTGTGGTTGCAGTAGCAGGTAGAAATAGGAAAAATGTTGTCAGAGCAAGATAATGAATGCATTGGTTTGAGAACCAGCATCAGATATTCTGCAATGCTGTTATGGCTTCCAACCTTTCTATTCAACTGCAGCTGCTATCCTGCTTCTCCTTGTTTCTGGTAGAAGATGTATTACAGCAAACCTTAGCAAGCTCCTGAAGCTGAAGTGACAGCAGAAGAGCAGGACAGGCAAGAGAGAGCTTAACAACTTCTCCAACAGCTCCACGTGTTGATGTACAAAGAGCATCTGAGCTGCTGATTTCAGACTTCTCCCCTGGTGGAATCCCTCTGGAATATGGATAGTTCCTTTTTTTGTTGTTTTGTTATGGTTTTGTTGTTTGTTTTTGTTTTGGTTTCACTTTATTTCATGTTTGTTTGTTTTTGATTTTGTTGTTTTTGTTGTTGTTGTTGAGGGAAGTGTCTAAATGCTGTTGTGATGTCTTAAACAGCCAATCTTTCCATGCAGAGAGGGCTAAATAGGCCATGTTCTGCTGAGGCTTGGATGTGCTTTCAGTTGTTCCAAAGCAAGTCTTAGGCAGATAGGGACTGTCCCTGTGGTTGTAGGAAAGCTCAGGTAGCCCAGGCAGCCTTCACCCTGCAGAATTGCTCCATCCCATGAAACTGCTCTGCACTGGCATTCGTCCTGATCTGACAGAAAGGCAGTTCAGCTACTAAATCACCTTGCCCAGATGTGCTCCAGATGAAGAGAAAGGTGCTGCAGGCCGTTCTCACAGGACTGCTTGCACACATTAACTGTCCCCTGTGAGGGCTGGGGCATGGTCCCTGTGCTTGCTCTGAGAGACCCTTTGCCAGGACTAAACTCCCTCCCACAAGTCCTTCACACTGGGAGCTGAATGCTGGGCAGAGGTGCAACACAAGGAAGTCAGAAAGCAGCACACTGAGGAATTGGAAAGACATGGCTCTGGTCTGAAGTCATGCAGTAGAAGGGCAGAAGTTGAATGTGCTTGTGGATCAGCACTTGGGAAGTAGATGACCTAATTTCCTTCAAATACAATAATTTAACATCACATTTCCTAAGTCTAGATGGGACTTTACCTATTGTTCTCTCCCACTCTGAATCTTTCAAAGGCAAAACCACAATAAGATGCCTGATTTTGAGACATCAAGCTTAGCCAACTCCAGTTATTGAAAGTTGAATTTAGTGCTAACATGCTGCTGTTCCACTTCTGTTGCTCTGCCATGAAACTTCTGCCTTTGCAGCAGACTCCCTCTGGACAGTGCAGGAGTGCTCACTGCAGAAAGGAGATTTGTGCTGCTCCTGCAGTGCATCACCTACTTTGTGCTATTAGCAGTTTGAAAGCTTTCAGTATGATTCTTCTCTGTGTATTTGACCAGTCAGCAGGGATTGTCCTTTCTGCTGTTGGCCTGGCTATTGCTCTGCACCAAGCAAGCCCCAGTGAGGAGTCCCTCCCCTTGCCACATGTTTTCCTGCCCTTTTACTCACATTACTACAAGTCAGGCAGAGGGACCTGGAACCACAGGCTGGAAGAGGGAATAGGGCATCATTTTCAGCAGCAATGCAGTCCTAGATCAGATTGAACCGACATAGAAATGGCACTCTCCAGGGCTACACAAGGGTGTTCACAGACATTTAGCAGAAGTGGTCCATTGATGTCTGACCTTTTATCCAGGAGAGGTCACATCCTAACAACATGAAATTTAGTTTTTATCTTTCCATTAGTGGTAACTAGCTGGTTTATGACTGATTCACCAATTATCTTTCATCAAGTATGTTCTGCTCATCCTAAGCAAAGTACCCAGTATCTGATTGCCCCCCCAGCACTGCAGTCTCTGTTACTCTCAGGTGCTGCTGAGCAGGTTGATATGAGCAGAGTTCATCCCAGCCCCACCTGAAATTCAACAATTCCCATGCTCAGAGGGATTGCTAGGCCTGCCCTGATCAGAGCTGGCTATCAAAGGCCACTGCTGGACAGATTACCCTGTGCTGGAAGCAATCTCAGCTGCTGGCTGAGGTCACTTTGTGCTGCTTGTAAGGAGGAGGGGTTTTTATAGGGCAGATATATATTTTGAGCAGATGGACAAACAGAGAGGGAGACAATGCAAGAGGCATCACAAAATCATGTATTTGTTAATTAAGGAATAATTGATTACTTACAAGAAGAGCAATCAAACCATTTTAGGAGCATTTGTTTCCAAATTGCTTTTATCTGTCAATCAAATGGAATAATAGATCTGTGTGGGGGCATGACTGACAGACTGACTTGCATTACAACTAGCTGGAATAGCACAAATGCTCGACCTAGGCTTAGTTTACCTATGTTAGAACTGTAAAATAGGTGCTGCCTTTGTGGCATCAGTGGCAAGCACTTTATACTGCTTGGATACAAACTCCATGTACATCAGGAGATGCACTGAGCCTGAAACTGAAATGGGTACCATTTTCCCTCATGAAAAGGAAACAATCTATTTGAGATAGATCTGCCCAGGTTCTCTTACAGTTTCTCAGAAGTGCACTTATCTCATCCCTGGAGAGTGTTTAACGGAAATATATTTACTTAAAATGTATGCAAAGGATTTCCAAAATGCAGATAAATTATGAAATGTTCAGTAACACAAACTGGGAAATGTGGTTGCAGTATCTTTTGTACATTTTCTAAGCATTTGGGATTCCAATACATACCTGGTGAGATCTGCAGAGGTATCACAGTGAGCTGAAACCTTCAGAAATAAATTATAAGCTATTTAGGTATTTCAGAAAACCCTCCTAAATGCATAATCATTTTCTTTAGGAACCCAGTGCTTCCAGAAATCTTGCCCACTTCTCATATCTTCAAATGCCTATACAATGCAGGACACATCTCCAAGGAAAAGGAATTTACTGTAAACCAAGTCCTTCTCATAAGTGATTTGGATGAGCAGAGCAAGATTTAGAATTTGAACCACTGCTGGTAAATAATTGAGCTCCAGACTTCAGGATAATGAAATGTTTTTGAAATCTTCCAGCCCATCCCTGTTTACAAGAACATTTTTTAAATTATTCTTGTATTAAAAAAAAATAAATTATCACTACATTTTTTCCTTTGCAAGAGGATCAATATTACAATAATTGCATAAATGAGACCTTGATGGTGAATGCAAATACAAGGCCACTTAAAGTGATTTTTATTCCACTTGATTGTATTGGTTTGTTAAATTCATTACTGGTTTGCAATATTTTGGCTTTCATTTCTCTCTCTTCAGTTACTGCAGCATCAAAAGGTTCCCCTCCCCTACTATTACATCATTAGCATTCTCTGAAAAACTCCAATGGACAATCTCTACCCCAAAATTAATGTCTAGTGACAGATAATAGCAAAGAGTAGTTAGTTAGCAGTACTTTTAAATGTGGCTTGGAAAACTGACTGCTGAGCCAAGCCATGTGGCCTGAAGCTATAGAGATCCAGATTTCTTCCTCTAACAGCTGGTGAGCACTGAGCAAGACAACTTCTGAAGGGATCTTCTTCTGAAAGATTTCTTGCTTGTTATGCTGTGAAGTTGTCAAGGAAGGATCATAGAATGGTTTGGGTTGGAAGGACCTCAAAGATGTTCTAGTTCCAACCCCCTGCTATAAACATGTATGTCACCCACTAGAGCAGGGTGCTCAGACCCCATCCTGCCTGGCCTTGGATGCTGCCAGGGATGGGATATCCACAACTTCTCTGGGCAGCCTGTTCCAGTGTCACCACTCTCAAAGGCTTTGCACAACTCCAAGTACATGTAAACTGGTTTGGTAACTGTAGAATTGTAATAGGGAATAAAATCCTGGATTTCTCCTGATTTTGGTCTTTGGTGATGATCCAGGATGACTCTGAAGTTGAAGGTGGCTGACTCTCTTAGGGAGTGCCAGATCTAGCAGGATCCTGCCTGGTGCTGCAGAGAGTATCAGAAGTGATGAGTTAACTCAGTGAGGTTCTTTCTGCTTAGCCACCAGCCAAAGCCAAAAACCATTAAGGGAGATGAACAGCAGAGGCAGATGGTGTTGTCTGAGTTAAAGGGACAGCTTTAGCTAGTGTGCCTCTAACACTGGGACTACACTGCTCCCAACCCAAACTACAAATTGGCCTAAGCACAGCAGAAACTGGGAAAAATTGGGGTACAAGACACTTCTACATTGCATGTTCACACTAATTGCAGGGGAGACAAGTCTCTAGGCCTTCCTTGCTTGTCAGACTTTTAATTTATCATTTGTCATCAAAAGTTCCTCCTACCAGTCAGGTCCTCACTAGTGTTCATACAAAGAACTTTTTTAGCCTTGTTTAACAGTAAATATGAGGATGAGATGTTTTTCATGCTGCAGGGATGCCCCAGACTAACTTGCTTGTATTTGCATATTTGAAGAAGGGAGGGACCCAATCTCAGCTGGCACAAGTTAGCCATTTCCAAAAGCAACACAGAAATTTTGGAAACTTTCCCTAAAAATCCCCGTCATGTTAGTGTTTGTGGACCAGCTTAGTCCTGTTCATGCTGTGTGAGAGGCTTGTTAACCTGCACAGGACTAGAGAAAAACCATGTCTCACAGGATGCTGAAGTGGAGAACCACACCACATGGATGGGACACACTAGCAATGGTGTCACATAAGGCTTTCATCTAGAAGGTGACTTTGTGATGTTCAGCATGACTTCACTTCTTGGCTAACTCTCCAGTTTTACTTTGCTCTTTGATTAATGCTAAGCCATAATGACTGGTGTCTGGCTTTTTCCTCTTACAGTCTTGTTTTTGCTGACTAAATGTCCAGAAAAAAGTTTCCTTCTTACTTCACCCTACTGCATTATACTTAGCCTGGTGTCCTGGTTTCAGCTGGGATAGTTAATTTTTCCTAGTAGCCAGTACACAGCTGTGTTTTGGGTTTAGCATGAGACTGATGTTAGCACGAGACTGATGGTAGCACACTGATGATTTGGTTGTTGCTCAGCAGTGTTTACCCCAAGTCAAGGACTTTCAGCATTCTGTGGTCTGCCAATGAGGAGGTGCACAATAATTTCCAATTTCCAAAGGGATATTCTATACCATAGGACATCATGCCCAATATATAAACTGGGGGGTTACTGGGAGGGGCTGATCACTGCTCAGGAACAGGGTCTGGCTTCAGTCAGCATTTTTGAGCAACTCTATCATGCATCAATGGTGTTTCTTGGGGTTTATTCCTCTCTCTTTTTGTTATCTCCATTTTTATTATGATGATGAGGATGATGGTTTTTTTCATTAAACAGGGTTCTTATCTCAACTCACAGGTCCTACTGGGGGATGTGTGGGGGTGGGGAGTGAGAGAGCAGCTCCCTGGTTCTTAGTTGCCAGATTAGGCTAAACTATTTAAAGTCTAATGTCAGCTTAATATCTTTTCTAGAAACCACAGGAGTGCCACTCAAGAGGGAGCTGGTGGATAAAGGTCTACTGATACCCCATTCAAAAGTGTTGCAGACAGAGCCTCTCACAGTGAGATGCTTTTGTAGTCTTTGTGCAATGTAGGTAGGTTACTCCTCTGCCTGCATGGGTAATGGCAGCTTTTAATTAAAACAGCCCTCTTGAGGAAGGCAGGAGTTCATTTCTCTTATTTTAGTACAAGTTTCCAGTGTCAGTATGTTGTTTAGTGTCAAGTTGAACTTTTTTTTTTTTTTTTTTTTTTTTTTTTTTTAGGAAAAGAGATTGACACATCTTCAGACCATCAAGACTATATCCTAATTATGTGGTGCTGAGGCTTTGTGGCACTGAAATGTATTATCTGACTGCTGAAGATAAAAACTTGATGAAAAAGGCAGCCTGTAGTGTAGGAAGGACAAGGAAATGGAGAGCAAGATTTGTAAAGTCACACAGTCAAGGACTTTAATTCCAAAATCTCAGCTGACTTCATAGAGCTGAGATAGATACCATATCACACTGCTTAAAAATAGTCAGCACAGAACAGAAGAGAAAATTTGATGCAAAATCCATTGTCAATAAAGGGTTACCTTCAAAACTTTATTTTAAACTTGATTTCTGAGATAATTGCAAAACTAAAAGTGTCTTTTTTTAATATAATTCCTCCTACCAACGAAATCCCTAAAGAATGAGAAGTAATACCTGTTTATAGGCAAAATTGGTGCTTATTGCAGTTATGCTACATGCAAAAGCTGCTACATAAAGCTTGCTCAAGTCTCACAAATGGATAGCTATTTGCAACATGGTGGCCTCTGAAAGTCTCCAAAGTGACACTCAGCATTATAGCAGAATTACCAAAGTGTCCTCAAATTTCTTGATATGAGAGAGAAGAAAAAAAATTAAATTATTCTCCACTATGTCTGACTTACAACATTTCAGATAATAATAATTTCAGTGATTTTTACTATGAAGTGTTGATTGTGAGCCAATCAAGCTGTATTATGCTGTACTGGGCACTGGCATGTATAAGAAGCTGCAGAAAAGTTTCAGGATAAAGGAATGCAAACTGACATGCAAAAGAAGAAGAATAATGGGGCATGGAGAAACAAAGCATGTACAGCAGAAATTTCAAAGAATCTGCTGGTCTTACAGAGTTTGTAAGAGAGAACATCTTGCCACCTGTGTGGCCTGAGCCAGTGCCTATCTCTGGGTCACACTGAAAGCTGTGGGGTTAAAAATCAGGCACTAGATGCTTCTGTTTTTTCTATTAAGATTTACTTTTGTCAACTAAAAAAAACAAAACAAAAACAACAAAACAACCTATCCTGATTTTCCTGGGCACCTGCTGTTTTCATGGCCAGTGGCATCCTGGCCTGTATTGGAAGCAGTGTGGCCAGCAGGACCAGGGAAGTGATTCTTCCCCAGTACTCAGCACTCAAATCCTCTGCTCAGTTTTGGGCCCTTCCCTACAAGAAAGACATTGAGGTGCCAGAGTATGTCCAGGGAAAGGCAACAAAGGTGCTGAGAGGTCTGGAGCACAAGTCTGATGAGGGACAGATGGCTAAGGGAGCTGAGGTTGTTCAGCCTGGAGAAGAGGAAGATCAGGGGACCTGACTGTGCTATAACTACCTGGAAGAAGGCTGTGGCCAGGTGGGAGTCAGTCTCTTCTCCCACATCTCAAGTGAAAGGATGAGAGGATGTGGCCTCAAGTTGTGGCAGAGGAGGTTTAGATTAAATATTAGGAAAAATTATTCACAGAAGACTTTGTCAAGCACTGGCACAGGCTGCCCAAGGAAGAGATTGAGTCACGATCCCTGGAGGTGTTTAAAAGACATGTAGATGTGACACTGAGGGACATGGCCTAGTGACACGGACTTGGCAGAACTGGGTTAATGCTTGGACTTGATGACTTTAGATATCTCTTCCAAACTCAACAATTCTATTGTTCCAGCACACCAGGATTCATGTTGGAAGGGAATTTGAGGTGGAATGATGCCCAGCCACCTCCCAGGAGCTACTGCATGCCAGCTAAGGCAGCAGAACAGTGAGCACCCCTGCTCCTCATCTGCTGCAGTGTGTTGCTAAAAATATGTGAACAAGCTTAAATCAGCAGTGGTTTGGGGTTTTGAACTGCTGGAGCTCTGGAAAAGTGACACTGCCTCTGTCACTGGGACAGTAATGTCTAGTGGAGGTGCCAGCATAGACACCAACACAGCATTAAATCACAATGACCAGAAGGCAGAGCCTTAATTCTCATGTGTTATACAACACAGGCCTAAGACCCACAGAGATCATTAGAAGTGACCAAGTTGGGGATCAGGATATGAGAAGAACATCCCAAGGTATTGTAACCAGGTTGGAAACCAAAGTCCCCAGGGCAGGAGCACATGGACACACACATATATTCTCCTTGTATGATATGTGGATGTGCTGGCTTTGCCAATGAACTCTGGACAGAAAGCCCATGCCCAGGGAAAGCAAGCAGACATGGCACAGGCTATCTGGATGAGTGGGAAGTGCTATACTGCTCCTGAAAGTGCCCTGCAGTCCTCCAGCAATTTATGTTCATTTATTCTGTATTATGCTACCAAAGCAGCACTGCTGCCTGTAAGCTGTTGTGTATTGCCATACAGAAAACCTCTGACTGAAGCAACAGAGCAGTCAGCAGGATACAGCCATAGCTGCAACAGACTGGGGAGGCAGAAGACAGGGAACTGTGCAGAAGTTTTGGGTTCTTCTCCACTAGGTGTTCTAGGCAGCTACAAGATTCACAGCAAATCTGGCTATGCTGCTTGCCCTGTATTTCTCCAAAACCACAAGCTGATTGCAAAGCCAGCATTTGGGAAACAACTTGTGATCATGTGAGATTAAAAGGAACAGTAGTTTGTGCATTCATGAATACCAACAGCGGAGGAAATGGTGCATGCATGCTCTGAACTGTTTATTTTTCATACAGTAACATGGATTGATAATTCTCTACTTGGAAAAACAAAGGAACAAACTCTCCCAAACTGCAAAGCACGGCAGTTCTATAGGAATACTGTCTTCATAGATGGTCCTTGAACAACCCCTGGAGATATGCCTGAGAGAGGGAGTCCTTGGAGCATCTGAGGACAGGGTGGGAAACCTCACAAAACATGCACTGTGCCCCCTTGATTTCATGGAGCTTCACTTCAGACCCTTACACCAGTGGGGTAGTCACAAATATTCTCAGCATGAGGCTATTTATCTGTGGAGCTGTTCTGTCTCTTAGCAGCACTGAAATACTGCTTCTGAATTCAGCTCCAAAGTGAGATTAGCAGTCTGATATGTATTGTAGCAAGATGCTTTAGCACAAACTCCTCTTTTCTGTCTTCTGGAGAGAAGAGCTGAGTGAAGTTAGTTCATGGCACATTTTTCTGGGCCAAGGATTACCTTCAGCTTTGTTACTTTGACATTGAGTCCTTCTCTTGTGCAAGACATTTTCCAGCAACAAACAGCTAAGTGCTCCCCATGCATGAAGAAGGTAGGACTGTGCTTCTTTCAGCTACAAGCCCAAATGATTTTCATTCAGTGATTCTAGGTAGACCTTAAAACAAGGACAATTCTAGAGGTAAAAATCAGCATACAATTGTTGTTATGAAGACAGGCAAATCTCTAGCTGAATTATCTTCTCCTCCACAGAACATATCAATTTCTTGCAGCACAATACCTCCGTCAGGGAACAGGACTAAGGGCAGCTCAGCTTAACCAGGATGTCAGTGCCCTGGAAGCAGCAGAATGGTGGTAGTTCATCTCCAGTTGCTGTGGTGGAAAGAAAAAGTTCTTTCATAACCTGCAGAGCTTTGCACATATACCTTCTACATTTGCCTGACTCTACTTTAGAGTCAGGTTTCTTTATATTGCTGCAATTTGCTTGCAGAGAACTTAAATTTCACTTTTAAGGTAGTACTGAGCTTCCAGAGAGGCCCCAGAGATTGGCAGCAGCAGGAACCAAAAGCTAAATGTGACCTTTCCAGCACCTAATTTATGAGAAGCTCTTTGCCTCCAAGGAGAGACTTGCAGGCCCATTCTTCCTGTCCTGTTGAGTTACTAGCACTAGTTACTAGCCTGATTGGGGAGCTGCAAGTCACCTGCAATCAGCCAAATTTGCATCCTGCTGCAGCAGTGGAGTCAGGCAATGCCTTAGGCACTTATCAAGGGCTACAGGGCAGAAGCTCCATCTGCCATCTAGAACATTATCATGGGGGAAGATGGCACTTTATATCCATGTCTTGTTAAAGAAAACCCAGAGCAGAGGAGGAGTTTCTCACCAGTAGGGTTTCGTTTGGTTTGGTACATTTGTTTATTTTTGCAGCTTCTACATAAAATCCAGTGGCAATCTTGAGAGTTCTCATGAATTCTCAGCTGAATGCCCTGTTGACACACCAGGCATTCACATCCTCCCTGTTCTGATTAAACTCTTTTCCAGCAAGGTGGCACAGCTTCTACAGGGAGATGCAGCCTGCTGATTTCTTGTTGGAAACACCCTCTGAGAGCAGTTGTCCCACTGCTAAGAAAATACTGCACCTTGGAAGGGTGTAAGGGACATGGAAACTTAGAGAGCAACAGCTGCCATCACTGCTCCAAATGTCTGTAAACAGCTGGATTTTGTTCTGTGCCCTGTCCTATCAGTCCAGCAGGCTCAGGCAATGATTACTGGAGACAGCTCACCCCTTTTCATGGACAGAAGCATCCTCATCTCCTGATTTGTACTAAGTTTTAGCAGAAAGAGTGCACAATCACATAGCCGATCCGGGAGAGGAGCACCTTATTGTACAGGATGATGCCCAGTGCATGAGCAGGTTTTCAGTCAGACACAGTGGACCTAGGCACCTTTAAAGCAGTGACAGTCAAGCTGTGAGAGATGTCCTTTTGGCTGTTGCTGGAATTTTGCTGGAACCTAAGTCCATATTTGTTTGTTGGGTAAACTGCAAACCCAGTCCTATTTAATGAACTGCAAACTCAGCCCCTGTTCCATTTTGGATAAGCATATATCAAAGCACTGTCTTGCAAGTAGTTGGAATTTTATGTGTAATGTCTTCACAAAATATGAGTGGCAAACTGCATGCCTATGAACCAAAGCAGTGGAAGTGCCCTGTAGGCACAGCTTAAAAAGAGTTTCACCACCCCCTCCTCCCCAGTAATTGCTGAATGCACATAATCAGGTATTCTTCATTTTCTGTTACAAGATTTCCCTGGTTTAATTTTCTCTTTGCTGTTGAAGCCTATTAAAAGAAAATGATGGAGCAAGCAACTAGAACTTATAGGTGTAACACTGAGTTGTTTCCATAATCACAAGAAAATAAAGTCCGACGGATCATGTAATAGAAAAATGAAGAAAATCTGAGCACCATCTCAAGCAGTGCTTGCTTAATGAATATAAGACAGTGTTGATAACAATATTTCTTGGTGGTGGTACTTTATCATGTGGTGAGGACTGCATTATGCAGCTCTAATTCTGGTTTTTGCTTTTTAATATACTTTTAATGAAGAAAAATAGATCTCAGGGCTCTTAATGAGCGTGCTTTTCCCTTGAAGGTAGAAGGAAGGGGAAGGAAATAGCTTTGGGAGAAAGAAACATCTTCGATCAGAATAGGAAGAGAATAAGGGGGTCTTTCATGGAATGGTACATTTGGACCTTCCATGTCCTTTCCCACCAGCCAGACAGATCTCTGTGTAACCAGCCCAATTTCACAAGAAAAGCACCTCCAGTCTTGAAATCTAGTTTCAAATACTTATTAATGAGAACACATTTAGCAACTGCTGCTTTTCAAAAGGCACTCTTACAGATGTTTTCACAACTGTATCACCTTTTGGTAATATTCCCGCAGACCTAGGGCTCTCATGTGAATGCAGATGCCCAAGAACATTTACATGCATAAGGTATGCATATAAGCATAAGCTTCTAATTTATGCCTTTGGGCTGACATAAGTCAGAAACTGAAGCAAAAACCTTTGTTTGAATTTCTTAATAAGGTTCAGAGGGATTTTAGTAATAAATGGTATTGTGAATGCACAAACCAAAAGTTGTTCTTTTTGAGTAGCTTCTTTGTCATTGGTATGAACTTTACCACAGGGGGTAGATACGCAGAAGTGGAAAATTCATAGTACATTGCCCTCTCTGCTGGAACTATTGTTTTTCATTATATAAATAACTGAAATGAAGTGTTGAAAGATTGGGTGAGTAGAGAAAGATATCTTTTTCTTTTCATGTAATTCTTTTTCCTTTAGTTCCTGTTACACATCAAAACTATGTAGGTTAAAATCCTTTCTGAACCTCTTCCCAGAAACATCAATGAGAATTTGCTTTTAAGTGCCTTGGCCACCCCAGCTGTGGAATAAAGCCGAAGTTTGCTGCAATTCATATGTTCTATCATCTTATGCTAATTAATCCCAACCCCAAACAAAGCTAAGGGGAGAGAGAGGGGGAGAAGCAATGAGATAATAAAACGAATGCTTATGCAATTAGGAAAGAATATTCCTAGGTGGTTAGCAGGGTGAGCATACAGCTCATTTTTATCTCCTCTGTATGCCCTTTTTGCTTCTCTATTTTATCTGTCTTCTCATTTCTTGCAGTAATCCTGGATGGAGGAGCAAAGCACAAGGCAAACTCTAATGCTCCTATAGGAATACCTTATTATGCCATGGTATGGGATGATGCACATTTATCTCAGTCAGGAAACCCCTAGCCAGAAACTTGTTTTGATACAAACAAAAGTGTGAATGATCAAACCCGACCATTTCTGTGAGTTTTCCCTGGGAGGGAAAAATGAAATGCCTGCATTTACTGTTTTTTCACTTTTGCAGACCCAAGTGACTCTGAATGTGAAATCACAAAAGTTCGTACTGGAGTAGGCAGCACAAACTTAGGAGATCAAAATAATGTTCCCATACCTCAAGGAGACTCCTCAACACCCTGTCTTCATGGTAATCCCATCTTGATCTCCTTCCTTCCTCTACCCTTTATGTAGGGATTTAAGGGTGTTTAGGTAGCTTATGAACACTCAGGCAATAAAATAGCTTTCTACACTGAGATTGTTACAGTTCTTTCTTATTGCAAACCTATCCAAGGCACCGTATCTGCAAACTTGTTCAACGTATCTTGCCTGGTTAAAAAATGTGGTGACACGCTGTGTGAATGAAGGGCCACTTGTCTTAAGGACAGAGGAAAACTGGATACCAGAATTTTAAATAAATCATAATAGAAGTGTGTAACACTTTGAATTCTGAGTACTTCCTTTTGAATCAGACAATCCAAGAAAAATGTAGTCAGGCTTTCTTGACACTGTGTAGCCAGGATACACTCTGACTGGAAAGCCCCTGCCCTAAAAACTCTGATGCAGACCCAGTGTCCTCAGCCTGGGTGAGGTGCATGGGGCATGGGGTCCTGACCACAGCTGCTGGCACTGCAGTACAGCACTTAAAAACCACTTGGAGCAGGTCTCTTCTGCATAACTCTGCTCAGTCCTGATGTGCCACCCCATCACAGGAAACAGGAGCTAGTGCTGAATTGAAGCAAGTGGGCAGAAGAGATTTTTGCCATGCAATTTCTGGGAGCACAGCACACCTTGTTTCTCCTATCTTGCAAGCGACAGACAAGACTTTTCAAATATAATGGACTTCAAATGTCAGGTGTCATCAAGAGTGAGACTGTGAATGCAAATGAACTGTTTTCACAAGTGCAATCTAAAAACCAAAACCAAATTACAGCTTCCCTGTCATGGCAGTTCTGCTGTGTGCGGTGAAAACAGCACAAAATCCTGGGATATGAGCAGAGGATGTGCATTTTCTCACTGCACTTGGACACAGGCACCCCTTGAGACCTGAGGAGGCAAAGGGGTGACTTTAGGTGTGGTTAACCAAGAAATGAGGGAAAGCTGTGATAAAAGTACAGGGCAGTTGAACTGGAAATAAACAAAAAACCAAGCAACATAAAAGTACAGGGCAGTTGAACTGGAAATAAACAAAAAACCAAGCAACTTCCTGATGTTTTCTCTAATTACTGCTTCTGTCTTCTATCTGAAGGACAAATTGGTGGTCCCAAACCCTACAAGAGGAGGTCTGCTACAGAAGCAGGCTATCTGGTCCTTCACATGCTGTTTATTCCATGGTACTTGCCTGCTTCTTTTAGGCATCACTGAATTACTCAAGTTGTGATCTGGAGACCTGCCTTCTCCTCTACTACCACTTTGAAATTGTTAATACTTTATTTTACTTTAGTAAGACAATCTTTCATGAGAGCTGAAATGAAGATTTTAAAATTACTCAACCAGTCTATGCAAATAACTAATTTTTGCAATGCCCTGGTGAGGTAAGTAATTATATGTTATCCTTTCTGACAGGCAAAGACATTAAGTTTGAATTGGCCCTAGACCAGAGGAGATTTTTGAACTCAGTTTTCCTAGGCTGAGGTGAAAATTTGAAAAAAGCTCTAGTTTGATCAGATGCAGGTTTTCATTTCCCATTTTTGTCTCCTCAAGAAACCATGCTTGGAAGAATATCCCTTGGCTGAGTTGCCAGAATATGTTCATAAATGATTCACTTGAACCTTTTGCAGTCAAAAATGACACTGAGAGTACCATGGAAATAAATTTTTGAGGGTAGATGAGTCACCTGGGTTGCATTGCAAGTAATGACAAAAGCTGATTCTGTTACTCACATGAGTTTTATCTTCATTGCCTAAAATGTTTTTGCTATATAGTAATCTGGCTAGATTGCTCCAGCTACCTTTCCACTTTAGGGTCTTGTCATAGATGAGACAGTGTGGTTTGGTTGTGCTAAAACTGTGTAAACCTGAAGTGAACAGCACCCATGTTAGGTATAGGCCCTCACTAATCCAAAATTGGCTTGTGGTCTGAAACAGGTTTTGTACCTCTTCCAGAATCTGCCACCTACAACAGCTCAATTATCTTACGAATGACTCACTGAGTTCTTGTGGCAGTGAGCTCCCGTCCTAATTAAAGGAACAACCACCTGAGCTCTTTCCTTGCACAGCTTCCCTGTTCTCCTTTTATCTCCTCCCTGCCATTCCGTAACTCACTTCTGTGTGACCTGTCCCCAGCTCTGTGCCCATGCTTACCTTCCCCAGCCATCACATTTACATGCTCAGCATCACTCTGAACCCCTTCTGCATGAATTTAGATCACCAGAACGGTTCACAGAGCCCCAGAGGCAGCAACATGGGGCAACAGGGAGTTACAGGGCAACAGCACTACAAAAAACCACCATTTCTTCTCCATAATTACAACTTGCTCAGCTCCTGATCTTTGGGCCATAGGTGGGCTCTCACAGGAGGTGTCAGACTGCACTTGCTGGTGAAAGCCATCAGCTATGCTATTTGATCTCTGAGTACCCTGGGATAGCCACAGTGTTCATCCCTGAGCATATCCCACTCTGACATTTAATTACCACTACCACTATCCTCTTTAGCTTCAGAACAAATTCATGAGGAGATACGGAAACTTCTGTGACTTTTCCTGGACAGAACAGTATCTGGGTCCTGTAAAGCACTCCTAGTCCTATCTTCACAACTACTCCAGCACACTGAAGAAAGGATCTTGAGAGAGGCACCACATAGGACAACAGAACTCATTTATCTCGTTTTGCTGCAACCACCTCAACACAAATGCTGATTTAATAAACACTCTTTGCTCCTGGTGGCTGGATTCAGTGTTCACCACAGGTATTAATTACCTCTGAAATGCATGATGACTACCAATCAGGCTCAGGGAGAGGCACATTTTTCAATAATAGATCAGTGTCTGAACATGTCAGTAACTCATGCCATACCTAAGGCCGGTAATGCTAACACTGAAAACAAAGGTTCAGTTCATAAGTTCAGAGGACTTAGCTAAGACAAGCAGGAGAACATCAACCAAATGCATCCCTGCCACTTTAGACAAGGGCTCATTAGCTCTTGGAAGGTGTTTGTCCCCAGTAGTGCAGGTTCTTTCCATTATTCTGTTCACTCATTTTGTTTTCAGATGCATTCTCTCACATGTGCTGCCAGCACCTGGGCATCCCTGTGACTGTGCACTTTCTACAAGAGCTTTCTCTGGACAAGGGCCCATGTGATACTGGGAGCATCAGACGTGGGAAAGGATTACAGAGCCCTGATTCTCATTGTCAGCAGCTTTCATCCTGGCCAGACAATAAATGGAAAGCAGTACACAAAATTTCTGTGAGTACTGAGGAGCAGCAGAAAGTGAGATAACTGAAGTATTATGGAAGAGACAGAAATCCCATTTTAAGCACATGTATAAAAGATAGTTAAGCTATTCAGGTTTGAAAGGTCCAGGCTTGAGCAGGGGTACATCAGCAGAATGTGGTATTCTTGCAGCTTTAGCCATTTACACAGATTTAACTTGGCTCGGGCCAGAAAACTGAGAAGATTTGCTTTTTATTTAAAAAATTTGGAGTCTGAAATCTCCATTCTGAACAGAGTGAGAAGAAAATCACCTTGCTTAGAAAAGAGAACACAGATAAGAGAGTCCAAACAATAATCTGAAAATTACTCTGTGGACAGAAATTGGCTGAATGTGATGGTCACAGAAGTCTGCCTGCATTTACCAGGATTCAAGCAGCTTCTTGAACAGATTTATGAAGAAATAGCTTTACCTCCCAAATCAAACTACCATGTTTTATATATTTAGCCAAATAATTACCAGCCTAAAAGAGGAGGTAAGAATTTCAGTTTGTGCCTTATGCATCTCAGGAGAATGCTTTAATCATTAAGTACTGGTTGGTGTGAATCTCAGTCACTTTCACCTCCTAGAATCAATCTGGGGCTTAGTAAGCCTTCTGGATCAATATACCAAGTTAACTGAACCTTTTAATGGAAAAGTTCTGTTTTACCTTACCAACATTTTCTCTTGGGAAAGACAAAATAGCTCCATATCTGTATCTCCTCATATACTGTGCATGAAAATGCTGTCTGTTTTAGCAGCCTATTTTAGTAGAGATATTTGGGTGGACAACAGTATTTTTCTTTTTTTCCAATTGCCTTTTCTGATTTTGTTTATATGCTATACACAAGGGGTAGCTGAGAAATTCTTTTTGCTATATTTCTCCTCTAGAGAGATTTTTTTCCCCCAACTCTGAGCTGCTGCTGAATTCAGATGAGCATCAAAGCCTAGAAAACACTGAAATCTTGTCCCTACAAGAGAAAGATCATCTACTAAAAAAACCCAGCCTGAAATATCAGAAAATCTCCCAAAATAACTATATAGTGTCCTGATGAGTGCACCTGACTTAGCATGGAATTGGAAAATGACAAGCAGGAACAGAGAGTGTCATCACTCTGTCATAAATGACCCTACTGTATTATGAGCTCTGTTTTAGAGTGGTTTTGTCACATCAACCAAGCACCACACTGGATGTCTTCTAACATGCAAACAAAAGTAAGACAACATAAATGTGTTGGTGGTCTTGAGGTAGCATTCATCAATAATATGTAGGATGCCCAAAAAGGTGATTTCCACATACTCCCCACAAATGGAAAGTTTTCCATTCTATTTATGTTTTTAATTGTGGTGCCCAGAAGGCAGCTCCATGATCTAAAAGAAGAGACTTGTGAATAATGGGGATAATAGCTGGTGAGTTCAGGTTATAAGAAACACGAGACAGAAGAGAGGAAAATAATAGTAGAACTGTGGAAAATAGTAGAACTTTTTGAGCAGTCAAAGTGCAAGTAGCCCTGGAGGAATAGTAAAAGTAATAAAGAACTGCAGAAATGCAGAGATGTAGGCTTTGGAGTAAGCTCTAAAATACTCTTTGTCTAAAGCAGATAAAGTGCTTGAAGATAGTATTTTACAATATCTTTGCAGCTCTTGGTCTCAGATCTCAGGAGTAGAAGGAAGGTATCTATTCACATATAAAATGGATTCAGCTGGAGGGAGTGCAGTAAATAAGGAACAGCCACTCAGCCATGTGGAGGGACTGCTGGTCAGGCACCAAAATAAATTAAAATAGACTGTTCGCCACCTATGCAAGAATAGAAGTTAGGATTAAATCTTACATAGAAGTCAAGGCTCAGATATTTCAACTCTGCAGCTGTGGCAGATGATGCAGAATTAGAATGTGCTTGTAGAATAACTAACAACAATTACCAACCTTGTCAAAGCTCTCTCTCCCCTTCTCTTTCATGAATTGTTCTTAATTAGACTACATTTCAAATGTGGTTACTATTTAATAAGAATCTTCAAAAGAAAACAGAGCTAATTGACAAAGATTGTAAAAAAATGCCCAATTTCTTCGGGTTTAAACCTTTGTGCCAAATAAACTGTTGTTTTCTCAAATTTCATAACTTATTTTAGAAAATTTAATTGTCTGAGAATGAGTATCTGCAGACAAACAAGGAGGCAAAGTTTGGTATAAATGCACCCACGCCCAGTCAAGCTTTCATTCTCAGCCCCTCAGAAAGAGTACATTAGTGCAGGAAAAAAAGCAAATCCTATGGTAGCCAGAGTTTATTAGTAAATATTTATCCTTTATGCACTTTCCCAAGAATGCAAGTGCAGAGCTACCTTCTAACCTTCTATTTGCTGGTCTACATTTCTATGGAAATGCTAATGTTTACAGAGCTTTTGCTGCCCATATATGAATGACTTAAATTTCTTCAAGCAGATGTGGGTTGGAGCTTTACTGACTAAAGTTCACAGAGCAGTGAAGAGAAGCCATTTCCCCTGGAGACACTTTGATCAAAGGAAGCCCATGAGATATAATGCTGAGGGTCACAGAAGAGGGACAGCTTCTGTCACAGGAATACACCCTAAGGAAAGTGGATTTACAAGAACCAGGAGAAGAAAAGGGAAAAAGTTAAGGTACATGGCAGGAGTTAATTTTAACTGGCAATGTAAGAAGTGACAGGGAAGAGCAGGACATCTGTGAGAAGTCAGAAAAGCCCAGAACAAACATAGTGAACTGACAAGGTAGAGAAGAAGACAAGCACAGAAAATTAATTGGATGCTTTGAAGGTATATTGAATGTTAGATAGATAAAGGAAACTAGTTTGTGGGCCTAAAACTACCCACAAAGTGAAATGGAAAAATCAGTGATGGGAAAGGAAGGAAATCCTTGATGCAAGTCCCTCAAATTATCTGAGGGATAAAGCAGAGAAGTAGTAGAAAAGGCTGCAGGTTCCAAAAATGCATGTTCACCTATGTTTCTTTGGGTATATGCTGAGGTTTTTTTCTTCTTTCTAAAAAATCTAGATGGGGTGGGATGTTCCTATTTCACAGTTTAATGTTTCTAGACTTCACCTGTGTCTTGGGTTGCAACATAGGATGTGGCCAGAAATGTGTATTCTCTCACCATCTGTTGAAGCTGGGTGGGGCAGTGATCCTTATCTCCATGGCACATATTATCTGCTAATGGGTTATCTTTAAGACAACGTGTGGCAATCATCTTTATCTTTTCCACAGCCCATCCTCCCTCCAGGAAGATATCATCTGCTGTTGGGCCCATTGAGTCCCACTGTATGGGACTCCCATTGGGAGATGCTCCAGCCAGGGGGAGAAGCCAAGCCTTTCCGACCAAGATAAAAACTGAGATTTTGGACAGCAAGTTACTCTTCTTTCCACTGGATTCCAGAGGAAAGCTGGACCTTTCCACATCATCCCTGGACCTTCAGAGGAAAACTGCACCTTCTACAGGAGCACTGCTTCAGCTGAACCACATCTGCCACTGCAGGGGACTGTAGCCACCATTTAATGAGACTGCTACCAACACCCTGACTGACTGACAGGGTGTCAGGTTGTATTCTGACTCTGTCAGTGTTTTGGGTTTGTTCTTTGTAATACTGCAATTCTATTTTAATTTTCCTAGTAAAGAACTGTTATTCCTAATTCCCATCTCTTTGCCTGAGAGCCCATTAATTCCAAAATTATAATAATTTGGAGGAAGGGGGTTTGCATTCTCCATTTCAAAGAGAAGCTTCTGCCTCTATTGGCAGACACCTGTCCTTCAAACCAGGACAACCTGGCTCGGCCAAAGGCACCAGGATCCTCCAGATTCCTGACACTGCTGAGAGCCCCACTGGTGGCACACATGGGTAGCTGATGTTTGCACCCCTGCTACCAAAACCTTGTCACATGAACCCACCAGTTACTTGCATGGCTACTGTGCAGCAGTGCAGCTGATGCAACACTTCCAGAAAACCAGAACTGGAGCCCAGCAAGCAGCAGCTCCACAGCACATGTGCTGTTTTAGCTTGTAAGAATAGTCAAGGTGGAAACTGGGATTGCTTTGATCACAAGTAAAGCAGAAGAAAAGGAGGGAGCAGGTATTGCCTCAACTGTATTTTCAGCACTCTGACATTACTGGTTATATTATGATAATTGGGGTAAAACCCAAAAGCATCACAGAGTGCATGTGTCCCACTGCCCCAAGTGTTGGGGCACAATTATTAGAATTCTTTGAGGAACTCAAGATTTTGACTTGTTCACTTGGCATGCAGGGGCAGGCAGTTGAGTCCAAGAGAAATTATGATGGTAAAATACAGGAAGGGAAAAATACACATTAGTCATAAGATAAGACAAATTATGTCTGTCAACTTGATGCTTTTCTTTGCTTTCTTACATATATATATATGTATACATAGATATTTAAGTAACCTCTGAAATGCTTAGTTATAATTCAATGATTTATAAGAAAGTATCTTCCCTGGTACTTTGCATGTTTTATTCCCAAGACAAGAGAAAAGAGGTGGAAACAAAACTGTTCTCAATACAAATCTGATCAGCCCCTTCAGTTTCTTTGTTATGATAATTGGTAATTACAGGGGAAAAAAAAAATCTTCATTTAACATGAAGATTGCTTCAAATATCTTCCCTACACATGATCTATCACAGCCCACCTATGGATGACATGTGTACTGAAGGTTAGACCAGGTCACACAAACTCTCTGAGCAGCCACCAGCCAGTGCTCTCTGCTCCCCCATTCCCCAGCACCTAGGGAAGTACCTAGGGCAGGACCAAGAACTGGATATTTGAAATGGGCTCCCACATGAGGCAGCTGTTTGAGATACTAAATTTCCCTCCCTGTTTAGCCGAGTGGATGGAAATTTACCTGGTGCCAGTGAAACCATCAGGAAAGCTTTGGGGCAAAATCAGAAGCATAAAGAGGATTATCCCCATTCTGAGAAGAGTCACTGCCTAGTCATCCTGTGATTGGGCCAGACAAATCCTTGCTCCCTGAGGATGACTGTGGCTGCAGGCATCTGGTGCTGGGTTACTGTACACCTGCCCTCATGAACTGGAAAAAACCTACCCAGCTTCGTGCCTATCTGCTGCACTGCATCAGGATGCATCCCAAGTGATGACAGGTGAGTCCTGTCCTTCAAAGTCAGCTTCTGTGCAGGTCACAGAATCACAGAATCACAGAATCACAGAATCACAGAATTGTCTGAGGTGAAAGGGACTCACAAGGATCATTGATTCCACTGCTTAAGTGAATGGCCAGCACAGGGATCAAACCCACAGTCTTGGTGTTATTAGCACCCCTAAAAGGCATTCAGTTTCCAAGGACCAGTTTTTGACCAGCTTTAGGTTGTGACACTCACTCTAACCACCAGATTCAGGCTTGGATTTCATAACCAGTTTCTGTTTACATCCTGGCTTTAACCCTTGGTCTGAGTTATGAGGTTCACTGTGGGCTTCCTGCCACAGGTCCTGACTCTTCCCCAGCCCACTGCCTTCCTGGCAGTCTGTGGTAGATAAGCTGTGCTCCCAGCAATGTGGGGGAACTGCTCTGACGAGTCCCCAGGGGCTCTGGTGGCAGTGGGGAGGGTGATGGGAAATGGCAAAGGGCTGACTAAGGACAGTTAGACCTATTTCCCCAGCTGCTTGATCATCCTGTTGCCTTCCTGGCCATGTCCCCTTGCCTACACACAAGCACATGTGTGGGTCTGCACACACACACACTCACAAGAGCACCTTTTCCAAGGTCACAGTTCTGCTATGCACAACTTGCACTTCTTTTTTTTTTTTTTCCTGAAGCAAACATGTGACATCTGTGATAGGGAGATTAGATTTGGATAAACTGGATGCAGTATCAGGCAATTTTCAGAGCAGAACTGAACATTTTTAACTGGTCCTGGAAAAGGGGAAAACATTCAGATTTCAGAAGAGTATTTGCTAACACTGCTGAAAGAGGTTGCAGGTTGATTCAAGGGTGGCCTTGTCCCTTTGCTTCCTTCTGAATGGTTTTGAGAGCTTGCTTTCTAATCTTGACTAGATACATGTGCTTATGTATGCCCATTTTATACTGCTGTGCTCTTGTGGATTTTTCTGAAGTATTATAAAAAAAAGAGAAACAGAAAAACCCATTGATGTAAAAGAAATTTCCAGCTGAATTTAGGCCCTTGACAGTGTGTACAGCTGTGCTAAAATAAATACACAGCCTATCAGAAAATGTAAAACAGGCATACATGCACAGCACACTGCAAACAAATCATTGCCAACAGGTAATGAGTGAAAAATGTTGGTGACTATTGAACCTCAAAAAAAAATATTCCACTGTTATCCAGGGAATGCATTAACTCAAATATAGTCATAGATTCTACAATACAATTATATGGGACATTGTCTGTATCAATAACACCTTTAAATGTAAAAGTAGAAGGAACTGACTATGTGTATTCAGGAAAAAAATACCTAGCAATCATGCCACACCAATGGGAGACACTATCATTTGGAACAAAACAAAATCAGCTTCAAACCTCACTTCCATTAAGAAGCTGAGCAGTACTGTATATAGATAATGCAAGAAGAGCTGACAAAATCTGTTGTTGTCTGGGTTTTCTGGCTTGCAGCAAGCATTTCTTTGTTGTTTATTGGTAATTTCTCAGTGTAATGGAGTTAAACTGGAATTACATTGGTGTTATCACTAACGATTTTCAATCTGGTTTGCTTTATGAGACTTTTAAAGAGTTGTTTTGGTGTTCCTATTACTTCTGTCCTTTATTGTAAAGCCAGTTGCAGGATTGCCCTCTCTCACTAGAGATTCTGTATATGCCGTGTTTGTATAATATGTTTCATCAGAGCAAAGTAATGACTTGTGGTAAAGGAACTCATATGTGAACTTCTTCAAAAGTGCACTGCTCATGAAAACATACCCTCTACATTAAAAATAATGTTTATCCCACAGAACCACAGCAGTTTTAAACTCTGAATCTCATGTTCCCCATTTTTTTTCCACTTTTGGCCATTTGAGCCCCAGATCAGAGAAACCACCACCTGTAAACCTGAGAGTTGACCTCCTAAGCACTGAACTGCCAAGGTTTTTGCTGGAGTCAAGGCATCCACTATGGATGGGGAGGTCCCACGTCTGTGTGTCCTCCCTCTGTCCAGGGTTGTACCTGATACCCTGCCATTCCTGTATTTTTTCAAAATGCCAGGAGCTCAGCCCTCTGAAGGGGCAGGTAGCTGTTGCTGTGCTCTGCCTGCAGAGGTCCAGAGGTGCTGGGCAGGCACCTTGTGCCCACCAGCTCACAGGAATGCTGGCAGCAGCTCTGGCTCTGGGGCATTTGGACTGCAATGAGTGGCCTTACAGCAGCCCCATTTCTGTGCCCTTGCTCCCTAGATTTGCCTGTTGCAACATGATCCCAGTGGGCCTTGGCTGTGTTTTCTGTGCAAAGCTTTATGATGTTTTTAAGGTACAAACAAATGTCATGCATTAAATAATTACTTTTATAGACTCATTTAGTGCGAAATCACATTCACACTTCATTTACCAGATCCCAAAGCTCCAGAGAAATCAGGCTCATTTGTTCCTAACCAGGCAGATATAACTGAGAACAGCAACAGAGAACAGCTGTGAGGGGTTATCCAGGTGTGTCTTAAAGCCAGTTTACAGGTCAGTAAATACAGGTATATTCATTATAGCTGTATCCAGAGGCTGCACAGAGATGAGTTCATGATTGCAGACCATAAAGCTTTCTAATGCTGTTCAAGAAGGATAACACTGAAATCGATGCTCCTGCCTACCGTGAAGATGTGGGGTAATGAATGGCAGAGGAAAGCCACTGCTTTTGCTCAGAGACAGCTTGCACTTTCTAAGTGGCTTCTGAGCAGGTGAAGTAAACCAGCTCATGCCAAGGAGAGCAGAGTTAATACACACAACAATATTAATTTAGCTGGGGAGACTGGAACTGGAGGTGAACAAAGCAACGGCAGAGTTTGCTGGGAACCTGATTATCTTCTACAAGGACAATCCTGCCATTTTATACAAGAGGGAAAATCCTTCTAAACTGGAACCAGGATATAAGAAAATTCAAATTTTGCATTACCCAGAATTTCTGGGAAATGTTGACTTGGTACTTAATAATTTTCTCACAAGTCATGTGTGAGCAAATTATTTCAACATGATAAAGACCTTTCTCTTTCTTTACATTTGTGGTTAGTTTCAATTTACAGCTATGCCATATGAAATATAATGTAAATTCCCATAAATCATTCAGTGAGAATCTCTCCTGCCTCGACATTGTGACTTGTTGCAAACAGTGTCTACTTAAGAAATCATCACATTCCCAAAGGCTGTATAGCAAGAGTTACACTTGAGGCTTTCTGTGTAGTTTATAGTCAGAAAGGAATCCTGCACTTGTTAGATTGGAGGTTGGAGGGTCAGATTATTTCTCTGTTGGAGCACATCTTGGGAGAGATAGGAAAGACTTACTGGAATACCCTCTGTCCTCTTCATTTTCATCAGCATTAATTTGCAGCTTCCTTGGTCCCTCTTGCTTCCATATTTTTTCTTTAATGAGCATGGGGAGAACTGGTCTGTTATGAAACACCAGTAAGCTACAGATGAAAGTATATCAATACGAATAGTTTTAAGCAAGACAGCAAGAGAACCTCAAGTTCTACTCCCACTCTTCCCATACCTTAAAATCATAAGAAATTTGACAGCACTGTCACTGGAACTGGAACTTGTTTTTGTGAGATGAATGAGGACAGGCTGTACATAGGGCTGGCATATCCCAATACATAAAAAATGGCCAGAAAGGCCAACAAAATCATTCCTGCCACACAGCTTACAAAATCTGGATCTCTGCTGGAAGGGCAGCACTAGTGAGGTGCATCAGAAAATATCTCAGCAAATGTGTTTGCTATGCAGAATTCACTGTATTTCCCACACAATTTATTTAAAGTGTCTCACAATGGATAATAGTACATTACAAAAATACATTTTATTTTCATTTCTTTATACAAATATATACAAATATATTTTTATGTCTGTGTTTATAGAAACAAACTTTAGAGCATTTTTGACAATAATTCATTGCATTTTTGCTCTTCATCCCTTTAAGTTTAGATCTATTAATCTATTGGGAAGTCTCTGAGTTTCCCTCAGTTGCCTAAGATGGGGCTGGGAGGCTCTTTGAGATGTTCTGTGCTCTCCCACCTGGCCTCCAGTGGTGCCCCAGGAGGGGCACAAACTCCTCTGCAACCTGAGGGTGCCCAAAACGGCCCTGCACACCTAAAGAGCTGAATCCCAGTTTGCAACCCTTTCAGTAAGAGAAATTATGGAGGGAGAGAAGCCTGAGATGCTGACATGGAAATTCAAGTTTCTAACTGCTGCTGCCTACACTGCAGCTCTTGCAGCCTGGCAGCTTCTTTTAAAGAGCTGCTGCAGGATGGATTTGCTTTTTCCCTCTGATTACACTGCTGTTAGAGCTGCCTGGCAGAGCTCAGCCCTTCTGTTTCCTGACTGAGCGTGCTTGTGTGGGGTTGGATTAAGCGAGGCTCCCTGTGGGAATGGCTTCTCTGTGTTCTTGGTTCCCTTCCCAGCCTGGTTTCTCTCCTTGCTGCAGACACTGAGATCCAGGTGCTGAGGGGTGGAATTACATGCAGTGCATCCCTGCAATCTATGCAGAGCAGGATTTTGGATGTTTAATGGGGGCAAAGAGCCTTGTCTCTCCAGCTCACCAGCAGCAGCGTGGCCTGGGCAGGAAATGCTGTTCTGGTTGCCCAGAGCTCACCACTCAGGATGACTCCTAACCCATCACCAAAACCTTGCTTTTTTCACTTGTCTCCCTTTCCATTTGCTGCTCAGGATGAAGCTGCATTTTGTTCACTTAATTTGAGGAAGCCTAATGCTTTGGAAACACTTCTGTGCCAGAAGGACTTGGCTCTTTCTGTTTACTTACATGAGGTAATTAGCACTGGCTCATGCAGAAAGGACCTCCCAAACATTTTGGGGACAGAAATGGAGCTGTATGAGCCACGGGACTTGTCAAACTGGTTATAACCTCTGCTCCCACATCTGCCATTTCCTGAGTCCAGTGATGAGAAATCCCAGTGATGCTGGTGCTCCTTTCCAAACAGGAAAATACATCTTAGCCTCCTCAGAAGGGGATTATTTTGTGCCCTGAAACATGAAACCTTAATTCCTCCTACAACCACATTTCATTTCTGTGAACAGTTGAGCCTCCTTCAATATTTTTTGAACCTGGAAGAAAAGGAGAATTATTAGAAGTAAAATATGTTATTAAATGAGACCTGACATGTGTCAGGCTTATTGATGGGAACTTGCATAAAATGTGGTATTACTTCATTCCTTACCTTAATTGAAGATATTTTCAGCCTAAGTGATGTGTAACTGCTCAGTGATTTAGCTCTCTTTTATGAATAATTATATTACATGTATTCTCTCTGGGTATTTCCATTGATACATAGGAAAAGTGTCTCTCAGAATAGCCTGTAAAGGGGTCAGGCAGATCTCACTTCATTGAATCCCTTTGAAAATAGCATATTTTGCATTCTTAAAATCAATGGTTGAATTAATAAACACAACAAGAAACCTTTCAAATGAGAGGAATATTCCCTCTGCTTATGATCTAATTCCCTGGACACCCACTTACTAAAGATTTGACAGGAGTAACATGAAGCTACAGCATTCACTATGTGGTTCGGTTTTTATCAAACAAGACAGAAAGAATGAGGCCTTGTCTGTGTTTGAAAGCTGTATCATGTTTCTGCCATTTCTTTAGGCATTCTTACAGAAACCTTTTAGTTCTCCCTTTCTCATTTTCTGCAGGCTACTGTATTAGCAACATCTTTTCAGTGATTAACAATATAATGGTGATTTTTGCATGAAGCATAGGAAGAGCCTAATTCTTACCTGTGTACTCATGAAATAGCCAATTTCAAACTGAGATGAGAATAGAAATAATTATAAACACTTCAGAAAATAAAGAAATCTTCAAGAGCTATATTTAATATTAAACACCACACAGAAAATTTCCCAGGCAACAGGCCAAGCTGAGATTAACTGGATCTTCTTTAAGAGGTGTTTGTAATGTAAATTTAAAGCCAAATAATAAAAAACACTTTGACAAACCTTTACATCATTGCAATAATCTGCACCTAGACCCAATAAAATAATAGACAGGAAAGCTGCCAGCATCCAAGCCAGGAATGTGAAAATGCCATATTCTGCAGCTCACTGATAGCAGCTGGAGAGCTGAATCTAACAGCACCACTTCAAAGCTTTCCTAGGAAATAATTGAACACTTAATGATTTTAAAGTTCCAAGATAGGTCTAATGCCAAGTTTATTTAAATTAATTTACTAGCAAATGATCAACACATATGTCTGGAAGACACTTGCCTCTGTGTGTGTGTTTGCAGCTCTGCTATGGTGGTGAGTAGAACAAGAAATGCAGTGGGGCATGGATCTTGTCCCAGGACACTGGGGGAAGCTGGATAGCACGTTGGTTCTGGATGAGGTGAAAAATCCACCTTTCAGACCACAGCATTCCTTTGATGTATTTGTTTATTTACAGCATTTATTTGCTGCCAACTGGGTCTGCTTCCAAGGCAAACTTTGGAGGGCATCTTTCAAACTGCCACAGAAGACTCAGAGTTGCCTGGGGCAAAGAAGCAATGGATTTTGTTTAAGGCATTTCTGTGTGACGTTGGTGTTTCAGTACCAGCTAAGTTGGCTTCTGTCAGCTTGAAGTAGAGAAGAGAGGGAGATCAACCAGCAAAGCCACGACAGGACAAGTACAGGAACTTCCCTCTCTGTCCCATTTCTCAGAGTGCTGAGGGGCACCCCTTGAAATGACGAGGCAGCTCACATTTAACACAAAAATAATCCTGCTCCACGCCACTTCTGATTGAAGTGTGGGCTTCATCACCATGGTACATGCACCTGCATTACCTGAGGCCAAGGTTGTCATGTGCTCCCCTTGTTCCTGCTCACTTGCCATGTCCCAGGCAAACCTCATTTGGATCACCCCAGGTGTCTGCACTACATTTGGCATCATTCTCCACCTCTGCTCATCATCTCTTTTGGTCCCAAGACTTGCTGTAACCTCATCTGCCCTTCTATGGGTCAAGCTCAAAGTATGCTGAAGGGTTACTGCAAAGTTCTTCATAGGGCCAGGGGCAAAATAGGACTTGCCTCGTGGATAAATAGGAATTTTCAGCTCTCAGGTTTCTGAATTAAAATACATGGCCTCAAAAGGCTGTAAGATAAGTTAGCAAAAAGCGCTGCGTGGAAAAATGTTTAAGAGTCTTACAGCATGAAAAGGGGAAAGAGAAACTCCAACCAGCCTGGTCTTGCAGAGGGTTTAATCCTTCTTTATAAATTAGCCTCTTTGTACCGATGGAACATGTTTGATCAGATTCCAAATCATGGCAGTGATTTGTGCCAGCTGGGAAGCTGAGGAGTAGAGGAATGTTGGATATTTAAATATTTTACCAGCCCTTCATCTGGGTTAATATTTTATTAGCAGCAAATATGCCTTTCTGCTAAGGAGTCTACTGCTCACCATGCTGAGGTGTGGGTACCTTGCCTTGCACAAAGGCACTATGAAAGACAAGAGCTGAGGGAACAATTGCTGCCACTAATTTCTGTTTCCTAAGGGTGCACTGAGTGCATCCATACTGATGAGCGTTTGCATTCTCTGTGCCTTGCTTTGCAAGCCTGAGTCTCCCAGTTCAGCCTTTTTTCCATTCAGATTGCTTCCTGCAGTACATACCAGCCACTGTGTAGCTGCACCACCCAAACCATACCAGATCCCTGGGTCTGTGTCAGATCAGGATGGCAGCTAGCAGGTCAGGAGGACAGAGAGGATTGCAACACTCTCTATGAAAACTGCTCTGACCTAGTTCTGACAAAGGGGTTGCCAGTGGGACCTGTCTTCCTGCACTCCCCAGAAAATGTTCCATGGTTGGGATTATTGGCCTCTCCATCTGCAGTCATCTTTGGCAAGAACACCACCAGGTCTCTGACAAGAGCAGGTATGGATCTTGCCATGCAGCCAGACCTAGGATCTTGGAACATGGTTAGCTCCGTGCTCAGGGTGCAACAGGTAGAGCAGGATGCAGGAGCAGACTCTGTTCTGTGCTGCCACCTGATCCAGCCATGAGCAGCCATGTTCAGTGCAGAAATGTCTGTGTAGGTAATTATTTAAAAAAACACCCAAGGAAGTTTCTCTGAGCAGCTGCCTCTGGAAAGGGTATCAGTGAAGTGGCAGTGTAGAAGTGAGCTGGTAGGCTGGGAGCATGGGGAAGCTGCAACGATAATTAAACCATCCACATGCAAAACTGATATATTGAAGTATTGCTATATTAGAGTAAACTTTGTGGGAATTTACCTGATTTTCTAATGCTACAAAGTCCTGAAACTTTATTTTTATCCATATCGAGCTAAAAAATTGCTCCCAGACTTGCTAGTTGGTCAACTCATAGTGGACTATTTATTCTATCAAAAATACTAAAATTATTTTCTCCCAGTATTTTGGTTGAATTATTGTGCCAAGGAATACCTGGAGTTCACATTAAATTTAGTCTTTTTGGAGATTCTGGTAGTCACTAGCACCACCCTGCTTTGTATTCTTCCTCCATTCTTTCATACTATATGTCCTATTAAATTAATTAAAAAATTGGGGAGCCCTCCAGTGGCTAAAATTATAGAGCCTAAATTACCAGTGTATTAAAGAGGTATCCAAACATCTGATGGTGTCATCCAGCTTCACAAAAATCCATACAATTTTAATATAGAACTTTACAAGGTGTTACCTTTCTACTGAAGGCACAATTTTTGAAAGGTCAATCCAGTTAATTACCTGTGGAGATACTTGAGGAAAAATTACCCTAAATGTTTTTTTAGAAAATACCCACAAATTCAACATGTAAAATATCAATTTTGAGCTCTTAGAGATTTCCTTTTAAAGGTAAATGTCAGGAATTTAAGAATGTTCTGCATTTGGTAATACAATTGTTCTCCTACTCCTCAGACTCTTACTTGGTATTCTGCTTTCATTTAAAAAAAAAAAAACAAAACAAGCCAACCATCCTCTGTGTGTGCTGGAAATCATGACTCTTGACTCTTTGACAATCCCTATATTGATTCCTTAAAAGTCTGTCTATTGCAGGTTTATCCAGAAAATGTGCCAACATGGTGTTCTGTTAAAAGAAGAGAGAAAAGTAACCCAGGTTTGCAGCCCAGCTAAAGTAAACAAAAAGTGTTGAGGGACTCTGCTCTGGATCCTCCTTGATCTCACTTCTAAAATGCTCACTGATTTCCACAAGAAGAGATTTGGACTAAAAATCCATGGGGAGATGTTGCAAAGAAAAATACTCTTTTTTACTTAAGGCAGTAACTATCTCCTACTACATGCTTTGGATTTCTGTTAGATCATGGAACTAAGCATGGATGGAACATAAGTAAGACTCTTATAAATGAGGAAATTTGGGACAATTTAATATGTATCTCATTGCAACAAATTGGAAATCCAAGGCAAAGCCCATTTAAGTCAAAAGCTTTTGGCTTGGGTTCTTGGAGAAGGATAAATGGATCAAACTAAGAAAAATGCCAAACCTCCCTTTGAGCTGGGAGACAATCTTTGCATGGGAGGTGACTGCTGAGCTGCTGTCTGGCTTTGCCACTGAGTGGGGTGGTGACACCCAGCCCAAAGCCTGAGCTCCCAGTGATCTGTGGCTTGTTGCTGCTTGCTGGCAGCCATGAAGCAGAGCCAGTCTGGTCACTAGCCCAGAAAGAGACTCCTGCCCTCTATTTATCTGTGAACTGACCTTGCTGACTCAAACCTCACAGTTTGTTTTTTTCTCTCTTCCTCTCAAATATTGCAACAGGTCTCCATCACCTTGCATACTGCTCCACAGCAGACAGGTGATCACAGCTTTGTAAGCAGTCTGAGCCAATATCCCAGAGCCTGCACAGTGGCTCTGTAACCCAGTAACTAACCCAGCTTTGCACACCAGCTCTTGACACAGAGGTAGACAAAAGGTGTTGGGGGACTCTGCTCCGGATCCTCCTCGATCTCACTTCTAAACTGCTCATTGATTTCCAAGAGAAGAGATTTGGACTAAAAAATCTGTTGGGTGTCACAGGAGGACAGTTCCATCACACAGGCTTATCTCAGGGTACAGTCACTGCCCTTGGCAGTGCTGGGCTGCAGGGAGCCACTGTGAGAAGGCTGGAGCATCAGCTTCAGCCTGATGGAAACACCCTGCTTCCCAAGGATGAAGATGGCCAAATTCTGCACTGCAGTGTGACCACTGCCCTGGAAGCGTTGGCTGATGCTGCTGGTGAAGGGCAGTCTCAAAGCCCCTTCCTGACTGCCACAGCACTACAAGTCCAAGAGAAGGAGGTGCACAGTGCAGCCATCCATCATCTGCAGAAGCATAAAAATAGCATGGGGTGCCTACAAATTGAAAATGGTCTGTGTCAAGAGCTGTCAAAAGCTGTGGTTGCCACAGGGATAATTGGTTTGTGCCAGCTGTAGTTGATGGGTACCAAGCTGATGAAAGGAGACAGGATAATATGCCTTCTGTTGTTTAATTAAGGATTTTCTAAATCTGCATAAAAAAAAGCTCTGGATGTTGAACACCACCCAAATGCACCCCAATATTTGTAGCAATGCCAGAATCCTGGGGAAACAGGTTTCCTCCTAAAAAGTGCATGCACTCAAAAAATGTCATCCCTGTGCAAGAACAGGCTATTTGGTGATGCTCTTGCCCTTTATTTCCCACCAAATTGCTCCCTTCAGATTAATGCTTTTCAGAATCTTCCCTTATCACAGGGGTTGCAATCTTTACTTAATACCCTGAGGGAGGGACATCTTGGGTTATTTTGCACAGAACAAGTGATTGAAATACGACAGCAAACCATTAACATGATCCCAAAACTGCTGGCTCCTGGCCCAATATCTTTTCTACAGTCATTTCAAAGAAGGTGATTAATGGCATGTCAGAGAGCTGCTCTGTATACCAAACATTACTTGAAGGACTGTAAATAGATAAAACTGAACAATCAACAACTGTATACTGAAATAAGGCCAGGTACCCGAAGGGTTCTGGTAATCTCAGTTGTGATTTTTACTTTTATTGTTGTAAATGGTAGGTATCAAGAGGAGATGAATAGCTCTCAAATTAAATTTGAAGCTAATCTCATAGTAGGTGGCAAAAACTCTATCATAGAGGCAGCAGCCTTATCTGGAGGATATAGTAATAAAATCCAACTCAAACAACACAAGCTAATATACCCAGAAGAAATGAAGAAACACATGTAGCTATTTGATGGGGCTGGAGGTGTTTAGAAAGAAGCAATGCTGGAAAAGTGCTGGGTGAGATGACGTGCAGCAAAGCCATGAAACTGTCTGTAAGCCCCAGCATGGCATGGCAATTAGGCAGGGCAGCCTGTAAAAGCAAAGTTCATTGTTGTTGTGAGTCTGGGCAACATGAAAAGGATGACAATCATTTCACGGGACTAGCATGTTGGGAGAGAAAATATTGCTGTTATGCCATCAAGTATTAAACTTGTGAGGAAAAGGCTGGTGATCTCAGGAGTGTTTATCCTTCAAGCACCTCCCTCTGAATTCTCTCCCTGTCCTCAGCTTGCCCAGTTTTGCAAGGATCTGCTCCTGCATCAATGCTGAACCAGGAAGAGCAGGGGTGGCACAACTGTCCCCTCCTCCAAAAATCACTGCTGGGGGCTGGTGAGTGCCCTGTAGCCCAGCTGTGCTCTGGTTCTCAGCTGCAGAGGTGGTGGGCATCTTCAGAAGAGTGACTAGTATTGGATAAAAGTCTGGTCTTATCAACAGAGGCAGTGCTGGTACTTCATAAATGTAGTATTGCTCCACAAAGGGCACATCTGTTCTCATCCTAAAAATAAGAGGGTGGGAAAAGATTCAGAGATGGGTTTACCAGGATATTCAAAGTGTGGAATGGCTTTTACACCAGGAGCAGCCACAAAGACCAGAACTCTCCAGCCCAGGAAAGGACATGTCCAGGGACTGATGTGCTCTAGGTCCACCAAGCAGCATGGAAGGATGGGTAGGGAGTGACTCTTGCTGTCCCACGTGAGTTTGATGTCCCACCAGGATGCAGTGACACCGGAGAGTGGCTAGGGGAGAACTGGCAAAAAGAAACAGTTCTTCACAGAGACAGTGTAAAATATTCACATTGGACCAAAAACAACTTGATGAATTCACAAACATGCACTACAGCTTCTAAATACTGGAATAACTTTTCTGGATTGGGAGCTGCAAATTTTCAAAGGATGGAGATTATTCTGGGAAAACAGACCTAACCTGTTCTTGCACACTTGCTTGCATGTCCTCTATGTCTGTGGGCAGAGACTCAATACTGGGTCAAATTGGCAAATAGCTTGACTCAGTATGGCCACTCTGATGCCTCTGACAACGTGTATGTGCCACAGATTTCCCTGTGTATTTCCTCTTGCCATAGCACAACAGCTGCTCAGGCCAACCCTGATGTCTCACTTCTCTCTGTATTTATTGTGGCAATGGATATATGAACAAACTACACATTTCTGTGCCTTCAGCAGCCATCTCTTTCAGTGGTCACTATCATCTCCAAGGCAGGACAGGCAGTAACAGAGAGGAGTACCTAAATTGGGGAAGAGGGGTTTTCAAAATCTTCCTGAAAAGTTATTTTTAGGTTTGTACACTGAAGTAACTTTTACTGCTTTCAGGTCTTGTTCGTGGTACACTTGGCTGTAGTTCCCACAGTCCCAGACTTCGCCAGGGCAAAGCAAGCTACAGCTGGATCAGTCTTCAGGGATCTCTCTACAATTTCCAGGCCATGAGTTGCTTCAGGTCCTAGACACTCATCCTTGTCTTCAAGAAATGTCTCTTGCAGCAGCTCATCTTGTACCAACCCCCAAAACCCCCATCCCCAAAGCAAACATACCCTGTTTGTCTACACACTGCTACCATGATCAGGGCATCAGGTTAACATCACTTGCCTCCCCCAGGTCCACTGGGCTTGGAGCAGCCCCTTGTTACCTTGCAGGTAGAATTGGCAGCTCTCCAGAGTATGCACTGCACGTACAGCTTCTCCATTTCTGCCCTGAAATAAAATCTGGCTGCTCCTGAAGACTGTAAAAGTAATCAATAATAGGTTAAACTGCACATTTTCTCCAGGCACTGGGTCTCCTTACATGTAATAAGTGTTTATGAACTGAGAAAGGCATCCCAAATTTACAGAAATGTTTTGGTAATCCTGAAGATAGATTTTTTTTTTTCCTGGTGCCTGTATGCTCTGTGATACCAATTCTGTTGTGCTTAGTGGATAAATTTTTACTCCCTAACACAGATTTGGATGGGTTTGCTTTTATCACATTTAAAAACAGGAGGTTAGTCCATCCCCTCCACTTCTTATATTACTATTTCTTAATGATGTGCTTTTGTCAGTGAAGATGAGTTGGTAAAGACGTAAGGATTACATTCAAATTCATCTGTATTTGTAGTTCAAACATGCAGGAAATGAGATGAGGGGAGGAAGAGCTTATGCTAATCCAGACAAATGGAAGAGCTTGTTTTCACATGGTTTATTTGAAGTCACATTAAATTCTATTTGTAACAAGATGCATCTGCAAAACTGGGAATGCCAAAATATATATGCTTACTTGTTGTTATACAAGTACTCTAGAGCTTTTAATGAACTGTCATGGAGATGCTTAAATCATGTGCTGCATATGCCGAGCACAATATAATTTATTAAACAACTAATCCACAAAAGGCCATCTTTTAGCTCATTCAGGTGGGCAAATGAAGGTAGAAAGACAGAAATCACCAGCTTATGGCCCCACAGAAAACCTGCCCAGAGCTGGGATAACAACATGGGAATCTGGCAGTACCCTCCCAAGCCCTAGCTCCTCCCAGGGCTGTGGTGAGCCTGTACCTTGGTGTCCCAAATGACTGATTAAGCAGCATGAGCAGTGTGTCTCCCAGCTCCGAAGGAGAGACTGCTTTACAGAGGAAAACAATGCTTCCTGGGCAGATAAATAATCACCCCTCTCATCTCTGAAAGGCAGTGTTGGCCCTTCTTCACACCACTGAAAATGTGCTCATGTGTCCCTTGGGCTTGGCTGTTTCTGGGAGATGGTGCTGGCTCCCTATGCCAACTGCTCCATCAGCCTGAGTCATAGCTCATCCCAGGTGCATGGGATAGCTGGTCTTGGTGCCATCAAGGAGATGAAAGACACAGAGCCCTTCCACCCTGAGCCAAAGGTTTGACTTTTCTAATGGTGAGGCTGGCCAGAGCAGCATTTCTGCAAGTGGAATCGACTGGTTTAGGCTAATTTCATTCTTCATGCACAAAGTAGAAGAAAACAGATAGAATAGAGGTACTAGAATAGAGGTACTGTCAGGGTTTGGTGGGGTGTCACTCTTTAAATGGTGAGCTGCTTTCAGTCAGACTCCACAGAGGCTGCCCAGTTCTACAGAAAGAGGACATACCCTGCCTGTATCAACCTTTCCAGCTGGTCTAGTGAGCATTTCTGTGAAGAATCAGAGAGGGAAGCTCACCATCACCTTGCTCATAGGTGGTTTCCACTGCTCCTTGGAAAGCCACCCTAGCTCAAGACAGCAAAATGACACCATGCACGTGTCCCTCATGCAGCCATTTAAACTGTGTCTGCAAAGTCCTTTTTCTGAACAGAAAGTGCATCATCCTCTCCATCAACGTGTGTGTTAAACTGATTGCTTCCCTAAAAAAATAGAGACACATTTGGAAATTTTGGAAACTTTTTATCCACTTTTGTTTCTATTCCTCCCCCTTACTCCTTTAAAACAGGTCTGATGGCCTAGATTTGCAATGCTGAAGAAGGTGTTAACGACATTTCCAATGTTCAATATTTTTGATTGAAACCATCTTGAGAAAATAATATTTAATTAAACACATTTACTACTTCTCATCTCTGTGTGATCTGTCTGATTTCCTAACTCCTTAAAATGATAAAAAACATTTGTCTGTTCATTGATGCTGGCCCAAAGCCCATCACACCCACAGGCTGTAGTTTTATGATATGAAATGTTTGCCTAATTCTACATACCATGGAATTATAACCTTAGTTTAAGGAAGAAAAAAAAAAATCTGTTACATAAGCAATCCCACCAGAACATGGAATTAAAGGACAAATTCCAATCTAGGCAACTCAGAGGAGTGGACATGTATTTACTCTCTGAGATTACCTTTTACAAGTGCTAAGATACCACAGTGAGAGGTGATGTTATAAAAAGAAAAAACAGATTGCTGGAACTAAAGCTCAACCTCTCCAGAGAATACCAGAAAATACCTCTTCCTCTGCTTTCTAGCACTTACTCTTAGCAGGTACCCTGCACAGCAAGGGGAAAAAAAACAAAAACAAAAACAAAGCCCCCAAAAAGCCAAAACCCAAAGCATCACAGTACCTTATTTTGCAAGAAGCAAAATATTTCAGGTAGATGTTAAGTGACCCCAGCTCTTGATTTCAGTGAAAGCTAAACTTGCTTTTCTATGCCACCAAGCAAGGCAGGAGAAGGAGGAGGATGGCTGAGTACTTTCATCAAGAAGCTCTACACATGCCAGCTTTCTTCTCCTACGGATGGGATGAGACACAGGCAGTATTTCTTGGTGAGTTGTGCATATTTCTGCAAATCACTTTCATCACGTTGCAGCAATTCCAACAGATAACATGACATTTTTCTCCCCTTTTGCATGACACCTTTCTCCCCTTTCTTTTATAAAGCATTCATTTGTGTCTTGTAGGTTTAGGAATATAATCATCACTCAGTCACATGGCTCAGTACAACATTCTGTTTCTTACATCTAATAATGCTCAAACACTTCTTGGTGTCACTGTATCTACTTTGTATTTACTGATACCACAAATTGCTCATAAACAATAGATCAATTGTTTCTGTAGCTTCCCTTTCCCCCAAAACTGACACAGCAACTTCATTTTGAATACATAAGTATTTCCCAAAGTTGCATTTTTCAGGGTTGTCACATTCTGCTTCTCAGCATGCCCTGACATGCTCCTGCCTTGGTGATGCTGAGCAGCACAAGGGCCAGTCCCTTATCACACATCTCCCTCCCCTGGGGAGTCCCAGGCCAGGTGCTCCTCTGCCTGTCCCACCAGCAGAGCCTGATCCAAGGGCAATGGTAAACTCCTGCCCAGGAATGTGCCACAAGAGCTGGATGTCTGCAGCTTCTGTTCTCCAGGAAGGCACAGAGCCCTGTTTATGCTGTGCCCCTTTGCATGGGGTAAATAAATGTTCACTGAGGGTGAGAAAGAGCACAAAATTGAATTTGCCTCTGCACAGCCATAGTTATGGGTGGTGAGTCTGGCATGGGGAGGCAGGATCTGAGATGTGCTCAAGAGGAAGGACAAGGAGCACAGACCATCCCCTCTACCCAGGGCAATGCTGAGACCAAACTGGCCTTGGGCTACTGTGATCTCTTCTGTCTCCAGCTGGTGCTTAGCAATGCCATGGACAGATGGACAGCTCCTCCACAGAAGCATGAGTGCCCCAAGTTCCATCTCTCCCTGTGTTACAGCCTGCTGAGGTGAGAGATATCAATCTAAGTTGTCTTGAGCGGGGAGCAGCCTTTGTCACCTGTATGGTGAGCTGGCTTCTGACATATAACACCAAAATACTTCAAAAACACCAAAGGGAGGAAAACACAAGAATTTTAAGCGTCAACTTCCAGGTGACAGCAAGGGCCTGAACACTTTTAAGAGAGAAGTGGCTCCTGGTACTGTGCCCTGAGATGGACATGCTTAAGGGACCACCTACCTTCAATGTGTTCTTTGGGCTGCTTGCAAGCTCCTGTGTTGGCTTGCTGATTCCTCTGACACCCTGCAGCTCCAGCACAGGTCACCAAGTCAGTACCCTGTCTGGAGATTGGACTTTTTAATGTGAGTGGCCACAGCTGCCACTCAGAGAGGATCCTAAAGTAGAGAAGAGCAGCTGAGCACATAGTGACGAGCACTGGTCAAGGATCCTGAGTCCATGAGAGAGGCAGCCAATACAGACAGAATGCTGCCTGGCTTTTGTGCTGCCTGTTTTCCAGCCTGTGGTGAGCACATCTGTGAGTGGGGGGCTCAGCAGCACAAGCAAGGCACAGCACAGAACGAGCCCATGAGCCATGCAATAGGATGTAGGTACCCTGCTGAAGGAGGAGACAGCACTGTCTCAGGACTCTTCCCCGGAGCCAGCCAGCCAGTGGTGGCTGCTTGGCCAGCAGGAAGCCAGGAGGATGCTGCTGCTTCCTAGGAGAAGGGAGAGCCCAAGCATGCAGCCAGCCTGGGGTGAAGACCTGCCCTTGGCAAAGGTGTGCAGGCTAATGGGAAGCAGATCCAATTTGGCAGGTCTGGTTTGTGCCACCGAGTGGGCACTGCAAGATCAGGCACCAGTGTTCTGCCTTATGCTGCAGCTGGCCCGAGGGCTCCTCTCTCTGCTGGGCTGCTGCTGGTGCTCCTCTTCGCTCATGCACGGCTTCCTCCTCAAACCCTACCGAGAACATACACAGCTTATGCAGCAGTTAATCAACTAACTCCTGAGGACATAAGAATCAGCTTTTAGAAATGGCAGCAACATCTTTCCACTTGTTTCTTTTATCCGCTTGAGTAGCTGAAACAAATTAGCTATGCATGCTGCCTTAAGTCACTGATTAACTTCAAGAGAGTCCATATTTTTGTCATCTGAGGTTTGCAGGCAAAAGTAGTATTGCTAGTTAGATCAAGTGGTACAATTTGAAAAGTAGCCAAAGTTTGGGACATATGGTTTCTTTTTAAGGTCTGGAGTGGAAGGAGCAGAACTAATACATTTCTTTGCAATACAAGTGAATCAAAGCAGTTTCTTCTCTTGTTTTGACAAAACTTCATTATTTTTTTGCACCTGATTTTCACATCCAATAAATATCAGAAAAAAACCCAACCCACAATGCTCTCAGTTTTCATTAAAAATGGAATAAACATAGTCAAAAGAAACATAAACAACTGCAACTCATTTTGCAATTAAGTACTCATGACAGAAAAAGTTCATGTTCCAGACTGGAATCAGTTAATGAAACCTCCTTGTTCAAAGAACATGCACTCATACCTATTAAGACTTACTGAACTATTAAAATGTACTGCACTACAGAAATCTGAAGTGATATGTCAATAAGATCCAAATGACCTTTGAATGGCTCCCTTTTAAAAACAAAGGAAAACCTGAGGCTGTCACAGTGATGTTCATGCTTTCCTAGCTTGATTAACAATGATTGCAAACACCCAACTCCTTTGCATACTCTTCTTCATCGACTTTTGCAAGGAGCACAGCAAAAGTGACCAAGAATACCAACTCTGCATTCTAAAAGTTCAAGAGATGGGTTACCAGGTACTCTAGGTTGAACTGTAAGGGCTCCAAGCAGCTCTGGAAGAGGGATCAGAAATGCAATTGATTCTCACCCACTGCTGTAAATTCATTGTTTCTCTCCTGTCAGTCACTGTCAGAGGTAGTGTAGGAGAATGACTGAGAAGCAGATGGCTCCATCTAATAAATTTTGCAGGCTCATTTTTAAACAAGTGAGGCAGTCAGCACTGACAGTGCTTTACAAAAACCCTTCTGCCTGTCCCAGTGTCAGCAGCAGCACTGAAGATGGGCTGCACGTCCCTGCTGGTTAGTAGGCTGGTCCTGCCTGTTTCTCAGTTCCCTCCGTGGTGGCACAAGCCTCTCTCTTGCTAGCAGAACTCTCCTGGGGGTGGGGAGCTGAGTAGAAACCTGATGGATGGGAAGAAGTAAGAATATATTCTTATATAAGGAATGCATTTTATACAATGATGGTGGTGAAACACTGGAACAGGTTGCCCAGAGAGGTGGTAGGTAGCCCATCCCTGGAAACATTTAAGGCCAGGTTGTAGCAGACTCTGAGCAACCTGATTTGCAAGTGTCCTTGCTCTTTGGTGGGGGGTTAGACCAGGGGGCTTTTAAAAGTCTGTTCCAACCCAAACTATCCTATAATTCGTTGATGCTATGATTTTATGACTCTTCAAAGCATCAGCTTGCACTTATTTTGATGCTCACTGATACAATGTTGTGTAGGATTGTCAAGTCCTCTTCAGTAAGCATAAGAAATAAGGACTAATTGGTAAATGGTGCTGGTGGTGGTTTTGTTATTCTCACTGGGGCTCTTTTTCACTTCCTCACATCTCCAGCAGCTATTCTCAGCACTAGGTCAGCTTGGCCCAACCTAAATGCAGAATATGCCTCCAGCAGCTTTTCCAAGCAATGCTACTTTAGCATGTGTATATACTCATACATGCATTATCTGTGTAGGCAAGAATATTAGGTAGACCCTCTTTGCAGCTGCACCAAGCACCTTTTCTCTGAGGAGAGTGCAGCAAATCGATTCCTATTATCAGTACAATCCAAGGGGGAAAAAAATCGGTCTTCATGGATTCCTGTAAGTGAAATATTTAACATCTTCTGAAGCCATAAGTTAGTTTTCTCACATTTCTCCCATTTTGCGAAGAAAGTAGTAGTGCATGCATATTCATGAGTATATGAAATTGATGGGGAATAATTATGCTATTCCGGGTAGTAGTAAAAATGGTTACATTTTAGTCACTTTTAGCTTGAGAACCTCTGTGGAAATAGTCACTCAAATGTTTAGAAAATAGATTCCTAAAGAATAAAGGATTCCTGAAGTTTCTGTGTATCACAACAGTCTCCCCATTAAGAAGGTCAACAGAAATTAGATTAGATTGTCTGTAGATGTTTTCTTTTATATAGAATCTAGACTCTCAATATTACAGACAGTATGTTTAATTATATAATACATCTTATATATATAAAATAGTTTGTATTTTTCTGGCAAAACTTGCAGTGAAGCAGGTAAATTATAAAGTAGGTTTTTACATTTGTTTTGTCTCAGGTCAGAAAGTCCCAAGCAGTTCTGTGTTTTGGACTACTGCAGATGTGTTGCAGTACACTTCCCAGAATAACAAATCAGCTCTCTTACAGGACTTCACAGTTATTTATGGGGGAAAGGAAACATTTCAAAGAAAGGCTAACCAAGAAAACTGCTGCAGAGAAAAATCACTTCAAGATTTCTTCTTCAGCTCACATTGCAATTATATGAAAATTTTGATTGATATTTAAGCAACAGCTTCCTGACTAAATCTAAAATTTTCTTGGTTTGGTCTCTGTGTATATTCTTGTATAAAAGCAAACCATTTGGCTGAACATTCTTAAAAAGTTATTTTTGGTATGTATAACTAACCACAACTTGCAAATCTTACATATAAAAATGCACCTCAGCATTTCAAACATCATTTGAATACCATGAAACATATCATCACTTTCAGGTTGCAGAATGCTCTCATGCAATGCTAAAGGCTTTAAACAGAGAAACTTTGCTGTGAAAAACATGGCTATTGGACACCTGATTGAAAAACTCTCTGTTCAAAGACAGAAAGCCCAATTCACTGGCAGACAAAGCAATACTTTTGATACAAATATGGCATATCTCATTTGCTTAGAGAAGCCTAGGCTGATTTAATGGCTATAGACATAATTAATGCAAATGATGCACTTCTGTCAGAAGACAGTTTCTAGACCATGTGGTCATTGTTGACCTCTGCTTCTTCATGCTGCACCTATTTGGGGAAATATGAAGCATCTATTAAAAATGTCCTTTATACTATGTCATTAGTTTCTGAGTTTTCCTGTTAAAAAGCAAAGGCAGATGATACTTCTCACCTTCAAATAGCAATGAAATAGATGGCAATTTTGGGACATGGAAAGGGAAAAGACAGAAATCACCTTTCTCAGACTTCATTTTTTGGATCCTATTATAGTAGACTGGACACTATTACCGTGTCACAGAGGTTGTTTTGTGATAGAAACCTCTACTGATAACTGACTCCCCATGCACTCTTTCCTCACCCTGAGGAATCTGTAACTTCAATGACCAAAAGTGCCTAATACATCCTACATGCCCCAGCACTCTGGAGTATAAGCACTTTCTTACATAAATCTTCTTTCTTAACTAAAAATATTTCACCACAGATATAAAAATAATGTATAACCAAAATAATTATTTTAGTAAAATAGCAGTGTTCTGTGTTCTGTGGCCCATTCTGTCTTCTCCTATTACAGTAAAAAATGCTTCCATTATTTTGTGGAGAGATAATCAAGATATGCCACTGTGTAATCTGCTCTCTTTCAATATATACCTTATGGACTAAAAGCTCCCTTCATTACTGGTTATGGAACAAACCTCTGGGAACTGGAACATTTCTAGCCTTACCCTAAGCAGAAGGTACAGGGGTTTTCCCGATTCTTTTGTGTATTTTTCCTACAGTAGGTATTTGGTTTATGAAAATAGGGCAGGGCATGAAAGCAGGCATGTGGGCCTTCTTCCAGATTCAAGAAATTGGGTCTATTATTGTGATTTCAGCACATGCAGAATATTCAGTTATACTCACAAAAATGCAGATACTCAGATCTGGCTCCAGATGAAATATGCTTCAAGGTCCTGATCAAATTTGTGGATGTGGGCAATTTTATCCTTCCAGGTGATTCTATTCAAATAAGGGAAAGTTCTCTGCTGATGCAGTTTTTATCAGCTGGAGATGTGCTTTTTGGATTTGGGCCCTTGAACATTATTTGAAACATCTTGTGATGCATTGACTTGTGGTGGGTTATACATTACTCTGCGTGGACTCCCACTGACTTCAAGTGCCAGGACCCATGCAGAAGTCAAAACCTGGCCTCAGGCACAACATACATTAACTGATCAAAAATTCATTTTGAGCTCTGTTTGGGGAAAGCCCTGTGTACCTCAGTGGGTGACAGCCATCAGTGTGTTTGATTCTGCTTTCTAGCTATCCTTGGTGCAGGAGAGAGAATGAATCACCAAGAGCTCTGGCACAGCATTTCTTACAAGTCACCATGTTTACTGCTCCCACCTTGCAGATTTTGGGGTTCCTATCAGTGTGTCACCCTGCCCTTTTATGAGCTTTAGTGAAGTTTTTTCTGGGCTTTCAGTTCATTTTGGGCTCTGGAACGAGATGTCAGGGACAGCAGAATGAACCTTCTAGCACAAATAAGATCCTCACAGCTAAATTCAGGGGAAACTCCACAATACTCTACTGATTTTTTTTTTTTTCTTCTCAGTACTTAATAAAATTTCACTTCACTCTAGAAGTGTAAAAAAATTATAGGATTGCATGCCCCATTTACCAGAATGTCATTCCTAAACATCGAAGACCTGCTTTTAAAAGGACACAAGTTCCCCTTGACCATTCTGTCCAAAGAGGGTACAAGCACAAAACCAGGTAAGAATTTCTGTATTGAATTTCAGTGAAATACTAGTGGTTATATGGCTGGTTCACTGCAGAACTTTGAACACTAAGCAATGATGTTGTGTTTACAAATGCAGAAACTTCATCCTACTGAGTTATTTGTCAACTTCTGTCCAAGTGTAGACAGGTATATTTCACATCAGACACTTTCACGATTAAATCACCTGAGCATTCAAAACAAGGGTAGCAGAAACCAACCAAAATCTTTCTGCTGGCGAGGGAGGAGAGAAAAAAGGGCATAAGAATAAGACCCTCTTATTGTGTCTTACTCATCTTGGTGAGAAATAAAGGAGTGCAGTCCCATGGCTAGGACTGAGTTATAAATAATTGCCACTTTTGGCCTCGAGTAAAACAGACCATATGTCTACACTGCAGCCACTGCAGGTTGCATGAGTAAAGCTGAGTGAGGCTTGAGCTCTCTCCCAGGCCTGCCTTGGCAGCAGGGACATCAGTGCAGATTCAGCTCTCTGATCAGCCAGCTCCTTTGGCAGCATCAGTGGGGCAGCTATGGTCTGAGCAGTGCCTGCGCCGGCTCATGGCTTTGCCTCTTTGATTCCCAACTAGGTGTAAAAGAGTGAAAACAGGAGGGAAAAAAAAAAAAAAAAAAAAAGCAGGGGTGTAGGGGAAAGGAACAGTGAAAGTTACAAAAGTCTGTATCCTCCAGAACAATTCATGACAGCTGCTCTGCATTAACCATTGAGCCACAGCTCAGGACTATGACTCCCTTTGTTTCTCAGGGATCTCAGTCCATTGGTAGGACCAGCCTTCCCTGCTTCATCTCTCCCTTCAGACATGGCAGAGCTGGCTGTCCCCTGTGCTGCCCTCCTGCTGCTGCAGTGCAGGTCAGCTGAAACCTGAGAGGGAGAGGAAAGAGACAGCAAGCAGGAGCTCAGGAGGGAGGAGTAAGCAGAGCAAGGTCCTGGATGGCTCACATGGAGTTTCAGTGCTCACCAGGAAATGTGGCCACTGATTACCACACTTGCATTTGCAATCTGAGGTGTAGGAGGCATGGACCTCGATATGCATGAGCAAATGGCAGTGTCTGAAGGCTGAACCACTACAGCTTTAGCACTGTGCCCCTCTGTATTTCATTCCATTGGAAGGATCCTTTCATTAACTTCCTGCCAGAAGATACCAGTGGCAGAACAGACTGGCATCATTTTTGGCACTCCCTTATTGGTTGCATCCAACTCTTCACTCTCTGGTCCATCCATCTCTGAGAGACTCCATGCCACATTTCTGGTGGCTGCCAGACAAAGGAATACTTATCCATGGAGTAAGTCTGTCTGGGAGGTGGGTGCAGTAACTCCTGCCCACTGAACAAAACAAACACAGCAGAATATTCCACAGCTATGCCATACACAGTTGGAGGCACAACCAGATACATGTTAGGCTTACTCCAACTCAGCATTATGGTGCAGCTTGTCACAACAAAGCCAAACGAGATCCACGTTACCTCCCTCATTCCCATGGCACACACAGTTCCTGGATTTGGTGTATGTATAATTACTGAGAAGTGATTCAGGTAAAGTTTAGATCCTGCACTACACATTTTGCTCCCCTCTTCCCCTAAGTCACAGAAGTAAATATAAAAATATCTTCACAAGAAAATTTGAGTATTATGTTTCTATAAAAGACTTTCAAGAAAGCAACAGGTGACTAATATTACTGACGTAACAAGAATATAACAGGTGAATTTCAGCAGTAAATCTCAATCATGTTACCTATGCCTTAGGGTATTAAGACGTGATGTAGACTTGAGAGCTTTAGAGACCTCTGATCTGTGTTCCATTACAGAGACATGAAAGCACTGTCTCATAAAAACAAGGTGGGGGAAATGAAATGACATTGGAGTTTTTAAAAGGTTGGTTTGTTTTTTCACAGAAAAAGAAGATACATTCTTATTATATTTCATGATGTAATCATGAGCCTTCAACTTGAGATCTTGACAGAGTGTTGCTGTACTAAAATTCATACTGAAAAGTTTCCATGGTCTCTTTTGAAAAAAATTAATTTTTTTTTTTTTTTTTTTAGCAGAGCTTTAAACAAAGGAAAAAAAAATCTGGAAGTAGCCACAGGTGAAACAACACACTACTTTCTAGGACCAACTGGTCCAGTCCAACTGGTTCCAACTGGATATAAGGAAAAAACAAATCATCAGAGGAAAATTAGGCATTAGAGCAGGTTGCCCAGGGTCATTGTGCAATCTCCATCCTTGGAGATTTTCAAGACACAACAGGATAAAACACTGAGTACCCTGGTCTGATTTCAGAGCTGACCCTGCTTTGAGCAGGAAGTGGGACTAGAGACATCCTGAGGTGCCTTTTGACCCAGATGTTTTATGCTCAGCTGAGTAGAAAGTAATGATTCTGCTTTGTGGTGAAGCATTTTTTTAATATGTAGAACGGGGGTTTTCCTTTCTTATTAGGAAAAATGAAGCCTTCTGAATATTTACATGAAAATGGAAGGTGTAGGAGTGTCAGCTGCACACATCTGAGCTTTCTGGCTAGGGTGGTGGCTCAAAAGGTGGGAGACCCAGCTTCATGTCTCTGCTGCATGACTCAGTAGAAGTTTGCCCCCTGCACCACTCCTGTTGGGTTGCCAGTGTCACACCATTTGGATCCATGTTTGCCTCAGCTTGCTCGTAGATGTCTTGGATATGTTTGTGGTCACCTTGCTGAGTTTTTGGCTCAGCAAGGCAGCATGGTTTGGGGATTAAGTCCTGAGCTCTCTGGAATCCAGCAGCGGTCAAAGGTGGTACAGTGCCTGCTGTGGCTTGGCCCAGCCTCAGACTGCTCTGAGTTGTTTGTGGCCCCTCTGTTCACACAGCAGCTCTCTGAGACTCCACAATAGCCCAAGAAGGTCATGTTGCTGATTTTCTCCTTCTCAGCACATGCCTGTCATGGCCTAGTTCTGCAAGGTAAATATGGACTAACAAAGGCCAGCACCCAGATCCCAGACCAGTCCCCTTTGTCACCTCACAGAGAGTACACAGAGATTGCAAAGGAGCCCGAGGGGGAGCGTACTGTTTTCAGCATCTCTGAGAGCCCATTCAGTGCCCTTGGAGGCTGGCTATGCTGCACAGAGCCAGAAGTTCCCAATGGCTAATCCTGCCCCTAAAACTGTCTCCTTCTGTGCCCTCAAGCACAGCATTTCACCTCTCTGTTGCAACTTTTTCATCTGTAAAATTGGGATAATGACATTTTGCTAACTCACAGGACTGCTGTGAACTTTAATTAAGGTAGGTTTTGTCAAATGCTGTAATGAGAGAAAGCACTAAGAATGAGTAGATTATTTTGTTAAGCTGGCTGATGTGGTGCTGCCAGACTTCCCTGAATAACTCAGGATCTGTATGTACACACTGGAGATTGCTATTCTGTGCACCTTCAGAGATAAGCATTGCAGGGCTTGAGTCTTGGGCAGGCAGGATTCATTTCGGGAGTGCCTCTCCCTAAGAAGACTGGTGTGCAGCACTTGCTGAGAGTGACAGAATGGGTCAGATAGAAGGGACCACAGTGGTCATCAGGTCCAACCTCCCTGCTCAAGCAGGGTCATCCTAGAGCACATGGCACAGGACTGTTCAGATGGTCTTTCAGTATCTTCAGCGAGAGGGACTCAGCCTCTCTGGAGAATCTGTTCCAGTGATTGGTCACCCACACACAAAAGAGGTTCCTCATGTTCAGGTGGAACTTCCTCTGCTCCACTTTCTGCCTGCTACCTCTTCTCCTATTTCTCAGCACCATCGAGAAGAGAATGGATCCATCCCCATTACACCCTCCCTTCAGATAATCAGAGACATTGATGAAATCCCACATTTACCTTTACTTCCCACCTTCTTTTTCTTTATTCTGCAGACAGCAAACAACGTTGATTTACCAAGATCCACTTTAAAATGGAGTACAAATCCAGATGGTAGGATAGTCTGTGATACCAAGGACTGAATGCATAATATCCTTTCTAATCTCCTCTTTCTGTGTATAGGGAAAGCCACAGGCATATACAGAGTAAAGGTAGGAAACCAAAGAATTTCTGTACTGCAGAGGCAGGTATTCCAAGGTGACAGCATTGCATACAAATGCCTTTTCCTTAGTATGTGAACAGGAGTTTTGTGAGGGAGTTGCTCTGTTTTGCTGCCCCCATGCAGCCCCAGACCCTCCTCTGCCATGGGCCATAACTTGCATAAGGTGGCTGAGGCAGAGTTTCTTGCAGGGAAGCAAGTGGTGTGTCCATGGTGTGCTGCAGGGGGATAGAAGGGATTACCCTGCCTGCTCTATCCAACTCTTCAAATGCACTCAGGCTTCATGTTACTATTTTCTCTACACTGGATAGCCAGACAGCAAGGCCTTGGGCATCTGGCAGCACTCAGCAGAGTGGTGGCTATCACACAAATTTGTGCAAACACAGTGTCTCACAGGTATGTGTCCCTCTGGACACTCTTTCATTTTGCACCCAGCAGGCCATGACCTGCATCCTTGCATCTTTCTTCCAGTTCCTTTGCTACTTCCTGGGCCAGAGAAGAATTCACTGCTGTGAGTTACACTGAACAATTGAGCAAGTGAATGGAGAAAGGCAGCACCAAGACAGGGAGGACTGGGACCCAAGCTGTGCCTCTGGTCACTCAGAGAGCAGGAATCAGGCAGTCCAAGGGACAATGCAGGGACACTGTGCCTCTCTGTGGGGATCTTTCACTGTCCTTCTTCTACACCAGTAGAGGTAGGTGTCACCACAGCCTTGCCCAAGGAACATGGCCCTGCTCTGCTCCCTCCCTCCTCACATACTGCCTGGTTGCATCCCTTGCATGAGAAAAGACCAGTCCCTCCAGTCAGTTCATCTGGAGCAGTGGTGAGGTCTGGGACTCCATATTCTTCTCTGAGGAAGATTTAATCTGTCTGGCTCTTAATACCACCCTGTTGCTCTTTGATCAAAGATTATTTAAGCTATTATTGAAATATTGTACTCAGACTTCTATTATGGCTGGTATTCACAGAAACAATGCTCCTCACTAGCTGAGCAAATAATGTTGAGCTGTTTGTTTTAGACAGAATTCCACATATTCACTTTATGTTACTTCCACACTGCTGGTCACGAACAATGACACTTTTCCAGGGCTACAAATAATTACTGGGAATCATATTTCGGCGACATTTCCAGCAAGCTTCTACAGTGAAACTTCATTTGCAGCACTTCCAATTCCTAGGCATTTCTTTAAGAATCAGACATCTGATTGGCTTTGGGATTTTGTACTCTGATGAGTGCCAGACTTCCTTGCTGTGTTTCCATTCTTTACATTTTAACCATGTTTGCAAAATGTCAAACATCTAAATCAGTTTGTCTCTTGTCAGATATGGAAGATTATTGTCTGTAATGATCAGCAGCCACTAACCTGGCTGAATCCAGGATTTTTGTTTGCTACTTCTGCTATGGACACCTTGGCTCCCAGGTTCAGGCAAGCTTCTCAAGCTTGAGCATTAGCACAGTATCTTCCTTAATCCAAGATTGTTTAGAGTAGCAAATACAGAGTCAGAACAATGACCACAGGCCAAGACTAAATGTTTGATGCTGCTGCTCAGTTTAGATACCTGACATGGCATATATGTACATGTATTTTCAAAGCAGAGTTACTTAGTCCAAACTGAAATATTAAGCTGTAGATGTGAGCTATAGATCAAGCTTATGGAATTAATAGATGCTATTGACAATCCTGGAACTTTGCCAAAAAAGTTCTTGTCAAGCTTTATTTTTTTTTGTTGTTATTTCAATTCAATTTGTTTTTTCAAGTGCTCCTGAGAATCACAGAATCATCATAAAATCATAGGATGGTTTGGGTTGAAAGGGATCCTAAAGATCATCTAGACCAATCCCCCTGCCATGGCAGGGACACCTTCCACTACAGCTGTTACTGCAACAGGTGGTGGCTCAAAGCCCCATCCAAGCTGGCCTTGAACACTTTCAGAGATGCTCCCCTTTTTTGTTTGTTAGTTTTTTAATAAAGATTTCATAAAGTTGTTTCCAAGCAATATTTTGGAACAATTAGTGCATTTCAACTGCTGCCCCACTTAACAGAGAGAATTTGCATTGTTAAGATTCATCATGCATTTGAAAACTGTTGTATGGCAAGTCTAATAATCCAAATTATTATTTGCTAATTCAATTAGGCATTTTAATTAAACTGTGCAAAGTTCAGTGCTGCTATGAGGTTTTATCACTGCCTCTTGGTTAATTTTATTTTATAATTTTCAGGTGTTATCAGATGACAGAGCTCTAGCTCAGAAAAACAAAGGTGAGGTGTCTGCATATTGGCATACTAAGTGGGTAGCTCTCAAACACTCCCGTCACTCTTTCCTGAACAGTCAAGTCAGATAAAATTGCAGATCCTATCATTAGCAAAGGCATCCAGTCCATTCCTCTGCCACTGGCTCACTTCTGGCTGTGTATTTACTTTTGTTTCCTTGTGACCATCACCTAGACTTCAAATCTGCTCAGAATACTTTAATGAGATCTGGGCCCAAACTGATGTGAAAGATTTGTTACATAAACTAGAAAAGCACAGAAATAGACTGAGGGAGTGCACATGAACTCTGTTAATTCCACCTAAAAAAGGCAAACTAAAGTATACCTGAGCTGGAGTTGCTTTGTACTTGACAAAAGAGCCCTACTGTTTAAGCACACTCTTCACAACACGTCTTGTTACATCTCTTCTCATTCCTCTGGAACGAAGGAAGAGGAGAATGGTAACTCCTATGTGTTATGGGTTCCCAGATATGGGACTCCTTTCCCTTCATACAAGAGAGTGACCCACACAATACTCTCTTGTTCCTAAGCAAAGCTAGAGGGAGGCAGAAAACCAGCCTTCCCAAGTGGAGAGGTCTGATGAGCTGTTACATCCCAGAGTGCTTCTTCCAGCTTTGAGCTAGCAACCAACTCTGCTCTAAGAGTGCAATCTTTCCTTCTCCCTATGCACAAATAGTGCTGACTCTGAACCAACAAAAAGTGACTGACCATCCTCTTAGGCAAGCAATATGACCATGATTACTCCTCCTCTGCTTGTAGATGGGATATCAGATCTTGCCTCCACTAGGTGGATGGAAACAAAAGCAGTACAACTCACTACAAGCAGAGGAGTAGGACAGGCACTCATTTTTCCTGACATTTATTGGGAGGAAGACTAGCAGAGCTTTAATTCTGCTCCCTGTTTCTACAACAACACCACTTGGACAAGAAAATGAATAGAAAAGCAGCTCTGTATTTCTTTCATTTTATTATAAGGAGCTTTACTCTTCGCTCAGAATAATTTTAAACATCAATTCTTTTATTTTGAAGTGGGTTTTTTTTTTCATTTGGAATGATCTTATACCTCCAAAAGTCTGCTCCGAATCTGTTTCAGGAAGACTAGAAAGGGCCATTTTCCTGCTGTGATGTGGGATGTTAGACAACCCTGCTGCCTGATGGGTGAGGAGCCAGGTTCCGTGCTGGCAATGGGCTTCTCATCAACTGTGATTGAGATTTGCAAAATTATACACAGGCTGATAGCCGAGATCTGTAATTGTGCTATTAACTATGACTGCCAAAGGAGGCAGCAGGAAGATTCCAGCCAGCAGGCCACCACTCCTGTTAGCATGATCATTAGCTCTGTCCTGCATCAGCATTTAGGATGTGCTTTACCTGGGACTGGACTTCAAGGCCACCCACTGCCACCAGCAGCCCAGCTACCCATCTGTCACAGTGTGTTCCTGCTGTGGGAAGCTTGGTGTTGGTATAGCACAGATTGCAGTGTCTGCTCAGTGGCTTCACTTCATGCTAAAGGTTACTTAAGATCTGGAGTGTGGCTATCTTTCTTGGCTCATGCTTTCCCCCACCTGTGGCAGAAGCAGCCAGGGAGCTCTTCTCACCCTTTCTGATGCATCCTCTGTCTCAGAACAGGAGTTCTACCCCTGCACAGCCCCCAGCTCTCCCAGTTGGCTGGGCAGAACTCCAGTTTGGGATTGCAGCCAGGCTTATCTTATCTGCAGAGGTTTTTGCCCGAAACCAGGCCTGAAGGGTTTTCAGTCCTCAAAAGTGAGGGAGATTTTTTGTCTGACTTTTTACCAGAGGAGGCTATACTGCTCTGGGTTTCATTCCTTTTAGGTAAACAACTCTCTAGTCTGTGTAGATGTGCCTCCAGGCAGGTATAGATACATTTTTGGACCTGAATAAATACCTCAGCTACACATTTGATCTTGGCAAGCAGGGAGCTATTTCACCATGCAGGATGAAGATGGGCCTTGTAACATAGGTAGATAAGAGGTAACTTTCCAGAGATACACTTCTGTTCTAATTCATACATGGCACTGTTCCTTTCTGGGCTATCTGAAGCCTCTAAAGTGATTTCTTTCTATCCAATGTGCTTTAAAGATTCATAGTTTTCACCCTTAAAACACCCCAAAATTTTTCATGATCGGGTCAGAGAAAGAATAAAATGCATGCTTAGTTTCTGAGTTTGGGGAAAAGATGATAACCATGACAGTCAGAGAGAGCACATGGTGATTCCAAGCACTAGGCATGGCTAGGTAGATTTCCATTTCTTCTGTTGTTCTTGGAAAATAAAAAGGGATCACCTTTCTCCCCATGGCTAAGCAGGTGTTTCACAGAAACTGTCTGACTGGCTGAGGGGGCTGGCCACATTCATCCAAAACACAATTTTCTGAGTAGCTGGTCTTGGAAAGAATGAGTGCATCAATAAGAAAGCACTTTCTCCATCCTTTTTTTTTTTTTTTTTTTAAACCTGAGATGTGAGTCCTTCTCCCACAGTGAAAGAACCCTTGGTAAACTCCAGGTAAGCTTGGGAGCCCAGCCACTCCTAATATTAGCTTGCACCATTATGCAAATGCAGCCCTGGTGTTCCCACAGTCTGGGGAGGGACCCAATCCCAGCTTCCCACAGCATCCAACAGCTGCCTACAGCCTGGGCTCTGCCACCATTGAAGACTGCAGCATTTGCCTACACCTCAGTTCTGATTTGGGTTTTGCCAGCTTCTGTCACTGGATGCACTTGTTGAAGCTCTGTGCTTGAGAGTCTCCCTCTGCTTTAATTTTCAATGCAATAAAACATTAATAGCTGAGAATACACAACTTCAGCTGCTAACATTTAGAAAGACAGTGAGAGCAAGATTTCAATCATAATGCTTTATCTCAATGCCTACATGTAAACCTAATTCAGTAACTTTCTGTTTACCTTTTCTGGATAACTGTATGAACCTGCTCAGCAATTTCAAAAGACATTGAAAAACCACAAAACCCTGGTTTTTTTTTTTTTATTTTAAATTTTAATCTCCCAAGAAGCCTGAGAAAACATTAGACCTCCTGACAAAAAGTAAGCAGTCCACACTCATGAGCTATTCTGGTAGTGCACTGAAACTCGTTTTCACTCAGAGCAAACAAACTATATTGACTCCATTTCTCCACTAAGATCCCAGTCTGGACACAATGGACCTCTAACATTATGGGGTTCCAAGCTGATAGCTGCAAATGTTTGGCTCAACTGTTCTGGGATAAGTTTTGAGCCCTGGCTGAGATGGTAACATATTGGTATGCTCCTGTGGAGAACCAGGTCCAGAAGATCTCTTTTCTTCCCACTTCTCTTCAAAAGGCACCCTCCCCTCCCTGGAGCACAGGACAAGAGCAGCCAGTACCCCTCACCCTACCACTGATCCTCTTGCATCATGCAAGGCAACCTCAGTGAACAAATGTTTACAGCCCAGCCTATTCTCCCATTTAATTTTGCTCATCTATGATGGTGAGAATACTTAAATATCCAAACAGAGAATACTTATGGTTGCCTGCCTGTTAGCACAATTTTTTTTACGCCTGCCTCTAAAACTGTAAACATGGGAATCAAACATCTGTTGTGCTTTCAGCAGGAAAAAAGATTACAGTGAGGTACAACTACTAACACTATTTCTGGCTCAGATTTTTTTTTTTTTTAATTGCTAAGAGTTTTAACACAATGATCTTATACACAATATAAAAGAACTTACTAAACAGGCTTACAATTATTTTCACTACATCTTAATAATTTGAATGACACATGCCTTACTCTTTTATGAGCTGCCAGGGTAAAAAAATCCTGTCTAGCGCAGCAAAATTTTCTCTGCATGGCTTCACAGCAGTGAAAAGGAAAGGAACACTCCACGAATCTCCAGTTGTCACCTAAAGTTGCCCGCTGACTTTCAGGTCTGGAAGTGGTCTTATTGTCAGGGTGTAAGACAGATATCTTCTGTGCTGCAAATGCTAGAAGAGTTCATACATCCAAACTTGTAAAGATGCCAGAATCATGCCATTTGAAAGAAATCTGCATCCAGTCGACTGAGTTAATGTGTGGCTGAAGGCACACCAAGTATTTTGGAGAAAATAACTATGGGGATTGTTGTTCACATAAAAATTTATTTGTTAATTTCAGGTGGAACTCTCTGTATCAGTCTTTTTTTTTTTTTTTTAGAATGACTTGATTTTTAGACAGATTTCTTCTGCGCTGTAACTTGGATTACACTTAAGGGAAATAGAGCTAAACAAAGAAATAGTTGTTTCCATCTCTTCAGCAATGTGTTGTAATACTGCCAGAGTTATCAAACCTTCTTATGAAAATATGAAAACATTTCTTCGTAATTAAATCATAGGATACATAAAAGCAAACTTATTATAATATTAATTTATTTTTTTAAACTTCTCTGGCTCAAGATGCAGTAGCCAGCACTGTGCTGTGTGTCATTATGGAGCCCTGTCTTCTAAGCAGAAGCAGCCCTTCATGTTTGTATTTTAGAGGAAACATATCTTTCTGTATCACTGACTTTAGAAAGGTGAGGAAAATAAATTTATTTCTCAGTATGCTAGGGATTCATTGTGTTTCCTCCTGATAAATTTGAAGGATACAAATTTCCTCCCAGTCATATAGGAAGGATCTTTCTGCATACTCCAGCCAGTCCACATGACTTTACTTTTGTTATTGGGAAAGGGCTTCTGAAAACCTGCCAGAAGTTTTGCCCAGTAATTGCAACTGGTAAATCGCCACAGGCATGAGAATATCTCAAGACAAAGATGATATGAAGCCCCTTTCCTACCCTTTGGCAGCACCACAACCCTTCCTGTGGTCTAAGTGTCTCTCCACCTTACGCTACCATTATTTGACAGAGGATCCAGAGAGACTAAAAACACTGTTAAATAAAAATGTGTTTATGTGACGAGAGAGAAAATAGACTCAGAAGAATGTTAGAGTGTTCTGATGCTGTCACTGCAAGATGGTATAGGACAGTGTGTGCACAGCACAGTGCCTGGCAATAAAGGATGAAAATGCTGGGCAAGAAGGAGCCTCTGTTGACAGTACATACACATTATTAACATTTGATGGAGGGAGGGAAGGAGAGGAGAAGGATTCAGAATAGATTTCCTTCAGTTGGTGCTGTAGTTTATATGAAATAAATCCCCACAAACTCAGTAGTAAAGTAGCATATCAGGAGACTTTAATGATCAAGTAGATGTTAAGTCACAAAAATCTCTAAAAGATTTTCCCCTCCAGGTCACATATTATGAAGAGAAATTGCTTTCCAATCCTATCATAGATTTTACTCTTTTTTGCTGGAATAAATTTGCATTTATGTCTGACAATCAATTTAGGAAGCTAAAGTTAATACACACACAAGGGAGGACTGTTTGCATCCCCCTAGTTATGCCATACAACAGAAATGAAAAGCCACGCTGTAGGGTGAGTAAGTGATTCAGTCCTCCTACAATTTTCCTCTTTTGAACACCAATGCAGTTTTACTAGTGCAGCAGATTCCTGTTCATTTGGAAGTAGATGGTATTTCTATATTCTATAGTCAAGTTATCAGTCAGATATAGATAACATTTTAATTAAGATATATTTCACATCCTAGAATGAGCTGTTTGCTGGTTAGGAAAATGCAGTTTCTAAAAAAAAAGAGTTACAGAATATTTCTACTTTATGAAACAACTTTGTAGTATGTCAACAGTTTGGCTCCTCATCCCTCAGCAAAACCTGTGCTAGATAATACAAGATTAGATATAAAAATTGAATTTCTTTTTTTTTTTTTTTATTATTTAAACTATTGGCACTTATGGTTCAGTGTTTCAGTTTGGATTTTTCCTTCCTGTTTTCTTGCTACTGGTAGGCACAGGACAAATAAACTGACTCAGCAGCCTAGTCAGTGGCTTCATCTTTTTTGCTTTTCCATTTTTGTTCCCTCAGAAACATTTACTTTTATTGACTCATCTTTTCATTTGTTGACTAGTTTGCCTCTAACAAGCTCTCCCTCTTGAAGTACAATGCCCTGGCTGCCTCCTGTTCCTTTTTCTTTCAAACAGTTTAACAGGTGAAGAGCTCAAGTCTCCAAATGAGGAGGGGATCTCCCTTCTGCCACCAGCCTAACATACAGTGGATTGGAGAGTATCTGACTTATGCTTCTTTTAATTAACCAAATCTAATGTGATGCTTGTTCATTACAACCTTCACCTTCGTTTTATTGCTCAGTAGATTTTTAATATATATTGAAGGTTTCCAGCAGCTCTCATAAGTGGTTTATTGCCCCATCAGACCTACACAAGGTATCATTCAGCATTGCAGTGTCAGTCAAAGGTATTTTTGTTGCAAATTTTAGACCTTATTAATTCATGCACAGCACAAGAAGCCATGGATATCTATTTTCAGTGGAGATATAATTAAAAGATGCATAATTACAGTTAGAAAATATTCCTAGAAAACTTTATTCTTTCAGCATGTGATGTTTCCTTATAGGTAACATTCTGAGCAGTCTTCTAGGCTTACCAAAGATTAATATCAAAACAGTTCACCAGTGGAAGGATGCCTCAATTTTTCAGCTGAGCATCTGTTACCTTTGCAAATTTAAAAAAGCATTTTAAAATAAAAACTTATTTCATTAATGCATTCAAATCTAAGCATCAGTTTGAATATAAATAATATTAAATAAAATAAATAAAAATAAAATAAAATAAATAAAAATAAAAAATAAATAAGACATATTGAACCTGCTTATTAAATGGACAGGAGGCATTGCAAAGTGCTCACTCATCAAGAAACGTTTTCTTTTTGTAGATTTTCTAATGGAAAGGTTTTTGTTCTTCCATGTTTATGAACAAACCTCTCTGGATATATACAAGAAAAGCTCTTTGAGTGGACACATTTATTCTTCAGTGAGCTACTATTTTATTTATTCTGACAAAAAAAAGAAATTTTATTTTTGTATCCCTGGATTAATATAAATAGCAATAGCTGCCAAAATTCATGCCTACTGAAACACTGATATTCTAAATGGAGAAGTATTAATTTTTTTTTTCTTAATGGAGGACTTTTGAAACACTGTTCTACTACTTAGAGAAGAACATGATAAAGGAAAGTCCTGACTACCTATGATTATGTGGTACCTTTTGCAGGAATTTATCCACCAGCTCCAACATTGTGGCTCTATGATTTGCGTAAGTTTCTGCCTATTCAAACACATATTTCCATCACAATCGCATGACAGAAATTCTTAGTATTTTTCTCTGCTGTTAAACAGCTGCTGCCTTTCAGTGTTGGTAAAATAGTTCTACACATAATTTTCCTTTTTTTTCAAATGAAAATGCTTTGGGATCTCTCCAGCTGAAAGATGGACTAGAAATGCAAATTATCCATAGCCATGTAACTCAGAATTACCTTTGCATTTTATTCTAAATCTGTATCTGGATATATAAAAATCCTGAAAACCGGTGACATTAGACCTGCTCATATAACTGACATGCTTTTAGGGAAACAAAACAGATAGAACTGCCAGCTGCTGCATGAACATTGTAATGGAATGAGTGATAATGCTAAAAAGTATCTCCTTTAATGAAATTTTTAATGCAAAAATTAAATTTAATTTATGTGTTTAGAAAAAAGCCACAGAAAATTAATATCCAAAAGCTTGAGTGAATTTATGTCATAACTCCTCAAGTTTCTTTTTCCCCCCAGTTTTATTAACATAGACATTTGGGTTTGCACCAATACTCTTTGTTTATGTAAGTTTCCTTCAAGTAATGACTGTAACAAAACACACTCTGGCAGAACCTTGCAAAATATAAGCCTGTTTAAGTTACTCGGTAAAGATAACATTTCTTCAAAAATGCAGAAAAAGAAACTCTAGCTGCATGTAAATTAAATTTAGAACACTCCTTTGCATAGAGTGAAAGTCTGTCAGGCCAGGAAAAATCTGTAAATGTGATTGCAGTGACAGAAGGTAAAACAAGAAAGACGTCCCTGATGTCCAGGCAGCGCATGCATGCCCTGTGCAGAAGTCTCTTCACAGAACTGTCAATGGCTCTGCTCCCTCATCTCCATGACATGGCTGCCTCCCTTTCCAAGCTTTCCAAAAGCTTCCAAACAAAATTTGAACAAAACCAAAACACTGAAGGAGACAGCAAGAATAAAGTGCCCATCAAAATTTTGTGCAGTTATGTAGCAACAAACAGCAACAGGGGCTCCAATGGTTAGAGATTCCCCCATCTTGCTGCTGCTCCACCCATGTCAGCAAGGATTTTGGTAAATGCTCTCCCATTTACACACTGCTCAGCACCATGGCAAAGCCATGGGTAAGACTGGTCACTTGCAGGGATTGCTACCAGAATTTCCATAAGGGTTAGGAAAAGCGGTTTGCCTAGGTGACCACCTTTCCAGTGGTGGCAGTAATCAAATCATGGCTTCCAGCGGAGACTGGAGTACTCCATGGCAGGTCGATGTTGCAGTGGAAGGCTATTTTGATAAAGATTTAAAGGAAATGCCCTTAACTGCAGTACAGGTGAGGACCACGGCAGTTTCGGCTTGTGTCTCTCATTGGAAAGCAAGCAAGTAGCAGGCATTCTGAGGAAATGGAGAGAGGGAGTAGATGTATGAAACATACATGTACAAATCTGAATATAAATGCTACTTTAAATACTTCTCAAGGCATCCTCAGTACCACTGCTGCTCAAGGGTTTTGTTTCACCGCTAAAGATAGCTCTGCTGGTAACATGAGACAAAATAACGGTGGAATTGTTTTACTCCAAGAGAGGCTGGGTACTAAGAAACCAGCTTTATTTCCTCCCACCACCAGCTCCTTCTAAAAGATCCTTTACTGTGAGCATTACCTTGTATTCCTTAACATGAGCCTTAATGGGACCTCAGCATGTCTATGGCAGTTCTGTAAGTGCAGGACTGACTGCCTCTGGGGTACAGCCATTGGCCTGTATCAGGTGTGCTGCTAATGTAAGTCAAGCAAGCCTACGTTTATGCATTTTAAAATACCAGACTTCTGTTTCCATGACAGAAGTTGAAAGAGACAAAGGCCTGAAATCTCACAGCTTCAGAGTAAAAAAGATTTTTAGCATGGAAAAAGATTTGCTCGGTTTTCTGCCAGTCCAGTCCCAAGTGATGCAAGACCTCTCTTCCACCCCACTCTCCTTTGCACCAGAACTGCTGTAGCTCCCTCAAGAGACAAGAGTATTTCTGCTGAATTTCCAACTCTTAAGATATTTTCTGCTGCTTGTGGCATGCAAACGAGCTTTATGGGACTGGGATATCATCACAGTGTTTAAAGCAGTGAAAGAACCCCAAGGTACGCTCACCATTCAAGATCTGAAAGAAAATTGAAATTCTGCTCCCAATTCAAGGAAAAAAATTGAAAAAAGACTCCATAATATGTAGTAAGTGTCTACTTTCAATTATGAACATTAGCAGGCAGAGATTAGCACCTTTCCGCTCTGCTTCTATAAAAGCTCTTTTAAGCAGCCATAAAGTGCAGAAGGGCTGCAGGTAGATGTCTGCCAAAGATCACGCAGTTTAGTGACAGTCTTGGCTGACGAGACACTTCAAGACCTGATCCAGGGCATTGAAGGAACATGGGAAAGGATGCAGAAGCAGCAGGCAGTTACCTAATACTATCAAGTCTCAATAAAAAATGACAAGCTGAGACATTTTGGCAGGCTTTTTGAATACCAAATAGGACAATGCTTGTGCAAACGGGCCTGGAACTGAGGTTAAGAGAAATAAATTCACAGCAGAAAAAAAAAAAAAAAAAAAAACCCAAGCCGCACTTTAGAAGAAGCAAATTATTTCACTTCAAAGCTCTTCAGATCACATCTGACCATAGGGCTACAGAATTAGCCTCACTGGTTGTTTCTGCAACCTATGATTCACGTCCAGTATCTTATACGTAGCAATTGAGTAAAAACGCTCCCACCCGAGCCAGAATACATAAATATTTAACTTTTCGGCAGAGCGACCGTGAGAGTATTTGTACCTATGGATTTGCTGCGACAGATAAACAAACCCCTACTCCTTCCTCACAGCTACAGAAACGAAAGGGAGCAAAACCCCGGCACGTCGGGAGGGTCTGGTTTTTCCACGCGGCCAAGTTCGCACAGCGGCTTCCTTACAGCACCAGACCGCGCCGATGGCCAAGGCAAACGCGGGGGCATTCCCACGCACCGGGCAGACGTGTCTGCGCGCAGGGGATGGAGGCGGCGGCAGAGGCGGCGCGGAGCCCCCCGCCTCCTCCTCCCGGCGGGATCCGCCGCTTCGGCCACCTCCCGCACAGCCGAGACCCGTCCTTCTGCCTGCGCCCAGCTCTCCATCCTCCCCTTCTCTTTTTTTATTTCCAACTTCGCCCGTGCCCTCTCCCGACCGTCCGAAGGGGCGGAAGCGGCAGACGGGCGCGGGGGGGACGCGGGGCGGGTGCAGCGCGGAGAGCTCGGAGCGAAGCAGGGCGAGGAGGCTCCTCTGCCCTCTCCGGTGCGGGGTCGGTGGGCTAGGGCTGCCGGGGCAGTTTTTGGAGCGAGGAGCGGCTCGGCCCGGCTCGGCCCGGCCTCCCCCACAGGTGCCGCCGCCTCAGCAGCTCCCCCTGCCCGCCGGTGCGCGGCGGCGGGAGGGCCGCGTCCCGCCCCGCCCCGCCCCGCCCCGCCGTGCCGCTGCCGGGCGGCGCTGCAGAGGGCGGAGCGGGCGGCGGGGCGGCGCGGCCGGCGCCCGGCGCGGGCTGGCTCCCGGCGGGCGGCGCTGCTGCGTTGCTCTGGGAGGCGCCGCGGGGCCGGGCGCGGAGCTGCGGGCTCGGGGGTGTGAGCGGCCGGGCAGGGCGCCCCAGGATGCTGCGGTTCCTGCGCAGGACCTTTGGCCGGCGGTCGATGCAGCGCTACGGGCGAGGAGCCGGGCGCGGAGCCGGGCGCGGTGGGCTCGGCGGCGAGGGGGACGAGCGGGACGGGGGGCTGCGAGGAGCGGCCGCCGCCGCCGTCGGCTCGGGAGGCTTCCCCTCCTCGCCGCTCCCCGGAGGGGTCGTGCACAGCGCCGGAGCGCCCGTCCACATCCCGGCGGCCGGCGGCAGCAAGCCGGTGCTGCAGTGCCGCGTCCTTCTCCTGGACGGGACCGAAGTCAACGTGGAGCTGCCGGTGAGTAGCGTGCGCTTACCTCCGCCGCCTGCAAAACGGCGCCTGCAGCTACCCTCTCCCCTCCTCCGCATCGTCCCCCCCTTCCCTGGCGACGGGCACCTGCGAGTGCCCCCCCCCGGCCGCACAACAGGCGCCGTTCGCCGGGGAAGCCTCGCTGGTTTCGTCCTTTCCTCCGCGGGCGCCCTCGCCGCCGTCCCCGCCTGCATGCACCTGCTGCCAGGTGCGCGGCGCGCCTCCCCGCCATGACCGCCGCCCGCCCCCGTCCTGCCTGCCGGAGCCGTCTGCGCCCTTCTTCCCTCTCCCCGGAGCCAGCGGGGAGGTGGGCACCGCTCTCCTCCTCCCCTGCGCAGCCGAAAACAGCCCCTTGCAGCGCTCCTTCCGCGGCGCCTCTCCCGCCGGTGGGAGCGCTACCTGTGCCTTTCCCCGGCTGCTGCGGGGGGCTGAGCCCGCCCGACGGCGCCGCCGGCTGTGGGGGGCGTCCCGGTGTGCCAGGCGGGGGCCACCGGAGCCTCTGCGGAGCAGCGGTGCCTTTGGCCTCGCTGCCCCGTGGCTTGCAGACCCCGGCCCCCAGCACCTGTGGCGGCGCGGGGAGAGCGACGCGCGGCCGCGCTGCCCCCGCGGCGCGGCTCCGGGGTCGCGGTCTCCGGGGTCGCGGTCTCCGGGGGTCGCCGCCTCCTGCTTCTCCTTAGTTCGTGCTTGTTACCGCCCCCGCTGCCGGGGTCGGCTGGAGGCCGCTCCGGGATGCCCGAGGCGCTGTCCCCGTCCCGTGGCGCCCGGGTGCGGGGCTGGGCCGGGGGTGAGCCCGGGCGGCTCCGGGGTGCAGCCCGAGCCGGGCCGCGGGTGCTCGGACGGTGCCGGCGCTGAACTTTCTCCCCTCGGCCGCTGTGCAGGAGGAATGAGGAAGGGATGGTGCTGGCCTGCGGGGTTGTGCGTGTGTTGTTTGTGCCTGCTCGCTGGGGTTGGGCCGCCTTTGTAGGTGTTTCAGCATCCCCGGAGCCCGTTGTGTGTCCTGTCTCTCTTAGAGGCAGCTGCGTGGTGTGTATCGGTAATTTGTAGTTTTGGTTTTTTCATTCCTCACAGCTCCTAAATACCACTCATCCTCTTTTGCTGACCTTTTCTGTCCGTCTTGAAACCCAGGTTTCCCAGGAACTAGTATGGAAGTTCATTGTGTTTGAAAAACATTTAATCTTCTTTCCATTTCAACCCAAATAGTCACCAGCTTGGTCTTCAAAAACAGGTGGGAGAACTTAGTAATAGTGAGTGTAACAACCTGAGAAATTGTGCACTGCTTTCATCTCTAGCAGTATAAAAAATAAGTTTTTTTCAGAGTACCTTTAGACTCTTGTTAGGTGCCTTTCATATTAGTTGTCATCTGTATATATTGGCATCATTTCACTAAAACATGCAATTTGGCAACGCTATTGTTTCTGCTTAAAAGAAACAGAAGAGATTGAGTAAGACTCTTACAAGTGAATACAAAGTATGTGAACGGAGCCACCTAGAGATACTTGCTGCAGCATTATCAGGCCTCCCTTGCCTACGGACTACATTGCACATTTCCAGATATTTGAAATGCTAATATATTTCCTCTCCTCACATCTCCTTCACAACTTGCTGCACTCCTCCTAGCATCTCAGCACAAATCTTTTATGAAGTAGACTTGATGATTGTTATCAGCGTGCTAAGGGTTTACTTATAGAGGTCTGTGCCAATAAGCTTGGTAAATATTTTGTTTAAGGTTATATGCTGATTTATCAAAGGTCAGATATTGCCGTAGAGCCCGTTTAAGATGGTCTGAGGATTTGTAGGATCAGAAGGTGAGGTAATGACACTCCTTGAGTGCTGAAAACATACAGGCATATCTGCTTGCCCTAGTAAAGAAGCTGTGGAGCACTCTTGTTTGAACTGATCTCCAAATGAAGTTTAGACTTCCCAGTGCTCTCAGAATGTGAGCTGCACATGTTCTGGTTGTAGCTCAGCTGTCCAAAGACAGAGTACTAAGTTGGCTTTTTTTTTTCCCCACTCAAGTCCCTAGACTGATGGAGGACTTTGGAGCATATAATAGCTGTCAGTGTTTTGAGGATTAAAAACTGTTCTGTTGAATTACATATCTGTTCCTCCTGTTTTTTTTTCCTTTCTTTCACAGAAAGTAACACCCACACTGAGAGTTAGAAAAACTGAAACAGGCATTGCACCATTTATAGAAGTTGATCAGTAAAGTTTCTCTGAGCTTTGCAGGTCTAGATTTTACGGGAATAGGGCATGAAACAGAAAGTGATTTAATACTAGGAGATGAGGTATGGGGCTGGTTAAGCTGAATGAATTGAGTAGCATCTTTTTAAAAAAGTGTATGGTGCTTTCTTTCATTTCAGCTCAAATTTTATCAAAAGGAGGGAGTGTGGGCTTCATCACCAATCAGCAGCTTACTCATGAAGTCAAGTACAGAGATGATTGCAGAGGATTTTACTGTGGTGCTGATTGTGTTTGCAGACACTTATTTCAGGAGATACTGGTATCTATAAAATCTGTTATTCGTGCTGGTATTACACTCCTCTTGCCTTTTTAGTTGAAAAAGGAACTTGTATTAGAACACAATAGTTGTGCAACTACAACTTTTTAGGCTATCTCTAAGACTTTGTTTAGAAGTAATTGAAAGGTTTATTAGATTTCAAAGACTACAGGGTTTATTTGCTTGTGTGGAGGAATGACAGAGAAGACATGACTGGAGGAGTCACTAGCTATTACATAGAAAAAAGGTTCAGTGTTGCTGCTAGCTATTACACAAAAAAAGGTTCAGTTGTTGTTTTTTTTCCCAGGTATTGTTTCATTTTTTAAAAGATTCCAATAAAACTGAAACTTTTGTCCAAGTTAAATGTGTTGTGTTCTGCCACAGTGTTTTCTTAGAGGTGGGGACTGTTAGAAAAATAAATCCTACATCAGTAAATTGATAATTGTCTTTGTGGTTAATGTTATAATTTGTGTGATAGTATCTGCATCAGAAAGTACATGTCTTGTGAACCCTTGTCAGTTTATGATGGTAACAGAAGCAGAGATCTACCCTGATCTCCAAGTTCTTCCTTAGCTCATTCTTCTCTAGGCTGTATAGCCGTAGTGAACTTGAGTAATCTTTCTTCTTTATCTGTGCTTCCACACCCTCTTTCTACTGGAACATTTGCACTTTATTCCTTTTACTGGATGTGCTCTGCCCTTGGACTACCCCTTCTGCTAGCCTGCCCTCCTATGTGCTGTGTATTCTTTCATTTGTAGGTGTTCTCTGGCTTTCACAGACTTGTTTCATACCCAGCTGCCCCCACACAAATGTCAACATGAGATTATTCTAAGCACTGCAGATACCCCTGGATAATGGTTTCTATACTCAGCTTCTTGCATGAAATTTCAAGGATTGCTTAATGATGCTGGCTTTTTTCTTCACTCTTAAGGCAAGAATCATGTACTTTAAAAGTCTTCTTTCTAAACAGAATAATGCACTGGATGGCTTTTTAAACCCACAAGCTCCTCAGGGCCCTGTATTGAATGTGAGATGCTATTAAGGCTGGATCTGTTATACAGGAGTGAGTGGCAGTTGACCAGTTCTGTGCTGTGGGGTGATTTGCCATGGGAAGGGGAACATAAATCGTGTCATTACTTCTTCTTGACCTGACACCACGTGTCTGCACATCTGAAATCCAGTGATGAGAACTGATGCAAGGAGAAAAACACTTCCATTAGAAGCCATCCCTCCTTCTCACACATAGTCCGTGTATTTCTTTTTATCACTGGGAACCTGTTCAGTGTTGCACTTTCGCTTACACTGGAGGCTATTTGCTGGTCAGAGTTTGCAGCTTGGTTGTAGGTAGATGGAAGGCCCACTTGCTCATTGTTGCCAAAACAGTCCTGCCTCTGTTTTTCTGGAGGACTCGTGACTTTAATGAAAGAAAAACTGGTTGGGGGTGATGCTGTGTTCTTACAGAAAGGATGCAAGGAGAGAGCATTGACATTTAGGTAGCAGTGATGGTGCCTGCTAGTTAATACATAGATGGCTCTCAGATAAAGCCAAAAAGCCAAATTTTTCTTAATTCTAAGGCATGATGGCTGACATTTCAAAAACTGAGCCTTTGATTTTTAATTAGGTGCATCTTATGAAAGCTTAAAGGGCAGATATGAAAGATGGTTATTCAGTGGCACTGTCCAGAGTAGAAGGAATTAATGTCACTTAATGGTGTTGAAAATGGTATTTTCTGATAAATTGTGGGAGGGCAGGAGGAAAATGAACATGTGTAGATTGTTCTTGGCTTTCTGTAGTCTTAAGTGGGATAAAAGAAGCAGCAAATGGTAAGCTTCCTCCACTATGAAAATCCTCATCCTACAGAGCAGATCTACGATACCTTATGTTTTCTGTGATGTGAAGCCACAGCAGTCAACATGTTGTCTGTTATAAATACTTCTTTCTAAAAATCTTCTTGCTCTGATAAATTCCTCTGCTGCTGTGAGCACCATTACAAAGACTTGTGTGATGTATTAGAAAGTATGTAATGTTTAAGGATTAAATTAATCAACAACTCAAGATGAATGGCTTTTATATTATTTCTTTGGCTTCCTTTTGGTGTATCTGTTTTAATAATTGTTTTGGCTGCTATGGAAACACTTCAGGATAGGAATAGTAAATGTTCTTCAATACTGTTTTCTAATCTCTGATCTGCTATGTGTTGTATTTTTTTCTTATTGGGGTAACATGAACATAGCAAAAATTCCTGTCTGCCCTCTATGCTTACATTAAGTATAAATGTTAATTTAACTCTTGAGCAGTCATCTCCGTTTTATTGATTAGTGTGTTTACCTTGATAAAGTTATAAATATCAGAAGAGAAGTGCAACTCATTTTTTCTTTCTTTCATATCACTCATGACTTCCAAATAATGTTTCATGAATATTAACTCTAGAGAAATGCAGTAATATGCATGTAGACAGTTGGATTCAGGTCATGCTCTGGAATTAGGAATAACTAAGGAGTTACATATGCACATACACCCCCCTCCAACAGATACATTACATCGCATGGATGATGGGATTTTTAATAAAGTCTTTAAAGCTTTTATCACTTATAAAATTGGTAATATGCCTTCTTTATGCAGAAGTTTCCTTTCAACAACAAAAAATTAGAGTACTTGCTGGAAAATGTTAAAAGCATATTTGCAACACTGGAAAGGCCTCTCACATTCATGAGCTCCTGTGAGTACCAGCACCAGTAATTTCCTTCAAAAACTGATCAGGCTCTGTTGGTCGAAGAGATTGGATATTTTTGCTTCTTCAGTTCACGTTGAAATGCCTTTTGAGTACCTTACAGCTCTGATTAAGCAGCTGTAGCTAGAACTCAATGTGTTGTCTGCTGGTAATAACCTTTAATTATGTTATCCCTGTTCCATATGCCTTGATGCATTGCTGCAGCGTTTAGTGAAGGTGTGTGAGAGGCATTCACAGTACAATCACATACAGGATCAGGAACATACACAGCCCCAGAGAGAAAGAAATGAGATGGGGTGTGCACACATAACTGCAGCCATGCTTCAGAATTGCAGGATGTTAGGCTCTTGAGAGAGGAGAGGGGATTTTTGGCCCTTGATGTGCTTGCCAAACATCCCCAATAAATCTACAGTAGATAAAAGAAACACAGTAGAAAAGGGAGTACACAGTGGAAAAAGGAAACAAAAGCAGCATTTTGTTTTGGCATGTGTAAGAGAAATTCTGCTTGTGAGTTCCATTAGTTATTAATGAAAACCAATACAATTTTTCAGTGTAATACAGATAAACAGGATGGCAGGAGTGCTGCTGCAAGGAGCTGACAACCAGGGAGGGGTAGAAATCACTGCCAGTGATAAGAGCAGTGTAATGCAAAAGCAAGAGCACCTGGTACTAATTCTGATGGAGAGCTTATGTGTTTGGAGAGATGGGCAGAAGATAAGGTTGTTGTACGCACTCAGAAGCCTTTTTGCAGTGGACTAGAAGACAGCTATGCTTAGAAGAGTAACCATGTGAAATGTCAGTGTGGCTCTCATTTATTAGCACAAAAATGCATTTCGTAGCAGATATTTGCACTGGGCTTACCTATAGCAAACCTTGGAGAAACTTTGAAGACCTCTGTGGATTTGAAGGGGGAGGGTCTGTAAGAAGGAAACTTACAGAACGTTTGACAATGCAGGAACTTCTTTGTCAACAGTGTATGTCTAATACGTTTTGAGGTTTTGTTCTAGTGGTTCTGTTCTAGCCTAGAGTGCTGGGTGGCAAGTTTGTAGCTTCAGGCTCTTAGTAGGAGTCCTGAAGAGGAGAAAGAGCATCTGGGCGTGTGAAAAGTTCCTAGGAGGCAAGAAATTAGAGCAAAGAGACTTTGGAAGCGCAGTACATGTGTAAGAGGAAGCAGAGGGGTTTTGTTTGGATTGCAGAAGATGGTCCAGGAAGAAAAAAGCCGAATAGACTGTATGTATAACTGTATAACTATATATAAAGCAAGAGTTCATCTGTTTCTTTTCTGGAACTGAAAGGGGACAGCTATCTCCTGCTTTCTGTGCACCTGCCTTGTCTTCATGTACTTCCTTGTGTTCCTATTTGTAGTGCCTCTGTAAATACCCTTTTTCTGCAACTTTCTCCAAGAGGCTGGCCTTGTTTAGTGTCTCACCTTCTTCAAGCATAAGTCCATTTTGCAATTCAAGGCTTCTGTTGTTAAATTCCCAACCATTTCAACTCTCCCTTTTCATTTGCAGTCTCCTTCTTAAGCAATTATCATACTTTCTCTGTGTGGGTATCATCTGTATTACTAGCATGATACCTAATGATTTTTCTTTCCAATAAGAGCAAATTTCTTTTAATTTTATGGGTTTTCCTTTACTTGACTCTGTTTTCCCAGTCTGTAAAAGCAGTTTTATATTTCTCCCTGGAGTAGGTTGCTACACAAGCTGTGAGGGATCTCTCCTGGGAGACACTTTAAAGAGCATTAGAGATCTGCTTCCTTCTGGTTTGGAGCTTAAGCTAGTTCTCTGTCCTGTTCCCACTTACTAGTTTAGAAAATTTCTGTGGTTTTCTGCAGTTGTCAGAAATTGGAAACGCTCCTCAGTCCTGTTGCTTCTCTAGGAAAATCCAATTTCCTGGCTGTGGCCATGAGTCTCTGGCTGGCTTAGCAGCTCATCCAGCCAGCTTGACTCGCCTAAGTGCCCTCTCTGCCAGGACACAAATGATGCAGGCTGAGGAAAGCTCGTTGTGAACCCTTGCAGAGCTGACATTGGGGAAACACTGGTAGCTATCAGTGAAATAATTAATTCAAAGGTTAAGCCTCCATACTTAAAAAATGTATGGTTTCACATGGGACCACTAAAACAGACCTGAAAACTCAATTGATGTGGACAGGAGATGGAGAGAAGAGGGGGGAACAAATGCATCATTGAGTTTGCAGGCTCTTTGCAAAGAAAATAGAAGGATAAGTACAAATAATTTCTTTTGCTAGAAGGATGAACTCAACAGCTGCTAACTGTATGTACAGTGTTTTTGGGTTAGTATTTCTCAAATACTTGAGAAACGAGGCTTTTAGTACTTGTTTTCCAATGTAGACTATGGTAAATGTTCTTTTATTTTTTCTGCATTAGAAATAAAAGGATTGGAGGGTAATGAAGTGTTTAGAGTGACCGTCTGTTCTTCATTTGACTTACTATTTCCATTTATTTCTATGCATCAGTTTCAGTGTGTCCTGGACCATTAACGATACTGTTATGAGATTATTTTGAAATATTTGTTGAAGTTACAGACTCAGACTCTGGCTATGAAGCATGAAAAATATTAAGAGTTAATTTATGTTGGCTGTTTGGTTTTGATCTGTACAGATGCAGGTTGTTTCCCTTCCTTGTTGTTATGGAACCACAGATAGTTTATCCAAACAAATACCAAATGTTGTCTTTATTTTTCCTTTTCCCCTTCCCCTTTTTTCTTTAAGCATGCTAACAAACACATTGAATTTATTCTACATTTCATTATCTTAATACGTGTGGTACAGTTTGTATTATAAGAGACGACTGGAAATCCTAATAGAAGAGTCAGTTCAATGTTTGTGAAATGTTACAAACAACTCTACACTTATATGTAGAGAATGGTACTTTCTTTTGAAAAGCTTCACTTTATATGAGCATAATGCTATCAAATGTACAGTTAGAAAAGCAATGTTACCATTTATGGATTGTGACCTGTAATTAAATTATTCTAGCTGGCAGCATTATTTTGAAGGATAACTTACATGAGGATTAATTCTTTTGTGGCTGTTTCAAAATACTGATTTTCTCAGTAGTTCTTTGTAGTGCTAGTCATTGATTGTATGTATTATTTTCATTGGTATGTTACGTGTGTGTATATATATATTTAAAATAAATGTAGACTTGAGAGGATTTTTGTAATTTAGCAGTCTTGACTGAGAAAACACCTGTTTCTTTTTTGTCTTCAACTGAGACTAAACAAGGATAGCACTTCCCATTTTTAAGTTTAGAATTCCCTGTTGTGTGAGGTCCTGAGGGTTATATATTGGATGATAAACAATTTCAGTTTTCTTTGTTAAATTATCCCGGGTTCTGAGCAAGTTCTCACTTTAATTTTCTTAAATAATATTGACACGCTAACTGTATCATGTCTCTCTTGTTGGTATGAGGTCCAAATGTTACCTGCTTTAACTGTATGAGTGAATATTTTCCAAAATTTCTGAGAAAAGAAGCAGTCCTATGGAATTTGTTCCTTCTTCTCCCTTTTTTCCATCCAGAATTGGTCAAGGCTGCTTTTTGTCATTTAAACAAATCTCCTTCATACCTTGTTAGTGGTTCCTGGATCTATGAAAATGGTATGATTTTAAATTAAGAGCTTACATTTATGTAAAAAGACCAAACTCAAGAACTTCCATTTTCATAAGCAGGTCTGAACACACCAGTGTTCAGTGCAATCATTGTGTTGCAATAAAGATCACTATTCAGTAGAGATGCTGATCCTCAGTGTGGAGGTTTTATATTCAAGCTACTTACTGAGTAGAAATTCTTCCAGAATAATGAACCTTCCATGAGTGCTTTGCTTTGAGAGATGATGAATGATGAGCCTGTTATCTCTTTGAATTAAGCAAATAAGTGAAGAGTGGTGGTATTCTTCAAAGTAGGTCGTATCTCTAGGAGGGGCAGCACCCTGCAAGTGTAAAGTCCAGTGGGCAGTATCCACTTCTCTCTCATTTTTTGGTCTTTGGATGCTGATGTAAATTGCTGTGAATTCAGACATCCTGCTGTAGCACTGTGGAGGAACGAGCTGCTTTAATAGTGTAACAGTATAACTTTGTTGTGCAAAAGACTTGATTTCTTTTCCTCCCTCTTCCCTGTTTCATGTTACTGAGATGGGTTTAGTTTCTTTCCCTGCTGTTCAGCAGTGAAGAGAGGGTGGCAAGAAGTGTTCTTTTTTGTGTCTGGCATCCTCTTTCCCTGAGGAGGAGCATTTCCAGCCCTGCTCCTGTCCCAAGTCGGGCACAGGTCTCATGTGCCAAGGAAAGGCTGTGAGCTGTGACCACCCAGCTGCAGGGTGGGTGTTGTGTGCCCAGCATCTCTCTGCACTGCTAATTCTGCATGCAGCTCTCTGCAGTTTGGTTCTTGGCTTCCAGTTAATTAAGATGTTAATTTTGATGGGTTTTCTTTTTAATGGGGGAACTTGCTTGCTAAGACAGCAGAGACTGCTGATTCCTTTTACAGAGGCAGTGAAGCCATTAAATGTTGGCTGTAGCACTTCCCCATTTTTCCTTTAAGCTGGTTGCTTAAGCTGTTATCAGCCTGTATGTGTGTTCTGTCTCCCTTCATTCGCTTCTTCTCCTACAATGATATTTCACATTTGACTTTTCTCTGTTCTGTGAGCTGTTTCAAAGCTTATAAAATCAAACCCCATGTTTTTAGGTGTGAAAATCAGGGAGCCTTTGGGGCATCAAAACTCAAACTGTTGCAAACAGTAGGCACTTGGAGAGGAATTTTTCTTTTAATTAAAGAGGTTTAGTTCATGAAAGCTGTATAATATATTTTGGGAGGTCAAACTATGAGGAAATAATCTCAACAAGAAATGTTTTATACAGTATTTTTAAACTTAGAACGGAAAACAAGATGAGGTTATTTATCCATTGTCTTCATGTTTTCCCTTGAATTCTGCGAGCCATCCCCTCTTTTGTTGATATTACATACAATTGAGTTTTGGGTTTTTTCCTGTGTAGCATGTTGATGCATTATAAGTATTAAAATTTGTCCTATAGTTAAACTTTTCTGATGTGTCATTTCTGGCTTTAGAAAATAAAGACATTCACTTTAAAGATGGAAGAAATGAGGAAGGAGTTGAAGCATTCGTCTGTATATTAGCAAAAAAATAGGCCTAAGTTGATGACTGCATTTCTCAGAAGGGAGTGGGAATAGAAAAATTCAGTGCTGTGAAACAAAAACAAGTGGGTTTTGTTTGCTGCTATTGAAATTTGCCAGCAGATATTCTCATTTTACAGTTCATAAGCTTGGATTTTGATGTACTTTCACATTAAACACCCAGCATATTTTGGTCTGTGATTTGATCATAAAACGTATTTTGTAAAAAAAAAAAAAAAAGTTAATCTGTTTCAGCAAACGTTTTGCTTTAACAACATTGTTATGGTCAGGAAAGCGACCATGATTTCATCCCCCTACATGTTATTATATTAGCTACAGATAGAATGGTTCCTTCTTGAAGAATTTCATCTCACTTTGACAGAGCAAAACAGATCATCTGATAGCATTTCTAGTATGATCAGAATCTTGAAAAATCGTCGAACAAAGCAGAAAGATATGCTCTTTCATAAACAGACAATACTGTTCATCCAAATTCTGTTTCAGAAAGCAGATTTTTCCCTGTAAAAGCTGCCAGTTTCTCAGCATTTGTGTAATGCCAGGAGGGGAGAACTTTCCCAGCTGTTTCAGTAAGCTGTGTGCTGGAAGCTTTCTAGGAAGAGGAAATAGTCTGAAGAACCTCTGTGTGACACCTCTCTGTGAGCTTGCTGTGACTTTGAGCAGCTGTTGAGAGTGGGAAAGCTGCAGTGCAAGTGCTGGCTTGAAGGATAGCCCTCAAAATGAACTTTGTTTCTTTTGCATTCTGTAAGGCACCTTACTGTTTACTGAAATCAAAAGGTACTTCTTAATTTAAGACAAATAGAGCTTTTACATAATGTGAAAATCTTCAGTAAGGTGTTTGGAAAAGTTGTTTCTTGCAAGCTACAGGGCAGATGACTGGTTAGGTTGTGAGAGAGATAGGGAAACATTTAAAGAATATTAATTCCTCTTTATTGCATATGCACTAACCTCATTAACAAGATAAGGCTTTCAAGGCTGGGGCAGCATTAAATGACTTGTGAGAGCCAGTAAATATAGATCCTGTGAAAAGCCTCAGACCTGAGGAGCTCTTCCTACAAACAGCAGCTCTCTGAGCAGCACTCCCTGCTTTCCTTGCACAAGTTTTGAATTAGACTTCAAGACCCTGGGAAGGTCTACATGAGGAGCAAGCTTTTCAGTCAGTTTTCCTTTTGAGTCTTAGAAAACTACATATTTTTTGTACTGGTTTCTTAAATGGTGCAGTTGTCTGTCTGCATTGCAGAGCTGATAGAGGTGGAGGGTGAAGCTCTTTTGTTTCTGTTGTCTTGTGCATGATGTGGAAGTGCTCACTTTAAACAGCTGATAGTTGGCTGACCCTGTGTGATCCAACTCCAGCTTGTGGTGCTGAAGAAATGTCTTTGGAAGCAAAACATGAATTCAGTGCAGTTCTGGAGGGACAGAATGTCACCACTTCCTCTGCTTCTGAGACTGTAGTCTGCTTTGCTTGGAAAGTATCTTCTGTGAAATGCCAACCTTGGGTAATCTCTGCCTCTGCACAGATGGCATGGAAGCTCCCTGAGAGGCGGACCAGGGCGTGGGAGGCTGGGTGCAGGGCTGATGTTCTGGGAGATTCAGGGGGGACCCTACTGCTCCACAGCTACCTGAAAGGAGGTGGGGGTCAGTCTATTCTTCCAGGTAACAAGCAGTAGGACAAGAGGAAATGGCCTCAAGTTGTGCCAGGAGAAGTTTAGATTTGATGTTAGGAAAAATATCTTCGCTGAAAGGGCTGTCAAGCATTGTAGTGGGCTGCCCAGGGAAATGGTGCAATCACATCCCAGACACGGTGCTTAGATATGTGTTTTAGTGGTGGGCCTGGCAGTGTTATGTTAGGGTTTGGACTTGATCTCAGAGGTCTTTTCCCACCTTAATGACTCTCTGGTTCTACAATGAAAATATATACTTTGGAGTATACTTCTGTTTCCATCTTGTACATGGACATAACCCGCAGTGCTAATAACTTTGGGGTGCTAAAGGATTTGTTATAAATGCAGAAATGGCACCATAGAAAAGCCTGCAGCTTTGGTTTGAATTTGTGGTGTTACTTTAAGTGCCTTTTGTATCTCAAAAGCCATTGTGAGGTTGCTGGTTCCTGGTGGCAGTAAGAAATGGAATTTATGTTTGAGGTAGCTAGGATGTATGATGCACATTTTCCTTTTGTGCTGGAATAGGGTGGAAGATAATGTTCTTAAGGCCTGACTAAATTAATATAAACTTACACATACTAACAAAACTTCTTGTTTTTACAAATAATTATTTTTCAAAGGGAATTATTAGAATGAAATATGTGCGAAAAATCACTGATGTTGTTACCTGCTTTTATTTCCACCCCACACACTCCAAAAAAACCTGTGTACTTCACTACCACTTCCAACTAAGCTACACCAAGCTACTGTATTTGCTAAGAAAATTTACTTTGCATTAGTGGTTAGCAGATGTTCCAGCTGTCTCTGTTCCATTTTTTCCTCCTTTTAACATATTTTGTTAAGATTCTTAGGATGATGTTAAATGGAAGTCAACTGACCATTCTCCTAGACATAATTTCTTCTATCACTCTTTATATTGGAGAGAGTCATGTGGATGGCTTGTAAATAAATAGGATCTGAGCTGTAGATTTGTTTCAGGTTAGAAAGGGTCATTGTGAACATATCATCTGTTCCACTTCCTTGATCAGTCTCTAGAACTTCCAAGAATATGTTTTGAGTGTGTCACTTTTTTTACTGTCAGTGTTCTCCTTGGATCTCATTAGTTTATCTGTCTTTAAGAGTCTTTAATGAGAAGCAGTTACTTATTCATGTTGTGTGTGGCCTTAGCAGTATAATAATTGGTCTTTTATTGTATCTGATATTTTTACGGTCCCTGTTGTCCCCTGTCTTGGTACTTGAGCAGGCAGGCAACAAAAAGTCATGGAACTATGGGGAAGAATATTCTCCACATGCAGGTAGTGAAATTTGTATACATGCCACCTCTTAGTCTTGTCTATGTCTAAGTAGCTAAAAAAATATTTACAGATGCTTTTCAGGCTCAGAAGTATTATTTACAGTTTTTTTCTGACTTTGTGAATAATGTGCAGACATTTGAGCTGGGCACAGCAATGTTGTGTTATAATGGTTTGCTGAATGTTATATGAAATGTCATTGCTTCTTACCTAATGCTCCCTTGTTTGTTATCCTGGCTGTAACATTACACTGAGAGGTCACAGTCCATTGTTTTTTGTGTTGCTATACCAAGGTTCTTGCAGTGCTGCTGAAAGTCAGGGCACTGTCTTTGACCTAGTGAGTGCAAGTGAAACTCACGTTCCTCTCTGTATGACCTGTGATTTCCTTGAATTCAGCGTGTTGATGCAGTTCTGCATCCCCAGGATTTCCAAATCAGTTTGTACAACAAGACCCATCATCTGCTACTGTGCCAGTTTTGTTCAGCAGGAGTAATTTTATTAGTTCCCTCTCAGGGAAAACTAGTGAGTGACTGTGAGAAGAACACTTTAGAGTTGCACCGACAGTGCTTCTTGCTGGCTGCTTTCCTCCTTTCCCTTCGTGATTAATTTTTTTAAAAAATCTGCCTCTTGTGAACTACACACATCTATTTTAGGAATGCTTATGCTTGCTTCTGTCAGACTCATCAGCTGTGTTTTGAGAGTATGGGTGTTTTGTGGTCAGTTTAATTTGAAACAGTTCTTGGCTTCTCATCCCATCGTGATGCTGTAGACAGACACCTGCGCTTTCAGCTGTCTGTGCTGAAAGCCAGGTCAGGGATCAAACCCAGGGATGTTTCATTGTGGGGGGAAAGAAAAAGAAAACAAACAAACAAACAAACCAAAAAGCATTTGCAGCATTGAATGTCAGAAATTTGTTAAAAGTATGGCATAAGTAAAGGTCCAAGCAGTAGACAGAGGGCACAGGAGCTCTTTAAAATTGAAGTTCTTCAGCAGCCTGTGTTGTTGAGTTGGGCCATGAGCTCTAAGCAATCACTTTAGGAATGGATTGACTCATGTATATGGTGCTCTCAGAGCTTGGTCATAGCTTCTGGTCTGCCCCACCACAGTAAGACAGGTTAGTGAGAAATAGAGAAGAAATAAGTGCTTGGTTGCTGTAGTCATGTTGTTCAGTGACAGAAATGCTGGAAAATAGCTGAAGCTCATCTGCTCCAAAGTCAGAGATCTTGCAGAAATTTATCTAAGGTTTGTTATGGCTGGAATCAAATAACAGTGTAGTTTTATGGAGGAAGAACTTAGACTTGTTTTACAAGACAATTTTCTTCAGATCATGATGAGTGGTATAATTTATGCTGCTGTTATCTAATCCATTACTGACTGGACCCAGCTGTCTCTAGTTTTTATTTTCAGAATCTAACAGGGAGCTAGAGTTGATAACAGTAACAAAGCTGATACAGAATTTGGAAAGACACTAGGAATTACAGAGAAAAGTCACCTTTGTCTAGGCTTCACCAATGAAGTTTCAAATGGAACCAGGACTGAAAAGGTGGTCTTAGAGTTGTTACTTGATCTGGATATCCTGTGCATCCCTGGTCCCTTTAAGGCTGGCTGCAGGTGAGGTGGAAGGAAATTCTGCTCTTCAGGGAGAATGACTGCTGCATTGAGCAGAGCCTGGGTTCCTAATCTATCAGGAATCCATAAAATTCAAATGGTCCGAGTTTAATTTTAAATCTCTATTTGTAGATATTACAGAAATGGGTCTTGCTACTACAAATTTGATAATTCTTGATTGTGAATAAATGTCAATTAAATTTTATCTTTCCGTTTCTAATACCTCAATTATTTTTAGTTTAGTCTCTCACTTGGAAAGTAGACTGTGGATGAATTTGACTTCATGTTACATTTTCCAAATTAACCTTTTAAGGTTTACTATTAAATTACTGCATTTATGGAAGGAAGCTTTGTTTAAAAGCATGATCTACATCAATTTTAAGAAGCAGGTGGAAGATTAGTCTTGAAAGAACAAATGGATGGCTCTGAATCATGCTGAAAATGTTCCAATAGAAAATATGCTTTTACTTCCAAGTACACAAGTTACATTAGAATGACAAGTTTCTACTAGAATGACAACTATTTTAAACATTTGAATAAACATACTTTTTTTTTTTTTTTTTTAAGAAAACCACAGAAAAAAAGTTTTGCTTCAGGATTTTCTTTCTTATGACTAAGTCGTTGTGTTCTTTTGATGGCTTGTGGGATAAATCCTGTTTTCAAACTGCTAAAGAAAAAACAGAGTTCCCAGGCCATCTGGTGCTTCTTTGTGTACATGCATGCCTGCATCCATTTACAGTCAGGGCTGCTGTGCTGCAGCTTTGGGGTGAGGGAGGATATGGGAAACTTAAGGGATGATGCTAGCCAGAGCTGGGAAGTGTTGGTTTTAGTGTCCATGGGTGAAGGTTTCCAATTTAATTTTTTAAAATTATTATTTATTTATTTTATGGTGCAGGCATTTGCTGCTCCTCTTATGATACTCCTAAAGCATCTTTGGAGGTGTTATACTGTCTGGGTAGTAAGGTGACAGTGTCTGTTATCCCCATCTGGACAGGAGACTTGAGACTGCAGAAAAGATTACCGGAGATTGCCTAAGATATTATTGCCTTTAGCTGTCTTGCTCTGTGACTGAGCTGACAGAAGGGTCTGCTGAACAACCAGATGTGAGTGTAAACCATGAGAGACACTGAGCTGCAGTGAGATAAAAGCTGTATGTGTGGTGTTGTGCAGGAATCTCTAGCAGACTCATGGTTTTGGTAGAGTACCAGTGTGTTCAACAGCTTGGCTAAGGTTGCCCTGTAAGGCTACTTGGTATGGATTGCTCTTTCTGTACCCACAGTATTCTTCTGTACAGATTTTTTTCTGGAAAGCCCCTGCAAACTATTGCCATTGTATTTTGGGAGTAAATGTTTGAATTTTGCACTGGCCAAAAGAGGATCTGAAAAGCTGCTGGAGGGAGAAATGAGATTGTTAAATTCTGGGTACTTAAGGCATATTCTGTAGATGCAAAGCCCCTTCACTATGTGAGACTGAGGAAACAAGTTTAGATGTAGTGCCTCTTTATCTGGACTTTGTTCTAGAAGCAAAATTTCACCTTACACAAATACTGGGAGCTGACTAAAGGTATTGCAGTGTTGCAGTACAAAGTCCTTTTTGCTTTGACAGTCTTTATTGAATTGAGGTGACTGTCTTGTGATAACCTTGCAGGGTAGAAGATATAACTTTACTTGTGGAACACCCAATAAGACTAAATTAAAAGCACCTCTTTTTGCATGAAGCTGGCAGTGTAGAATTTGGTTAAGAGCAGTGATAAAGCATAAACCTGATAATTTGCTAAAATACAAATCTGTCTGTGCTACAGCTAATCTAGATAGATTATAGGTATTATAATTATTTATTAGTGACTTGTTAGATAGTTGAAATAACAGAAAAAACATATATTCATCATAAGCTTTTCAAACTACTGGATAAAGTTTGTTTCCCCAGCCCTTTAGATTAACAGGGTGGAAGAGGGAGGTTGAGGAGGCAGTTTCAAATTTATGAAGTTAAGACCTCTGATTTGAGACTTCTGTTAAACATGTCTCCTGATTCTGAGAGGGAGAAAGAACCAATTTGCCTGTTAAAAATGTATCAGAATAGAACTTGAGACTTTGAACCTGTTACCTGTTAGACTTTTCTTTCATAAGTTTATGACTTGTCTAAACACACAGATTCTTATTCACTGTCAGTGTAAAACAAATCAAAACCGGTTAAGTTTAAACGATACTCTTATGTTGTGCATCATCTAAAATGCTCTAATACACTTTCTTTGCAATTTTTCCAGGCACAGTGAAATAGGTGTTTGCTTCTAAACTGGCAGACTTCTGTTAAATTGTTTTCACTTTTAAATGCTAGATTCATAGTTTTCTTAGTGTTGTCTCTAGTTTGTTTTGTTTTTGTTTTTTTCCCCACATGTTCCTGACCAGTACTTAAAAGATGTGGATGTTCTATTCTTTTGGTAGGTAAATATCTAAGAGTCTGCCTGGTGGCCACTGCAGTTTCTCTGAACTTCATGCTGCTGATACCAAGGGCATCTATTTTACCATGATAATCCTTTCCCATCTGATTCAATTGCCTTGGCCAGTGTATCAAAAATTGTCATGAATGTGGCTGGTGCTATAGCTGAATTTTTTTGTGTTACTATGCCTTTAACTGAAATAACCTGTCTCCCCCAATGATTGTCCTTCTTAGGCCATTTCTGTGCACTTTGTTTCATTTTCTGAATCTGAAATACTCTGTTCTGGTGTGCCAGGTTTATAGCATATTGTTTTCCAGCCTGGTGGACAGCATGTATACTTCCTTAAGTGCTGTGGGTCATGAGTTAAGAGGTAATTATCTCTTCATATCTGCAGGAGCCTACTGTTTTCTCTTGATGGTTTGTCTTGAACTTCATCTTTTGCTAGAAATGTTTCAAGGCTAGAACTTGTTCATTATGTTATGAAGTGTGGTTTTGGTATTTGATGAGAGTGTGTTGAAGTCTTTACCGCTTATGTCTTAACTTTATCTAGATTTTGACAAGTGTGTCTCCTTCAAGAAGTAAACCAGTGGTGGAAATCTCATTTCTTTGGAAGGCATACCTGGTGGCTATCATCTGAAAAGTGTGTCTTAAGAATAAGGCAGGAGAGTGATGCTGCCAACCTCAGACTGCTAATGTAATTTTAGACAATAAACGAAGTAGGACTGCTATATTTGTTTTGATTAGGTGAAGAGTAATGTTGTAAACTGGCTTTTATGGAGACTTTGCAAAGGAAGTATTCCTCAGGCAATCAAGTAGTAGAGACTTTCATGGTGCTCTGGAGTTTGCTGCTTCAGTGGGCAGATTCTTTAACAAAGAATTGACAACGTGTTCTGCTTAGGCCTTCTAGTGAATAAGACCATGCCTTGTAGCTTAGTAAAAAAAATAACAGTCAAAAGATGGGTTAAACTGGCTTTAATAAGTGATATTTGGATTTAGTTAAATGGAATGTTAAGCATTAACACATGAAAAGATTATTGGCAAAATACTGAAGTTAGAAACTGAAGAGCTTATAGCAATCCATTCAAAGTGCATTTTTCTAAACAGTGATAAATGCTTATACTTTTGTTTTGAAGGAGAAATTGCATTAACTACTGCAAGCCTGTGTAATTTATCATAATTTGTTATAACAGGAAGAAAGAATGTAACAAACCATGCAACTCAGCGTAATCATTCTTCTTTTTGACATGCTGAATTTGCATGCTCACCTAAGTTTTGACAGAAATAACGTGTCTTCAGTTTGCTGCACATTTTTAAGGAAAAATATCAACCTGATATTGTCAAGTATGGGTATACCATCTTTATTAATTTGGAAGTTTTTTGCTAACTTGCGTAGAAATAGGTGCAAATATGAAATGATGTGAGTTGAGAAAAGGCTGGGGGGTTTTAAATGCGTAAACACTTGGTATGTTTGAATTAAATCCACTGCATTCCTCAGTGATCTTATGCTCATAGAATGCAGTAACTTGGTGGTTTTGCTCTAATGATGCTAAAGTGCACCTGGTTGTTCAAATAAAGTTCATTATGCATGCTTTGTGACTCTAATGATCTTTGTTTTGAGTAACTGTGACTCATCTGGGGTTGGGCTGTGGTGACAAACTCATGACACTTAACAACTTTTGGATTTTGCTTCCTGAAGCTGTTGTGTTCTTCACATGAATTTTTGATGATTGTTGCCTGACTTCCCATCTTAATTTTATGTTGGTTCACTCTGCACTTGCTTTGGGCAAAGGAAATTCAAAATACAGCTGTGGGACCCAAAGATCTAGCAAGTGATAAAAGCTTATAAATCAGTAGATAAATTAACTGGCAACAGTACTTGGCACAGTGTTGGGGAAATGCCATCTTGATATAAAAGCAAACCTGAACTTGGGAAGATAAATAATGAGTTTACCAAGAAAAAAGAAAAATACCTGTTGCCTTTGTTCTTCAGCATTGAGGATGTACTTGTTTAGTTTGAGAAGTGGAGGAATAAAGAAGAGGTTTGTGGATAAAGTCAGACTTGTATTCCTCTAGAAAATGATTCTTTGATAGAATAGGGGAAAACTTATCTGTTGTCATTAGGATAATCATCTTCTATAGTCAAGTAGTAGTCAAATGATTTCTGGTTATTATTATAGTGAGCCAAAGGATCTTTTCTTTGTATAAATTAGGTTGAACTGTCATGCTTGCATTTTCTAGTGTTGGATTTCTTTTCCTTAAAATTTTTATGCTGACATAGTTTTTAAAATCAGGGTTAACATAGGGTTTCAGGAAACTAAAGAGACTAAAGCCTCTGCTGTGGAAGGTGTGGTGTAAAGGTTGAGAACCTTGTGTTAATTTAAAATGTCACATGAATAAAAGTAGAATAGAAAGGAAGGGCAAATGCAGTAAGAATGTGACTTTGTTGTTGGCTGTGTCATGTGCACACCTTGAGCTGCTGCAGATCACAAGCTCTCTTTGTTGATAGTCATCACCTCTACATGTCTGCCAGTGTCACAGAATGGAGTAGGACTCTTGCTTCCTCACTAAACACACTGAATGTGTGTGCACTTTGCTATTAACAAATGCAGGCAAGAAGCACATCTGTAACATACTCTAATCCTAATTCTTCTTGCTTCCTCCCTCATGCACTCAATGTTATTTATAGTAATAAATGTTTTACCATCCCTTTGTGCAATTCAAAGGTCTAGGAAAGATAAATTACAGATTATGATGTTATTTTGTTGAGAAATTGAGATGACTGTGCCATCTTTCTTCTGAAATGAAGAATTCTGGCAGCCTGAAATGAGCAAGAAGTATTCAGTAGGGTGAAATATCTGAAAAAGATCCTTAGAGTAATTTGGAAAAGTAGAGGAGCTTATCCAGCAAACACCAATCACTAAATGCTGTTATTTATGTTGTCCATTTAGCATGAGTGCCAATTTTCAGATAAAGGAAGTTGATGGGAACAGATTCAGGTCAACAGAGTTGGTACTGTTCCTGATGTTTAAAGGATTATGTTCTTTTAGTTCATGTTATTAGAAGCTTTTTGCCAGAAAAATGCATGAAAGATGAAATGAATCAACAGTATGAACTCTGTTCAGTAGCTGAAACATCCTTGGCCACAATATTTATGTATTAAAGTTGAATGCTTGTCTACTTTGCACAGGTCTTCCAAAGTAATTAACATGTGTATATTGCTACATAGTAATTTGAACAACAGTCATTTGAAAGTCTTCATTAAAGCTAAAAAATGCCAGGCTCGAGGAAGCCATGTGTATGTGTGGTTGCTGGAGTGATTTGTCATTTGACTTGAGAATGAAGCCTCTATTGAAAGCAAATGAACTAGGAATTAACTGATCCAACTCTATTTTAAATGAGCCTTAGAAATGAGTGTGAGGCCAGTGTTCATTCTTACTGAAACATGTAAGATAGCTGCTTGTGACACTGGAAGGATGTTTAACTGTTGCAGGATGATTTTATTTTCCCTATGGGTGTGATGTAGGGAGGTGGGAGGTGTTTGTGGCAGGGAGCAAAGCACTGAAGGAAAGATTGTAGTGTGTCCCCTTAATTAAGGGCTCTAGCAAGCTGATAAGGTGACATACTATCAGTCTTGGTACTAAATGTGAACTGTCCTAGTACTTATTTAAATAGGGGCTTGTGCTGAAAGTATGTCACTGGTAATATCAGTGAATTCTAGTAATTCGTAACTGAGTTTTTTTACCTGTATGGATCCATTATTTTATTATGTACACTTTGGGCATACTGTGATTGTATTCTTCTCATCCAGTAACATCACAAATATAGCCTATATATTCTGGCATTTCCCTCCTTGAAGCCATGTTTCAGGTCCTGTTTCACTCTAGATCTTTGTCTCAGAGAGCCATTTGACTCCACAACACTGTACTCGAAACTCAGGAAGGCACAACTGCAGTTTATTTGGAAAGAACCAAAGTAAGATGAGTATTTCTCAGTTCATTGTAGTGCCAGCAAGCTGGGACCTGCTTATTCCAGTGCTCCACCCTTGTCAGGAGACAATTAGGCAGTGCAAACAGTGGTATCTCAATAGGCCTTTCACCTGCCCAGAACAAACACTGATCTGGTAGACACTCTTGGCAGATGATATGTAGCCAGCTCTGATGAATTTGTCTTTCATAGTTCAGATTTAGTGTAGATCTGTTTTTCTATACAGAGATATACTTTGAAGCAGGTGTCAAGCTTCAGATGGCCTTTTTTCCTCTGTGTTCTCTATGCTTGCTTCTTTCTAAGTATGGTTTGCCAGGGTAGGGATTTGAGAAAGCAGAGGGTCAATGCAAATCTAGCAGTCAACAGCATTTAGATACCCCTCAGATGTGCTGTCTTCCATTTAAGAAAGTGGTTTTCTTAAGAAAATAGATATCATGTATCAGAAACCTTTTGCAAGACTGCATTATTGATGAAAGTAGGTGTTTTTCACCTGAGCTCATCTCTTACATTTCATTATTAAAAAAATTCTGGTGGTGTGTTTTGTGTTAGCCCTAGTTCCTGTGTATTCAGCAATTTTGCTGTTACAGTGCTGTTTTTGAGCCCTGCTAATGTACTTGTCTTCAGGTGCTGATTCTTGAAGCTTACCCCCTGGAACAATTCAGTCTGAATACCTGGGTCAGCCCAGCTCTGTCTGCTTTAGTTGACTTGAGCTAAGGTGCTGCTGTGGTCCTCCTACCTACTTTTTCTACTCCTATTGCTTAGCATGTTGGGTTTTTTCAGTTAAACTGGAATATTAGCTCTACTCACTTTTCCCAAAGTCACTTTTACACCTGGAAGATCTTTAGGTGCGTTAGTTTTGCTGGTGGGGAAAAAATGAGAACTTTGTTCCTGGTTTGCCCAAGGAGACCTCTAGCTAACAGAGATGCTTTTTCCACTTCAAAAAGAAGGCCTGGCAGCTTCTGTCTGTGTGGAAAAGTATTTGTGTATTGGATGTCTGTAGGGCTGCTGCTTCATCCTGGGTGTTCCTTTCCCCGAAATAATTCAGCAGGAGCCCAGTTCTTTTGTTCTTATTTAGTGGCTAAAGGTAGCTAAGACTCAGATTCTTATCTTGCAGACTTTGAGGATTTACTTTTTTGTTGCCACAAGTGGGATGAGAGCAGGCAGAATGTGAGGAAATGAGGAAGCAGATCTTACACAACCTGTGGTTGTTTGGACTCTGTGCCAGTCTTACTTGACTTGCATTCCTCCTCAGCCCCCTTCGTTTGTGATGAGACATTAGCCAGGAAAGTGGTACAGCAGAGCCTAAGCTGACTTTCTCTAGAAACTGCACACATCTGGGATTCTTGTGAAATTCTAGAGTCTGTGCTCTGCATAGATGAGCAGTCTCCATGCACTGTTCCAGTTGGATGCACTCTGAACAGTTTGAGGTGCTTACCTGGGAGATCTGGAACCCACAGGGACATGTTTTCTTTATAGAGACCCAGTTACTGAATCACAGAACTGTTCAGGTTTGAAAAGAGCTTTAAAGAGAGGTAATGCTGGAGAGCTTTTTCCTTTGTGCTAACTGGCCTTCCCAAGAAGAAGAGAGGGCAGAGCAGAACTCAGAAAAGAGGAATGTTTCTGGGCACTGAATGAAAATGAGGGTATCATTTCCTTGTCTCCTGCCTGCCTTCTGATAAACATAGAAATTGCAGTGAAATTTTGCAATTCTAACCTTTGCTATATGGCTTTTCTTGTTGTATTGTAATCTACTATTGTATGATAATTAGCTATCCAGAAGATAACAGAAGCACATAATGATTTTTATGCTAATTCTTCTGTAGGCCTAATTTTATTTTCTGATTAACTGTATAGTTACATTACCTATATAACATGCCATGAATAATATCTCTTAGTAAGAGGAAAAGAAGAAAATCAGCAGCACTATCCACACAAATTGATATGTTGATTGCAGATATTTTTACAACTCTGCCTGGTCATCACACAAGACCTTTGGCAAGAACTTTTGTAATTTGCCCAGCTACCATGCTTGCCTGTGATAGTGAGATAGTTTCAGAACCAGCATGTGCAGGGAAAATTTTGCTCTTTTTCAAGCTAAGGCACAGATTTCTAGTGGTGTTCTATTTCTGTTGTACTCTGACAAGGCTCCTGTATGTTTGCTGTGCACTTGTACTGTGAGCTACTTAAAGGACCTAATAGTACAAACATTTATGTGTCTTTTTAATCTATTGTCATATAAATAAAATTTTGCTGAAAGCATCCAAAAAAATTTTTTTTTTTTCCTTTTGTAAATGCATGTCTCAATCTTGTTCTGTATTACAGGTATGTATGTCTTGTTGTTCAGTTGCTGAATGAAAAGGTAGAAGAATTAACATTCCCTTGGAGAGATAATCAGTTTTCTTGGAATAGCTGCTTGAATAAATGAAAGATTGTGTCTTACCCTTTCTTCCCCTCAAAAAAAGGCTGAATTAACAGATGTTTTCAAAGCAGCCTTTAGGTACTCTGAATCTTAATTTAAACGTGAATGAGGCTGGAATGTTGTTTGTTCTTGTGTATGTGTGTGCAATTTGAAAAAGACATTTATGCTGCCGCTTTTACTAGTGACATCTGTTTTGACTGTTCTCTTTTTCTGGTCTTAAATGACATACATGCCAAAAAGGATTGCTTAATTTTTTACATAATTTTGAAAAAACTCAGATTAATTTCTTGTTGTATTTCTCCTCCAAGATGTTAAGGAGTTACACCCTTAGAATAAAGGACCCTTAATCCTATTCCACAGAAACCTTTACATGTCAGTTGATTTTCTGAATAAATATTTTCCTGAAAGCTGTTAACATTTTAAAAATAAAATAAAACCCAGCTTCTTTTGGTTGAGTTTTTTTGTTTTCTGTTTTTGGTGGGGTTGTTTTTTTGTTTTTTTGGTGGGGTTTTTTTTGTTTGTTTGTTTGTTTTTTTGTTTGTTTGTTTGTTTTTTTGTTTTTTTTTGTTGTTGTTGGGTTTTTGTTGTTGTTGTTATTTGGTTTTTTTTGTTGGTTTTTTGGTTTTTGTGGGGTTTTTTTTCTTTCATATATGAGAATGGATTAATGAGACAATTAGAGCCATGGGAACAATGGCATTAAATATTTTTTTTCCCCATTTTTTTCCCCAAAACAAACTGTGAGGGCATGGAACACTTTTCTGCCAGTAAAGATGTGAAAATCCCAGATAGCAGAGAATTTTGAAGTTTCAGTAAGTTAAAGTATTTTGAGTATGTAGAAACCAGCCTAATTGCTTGCAATAAAGCAGCAGTGCTTCAGGTGAAAGCTGAACCTGCGTTCCTGGATTATCTGATGTGTATTATCAAGAAGTGTTCCTCATATGTTGGAGGAAATATGAACTCAGTGCTATTAAATAGCCTGGAATAAAGCAAGCTTCTGCCAGTCATAGCTTGCTTCTTGCAGAGTGCAATACAGAGGAGAAACTTATGCAGAAAGAATCATTACAAACCATCTCTCCATCTGAGTTTTGGGTGTTGAAATAGCTGACTGGTAACTGAGGGTTTTCTCTTGTTCTTGGAAGCGGACAAGTGCACAATGACTCTGAGTAAAGAGCAGTCTTATTCACAATATTATTGGGGACAAATTCAGCTTTTTATAAACTGTGTTTCCAGTTAAATTACTTGGACTTTGTGCAGGCTTTATTTAAGGCAATAACATCCTTTGCTTATGTCTCAAAACTTCAAAGACAGCTGTTTAACAAATTGAAAAAATGAGGGACTGGAACAATAACAAAATCTAGGGAAGTCTACCTTCCAGCGCTGAGTTATTTCTGTTGGTTACTGCCTTGATTGGTTTGGTTTGTGTTTTTTTTAAATTTATTTTTGTTCTTTATTTGAACCTGAAGTATAGCTGAAGGTTATGTGCCTTGGAGGGTGGTGCAGTGGGCCTGAATTTCATTTCATTTTAGTTGGGTGCACACTCCTTTGGGCTACTTTGTAAATACAAACCTCTGTGTATGTGTGTTTCTTCTTAATCTTGATGGCATTTGTTTTGTTCCGTTTGATCTTGGCATGCATATATATTAGCCCCTGGTGGAGATGAGTCACATCTGAGACATGGTACATGTGCAGTGCTGTTTATCAAGCAGTAATTTCAGACTTCATTTAAATATATTTCATTTAGCTTGAAGGTGTGTGCGCCTTGAAGAACAGGCTTGACAAGATCTTGAAGTGTAAGTAGCAGCAAGGCAAATGGGATCTGTAAGGAGTTTATAGCTCTGAATAGTTGTCGAAATGTTGCAGGGAACAGAAGAAAGATTTGGTAGAATATGGAAAAATCTGGAAGAATGTCGGGAATAGAGAGAGTATGAAATAAGATGGTTGGGAAACAGGTTGCTTGATCCAGTCTTGAAAGGAAGGATATAAAATCTTGCTTTTTCATTCCTGTCCCTTAGTGAAGGCAAGTGCCAAGTGCTGCGCCAAGGGAGGAGCAAACCCAGGCATCAGCAGATGCTGGGTTGGAGGAAAGCTGCTGGAAAGCAACTTTGCCCAAAAAGGCCCTGGAGGTCCAGGTGGGCAGCAAGTGGAACCTGAGCCAGAAATGTGCCGTTGCCATGAAGGAGGTGACTGCCATCCTGGACCGTGCTAGATGGAGTGTCACCAGCAGGTGAGGGTGGTGGTCCCTGCCTTCTGCTCTGCACTGCTGATGCCACACCTGGAGTGCTGGGCCCAGTGCTGAGCTCCAGTTCTGGAGAGACACAGAGATAATAGAGAGAGCTGAATGAAGGGCTGCTAAAGTGATTAAGGGGCTGGAGCATTTCATAGGAGGAAAGGCTGAGGGAGCTGGGGCTGTTTAGCCTGTAGAAGAGTGGGGAGTGTGGGGGGACACACAGATTTCACACACAGCTTATCAGTGTGTTTAAATACCTGAAGGGTGAGTGCAAAGACAGGCTCTGTTCAGTGGCACCCAGTGACAGGACCAGATAACTGGGCACACACTGATACACAGGAGGCTCCATCTGAACATCAGGAGAAGTTTTACTGTGAGAATGAGCAAGCATTGGAGTAGGTTGTTCACAAGAGTCATGGAGTCTCCATCCACGGATGGTGAAGCAGTTTGGACACAGTCCAGGACAGAGTTCTATTGTTGGCCCTTCTGAGCAGGGTAGGTAGTTGGATGAGGCCTTCAGAAGTCACTTCCTACCTCAACCATTCTCCATTTCCATTTCTAACATGATTTCCATTTCTAACATGGGCAGTTGTTAAATTAAAGAACAGGTCTACTCTGAAGATATCATGGACCTAGTACTGCAAAGTCACTTTGTACCACAGAAATGCAAGTGATATTGTTGATTTGCCCAGGATATGGGGCAGAATTAAGTCTCTGGGGTATTTGTCAGTCTAGTTCATCAGAGGCAAGAGGTCTCACCAACACGCTTGAGTATCCTGCTCCTTTGTTTTAGTATTCTAACTACTAAAATATTTTTCTAGTCAAAATACGCTCAGCTGCAAGTTCAAACTTTCTGTTCTGTATAGAACACCAGTGATTGCTGTCCTCTTCATAAAACACTTGGGTGTATTGAAGAAGTGAATATGGAAACCCTTGTGATTGGGCTGTGTTCTTAGAAGGTAGCATTTTTGAGACAAACATCCAAGCAGCCTTGTTTTATTTTGTTCTATATAATACACATTTATTAAAACTGTTGTCTTTGCAGTTCTCTCTTGGGTGCTTTCTCTTTTTCTGTCAGCAGTTTTAAACATGGTGCTCCAAACTGAGTGGGGGATTCCAGTTGTGATTTGTCACTAGCACAGAGAAACTGCAATTGCTTTCCAGAGACCTCACTAACAGCACTCCTAGGAGGATAACACTCCTGCTAGAAATCAGACCTGTTTCTTTGGCCAGCAGTCTGGTATTGACTGCATGCAGTTTTTAATCCACTGTGAGCACCCCATTCTCTCTGCTCCACTGCTTTCTTGATTTTATCTTCTTTGTATGATATCTTATGTCTAAGGGATTTTATTTTTTTCTAATGTTGCAACTTCATTTGGATGATGCTTTCTTTACTAGTGCTGCTTTGATTTTCCTGGTTTAATCTTAAAAAAAAAATCTTGGTACAGAATTGTTTATTCTGGACACTTTCACCTAAGTTATTTGACCTATGCCTTGATAACATCTATACATTTTAAAAGCATACCTGTTCTGTCGTCCAAGTGAACAATTAAAACTGTTGGAAAGAATCACATCCAGGAAATAATTTAAAATGTCCATTTCCTGGTTATTTAGCTGCTGTCTTGTGAGTTGATCAAGGATGTGAGTCCTCACATTATTGTACTTTAGATTACATTTCTGTAACTTGTTGAGGAGTGTATTTAGGAAAATTTATGTCTTGAGAACACATTAAAATAGGCTGATACTTCACCTGTAGTTTTCCTTTCAATCTTTGGGTTAATTGCTCTGCTGGAATACAATGGGGAAGGTTTGCCATTACATAACATCTGTCTTAGTCCTCCTCTCAGATGCATCTTCTGAACTTTGACTCTTCGGTGGGAGACCTGGATCCCTGTGGAAAATTTGAAAGTAGTATGTCCTGTGAAAGTACTTAAAATGCCCTTGTCTGAGGGAAAGGAAAAAAACAAGAAAGTAGTGCAACTTCTCCTCCTATGAAGAGAAGTCAAGTATTTTACACTGAAACCTGAAATACTGAGAAATTTGCAAAACCAGCATGTTCTAACTGTAGAGAAAGGGCAGTCCTCTCCTATTCTGATAGAGGCCACAAGCTGGAGAAAGTGTAGCACAAGAGTATTTGACTTTTTATTTAAGTAGTAGGATTGAAGAAATAGTATATCAATTTGGTCCTTGCTTGTAATGCATTTGACTTCATACTATTTGCTATGCCATTTTCTAGAGAAATAACCACCCTCTAAGGTATACTGAGAAAAAATACATAAATTTTAAAAATGTTTCTCCAGGACCTTTTTTCTAAGTGAATGTGGTATCTGAATTGTGTATCAGAACGATTTTTATTTTTAATGTGAATTTTCTTGCTAGTAACTAGTAGAGCGAGGATCCAATAGTGTGGAAGAGCTTACTTAAACTGCTTTTTTAGGGTGGACTGTTTTATATTTTGGAAGTTTTTCCCTTTGTATTTATCTGACTGAGGTGCCAGTCAGTTATAAGGATTTATTTTCCACTTCAGTGGTAGCTTTTCTCATATAATGATTGGTTATGAAAGCAGCTTTGCTTTTCTGGTATATGTTGACAAAAGAAAATAAATAGATAACTTTTTCATTTTAAAAGTAGAACTTTTTTGGGGAAAAAAATGGCACATAGAAAATTGGTTGGCATCAGCAGTGCAAAGCTTCTTTCTGACTGCAGCCTGCTTGACAGTGGGGCTGTGCAGGTTTGGGGTCCCAGACCAATCTTCACCTCTGCGAGGAGAAAGCCAGCTGGCATTTTTGAGGCTTGTGGTAAAGTTACACCTCAGCCTATAGATCCCTCCATTTGTAATAGAGCAGAAAGATTCCTACCTTGCCCCTTCAGGACAGAAGTACAGACACAGGAAAACAGATGCTTCATGCCTTGTTTGCAAATCAAGATACCTCATGAGTTGTTATTTTGAAATCAGTTATTCCAGCCTTCTGCAGAAAAAGCTGTTTATTCTTTCCACCAGAAAATGCCATCTACCTCAGAGATCTCCAAGCATTGTTCTTTGACTGCTGGTCAGTGCAGCATTTTTATTAGCCTTTCTACTCTTGTCAGAAAGGATCAGGAATTGAAAGAGTGCTCCTCCTTCTCTTAAGGGTAGAGAGATACTGTGGTCTATGTTCTCATGTGTATTTTACTGCAACATACTGACTGTTGTCTCTGTACTTTTCAATATAGAAGTAGTTTTAAAATGTTGGAAATACCTTCAGATGCCTTCTTCTATCAGTGAATATAGATATTAATTCTGATTTTTCCAGAAAAACCTTGAAGTATCTTAATGTTGAGGTGTTTTCCTTCCCTCTTTGAATTCAGTTTTCCTTTGGTGTCATGTTATGTTTAGAGGCCATAATGAATTGTCATAAGGTGATACTTTGTAAGCTACTGAACTATAAAAGCCTGAAGTTACAAAGCCAGTTGGAATTCTCCAGTAGAAGACAAAATGATGTGGGTATATAAAGAGGGAAAGTTGCTGTCCACAGCTTGTGTCTTCATGGGACCTTGAACAGACAAATGCTTAGAAAGAGTGAATATTCTTGTTGTTAGAGATCCTTCTACATGCTTTTAGTTCATAGTCATGTGGGTTGTTCCAAGCTCTTACTCAAAGCAGAATTTAGACTTTTTATTTGAATTCAGATTGAGGGTATCATCTTGTCTTGAAAACAGTGATGAACATGCTGCAACTTCTCTGGGCAGCCTTAAGGGAAAAGGTTTCTAGGACATCTAATTGGAACCTTTTCTATTTTGATTTTTGTCTTGTTCTCTTACCATGTGTCTCAGCAGAGATCCTGGCTCTGTCTTTGCAGTTGCTTAGCTATCAGATTGCTCTTCTGTTTTCCAAACCTTTTTTCCTCTGGGCTGAACAATCCCAGCTCCTTCAGCTGTTCTTCAGGGGAAGGTGCTGCCCTTTGCAGAACTCGCTCCAGTTATCCATGTCGTTCTTGTACTTGTCCTAAAGCTGGCTGCCTTCTCCCAGATGTGATCTAAGAAACTTCAAGCAAAGAGGAATAGTGAGTTCACTCAGTCTACTTGTATTGCTCCTGTTGCTACAGTGCAGTGTGTTTGTTGTCTTCATTGTTAGTAGGGCATGCTCCTGGTTTGCCTTGGAGTGTAAAGTCCTTTCCAGCTGAGCTGCTCCCAGCTAATCAGATCCCAGCCTGTACCACTGCAGGGGGTTAGTCTGTCCCAGCTGCAGAATTTCTGAAATTTCTATTTGTCCGTGTTGAATTTAATGAAAAATGTTCCTCTTGGCCCATTCTGCCAGCCTGTCTAGGTTACTTTGAGTGGCTGCCCTGCACTTGAGTGTGACTAGATCCCTCAGCTCACTGTGTTCCAAAATCAGTGAGTTTGCATTCTGGTTGAAGAACTGTACTTGTAACTGCCCTCTAGGTATAGTATGGAGTGATAACTGCTGCCTTTTGAGCCAAATGATCCAGCCAGTGTTTCATCCCCCTGGAGTCTAGATGTGTTATCTGTCAATACACTGACCTGGATTCAAGGGTGCTGTCAGATATGATGCTGAAAGTTCTTTAGTCAAAATGAACAACTTTGATTGCTCCCTTCTCATTCACAGATTTAGTCCTTTCATCATAGTGGTCAGTTGGGTTGATCAAGCAGATTTATCCTTGATAAATACATACCAGTATTTTTCTCCATCATCTGCTTTGCGTGCCTTATAATATTGTGATTAATGCCTTCTGAAAACAACCATTGTCATCACAGAGGCTTTCAGCCATCCAGACATCTGCTAAGAAGGCCTCAAAATTTTGGGCAGATGATATTGGAGATTCCTAGAAGTTGTAGCTGATGAATTCCTAGCAGATGGGGCTAATGCTCTGTTTGCCCTATTATACAACAAAGATTAAAGAGTCTGGTGGATCTTGAGTGATCATGAGATGACTGAGTTCAGGATTTGGAGAAAGCTGGACAGTAAAATTAGGTATGTGAACTGGACTGTTGCTTATGTGAGAATTTGTTAAATTAGACTCCCTGGGGGAGGTGTTTAATAAAGGACTTAGCAAAGAAAATTTAAAAATCGGAGCTGTTGAACAGCTCAAGAAATCACCATCTCATTTTCCAGGAATATCAGGACTTTGAACAGAAAAGTCCACTTCACTGAACAAGAGACTTCTTTATGAAGAAAACCACAGAAAAACGATGTATGAGAAGTGGAAGCATGGACCAGCAACAAGAGTATGAAAGCATTACTCAGGTATTTAAGGATGAAAAATGAAAGGCCAAAGCCCAGCAGAGTTAGGACTAATGAAGATTAACAGGAAGAATTTCTACATGTATAGTAGTAGATAAGGAAAAACTTAGGGGAAAAGGCTAATCAATCATATGCTCATCTGCAAAAAAGCTGTGGCAAAACTCTGAAAGTAATAGGCTAATCAGCCCTCTTTCCATCCCTGGAAGGATCATGGCTTGTTTCCACATCGGTTAAGTTTGAAAATAAATGATCAAGAATTTACTGCTAAATAGTGTGCATTTAACAAGAGTGTGCTTACTCAATCTCATTGCCTTCTGTGGCAAAATGGCTCTTTGAACGAAAAAAGTGTCACCTTCTGAGGTTACTAAGGTTTTGAATGTTGCCACCAACTGCATTCACATTGAGAAGTCTAAGGAAGTACGGGCTGGTTGAATAAGCTGCTTAATGGGTTGAAAATCAGCTGCACTATTATCAGTAGCTCAGCATCCAGCTGGCAGCTGACTGAGTGCAGTATGCCAAGGTTTGGTTCTGGGGTCCATATTTTTCAATGTGCAGTGATTTGGATGATGACATATATTTGCAAATTACACTAAATTAGTGGGAGTAGCTGACATGACATATGGCCAAACATAAATCCCAAGAGATCCTGAAAGACTTAAGGCTTGGGCCATCAAAAGCTTCATGAAGTACAACACAAAGTGCAAAGTTATGCACCTGATGCATAACAATACCATGAATTGGTACAGCTGGGAAGTGATGGGCCAAGTGGCACCTCTGCTCAAAAGAACTGGGGATTATGGTTAAAAGCAAGTTAAATATGAACCAGTAGTGTTCCATCATTTTTGATACATTAGGAGTACAGCCAGCAGATTATGGGAAATCATTGTTGCTTGGTTCTTGGCACTGGGGATCCTCTACTAAGAACGTTCCTTTTGGGCCCACTAGAAGAGTAAATGTCAGGAAACTGTAGATGTTTCAATGGATGGTTGTCAGGGTGGTCTGCAAGGGGAGGCTGAGGGGATTGAGCCTTGTCTGGTGTAGAGTTAGCTAATAACAGTCTGCAACTGTTTGAAAGGCAGTAACAAAGATGATGGAGCCAACCTTGTCTTGGTAGCGATAGATGATGTAACAACACCAAAGACCTGTTTTCATCTTGAGAGGTTTACAGTGAACATTATGAAAAATTACTCCACTGGGAAGGTAGTGTAGCACTAGCGAAGGTTATCCAGAGAAACCAAGAGATCTCTCTCCATAATAGTTTTCAGGAGCTGGGTGGATGGCTATCCATCCGTCTGTCCTTACTGTGCTTAAATATGCAAAGCAAGGGATGTATTGAAGCCTCCTGCCCTTTGATAGTTTTATGTTCTCATTTTGTTTTTTATTTTTCTTGGGAGTGTATAGGTATAGATGTGAAATCTCTCTGAATTCAGTGGAAATGCTTTAACATGCCCTAGCAGCAAGTTTTGCAGTTATTGAATGTACCTCCAGTGTGTAGGGAAAGAGATGGGAAAAGAAAGAACCACAGTTGTGTCCCTTTAAACAAGAATGCTTTGTTCAGCATTGGCACCAGAAGTCTTTTGGGCTTTGTCCTAGGGAAACGTGGTAATATTTCAGACTTCAAGATTGCAGTCTGGCTTTTCTTCCTATAGAGGATGTGGGAAGTTAAGGCAGAGTTCTACTAGACAAGTTTTGTTGGTTTTTATTTTTATCTTTGCTATTATCATGAGACATTCCCTCCTACTAATGGAATTCTAGTAGAGCTTTTGGGGAACCTTTGTAGGCTTTGTTGGTTCCAATCAGCCTCTTGACTGAAATGGGTCTGAGAAAGTGGGTTCTTAAGTGTGCCTGGATATCTTCACATGTGCACCCATGCTCACATTTGACTACTTTGGGCAGCTGGGAGTTTCTTGGAAGCAGTTTGTTCTTGAGCTCCTTGTACTTCACTAAATCAACATCTCTTCCACAAGAGCTTTCTCTGTCACTGATGGATAGCAATTCAAGTTCAGCATAGCAGGAAGCAAGAAACTGGAAAGCAGTAAAGAGCTTGAGAATTCTTAGATACGTTTAGTAATCCCTGTCTGTGGCTTCAAGAGTTAGTAAAGACTAGGTGTATTCACACCAAAAGACTGAGTTTACTCTGTGAGAGTAAACATTGACTTGCTGCAGCAACATAGTCTAAGCCTGTGCTTAATATGTTTAATGTGAAATAATCCTTTATTCTCACTAGGACAACACTGATTATCCCTCTACCTTCATCATAGTTACTGCTGGTTACCTTTCAGAAGTAGGGTGCCATACCTCTACACTTGATACTGTTGTCTGGAACTGACAGTAATTTTATAATAATCTTTAAGTCTAGCTCTTCTGTAGTGGGCAAATGTGGTGAACTGGAAGCATAATATCTGAGTGAGTTGCTCATGAGTTTGTGTTTGAAAGCTGTAGTATGGTAGTGGGTTGTGTGAGAGCTGTGCTTCCTTTCTCCTAATTTGAGGCACTGGCACTTCAGAGTTTGTTGCACAATTTTCTGGAGCTGTTTGTCTGGGCAAAATGTTGCTTGGGCAATCCTAGGCAGTTGATGCAGGGCTTTCTGCCAGCTGATTGCCCAATTCTTTTCCCACCTGTACCTTGATTCTTGCATTGTAGTCAGTTCTTCAGTACAATTATTTACACATGCAGTAATTTTGTTTGTTTTGGAAAAACTGTTTATCTTTTCTGCTTAACTTTTCTAATGCCATCCACTTCCCCCTCTGGGCCCTTCAGTTTTAGTTTTTACATTTGTTTTTGTAATTGAAGTAATTCTTAGGTAGCTTGAACTTAAAATAGCTGTGTTGGGCAAAAAGTAAACAGAATGTCTCCTTGCAAGTCTTGTAGCTGTGCAAGTCATAAAGATGAGCATCTAGATCTTGTTAATGGTGCCCAACCAGGCATAATTAAGGCAGGGTTGTGCTGGGCATTGCAGGATCATGCAGCAAGATAAATTTATGACCTTGAACTGGTCTTGTAAGGCTCAGTATGTATACAATTTAAAAGAGAATGGTTTTTGTTGTATTAATGCTGGTAATGTCTATGGGTTCCAGGCTAGTAGATGACCACCAGCTGATGTCCTGTCTTCTTCCACATTTTCTCTTCTTGAGGTTGAATTTTTCAATTGCACCTCATTTATTTCAAAATTTACTTCTGCATCTGTGGTTCTTGTTCCCTTCTTTTTCATTTTATTGCTATCTTCCCTTGACTCTTCAATGCTGCACATAGTTGCAGCCTTCACTTCTTTCAGTCCAAGTCTTTCTCCTCTGCTTCACTGCAATGACTTTGATCCTTTGATTTCTGGATCAGTAGTGTACGAGATGTTAGATGTGCACTCCTGGTATTGCATGCTTTCTTTGTCAGCTAGCCTGCCATGTTTATTTGCCTACCGTGTTTATTACAGAAAAAAATAAACCACTTCTTTTTATTAATATTGTGATATTATATGAACAAAATATTACTTGGCTCCACTAACCCCTACCCTGCCTGAAAACATCAAAATAAGATTTCATCTGTTTACAGAGATGCTGCAAAAATAATTCAGGATCTATAGCTGGGCTGCTATGAAGTACAGAAATAGAGATGCTATCTAAAGCTGTTGAGAAAAATTAAGATTTTAGTGATTGATACAAGTATGATATGTGATGTCTGTTCCATGATGTAGTGTTACATGCACACCATCTTGTTCTGGCATGTAAATAAGGCAGTTATGGTTTCCTTGTGAAGCTTTGTAAATAGTGCAGCACACGTGCTGATATCTTCCAAAGGGAGGAAGACGTTTGCAATTTTTGCAAATCCTCACGTCTAAGTGTAATGCAAATATTATGAGTGAAAACCACCACAAGTACATACTACACTGAGTTCTTTTTCATCTTGATGGGTTATGTTCAGAACTACTTGTAGTTGTTTGGGGGTTATTTTAGGGATTTTTTTATTATTATTATTTCAAGCAATGCCTTTGGTTTGCCTTTTAAGCCCTTTTTAGTCTTTGCTGAGTCAGTCTCACTATGCAGTGGAAAATGATATGTCTTTAACCTAGTTTTTAGTATTAAGACTTAACACCCTAAGCAACTTAGCCATAGTAGTTCTAGCAGAGTCGTTCTGCTGTGGTTACTTTGCAGACTTCCTATTCTGAAATGGGTGCTGAGCTTACTGAAGTGCAGAAGTTACTCCAGAGCAAATTGCTTGTGGCACAATCTCTCCATGAGGGGAGTGGAGTCTCAAGTTAACTTACAGACCACAAAAGCATCCGTCTGTATCCAGATGATAAACAAGCTGTAACTCATTCCTGCATCTGTGTATCCCTTCCAGGGTCTTGAAGACAACTGGTGACTCTCTGGAAGATGATGTTTTAAGCATTGACTGTGTTAGTTTACAGCAAATTGGTTAAACATGTATATTTCTGAAAATTGTTGTTTGATCTTGTGTCCTGGGAAACAGATGTATTATGCCAATTTTTTTTTTTTTAATATGCTTATTTTGAGTAGTCTGGCTTCCGTTTTTCATGTAGTTATACTTGACTAAGTGGGTGCTTCAGAGGAGAGAAACAAAGATAATTGTTTCAGTTTGACGTCTACCCTTATCTTGTGCTTCAGCAAATCTTACACTTTAATACTCACCCTAGATCATGGTTTATCCTGAAAATTCAAAACAACCAGCAACTTTAAAAGTGATGAGAATTAGAAGATAACTGGAACATAACATGAGAAAATGCTTTGCTTCTAAATGCTGCATGTAAACAAAATGGCATTAATTCAGTATGAGTTACAGACAACATCAGGAAAGGCTTGTTACCAACAAACTGTCAATCTTATGTCTGTTCATTTGTAGGAAACCTAAATTAGGGGGTGGGGGAAAGTGGGAATGTTTATGACTCACATGGATTGGGAGTTAATAAATCTAAACCAATGTTTACATTTAAAATAACATAAAGCTTTAAAAATGTTTCAAACTTAAATATTTGTCATATTGTAGTTTTTAAGTTTTGTGTCTTCATGATTCACTGGGCAAAATGAATTCACTGGGAGTGAGAGAATAGCACTGGCTGAAGAAGGAGGGTTTCCAACACATGAGGTTTCACAGCCCCTGGATGTTGTGAAAATGAAGCTGGAAAGTATTTGGCATTGCTTGCAGGCAGGTGTGAGCTCCCTGCTGACTCCCTGTGGTCCATGCAGTCTTGGCACTTCCCTTTGCATGGAATGTCTGAGCAGAGAGAGTGCTCTTGCATCAAAATAAGCTGTGTTTTGTTGGTTGATTGTGTTTGTATCAGTAAATATATTATATTCTAGTAAACGGTTGGCTTTTTATTCGATGGCCAGAGTTATTGAATAACAAGTGTGGAATCATTACGTCCTCTGAAAGTTGGGAGTTGGGAGGGAGGATAAGAGAGACAGAGAAAAGAGACAGCCTAGTTCTCAGGGCCTGAAAGAGTTTTTATCCCTTCTTGAGGACGTGAGTTCAGTGACATTGTCAGTAGAGAGAGTACTGCCTTTCAGTAATGATGAGTATGGCAGATCTAAGATCTACCTTGTCTTGAGCTAGTACAGCAAGACTCTACCCTCCCCCTGAGCCCTGGCTGTTCTGAATTTCATACTGATGGCCCAGTAATCTGTGTGTGATGTATGAGAAGCCTACATACCAAGGTCAAGACAGTGGAGTCTGCAAGAGGCTGTAAACATGTGTACTGGATTTGTATGGCAGGGTTTGGTAGCAGGGAGGCTGCAGGGATGGCTTGTGTGAGAAGATGCTGAAGCTGGCCTCATGTCAGATGGAGCCAGTTCAGCAAGTTTCAAGATGGAATTGCCACTGGCTAAATCTGAGTCCATCAGCAATGTTGGAGCACCTCTGTTACGTTTAAGAAGGTGAGAAAAGCTCTAGGCAGCAGCTGTGAGGGGAGCAAGAAGACTGTGCAGCCCTGCAGACAAGGTCACTGCAGAAGGAGGAGTGGGAGGTGTTTCAGGTGCTGGAGCACAAACTCCCCTGCAGCCTGTGGGGAAGAGCAGGCTGAAGCAGGCCCATGGGGGAACAGAGATCCACCTTCAGTCCCTGGAGGACCCAAAATGGAGCAGATGGGTGTCCAAAGGAGACTGTGCCCCTATGGAGAGAGGAGCCCGTGCTAGAGCAGGCTGTTCCTGAAAGACTCTGCTCTATGGAATGATCCCATGCTGGATCCAGTCCTGAAGAACTGTAGACTGTGAGAAGATTGCACTCTGGAGAAGTCAGGGAAGGACTGTATCCCATGGGGTTGGACCCTAGCCTGGAACAGGGGAGGGAAGGAGCAGTGAAGAGACACTACCTGTTTTCCCAGTGCCACTCAGTGAGGGAGGAGGTAGAGGAGTCTGGGGTGAAGTTGAGCCTGGGAAGAAAATGGAGGGGGGAAAGTGTGTTTAGTTCTATGTCTCACTATCCTGCTGTTATTAATTGACAGTGAGCTAAATTATTCTTCTCCAAGTTGAATTTGTTTTGCCCATCACAGACAGTAGTGATCTTTCTGTACTTCTGTCAACCTGACAGGATGTATGATCCAGCCTTGTAACACTGATGTTGCTCTTCCCTGATCTCTGGCTTGTCAGTGTCCTTGTGTACTACCTTCACACAGGTCACCTGCACACCTAGCTTGGTGTCTTCTGAAAAGTGATGTTTTCCATCTCTTCCTCCATATGCAGGTGTTGAACAAGGTGGGTTCCAGGACAGATGACTAAGGGAATTCCCATCACAGCATGTCTCCAAGTAGTGTTCAAACCACTACCCGCTTCCCTTTAAGACCAGTGATCTAGACATCAATAATCAACCTATCTACACTGCAGTGCCCCAGTGTAGATGTGGGGATGTTGTGGGAGACCATGCTGAAAACCCAGCAATCAAGATAAACAGCTTTTGTTGGTCTCTCATCCAAGATGATAAAAAGGCATAATTAAAGATCTTCAGTGTGTGTGATTGGTGAGCGAGCATTCAGCTTATCACTCTCTTCATCTAAATTGCTTGTTTTCCCCCAACATATGGTATTTTCTATGCAGGGAGATGAAAGACAAGTCTCTCTTAGTCTACAGACTCTCTGGCTGTATCAACAGTCATATGTGCTTTGTTGCTCAGCCTGAATAAACTTCATGCCATGCTGTCTCTTTCAGAAACAGCACAGCTGAACAAGTGAGTTCACACTTGTTCCTCCTGCATCATTGCTGTGATGTTGTATTTAGTTGCACTTAAAGGCTCTGCTGGCTACATATGTATGACTTTGAAGTCATCTGAGTTGCTGGTGGCATCCAAAAGCTGTCAGGCAATGAAGCTGTCCCTACAGCCAGAGTTTGTCTGCAGAACTCTGTTCCAACAGAAGAACCTGAGTTTGCTCATGACTGTCCAACTCTGTAAGTCTGGTAATGAGAAACGTTCATATTAATAGTGTCTCCAGGACAGCGATGGATTCCCAAACATTGGACACTGTAAGACTGACCTAGACAAGTGCTTGTCTAGACTGTGATTTTGCCAAGGAAGGTTGTTCCAGATGACCCTTGAGGTCCTTTCCAATCTTGCATGCTATGATTCTATGATTAGTGGTAGAAACCAGAATGGGGGGAACAAAATATGATCCTCCAATGACTTAGTGACTTTTCAGACCATCAGAGTGCTTGGTATTAATGCTGGTAGTTCTCTTCTCTTCTCTTCTCTTCTCTTCTCTTCTCTTCTCTTCTCTTCTCTTCTCTTCTCTTCTCTTCTCTTCTCTTCTCTTCTCTTCTCTTCTCTTCTCTTCTCTTCTCTTCTCTTCTCGTATTGCGAATCTGTGGGAGTTCTCTGCTCTTGTGTTCTCTTTCATTGTGAAATAAAATTCTTCTGAGACAAAAGGACTGTTACCAATTTTGTTTGCTTTATAAATGGGGGTTTTTGTTAATGTCTTCAAAGAGCTGGTGGTACGGTCTTTGCTGGAACCATCAAAGAGCGGTTTAATTTTTAAGTAGTTTGTTATGCCTCCAACTAAAACCTATACTGTGAAGTAATTTTGTGTTGCAGTGGCTTTTGGATATGGACTTCGAAGTATTCATACTATGAATAAGACCTTAGTGACATTTTTTCCCCTGAAATAAAAAAAAAAGTATTGAAAATTTCACTTAAAAATCAAGTTGTTATTTTAAACAACTGATGTGGTAGTAAGTCAGCCATGTGTGACTGGCCAATTTGGAGTGTTAGGTCTGATGTGTCTTGAGATTCAGACTCTTAAGAAAAAAAAATTGCAAAAGTTGTCGTGTGGCAAAACAGTAAATGCCCAGGTGAAAAGAACCAGCCACAAGGAATGCCCCATTAGCCTGTCACAGTAAACTGGGAGTGTCACCAGTTTAATGAGTTCTGCTGAGTCCCTGTCAGTCACTACAGCAATAGCAAATTTTCCCTATGTTTGTGTGGTGGTAGGAATTAAACATGCAAACTCCGATTGAGGTATTGTTAATACACACGTATAATAAGCCAGCTGAAAATCTGATGCTGTATTCTTTTACTCCTTGGTGGTGCTTGGGCTTAAATTCCATTAGAGTTTTTTTGATTCTGTTTCATTTCCCCTTGACCTGTAAATGTCCTGAATCCATTTCATGGCATGGAGCAGGCAGGGTTAGCTAACCCTCAAAGTGAAAGACAAAACTCAAAGCTTCCTGTAAACTACTAAAAGCTGTAGCTTGCTACAAATGGATTTTCAAATCAAACCATGTGTGGGGCAGCTTTCTAGCTACTGAAAGTCACTCTGTGCTCTCTGGAATGTATGTACATGTACCTTTGATCACATGTTTTCATTATATTTTTGCCTTAAAATTGCTGAAGGCTGTCCTTTAAAGTACATCCAAGGGAAGTGCTAGCACACAACACTCCCTCCAAGTAGGCAGCAAAAACTGCGGCATGCAGGGAACCTGACAGGGAAGAAGCCTTACACTTGTGCAGGTTAGTGGTTCTTTTTCTCTTTTCTTTGAAAACATCACTTTTCCAGATTCTGATGAATACTGACTCTGGGGTCAGAGATTTTATTAATAATGAGACCTTTTATCTTCTCAGCCTCTTACCTAACAGGATTGGGTGACCTGTTGGTTGGCATGAAATATTAACAAATCATTTTTGGCTAAAACCCAGTGTTTCTGCTCTTCATATTAGCCCTCAGAACTTCTAAGTTTATTCAGTAAAAGACCTCAGACATGAGTCCTTGTTCATCTTTTAGAATGAAGATAAACAGAACGTTGTGCTGCCATACCTATTTCAGTACAATAAGGTGTTCACTTGTCCGTCCAATCTGAATGTTTATAAAAGAGCAAGAAGTTAAATACTATAGCATGATCAGAATTTTTCTCATGTACTTGTTTTGCAGCAGTGAGAAGATTAGAGTGCTAAACTTCATTATAATAAACCTAGGTCTGCCATTGGTTTTCACTGAGCAGTAGCATCATCTGAAAGAGGTGTTTTCTATTAGCTTGAACTGGTATTATTTTTTATAATTCTTCTAATTAAGTTTTTTTTAATAAAAGCTGCATGGCTTTTACTCTTGCATATTCAGTCTTTCTTGAAAGAAATGTAATTTGTAGTCATCATCTTTAATTGCATATACTTGTCTAATTATGGTTGTGTTTAAAAATAATTACGTCTTTTTGGCTGCCCACTGAATGAAATACTTTTACTGGCAAACTTCCCTGGTCTTCCTCTGTTTTTAAATCTGCTGATTATAAACCTGCAGTTTAAGAGGGTTTACTGATTATTCTGGATTTCTGGCTCTCTTCAGAGAGAAGCAAATAATTGAGGTTGATTCTTTGGAGAGGTCCTATCCGATGACTTAGTGTATGAAAGAAAAAAAATGGAAAAGTTCTGAAGTCAGTCAGTCTGACTGTCTGAATAAATAACTTCAAAAACTTTCTTTGCATTTCTAAATCCATAGAGCTTCTGAGGAAAAGACCACATTAAAGCTTTGTCCTCAAGTTCCAAACTTCCTTTTTGGCCACTTCTTTGGTTTCACATCTTTGAACTTCTTTTACTGGCTGTAACTGTCAGGGTGATTAATAATAAATATGATTTATATGGAAGGTTTAGCACATTATAAAGTAATTAATACAGGTAATTAATGTTAATGCTGGCATGCATGTGGAATTAATTTTGTGCTATGGGAAGTGCCACAAATAGTATATGTTATTTAAGTTATAAAAAGGACATAGAAATAATTGACTATGAATTATGTGGGCATTAACAGGGTGCAGTTTTATGCTGGAGGAGAGGAGTGGCTCTAAGGAACTTCTTGTTTCATCCAGACATAAATAAAAGTGAATTAATACAGCATGCATAATGTGATACTACTGAAGGAATCTGCACAGGGTCAGCAGATGGTGGTGGGGATTCTGTTCTGTACACCCAAAGGCCGTGCTCTGCAGGGCACTGTGGAAGATACCAGTCCCTAGGACAGCTGTCCTAGGTTTTGCCTTCCAGCCACAGCACAGCTTCGTGGCCTCCTCCTTGCCTGGATACCAGTGTTAGGAAGCAGTTTTGGTATACCAGGTCCACACCAGGCTGTGCTGTGTGGTCAGTGTGTGTGGAGAGGGGGTTTGAAAGGTCTGTTAGCTTGAACTAGTAGTGATGTTTAACTGATGTAACTTCCCCCTGTAGCCAGTTCTTTACAAGGCATTGAGCTGCCCTGACAAACCTCTTGGGTAGGAGTCAGGAAGGGAACCTGGGACTTGTCTGGCTGGGAGAGCAGGGACCCTGCAACCTTAATTTGTCAAGTACAACTACTTGTATTGCTTGTATGTCTGGCTGACCATTACTGCTGGTCTGAGCTACATTTATGCTGAAGCAAGGTTGCCAGTAGAGCCTTATTGGTAAATTGCTTCGTTGTAGGCAGACAAAAATGTGCCCTATTGAAAAAACAAGTTTAAAAAATTGGAAATAGTTGAGTGAAACACCCATACATGTGAATTGTCTATGAAGGATGTGTCTATATGGAAAATTCTGTTTGTGCAATTACATCTGTTTAAAACTATTTCTACTCCTGGAGCATTCAAATGCAGGTGTGTAAGAAAGTAAAGATGTCATTTGAAACTTTGGTACTGCATTAGCATAAGAAAGTGCAGAGTCTTTGCTAAACTCTCCTGGGATTCTCTTCTGATAGCACTTGCCTATTTTTTGTTCTTTTTAATGTCGTATTATGCTAGTGTTCCATGTTGTTTCTCAAATACAGTTTAAATTAATGACCTAGAATTTTCTCTAGCTCTCCAGCAAAATGGCACCTCTATCCCATCATGATTTGTGCAGCAGGGCAGCGGGCAAGGGAAGCCTAAAGCATAACATTGTGTTGTGTTTGATGGTATCATCTCAAAGAGGTGGCTTCTACTTCAATGCCTGTAGCTTAGCTTTATCAAATAATGCCTCTTCCTCTGGGAATGCAGAACTGTAAATTCCATTTTGAGTGAAATCATGTAGGTTAAGGAGTCTCAGCATAGGTGTTCTCATCCTAGCTACTTCGTGTTTCCTCCGCTTTGTGTTTGAGGGGCATGTAATATTTCAAGTGGGTCAGGAGAGGGAGCTGGCATTCTAGGGGTGAAAAAGAATCTTCTTTACTTAAATGTAATCCTTTTTTAAATTGTACCTCTGAGTGTATCATTGTGATGGGGTAACCTGTCTGTTCCTGAAATAACAGGAGTCCAGACCAACTTCCAGAACATAAAGTTGCAAGTAAGGATTTTTTTTTTTCTTTTTTTTCTTTTTTTACTGCTTTGTTCTGTGGCTGATGGTTGCTTTTATCTGTTGCCTGAGGATCCCATTTAGAAGTGCTGACAGTGCTTTTCTCTTGGAAAGAGGTCTGTGTTGCCAGTAGTACATGTAGGTGATAGGAACAATGAGCAGAGCCTCACTCTCATCTGAGTCCAATAAAACAAAAATGTCACTGCTGGTAATAATGTTGACAGTAGTAATTGCACGTATAGGGCACCCACCATGGTAGTACCTGCCTGCCCTTCATGTGACTTTTGGAGGGATTAAAGGCTTTTCAAAGACAGCATGCCCTTTAGATGACTGATAGAAATGTGAAATTGCCCTGCACAAGGATTTCCCCAGTGCAGTGAGTTAGCCTCAGCCATCAGCCAGGCTCCTACCCAGCCCTCTCATTCAGCCTGCAGGCTGGGGGTAGAAAATACAGAGAAAAAATGGGAATTAAAAGGCTCGTGGGCAAGATAAAGCTGACTCTTTCCCTAACTAAAATCCACTCCTTCACTCCTGACTTCTGTATCCACTTCCTATCCCCCACCACCAGTGGCCAGTGGGTCTGCTGTGGAGATGACTGAAACCAGCTTGTACAGCCTGGGACAGCCCCATCTTCTCTGAAAAAAAACTAAGCAAGGGGTGAAATTACCTCTTCCAGATAATATAGGTCTTGAGACATGGTAGTTTCTTGCTCCTTTTTCAGCAACAAAACAGGTTTCTGTCCCTCTGGATATGCTGCTTTCATCAATTTTTGAAGGTCTGTAGTGTAAAACTCAGCTAGTGAAAGTGCCTATTTCCTGGATCTGCTTTATGTTTGTGTTACTGTACATAGGAATCTCTCCAGTGGATTACTTGGCAAGGCTTTGGATTCTAGAGATTCCCTCTCTGCTCTATTGTCTGTATATTCTCTATAATGCTGTGCTGCCAGTTCAGTCTTTGATTCATCTTAATGAGTTTGTATGTTATGAATAATGAACAATCTTTTCTTTCCTCCTATTGCAGAGCTTGAAAATAGCATATTATCCTTCCCCAACCTTAGTTCTTTGTAATTTAAGTTCTTTGATTTTGTTTGCTTTGTTTAATTGTTTTTATTGTTACTTTTTTGTTGTTGGGCCATTTTTAAATTTGTTTGTTTTATTTTTATATTGACAAGTGATTGCCCTTGTGTATCAGGTAGAAAGCGTAAACCAGTGCAAGAGACTTTTCCAGTGTCACACTAGCATGGTAAATGTACTGTGATCTGAATAGAACCAAGTGCTATTTGGGTTTATGTAGAGACTTGGTACATATAAAATATGGTGATCTATTTATTTGTCCTTGTTCAGGCTTCTCTTCCAGTGAACACTGATTCTTCTTGACAGTAGCTGGTGGAGAGATAAAAGTTTGGATGCTGTTAAGAAATGCTGCTGTGCAGCAATAGTGAGATTTACTATCCCCACTGTTAGGGTTTTTTTTTCCTTAATGACTCTCTACAAATTCTCATTGGCATCCTGGTTGCAGGAACCCAGCTCGCTTGCACTGTTGGCCAGTCTGCCCACAGAGAGAATATTAAGTGGTTGTGTGCTTATCTGAGGTTCCCTCTATCCCCTTGATGGGATGTGACTTGTGAGAGTCGTAGTTTTTGAGACTTTTATCATAGGCTTAGAGAGTAATTTGAAGGAAGCAGCCTGGTTTGTTGGTTTTGTTTATAATATTTGTGGGAGTTTTGGGTTCTTTTTGCATTGGTGTTTTGTTATTTTTCAACGGGCTCTTTAACTTTGCTTCTAAGCCACTTCTGCTCAGGAAATAGCAATTTTAGTTTGGGGGCCTTGACAGAAATGACTGGGAGCAAAATGTTCTTTCAAGGTTAAAATAAGTAAATACCATTCATGGGATGTTTTTGTCTGCTCATGAAGGGCTGAGGGCTTGGTGGTGTGTGTATGCATTTGGCATTTTTTGTTGGTTTGAGTTTTTTATGCGGGGGAAGTTAAGGGGATTTTGGACTCTTATTTTCAGCTAATTTCTCAAAGGAACTAAAATGAATTTTGTTCTCCTTCAGATAAAAGTTCACATGCGTCATCACTTGCATTTTCTTCTGGGCACATTCAGCAAAGCTGCTTGCTTCTATGGTCTGCACTACATTTAAACATCATTTGCATGCAGTAGCAGGCTCTGAAGCAGTACTGCTGTTATTGCCATGACAGGGTGAGAGGCTTAATGGTTATTTGAACAGTGTTACATTTTCAAGTGAGTTTGCAGCCAGAACTAAAAATTTAAGTCAGTGGTTGGCTGGTAAGAAAATAACCTGATGTCTTCATTGCAGCTTGAGCAAGTTAGCCAGCCTCATGGAAGTATGATGTGTTAGTAAATAACTTGCTTTTCTTCAAATAATACTGATTTTATGACAATAAAACAGTATTTGCATGATTTTGAGCACAAAATCCGCCCTCTTAGGCATCCCCCACTCCTCTGAATCCTCTCATCAGGTGCCTGGAGGAGGGTGGGGCAGGCACCAAGGTCATGGCTGGTTTGCAGTGTGTCCTCTCTGCATGGCAGTGTGCAAACTGGAATTTGAGAACAAGCAACTTTGATAATACTACCTATAGCAGCAGTGCTGGGATGGATAACAGGGTTTTCAGTGTAGCTTTTGCCATGGCCTCCAACATGTATTTGGCTAAGCTGTTAGATAGGCTTGATAAGAATGTATTGCATTTTTGTGCTTAAAATTATGGAACTGCTGCTTGCTTTCAGTACAGCTGAGTGTGTTTGAGCAACTTCCTTCTATCCAGAAGAAAGCAAGTTAAAGGACAGATGATAACTGAGCAGCAGGAGTCAAGGCTAATTAGAAGCACAGATGGCTTTTATGCATGTTTAGCCTGTCTGAAACACTTGGAGACAGCACTGCCAGTGACTGCTAAATGGCAAAGCCAAGTCTCACTGCTAAGCAGTTTGGCCAACAGATAAAGCCTCAGGTTTGAAAATGAGCTTTAGGTTTGAAAATGGAGTTCAGGTGTAAGAAGACTGAGCAGAACATACTGAGCTGCTCTTTTCAGGAAATGCCAAGGAGAGGAAATGCTGGTGCCATCAGAGCAGGGCAGTATCAGGCCTGTGAAGGTGAGATTTGCTAACTGCAAAGGTGCCTTTAAGAATTTACTAGAAGCTCAGACTTCTAGTCAATGACCATGAGACCATAGCAGCCCACTCTGCAAAAATATTTAACATATTGCAGACTACATTATCTTGTGCTTTCTTTCAAAACAGAAACTAAGTCTGCCCTACCTACCCACTGCTGTTGTTACTCACTATTCAATTTGGGATGCATTGGCTTTGATTGCAAAGTTAATTGGCTTTGGCTTTTCTCTTGGTAATAGATTATTTTCCTTAATTTTGGTTATCATTTTGTCAGCTGGCAGAGTATTTCATGTACCTCTTGGCCTAATTGACAAGTTGTTTTCCCAAGAAGTACTTCTACTGTTTCTGAAATCTGTTAATAGTTTGATTGTAGCCCTGTAGTCTACGCTCTCTAATATGACTCAATAATTTCAGCCTCTCCACTTGGGTTCAAATAACTGCACTTGAGTTTGGGCAAGGTGTGGGAAGCTCTCCAGCTTTGCTTGTATGTGCTCTGTGAGTGATCAACGGCATCCTTGCACTGTATCTGCACTAAAATGGGACTTTTCTGGCTTGTATGTCCACTTTTCATGCCCTTTGGCAAAAACTTTTAAAGAGCTCTGGAACAGCTAAAAATCAACACTAATCAGCTTGTTTAGACAGAGCCAGTTGGTGTAAAATGTCCCTGGCTGATCAGTTTTCTCTTTCCTTCGTGTCTACCAGAAGCACATTAAAGCCTCTTGCCTGTTTTCATGTCAAGTCTGGAAGAGTTTCTAATTAGAGAAGTTAATCTTTGTTTTGTCCTGTTTTAGCTGATCAGAATTTCCATAGATTCCCTGAACTGGGAACTCTCTGGGCAGCCAGAAATGTAGCCTACTTGAAATGTGGGCCATGCAGCTGTCAGTGTTATTGTGCAAGGTGCTTTATACCCATCCCAATTGGAGTCCTTGTAGGATTTGCAGTGAGTCCTAATAAGAATTCTCTCTGAATGTGATTCATGATCCCAAGGAAGATTATATGGGGGTTAATTGAGAATGGCTTTAATGAAACAGAGTGGACAAAAGTTGCATAACTGTTAGGTGGAACAGGTGATGTGAGAACCTTGATTTCCTTTCTCTCAGTGATTGCTCATTATCCTAGTCTGCGCGTGTAATTCAGCCTTTGTGTTTCATCAAGTGCCTGCCTCATGCTAATTCAGTTTTGCCTTAGGTTGCAGCTTTAGTTTTGTTTGTAAGCTGAACATGTCATGCCTGCCTCCCAGTGCTTGCCTGTGGAGTTTCATGGTGCTCACACAAGTTCTCCTGAGTTCCAAGGAACACTCCACCAAAAACTGGCAGTGCTTTAATTGATGTTTCAAAACAAAACAAAAAAAAAAAAAAAAAACCAAAACAGAAACTCACAAACCAAACAGAAAACCCTACCAAAACAGAAAACAAAGACAAAAAGTCAAACAAAAACAAACAAAAAACCAAGCCAACACAAGGTTTTGCAACTTTACTTACATCACTGTTCCCAATTATAGTAACTTCCATACCAACAAAATCGTAACTCTGTATAATAGTATATACATACTGTTTGTTGCCATGTACTTCATTTTGTGAGATGTAAGTTATGCAGGCCATTTACATCTGATACTTCTGAACCATCTGTCTAGCAAGGTATGACTGTAAAATATTTTTAGTTTATGGTTGCAGTTTTTAGCTGTATCTTCAGATACAAGTTAAAGGTCTGAAGAGACAGTGTGTTTTATTAAATTCCAGATTATTAGATCTACAATGAAAATGTTACTGTACAAAATTATTTTCTTGTCTTTATGTGGTACCAGATTTTGGAAGGGGAACTGTCTCATTAAGAATGAGGGGAGAAGAAAAAGATGGTGAAAATCACAAGTTTATTGTAATAAAGACATTTTTTGCTTTAGAGACCACTGCCATGCATATGTAATGCATAAGAAAAAAGCCTTCTATTTTCCCTATTCCACCCATTTCATTCAGTGCACATTAATTTATCAGTCCACAATCTGACCTGCTGGATTGTCAGTCAGTGATGAGGAAGAATAAAGAAGAACAGCTCATCCTTTACTGTTAGTAGAGGAAATGAATTATTTGCTTTTATCTCCCCCTGTAGTGCAAGATCCCAAAAAAAAGTTTTTTGTCTGCAGTTTGTTGGCTGCAGCAGCTTTATCATTTAAGTAGTACAAGTTGCTGGTAAAGCTCATTTAGTGACAAGTTAAATGTTACAATCTCCTGTAAGCTATGTATGTAATACTGCATTTTATGGTCTGGCTGTGCAGTGCAGAGCTGTTCTGCATGTAACAAGTGTTAAACATTAACTACTGTTTGGGTACAGAAGGTAAAGTGTTCTCTCTCTGGTTTCTGTTGGGTGTGTGGCAGTGGAAGATAAACATATACTGGTAGATAATGCCATAAAGCAGGCAACCATAAGCAGAATAGGGCATCAAGTGCATTTTTCCTTTTTGAATTTTTCATGTTCCCCTGTTTATCTTTTTGGTGCTTTTGAGGGTTTTCTCCTCCCTCACTGAAGCAAAATCTGTTTAAATTTTGTTGTGCTTTGGTTTGGCTTCTTTTAACAAGTGCTGATTTTTCTCCATATGAGGATATGTTCTAGGTACTTTTTGTTCAGTTTATAATGATTATTGTACAAGTAAAGATGACTTCTTAGCAATGTACTGTTCTGAGAAGCCATTGTATTCTCATCTGCCTTTAATAGAATGTTGAACTTTGGTTAAGAATGTCTATTATCCACCTCTTGCCCCCCTCAAAATAATGAAAGAGTATCTTACAATGACAATTTAAGGTTGGTATTAAGCTTTTATGTGGCTTGTTTTAATGGAGTTCCTAATTCTGCTCTTGACATTTGATATGATTCAATTTCTGTGCTTCTGTTTTGTTAGTTAAAAAAAAACAAACAAAAAACAACTTAAATAAAATTTGCTACCTATACCTGAGCTTCTAGCTATAGCTTGCTTGACCTTCTTGGAAAAATAGAGGTATAACTCATTATATCTTGTCCATTGCTGAAGAAAACTGATTTTAGACAATTTGCAACCCTGAACAGGAGTTCTCCATGCTATGATTGCTGCTGCCTTTGTGCAGAAGACCAAATTAAAGGAACTGAATGCATAACTCTGTGAATTTTGGTACATTTTGGAGTAAAGTGGAAATGCCCAATATGTTAGTTTTAAAAATAAAAATTTTAAAAATCCTTAAAGTTATAAGAGGGACAGCAGTCACAGAAGTGGATCCTGATCAGTACTTCCCTGTATAAAGTACAGCTGTAGCTTCAGTCTCTTACTCAGATTTATGGTCATCTCATGTATTTTTGGCCAGGGGTGTTTTTACTCAAGCACTTGAAAACTTTCCTCCCCGAGTAACTCAACAGAATTTGCATGAAAAATTGGTTGGTTATTGCCTTTTCCTTCTACCCCTCTGTAGTCTTCAGACTTTGGTTTAATAGTGTTGAAGACTGAGTATCTAAATTATTGCCTTGACCTCAAAGCAAGTACCCAGGCCAGTGCAGTCTTCCTTCAAGATCTGCTAAGTTTTCTACCCTTACTTGTAGTCCATAGTTGGAGTTTCAGTTGCTAAGTTTTATTTCCATGCATGCATGCTTCAAGTAAGATTTACAGCTTTTTTGGCCCTTATTTGTTTCTTCACTTCAAGGCTGAAAATATGATGGCAATTGGCAACATAAATGAAAGATTCTTATCAAATCCCATTAATTTTCTTCACAGTGCTCTTCAGGTATTCAGGCTGTTCAGAATTTATTTTGCAGCTTCAGTGGTGGTGTGGCACTGCATGGCTGCAGTTGTTGTTGATAGCCAGCAGATTTCAGCCAGTGTGTTAAGTGAGCTTTTCCTGGAGAATCTGACTTCCTGGGGTACAAAATGATGGCTCTGTGACTTAGGACACTTGTAGGGCATAAGCCTTCCCTTTCTCTTGAACATTTTTAGTTATGATGAACTTTGAAAGTTTTCTTTGAGAGTGCAATCTAATGCTGCTGGAATAACTGCAGACAAGAATAGCATGTTGCTGTCTATTTCCTAAGGAAAATAAAAAGAAATGTCAATGCAATTCTTCAGAAAAAATAGATATTTTAATATTATTTTCCTTTGTGCATCTCTTCTCACATGTTTGAACTTGAAAAGAAAAAACAGAAGAACAAAAAGAAACCTAAACAAACCCACACTGACCAGTTTTAAAAAAAGTATTTTCTTTTTTATTACAGAAAAATGCAAAGGGACAGGAGTTGTTTGACCAGATTGTGTATCATTTGGACCTTGTAGAAACGGATTACTTCGGCCTGCAATTCATGGATGCTTCCCAAATTACAGTGAGTATAACTTAAGCTGACTTTTATGCTTTGTGATAGTTTGTGCTGCCTATTACAAATGTGTTGCTGGTGCAGTTCCATGGAGAGATGTCAGCACTGGGGATGTACTGCTGAAACAAGCAATGCCATGTTTGGTTCTTGCACATAAGATGAGTCCTGTGTCTCTCTCTCTCTGGATGAGTCCTGTGTCATTTTATGTGACATGCATGTCAGTCAATTGCACACAAGTTAAAAAAACAATGAATGTGGGTAAAGAAAAATGTACTTGATAGTTAGCAGACTCATGGTATTCAAAATGTATGGCAAGCAAAGATTTCTTGTAAATTTTTTCTCTTTGCTGTTCCATCCACACATTGTGTTGCTTTGTAGGTTTAGGTTCATTTGCAAGAGCAAAAAGTTTTAGCTAAAAGTTCTTCTTCTCTTCCTTATATAAGGCCTTCCAGCATCTACAGCTAAAATAAATTAAAAAAAATTACGGATCTAAATAGATATATTAATAGGATAGGGTTAAAAGACTACAGCATAGTGGTTACACTGTATTGACATATATTTAACCTTTTTCTGTTCACTCTGTATGAAGTGAAGTTTGACAGAAGCCTACACTGTGGATAGAAATATGCATATTTGGAAAATAAGTGTTTCTTTTCATTGGTCAGTTTGTAAATGTTTTTTCCATGAAGCAACAGAAGATGTCTTCTCTGGGATAATATAATAAAATAATGGCAAAATGTAGCTGCAATATTGACATCCTGGGAGGTGTAGGTTCTTATTTTATCATCCCAGAATTCTCAGCTTTACTCTCTAACAAACTTGGGTAGAAGGATGGATCAGTGTTTAAGCATCTGCATTATCATCTGTGTTTTACCAGTCACTTTAAACAACAAACAGGCAACCTATCCAGGTAGTGTAATGACTTGATACTGGAAGAAGGAAATCTGCAGGTTTGGGGAGAAGCAGTATTTATATATTTAAACATTATCCTGATGTCTAAATTAATTTAAGTTAATATCACTGAAAAACTGATGTTTTGAATGAAGTATGTCCATAATGGGTTTGGGATTTTTAGGTGGTTTAGTGTGTGTGCTCCTAATAAAATTTCTAATACATAAATTGTGTGTACTTTTATGATGGATATGATTATAAAGACATAGCTAATGGCACAGAGCCTGCTTATTATGGGAGACACACATTATATTGTCACTGATTGTCAAATCATCCAGCTGGGAATTTGATACTTAGCAATAGTTACCTAGCAAGAAGTTCCATAATGTTTTGAAAGAAGGGAAACAGAAAGGGAGAATAAAATATCCTTTCTCAGGAAGAATGTGAGCAGATCAGCCAAAAGCCAGGCTGAAGAAGCTGGGAAGGTTCATTTTCTTCTATGTTTGCAAGACTGAGGGGCTCTTTTGGCTGGTAAGAAAGATGCAGATGTGAGTAGCTATGTCTTCTGTATGTAGCTCTCACTGGTGTTGGGGGCAGTGTGCCTGTACATGCAAGTGTTTTAGCTTTGTTTGTGTGCTATTTCTTTGTTCTTTTAAGCATCCATCTACATGATGCATCTGCAGTTACAAGAGGGATGGGGGCTGTGAACAGCTGCTAAGGGGGGTCTGAAAAAAGCCAACCCTTTGGTTGGTTGGTGGTAGGGTTGTAGTTTCCTGAATTAAGAGGAAGTGTTGAGGGCAAAGTTCTTTACCTTCACTGAAATGCAAGGCCAAAAGCTTTGACTTGGCTCTTGTGGGTTTGTTTTTTTTTTTTTAAATCTGGCTCAAACTGGGCAGAGCTAGAGCTTAAAGAACTTCAAGGCACAAGCTTTTATCTTGCCCAGCACCCTGTGCCAAAAGGTTCCATGCTTTAACAGCCTTTCTTGGTCTGTTTTGAACTTGTGACCTGCTCTTTTCATTTGCACAGCAATTAATGCATAGCCTCCCTGGGCTTCTGCTTAGTGCCAGCCCAGACACACAATGGCAAGTGGGGGACTGGGAGATTAAAGTTGTGTAAACCCCTTTGAGGCTCTAAGTCTTTGTCTTTAGTGTGTATTGTTAAGGACTAAACATCTTTAAGCCACCATTGCAAGTAAGAGAGCACAAAATAGTCTTTGAATAGTGGAGATTGCTTCTGTGTGCTCCAAGGCCAGCAGCTTTTGAGTGCGCTGTATTTTCTGCAGTCCTGTAACTTTGCCAAAGAGTTGGGACAAGCAGTATTGATAGCTGTGATTTAGAAAACAAAATCATGATTAGAGTTGATCTGCTTTGAAAGAGAAAAAACTTTAATTGTTTGAACAGCCTAATTTTAATCCAACCCCCCATAAAGCTGTAAAAAGCAAGATGTCAGCAGTACTTTTTGTACTTTAACAAGTTTTCATGAAGCAGAAGAAAATAGGGACTAGCCTTGTTTTTAACACACTGGATGTGGGAAGGAAGGGAGACTGGTAAATATTGTGATAATGCTAAGTGTTTCTGTTACTGTTAAAAAACATACTGTTTGCCCCATGAATAAGCTGTGACATTCCTCTGTGACTCAGTTTCCTATCCCTGAATCTCTTGTTCCTCTGGATGATGAGCACCTTGGGTCTGTGGTTGTTGCAGGATGTGTGTCTGTGGATTGTCAGAGGAAAAATACAAGTCCCATATGGAGGGTCCCAAAAGCTGTAGAACATCCTGTAGCACTCAATGCTTCAGTTTCTAATAGTGGCAGTGATAGGAATGCCAGTTCAGTAACTGGACAAAGGCAGTGTGGCTGACTCCACAGCGATCCACCACAGCCAGTGAATGTGGATCACTTCCAGCTGTGGCTGTCCAAGTGTGTATTGTGCTTTGTGAGCACTTGGTGGAAGACTCCAAAACACTAATAAATTGCAGTCTTTAGTCTTCCAGTAGCACCTGCTGTTTTGGGAGGCCATTTTTCTGACACAGAGAAGCAGGTGTACAGGGCAGGTATTTGTGATGCTGTCTGTCATTGGTGCTTCTGCACCTCTCTCTCAACTGTGAAGGATTCTCTCCAGGACAGCAAACAGTTTGTGCTGGTTTCTTTTGTCTTTGTGTGTGGTTGGAGCATAAGCTGAAGTGTTTTCTCAGTTTTCTTCCCCAGATTTAGTCATGTTTGTTGCCTACTTTGTTTGTTACAAATCTCTTCAGTTTATTTTTGAATGCTTGGACATAGGCATCAAAATTAAAAGTAAATTGCTAGAACTGATCTGGAGTGGTATCAACTTTCATTGTCTGTAAAGCAGATTGAATGAGAAAAAACCTAAACCAGGCAGGTTTTTAATATAATTTTTATATAATTCTGTGTCTTACTCCTGTCACATGAAGTCTGCAAAACAAAATATTCTTTGGCTTTCAAATGGATATGAATTAGGATAGGCTAATGGAGAAGGATGTCCCTGTATCTTTCTATTGTTCTTGGTTAGTTTATCTGGTCTGCAGTTAAACCACACCATCTATTAGGATGCTTCTGAGATGGCTGTGTGCTGATTCAGACTGGGACAGGCCAGACTTCCATGAATGCCACCCGGTATGTGCAGGTCTCAGGGCTGGTAAAGACCCATTAAGGCTTACTAGTACCCTCATGGCTCTGGAGTTAGCATCTGTGGCCTTGTCCTTCCCAAGGTCACAATCCAGAGCTCTGTCACAGCTCCATCTGCACTTCTGCTGCTGGACAGCATTGCTTGCACACTGCAGTGCCTGCTCTGTCTCACTGTGCCTGACTTGTGGAAGGTGGCAGCCCTTCTCAGGAAGGGCAGGAGAAAACTGGCATGGGAGCTGCAGAATGGTGTCAGTTGAAGGGGGCAGCTGGTCTGACTTGTTCAGGCCAGAGACAACTTACAAAACTGATAAAACTTTGCACCTGGATCAGGTTGGTCCTCTCACCTCCAGCAGTGTTGATGTGGTACTGTGGCCTGAAGATGTTCTTCCTGTATTTTAAACTAGCAAAGAAAGCAAACCAAAAAAGGGTCAAATGCAGGTTTTTTTTCCTTTTCTGGCCACCTTTGAGGGCTGTATAAATCAAGACAAGGATTTTTCATTCTTTTAGGAAGTGAGTAGAGAGGCAGTGGAATTTGCAAAGCTGAGGTATGTGATGGGATTGTGTCAGCCTGTGGAAATCCTCCTTTCAGTCTTCATCTGACACTCACGTGGTCCTTACAGGTTGACTGCTTTAGCAGCTGTAGTTTATTTGCTGTATCTCAACTCAAATATGTCTTTCCCATGTTGTAGATCTATTTTGAGAAAATATTGGCTGCTACCATTGGGATATATTGAGGTACTTGTTTTTTTCCTTTTCACATTGATAAAGTGGGTGATCAACAGGAGACCATGCTGAGATAAATACATGCTTCCATTATTTTAAGAAATTGGTTTTTTAAGTGCTGCTTCTTTCATGTGGAATTCATTGGTGTTTGTTTTCAACACATGAATCTCAGTCAATGGCTACTATGTTGTATGGCTACTGCTACTATAGGAAGCATTATGCATTTGACAGAGCAAAGAAATTAGGCTGATATTAAAGAGAAATAGATGGAAGTTAGTCGAGCATTTGACCTTCCAGTTTACCTGACAAAATTAAAGGAGGGACCTGCAAGTGGTTTCTGCAGCTGATGATGGGAAGTGAGAGGGAGGTGCTGTGTTCTCCTCCCTGGTATCCAGTGAAAGGATGCATGGGAATGGTTCAAAGCTGCTTCAGGGGAGGTTCAGACTGGACATCGGGAATCATTTATTTACCACAAGTGTTGTCAAGACTTCCTAGAGAGATAACTGATGTCCCAAACCTGCCAGTCTTAAGAGATGTTTGTACAATGCCCTGAATAACATGAAGTGGTCAGGCAGTGGGACTAGATGGTCATTGTAGGTCCCTTCCAGCTGAACTACTTGTTCTTTTCTGTTCTGGGATAATCATAGAATTCTGATCACTAGCAGTTTGATCCGGTTTGGGTTTTTCTTCCCTTAGTATGGGTAAAGTAGCTTAGACACTATCTTCCTGTCATAACATAGTCCTAAAGCAATTGATCCCTTTCCTCCTCCTTCTTCTGCACTGATATTTCTGGGTCCAAACAGTATACAGGGATTATGGTGGTGTACAGTTGAAATGACTCTGGTCAGTCTTGGTCCTACACTGTGAGATCCATAGTTAAGTTTCTTTGGTGAGTCCAGACCCTGAAATGATGTATGGTTGTTTTGCCAGAGCACAAGATAGGCAGAGCTAGAGTCTTAGGTGCTGAGAGAGCAAGGCTCCTCTGGTTTTATTCAGCTTCCTAGTGAGACTTCTAAATTCATTGCTTTCAATTCCCTCTGACTGAGTCAGCAAACCGAAGTTTGTTGCCAAGCCCAAACCTATTTTAGGCTTTAGCTAGAATACTTTGATTTTTTTTTTTCTACAGCTCAGAGGGACATTTGGAAAGCTGGTGTGGTACACAGTGTGAAGAAGCCCTCTGACATTATCTGAGGCAAAGAAGTGTTAAAATTCAGCCTGATTTTCACAGAAATTGCACAAAATATCTGACTTTGAAATTGGAGTTGGTTCATAAATCTGCATGAAAATTTCTAGGTCTGGGAGCTCTGGGTCAATAATACTGTCAGTCCATGCCCTACCTCCATCTCTGTATTTATGATCTGTGTGTGGCACATCACACACTTGATGTGCAGTGTAGGATGGGGGTAAAACAACAGCTCACTGTTGCTTCTGAAGAGAGGTGACTTTAATGCTTTACTGTGCTTTATCTCCTGGAGCTGTCTGCCTCTGGCTGCTTAGGTACAGAGTGATGAGTTTCCTGTGTAAGCTGTAGTCTCAATTAATGGTCTGCACATGTAGTTCCTGGAGTCTTGTTAGGGTTTTTTTTTTAGCCATTATTTGAAGTATTCGCACTTGCAAATAATCAGTTTGAAACTTACTCGTTTGAGCTTTAATGTACCTTAGAGACCACATGCCAAGAAAGGGACTGTCAGCTGTTTTTTCATTGGAAATTATTGTAGTTCAGGTTGTGCAGTGCTTGTTCCAGAACATGGTACTAACATGAGTTTTGGCATGTGTTATAAATTTTTTTTACATTAAGCTAAACTTTTCTTTTAATGCATTCATTATATTTGTCTTTGAGGGGCTTTTCTTTAGCCAAAATAAATATTAAATAGAAATACATTTTCATAGCTAGGTATTTGAAGAATAAAAAATTAATCTGCCCTGGAGCTGTGAAAGTAACAGACTTGCATAATTTCAGTTAAAAAAAAAAGGCGAAGTTTCAATGTTGATATTTTTTTTCTTATCAAAAATTTGAGATTTCACAAAGCTGTAATTTTTCATAAGAGCAAAGTAGAGACAAAGTAAATTACTTGCAACTCTAAGGAATGTATTTCTATGAGCTGCTGTAATGTTTTATTTCCATTCTGGTAGAGATTTCTACCACATTGGGGACTATAAAAATGGATTTCTTGGCAGCCTCACCTAAGGAAGTCTTGAAAGTCTCCTGCAAATAAAATCACCTTCAGAATCATTGTTCCATTTCTCTTTCTCTTTCTACCTCTTGTGAGATTTATTTACCTTAAGGGTCATAAGCTGTCAGATTTTGATCTGTAAACATTTATACCTAAATTTTTGTCTTGATTTAGAACATACTTAGTAAATAAATAGCAGCATTACTAGACAAAAAATAATTTTGCACATTTATTTAGTTGTAGTAGCATGGCGTTGGTGTAACAATAAGTAATCATTGAGAGATTACCCTTATTCTGAAAACATTAATGCTTTAATAGGAAAGATGGAAGAGGGTTTTTTCTTAAGATTTTGTTTCATAGTACCTAGTTTATAATTTTGAAATATATATATAAAGATAGAAAAATATTTATTTCAAAGAAATAAAAAAAAACCCTCTCTTATCACTTTGTATGGCAGAAGCATTTATATGGAGTTGCTTCAAATATGATTGCAGCCTTCTGTAGGACATTGAGCAGAGACTGTCAAAGATTTAAGCTAAATTTATACCAGATTGTGTTTATTGCTGCCTTTCTGTAGATGCAACTTACACTGACAAGAGAGTGCATAAACTTTGCTGGGAATCATATGTTTCTGTCATCATTGTTGCACTGTTCCAGATCTTCTGCCTTAGTTTAAAAAGAAAGGGGTGGGGTATACACCAGTGTTTCCCAAATGCTTTTAGTGGGGTTAAGTCTCCATCTTTACCTTGAAAAAACTTGACTATGGGGCAGTGGAAGGCGGGACAGTGGAAGGCAGGACAGTACAGGATCTGAAGGGTCTCCATCAAATAGAGATTTAAAGGAGGCTGAAGCTCAGGATTTTGGGGCAAACGGGTGCCTTCCTCAACTGCTTTGTGACCTTGGATTTTGAAGTTTCTTCTCTGTAAGAGTGTCTTCCCTGGCAGTACTGATGAATTTAAAAATCAAGCTTTCCCATGTGGAAGAAGGAAAGTTATTAAATGTGCCAATAAACACTTTCACCAATGTGCAGAAGTTCAGAAAATAAATATGGTAATATTTCCTTATAAGTGATTTTTATCTGTTAAATTTTATTGTAATCAACAATATCTTGAAATGGAACTGCTTTTAAGTGTGTATTTTCTTTTTTTAGCACTGGTTGGACCATTCAAAATTCATTAAGAAGCAAATAAAAAGTAAGTATGTGTCTGCCTGTTTATTTTGTTACTTCCTAATGACTTTGCATTTAGTGTATTAGAACATGATAGAGAATGTTTAAATATAGCATTGAATGGAATAAATATTTCTTAGATGATAATTTTAATTGAATGAGTAATTGGCTGACTGTATTATGTCTAAAGGCAAGAACACTTACTAAGCAGTAGCCCAGCCTTCAGAAGCCCTTGTTCAACCTGTGCTGTTTGAAGCAGAGTAGGTTGCCAGGTAATTTTTCTGATCTGTGAAATTAGGTTGCCTGGACACAGATGGCTGTTCCTGTCACTGCTTCTGATCCAGAACAGATATCCTGCAATTTCTTTCAGAGAGTGAATGGAAAATACTTTGTTGTGTAATGATTAATTTAATTTTTTTCCAGATTATTATTTTAGAGGTAAAACTAGCAGAAATACCTGCTGTTTCATCAAATGTGGTTTTGGATGGAAGAGTTGGGTTGGGGAACTGAGTTTTCTGTGAAAATTGTCTAAGGCAGGGTATTCAATAATCTGGTTTCAGGCTTGAGTAGAGTGCAGCATTGGAATTAACATGTTTTGCTACAATACTGCAGTTGGCAACAGTCATGGGCCATGAGGACATGGCTTCTGTGAGATTAAAAGGTGTTTTTCAAGAAAATTGTTGACCCCCTTGCAGGACCTCACAGAGACAGGTCCTGATTGCTTCAATGGAGCTTTGCCTTTCTTTTTGATGAGTGCCCAAGTATCTCGGTGATTTTTGTCAGCAGTGGAGTTGTTCAAAGGCCTTTAGGATAGTTTGCTGTTACCCCATAGTGTGTGGGTGTCAGCCTGCTAGAGTCATGGTGAAGATGGCTGCCATGGGTAAGGTTTTTGGTGTTTGGTTTTCTCTCCCCTTTGCATCACATCACAGACTGCTTTGTCTTAGGTAACTAGCTGATTTCAGCTGCACTTTCTCTAAAAGGTTTGTCCTAGAAAATCAGTGATTCTGTAATACCTTCAGCCAGTTTAGTTGCATGTTTTTTGTCTGTTTTTAATGTGTGAAGGGCTTGTTTTAAAAAGAATTTGGCCAGTCCTGGCTCTGAGGAATGCTGAAGAGGGAAGCTGAAGTTGTAAAGGTCTGCCTCACAACAGGTTACTTTCTTCTACCTTGCATTCAGCAGATGCTTTGTGAAGAGTTCCTCTTTCATAATGGATACTGCTATCTTTTCCTAGTCATTAACTCACCCATGCAGACCTCCCCAGTGATGCCAAACTGTGAGCTCAGGGTGCTATAACGTGCCTTACAGGAGCTGTACATGGAGACAGAATCAAAGCTCTAATTATTTGACTTTTGGCTGTGCATCATTCAGTAGAAAGATCATTAATAGGCACATGTTTACTTGTTGGTATGGTGTTACAGAAGGCCTTAGAAAAGTGAGGGAAAGTAATTTTTCCATCAATTAGTACATCAGCAGGTAGTTGGTTGAAAGATAAGGGTTAGGCAGATAAGGAGGCATTGGTCACAGTTTCATGGTAGCTGAATAGCTTCCTATTATCTGTGTTACATAGTAAGTCCAAGGTAGCATTCAGCTTCTGGTCTTAAAAAACACAGTGCTTGCAACCCCATGGTATTTTTTAGCTTTCTGTGTTCATGGGTACCTTCCAGAGTCTTCTCCAGTATTTTTCAGTCTATTTATCTTACCTTTTCTCATTCATGTGTTTCAGCTGAAAGCTGATCTATTGTGTAGGGGTTTTTTTGGAGTAGTGTTTGTGCCTGGTAAGAAGGAGCATCACCCTCTCCTTCCCTCTTCCTTCCATTTCCCCCTGGGCCCAGCAACAGGGAGTGTACCTGGAATATGCTGTCATTCACAGTGTGCTGTGAGGCACCCCTCTTTGGACAAAAATGTGTTTGCCAAATGGACTATTGCCTTGATAAATTTGAATTAATGAGTATCAAAAAGTATGTTAATAATCTATCTTTTCTGTTTATTGCATGCATTTTTAATTTAAAAAAAAAAAGGAAATATTTTCTTTGAGGAATTTGAAAAATGTAATTAATTTTGGGTTTCTTGGGTTGTGGGGAGGTATGATGACTATTCTGCCTTAGCAGGGCTGCAATGAGTATAAACCATTTTCCCTGTTTAAAATCTCTGCATGTGCAGTTGGACCTCCGTACACGTTGCATTTTCGAATTAAGTACTATTCGTCAGAACCGAACAACCTTCACGAAGAGTTTACAAGGTAGGATCTGTGCCTGGCTGAGGGGGGCATTAAGACATCTAAGTCATGAGGGGGCACTGCAAGCAGGTGATTTGAGCTTTCTTATTAAGAGTGGTCATTTTGTCTGCTGCCTTAGGTGTTTTCCTAAGATGTCAGAGAAACATCTTATTTTTTATTTGCTGCCGTGGGCATTCATGACCTCTCCAAGCGTGTTGGTGTGTAGGAGATGCTGTGTTGTGGTGCTTGGAAGTTGGCAAAAAAAGGGAGTGTTGGGTGGAGAGAGCTGCAGTGGGAGGTGCCTGCTTGATACCTGCCATCCTCTGAGAGGGTTTTCCATTATGTCCTGCTAAAATGCCAGTGCCCTGCTTTGTTCTTCCAGCCCCAAAACTTGGGGGTGATTAATAATCGTACCAAGGGTAGAGAATTGTGGGAATACCCAGCTTTAGCTCTGGGTTAACAGTTGATTGAATTGCTTCTTCTTCCCTGTGATTCTCTGTGAAGCAAAAGCCTGCATTGTATAAAGTCACTACAAATACCTGGAAGTCTTTTCTTTCAATCTGATGGGTTGTTTTCTGTGGACCTGTGCCTTGCTGGGTCCATGGCACTTTGGTTCAGAGGATATTCTGAAAGCTGGGAAAGGAGCAGCTGGAGGAAAGAGTTTACCTATCTTCTGTATCTGCTTGGTTTGTGTCTTCTTTGTATAGTAATCATCTATCTTAATGTTATTTTATCTTTTCTTCTGCCTCTCACCTTAGGGCACTTTCTGTGTCTTCTAATTTGCTTGGCAATAATCAGTGTACTCCTCATCAGCCTAAGGTGTTTAAAGATGGTTGATTGTTGTAGTTCATGTGCATGTCATGTTTACATTAAATTTATGCCTGCAGGCAAATGATTACTGTCTCCTTTGCTGTCTGCTGGGATTTTCTCACTGCCTAAAACAAGATTAAAGGGCTAATTGTCACCACTTCATGATATAGACATAGAATCTTTAATATCCATTATCAATTTAGTCCAGCAGTGCTAATTCAATAAAAGGGCATATTCCTATAGAATGTATAATTAACTTCTAGAAATCGCTGCCACTTACGTAGCTGAGTATAAGGTCTTAAGAGAATCCAAAAATCTGGATGATTTATGGACATCTCTAATGAGAAAATGCAGTTAAATTAGTAGGAATAATATGTGTTTTCTGGAAATCTATGTAAGTCTTCATACATCAGGGTGCATGTCTGACAAGTATTACATTTCCCCTATGGTCACATTATTGCATTACTGTCTACCACAAGATTTCTTGCTTAATGCTCTGAAGCATATGATCCTAGTCACTGTGGGATTGGCTTTCTGAGCTATGTGATCATTGCTGTGATCGAGTAAGACATTTTGTCTGAAAGTATTAACCTCTGATGCCTTGTGATCTAATTATTGCTGAAAGGTGACATTTCAAAAGACTATTTTAATTAGAAAAACACTTTAGTCAGCTATATATTCAGTGTTGTGAACAATTTCTTTTAATTATAAGCTTGACAGAAGACCTCTGTAAAACTGTGTAAGAAAATTGGGGTGCCTTTTTTTAAGGAAAGTAATTTTGAATTTAAGAATTTTACAGTTCTTATATTTTTAATTCTTTTAATTTATGGAGGGTTTTTAAGAGTTTCTATGCTAGTTGTATCACATTTTCCATTGTAGCATGTTGAATGAAAAGTGGAGATTAATAACTATATATTCAAAATCATTCCAAGTAGAAGAAAAATCATCATTACCAGTAACTATGAGCTTGCCAGGTCGGGGCTATTTAAAATTCCTTCTGGAGATCTGCTTTCTAGTAGACTTCAATTTCTACTGAAGCTACAAAAATCACATTCTCATCATTAACACAGTATTGGGAAGCATAAAACCCTTCACCCCCGTTGTCTTTTTTTCAGTTTAAAAGCACAGTTGAAATGCAGTGCATTTTGTAAAGCATCTGTGATGCTTGGGTGTGACCTGATTAGTTAGTTTAGTTAGAAGAACAACAGAGGAGCATGTCTGTACCTGTGTGTTGTGGAGGATTTTCTGAGGGATTTTGCTGATTTGGAGTAGCATTTGAGATGCCAGTGTTTGCCAGCGTGCACACAGAAAAGGAGCAAGAGTAAACCATGCCCACCAGGGTGGGGCTGCAGCCCTGCACAAGCCACCTGACACTGATAGGAGCACTGCCCAGGGTCTCCTTGCCAATTTAGAAGATTCATGGGATTGTGAATCATCTGGGCTATCAATAAAAAGAGGAAGTGTACTTGTCTACCCTTAATCTACACATGCAAATACCCAGATTTGATTGGCAAGTCAGATATTAGCCAAGCATGTGAATCAGAGATGTAACAAACAGCTGACATGGATAAATCTGATTCTGCTGTAGTGTTATAATGAGAAATCTTAATCTTCCTTTTCATTTCTGTTTCCCTGATTCCAGCAATTTGTCCATCACCACGTTCCCTGCATGTCCTCTGTGATGAAAAAAACTCACTTTGTCTTTCTAGCATCCTTTATAAAGACTGAAGAGGTTTATGTTTACATTTACTGGGCTCTCCAGGAGTGCTTCATGCTTTCTTCTCTTGAGTCACTCATCTTTGCAAGCCTCACCCCACAGTGTCCTGAGCAGTGCAGAGCCTGCCTGTGCCTTCCTGTGCTCTACACATCCCTTGCATGACCCAGGGCACTTGTGCATGCCTCAGAGCCCAGCTCTGAGTGGTTTCAGTGCAGCATGCCTTGAACTGAAGATTAGCAAGGCAGCAGCTTAAAATACTACAACAGTTTGAGGGCTGTGAATTCCTGCTTGGCTTAAATAAATGTGTGAGTTCTATGGAATTCTTTTATTCAGAACTTCTCTGCTATTTTTAAGTGACATTTTGATATGAACCTTTCCTTTTGCCCAATTTGGACTTTCTCCATCTTCTATATTGGTGTTTGAGAAGGCAGCCCTGAAGCCCGCATGCCTTTATCTGTGTTTTGTTTCTAGATTCCTGCCTGAATTAGATAAGACCCAAGTTTAGGAGAACACTGGAGTGTTAGTAACATTTAAGTTTCTGTGGTGTATGCTCAGCTAGAGCATATCCTAAACAGCAAGACTTTGGACAATGTCCTGAGCACAACCAGTGGACGAAAAATGTTCTTCTCTTTGATTTTAGTGAGAGCTGTGGGAGCTTTGAAGCTTGCAGGGTGTATCTCTGTGATCCTAAAGGCCCTTTTTTGGTAAAGAGCAAGTTATTCAAATTGCTGTTACTATTCAATGAATTGGGGTATTCTTCCAGCCAATGGAACTAGAAGGATGCCACTGTAATTACTTTTGACTTTCTGAATTTTTATTTGTCAGGTACCTGTTTGTATTACAGCTCCGGCAAGACATTCTTTCAGGGAAGTAAGTACCTTTTTACACTTGCAGCTGTAATTTAAAGCATTTATAATAGTTATTCTCCTAGTGCATTTTGTTTTTCTTCAGAATACAGACAGATAGGACTTTGTGTGTATCATGACTATATTACTGACGAATAGAATGGGTAAAGATTTTGATGGATTGATCAGGTGGTGGCAATGTTTAAAGAGAGAGAAAACTGTCCTGGGTTCTATGACTTGAAGATGTAACATGGGCTTGCCACATTTTTTCAGTATGGTGAGTGAAATAGAGGATGAGAAAGTTGAAGTGCAACACTTTTTGTTCAGGTCAACTCTCCAAAGGTATTTTGTGTTTTTATAGTCTTTCCCTGACCAATATTCATTCACACCTGCACTATTTTTTTTGTTTTAATTACAGAAACAAAAACCTCAAACCCATATATTTTAAAATATAGTGTTAAAGTAAAAATGGTTCCTTAGTTGATTTAGTATTCTCTGTTAATTCAAACTTGTTTTATGGTGAAGTGTATCATGTTTAATGCTAATGAGAATGTACCAACTCAGGAAATCATCATATACAAGTAAAAATTAATGTAGATGTTTCATAGCATTAGTAGTTTGTAGAAATTAATGTTTCTGGTTTTTATATCAAGCTTCTTTTTAGCTTTATTACAAGAGGAATACACTGACAAGAGACATTAATTTTATAGTTTCATTTTTTGTTTTGTTTTTAAGACTGAAATGCCCATACGAAACTGCTGTTGAACTAGCAGCTCTGTGTCTTCAAGGTATGCAATCTCTTGAATGTAGTTTGTCCTAATTTATTAGAAAACTCACCTACTGGTTTCTTTTCCTTTGTTATTAATGCATTCTCACTGATCATCAATGCCATTTTTTTACCCAAGGTGAAGGATTTTAGAGAGATCACTTTCTTGATTTGCCTCTGTTCATAACTTCTGAACTACATTATCACACTTGATATGGGGAGGGAGACCCTAAAGCATGGCTAGACAGAAGTTTCATGGAAACCCAGGGCTGATCAGGGAAGAGGACCCAAAATAACTCCCTAGTGAGGGAGAAGCTGTGGTGCCTGCACAAGTGCTGCCACTTGAGCCTGAAGAGCCAGCTGGCCCTTCACACAGTTTGTGGGAGGTGGGTGCCTGTGAATTTGGGCTTCCTGCTGCCCGAACAGAGCCTGGGAGAGGAAGCCTCAACAGTGGGTGACTCAGGAGGTGGTTACAGGACAGGAGGAGGGGAGTGGCAGGTGCTGGAGAGGAGAGGATTACATGGGAGGGTGAGAACAAAGGTGACTTCTGTGGCAGGAGCAAGGATTTCACTATGTAAAAGCAATTCCAAACGCTGGGTTTCATTATGTTACTGTAGGACAATGTGGGTTTTTTTGTTGCTGCAAGCATGTTAATACAAGTATTTGTTCCATTTTGAGCAATTAGTTGTGCAGATGGGATGGAAGTTTTTGTAATGAAGCTCAAATCAAGTTCATTTTTTTCTAAATGAAAGTGCAATGAGCTGGACAATTCTAGGCGTATCAGCAGAAAAATTATTTGAAATGAAAAATTCTCTTCCTGTTTCACTGGCGGTTGGGCCATGGCACTCAGAGTTTAGGCAGAGTAACTTAATTTAATACAGCAGTGGAAGGAAGTCAGTGATTCTAGGTGGACTTGCCAGGCAAAACTGGGAATTCAGTTCCAAGCAGCAACAGGTGTATATCTTAAAGCAGTGGAATATTTTACTGTGTCAGTTGGCACAGCTGTGATTGTCAGGTGTGCCAAGAACGGCTACAGGCAAACTATCTTTGTCTTTTTGAGGTGGCAGAGCCCAAATTTGATTTGTGGCTTACGTTTCCACAGATAAAAACTCCGATAACCTCACACCTGGTCCAAGCAAGGAGGACCAAGCAAAGAATAATAGGGTGATGCCTCAACATTTTGGGTAGTAACTGACACCTGTGATTACTGTGTAAATGCAACACAATAGCTGTCCATCATGTTTATGATGTGTCCAGCTATCTACCAAAACTAATACTCTTGGATGCTGTGGGAGTATGCTTTTATACTTTCTTGTTGTCTTGTTTTTTTTTTCAGTTTTAGTTTTCCACTATTTTGACATCATTGCAATAAGCTTGTTCAAAATTATTTCATTATTGCAACTAATTCATTCTCTTTGCTGACATACATAATAATAAGCATTTTTGGTGTACATTTTGCTATATTTTATTGACATTGGAAACAATTAAGCAGAAAAGTATAAAGAAATTTCAGTTATTCCCTCCTCAGTGGGTTACATTTTCTCTGTAAAATGCAGTCTTGCTCCTTAGTGTGCCTTTCCTAAGAGTGAGGGAAAAGCTATGCATTGCTATTTAGGCAATAGTAGTCTGAGCCTGCTGAAAGAAAATTCTTTTCACAGATAAGCTTTTAATTTCATACTTGTCTTTTTTGTTTATCAAGGGAGTTTTCTGTTACAGTAATTTTTGGTTTCCAATAGCAGTTTCCAAGGCTGGTTTTTGGTTTTTTGTTTTCGGTTTTTGGGTTTTTTTGTGAATCATCTTTCAAACATAAGTGTGTTGATTTGTTGCCAGTCCCATGAAGGAAATTCTGTAGGGAGTAACATGGTTTGTAGTATGGGGTAACATGTGAAGCAGATACATAATATTGTCCTTCACTTAGGGATTATCTGCAGAAATGTCATCAAACTTGAGTTCTCACTGTTACAGTTAATTTTTAGCTGCCTCATTAGTGTTGTATGGTCTTAGTGTTGAACCAGATATATTTTGAAGCTGCTAATTAAATTGAAAAGGAAAAAATTTTCTCACATCTCCAGTTTTCATTTCTAATCATAAGACATCTTATGCATGGGACACTGCAAATCTTTTTCTCTCTGTATAAAAGAATTGGCCATATATTTAAAAAGAAATAAATTTTTGGATTTTCAAAAACTTTCTAGGAGTCATCCTTTTGAGAATGTTCCCCTGGTAAATTTTTGAAGACCACAGATAATGTATATACATGTGTTATGTAACACTTTCCCCAACTTCCACCCCCTCAAAAAAAGGGCAGAGAAGGGGAATGCCAAAGCATGTCATGAAGACACAAATGAAGAGATGGGTCCTCTGCTGTGCCCTTGCATTGCAAAATATTGGTGCTGCTGAGCCATTCAGGGAGTGCAGTTCCACCCCAGCAGAGAGTCTGTGGCAGCCCCTTCTTCCTCTGCTATCTAACCCTGCTGGATAGCAGGGAGCTGGCAGGTCTCTTACTGACTCTTAAGCTGAAGACCTGTTTCTCAGAGATCAAAAAGATAACACAGTTTGTTCACCTGAAGGTGAAGAAGAGTGAGTGCAGCTGTGGAGAAACAAGGGTGATATTTTTCTCCTACCTCATAGTAGTGCCTTAGCTTCTCTGTGTGTCTTGTGTCCTAACAGCTCGTGATTTTTCTCATCCCTACACATCCTCTTTACAGCACAGTCAGCCTTTGTTCCCCGCCTTCTCTCTCAGTTAAGTAGTAGAGAAATGTCCCATGTTTCTTTCTGAGATGGTTGGCAGCACATCAAACTTCAGATCCTATATTTTTCTCTCCCCTGAAGTCCTCCTTGCTAATGTATTTGCTGTGGCTCCCTCTTGTATACTGAAGACTGGACTGCCAGTAATTCTTAATAATATCTGTGTTAAATAACTTCCAACTTGGATGAAACAACCACAGAGCTGAGATATCTGTATGTCATTTTCTTTAACAGAGATAAGAATAATGTAACACACTTTGGAAGATTACTGTTGAGAGAAAAAAATGTGTGAGACAGTAATTAAAAATTAAGACCATTGAACTCAATCTGTTTAATATCCTCAGGACTGCTAAATGTTTCAGCAAAGCTCAAGTTTTCAAAACCACCTAGTAGGTGTTATCAGCCAACAGATTGGATTTTAAATGTAACTTCCTATCTACTGATGGATCCTGCTAGGTATTTTCAAAGTCTGGCTGTGAGTAAAATTTTTGCAGCTGTTAAGTGTAAAAGTGCCCTGAAGGAATGAAACTGTTTTCCTCAAGGGACTTAGTTTCCTTCTATGCTTTTTCATTTTTATTTTTATTTATTTTGGTAGTAGTAGTAACCAGTTAAGAAATGCTGACTGACAAAGGCCTGGTTGGGAATCCCATCATATGTCAGGTGGCACATGGTGTTGCTGAAGAGTGCATTTTCCACTGATGTTTGCCACACAGTCCTGAGGCAGTGACGCTGCAGCCTCTTTGTACTGCTGAGAGGCTCCAGCAGCAAAGCTGTCACAGACACAAGGCAGCTAAGGGTGTCAGTCACTGAAATGCTCAGCACTTGCATCTCCTGCTGAGCTCAGTGGAGTTGGAAAGTGTTGTGCTCCTAGAAAAGAAAACACCAGAGCCTAAGCATATAAGTAGAAAACGACACCTTAATTATGTCAATGTTTCAGCATTTTTTTCCTTAACAATTACTTAATCTGAATATTACACCACCACTGTGATTTGAAAAACCACATTTTTGTCACTGGTTTCATGAGACTAGGTATTCCCTTTGTGTTTTGACTTGAACAGAAGCATAACTCTTAAATTTGTGCTAAACCAGGACAAATAACAAAGCATGTGATGAAATGGGAAGTGTTAGGGAATGGAAAGTATGCAGTGAGAGGAATTTTCAAAGTAACCTCTTCTAAAACAGAAGATGTATTGATGATTGTTTTTAATAGAAAATTTATTTCATAGAAGTGCTTTAAAATCCAGAGAAGCAGCTTTAGTTAAGCTGGTTTCGTCATAACATTCCTGAATGTCAGAATTCTGTACCACAGTGTTGCTCTGCTCCTGCCAATGAATTTATCTGACTTCTGCTGTAAAACCTGGTTTGCATTTACTGGGACCAGGAGTGGGGGGATGTGGTGTTAATTTAAAGCATTGTCACAAATGCACTCTGCAACATGCTTAGGAACTTGAAAACTATCCTTGTCTTTGTCGGGTAAAGAAATTAAATATTTCTGGTCATCCCAAGGTCTTTATCTTTTTAATTTCTCAATTGGTTGATTTCAGCTGAGTTGGGAGAGTGTGAGCACCCTGAGCACACACCAGAGCTCGTGTCTGAATTCAGGTTTGCACCAAACCAGACTGAAGCAATGGAATTTGACATTTTTCAGAAATGGAAGGAGTGCAGGTAGAGTACCTGTGTGGGAGTGGGGTCTCTAGCAGCAGGTTTTCTTCTCTTCCAAAGTCGAATCCTTTCAACAGGCACGAAATGGGGATTATGTTTGTTAGCGGAGAAGTACTGTAAAAAGGCTTTGAGCCCTCACCTTTCCTAGAATTGGCAGACAGTAATTTAGGGAAGGTTAGTGGTGTGAGTTTTAATTTTTTATTGGTTTTTCTTTAGATTATTTGGTAATAATTAAGGAGCCGGGTCTTTTTCCTGTTTATGTTGGAAATAAATCTCTTTCTCTGCTTCTTTCATTCAAACATAAATTTTATGTTCAGCGTGGTAACAAACTCATGTTGATTTTATTTTATCACGAGCAACATGTTTTCTCGTGTTGTCTTTTATTAATAAATATGGTACATTTCAGTGATGTTTTGTTACCTGAACTTTCATCCTTATTGGCAATTTTAGACCTTTTTGCATTTTCAATCCTCTGTTTTCTTTTCATTTGGAAGGAAGAGGGTAAAAACATAAACTAAGCTTGAAGTAACATTTAGTGTCATTAAGATTGAGGACACAAAAAGAGTTAGGGGAATTAATCTGAAAGCATTGTAAGCAGACAAATTTTTTTACCATGAAGTAAAATTTTTTTTTTTTTTGTTCATAGGGGAAAGAGCCCAGCGCAGGCTGAATTGTGCTACTTGAACAAAGCTAAATGGCTAGAAATGTATGGTGTAGATATGCATGTGGTTAAGGTAAGATCCATGTGATGTTTTATTTTATCAATGTGAGTTCCCTGCCCTGGTGTGGGTCAGTCCTTGCTCTGGTCTGGGTTGTCCCATGAGCCATGGTCCCTCAGAAGCCATTCCCACCTGCAGCACTCCTCCCAAGGGTGCTTCTGTGTGCTCCCACAGTATCCCTTTCCATATGCCTTTCCTGTGTCTCTCAGTTCCTTCCTGTTGTGTCTCCTTCCCCTGGCAGGAGCTGCCTGCTGTTAAACAGGTGAGGTGAGATGTGGGCTCCCCTGGATGCAGTGTTCGTGTGGCTCCATCTCCCTGGACCACAGAGCCACTTTGAGCAGCACATGGCCTCCTCCCACAAAGGGCACCCTGCAGCCTCCTGTTCCCAAATTATGCCACTCTGCACCCAATACAGATGCATATTCTTCTGCTCTGTAATGTTAAGAGAATATGGCAACCTTATTGTTTAGTTTAAGATCTATGGATTTTGCAATACTATGGTATTAAGATTTACACAGCTCATGGCAGATTGATTATTTATTCTGTACTTGCTTGCAGGGAAGAGATGGTTGTGAATATGCTCTTGGACTGACACCAACAGGCATATTGATCTTTGAAGGAGCCAACAAAATAGGCTTATTCTTTTGGTAATCTGATTTTGTGTTATATTCCATTTTGTTAAAATGCTGAAATCTTTCTCCTTTTCATAATGGGATCTTGACTGCATTTTGTAATTTTTAATTGGATCTACAAAGTTTAGTCTGAAGGTTAAATCTGAATGTAGATTGGCCTGGTTAGAAGTACCACTCTGAAATGTGAAATAGCTGTTGAAATAAAATTATTTTCATATTCCTTTAATTCTGTTCTTTCTGATTCTTGTGTTTAGGCCTAAAATCACAAAAATGGACTTTAAAAAGAGCAAACTAACGCTTGTGGTTGTAGAAGATGATGAACAGGTAACTTCTTTCCCTTACTTGGGCCTGATCCAACAAAGTGTGGTGTGTGCTCAGGCTGGTAAGAACACAAGGGAGGCTCAGCACACTGTTGGCCCAGGCTGTGTTTCTCCTACCAAGGACAATAACTAATATCATGCATGCCAACTTCCAAAGCTTTTGTTTCTGCATTTAGGGCAGAGAGCAAGAGCACACATTTGTTTTCCGGTTAGACAGTGCCAAAACGTGCAAACATTTGTGGAAGTGTGCAGTGGAGCACCATGCTTTCTTCAGATTGAGAGCCCCAGCAAATAGCAAATCTAGCAGATCTGACTTCATAAGGCTGGGATCACGCTTCAGATTCAGGTATTTAGTGAAGTAATAGCAGTATGTTTATCTTTATACAAAGGAGCAGGTACAGCTTCCTGCAGAAGGCAGTAGCTTACTCTGTTTATTTCTGTGTTTCAAGTGGGAGGACAGAATATCAAGCAACACACGGGACAAGATTACGCAGAACTAGTACATTTGAAAGAAGGCCCAGCAAGAGATACCCTTCTCGGAGGCATTCCACTTATAAGGGTAAGTGTTTTTATATTTTGTACATCTGGGCACTGAATTGGTCATGCACGTGCCCCACTAAATCCTATAAATGTCTCATTACAATCACGGCATCTGTGTCACATTATAAAAAGAAGGATATGTCAGATCACTTGAAAAATCAGAACGTGCATGGAGTCTTTTTGCTAGAGTTTGTTGTTTCCATCTTCTGTTTTTAATCTCTATCTACAATTAATTCTTCCACCCCCATCTATGGAGGAGGTACCAATGGTTTCTTTTGTTGCTCTATTGAGGAAGAAAGAAAAGTTGCAGAAAACCCACTAAGGGAAAGTATGTGATATATTTTTGAAGAATTATTCGTGTCATGGGGGGTGGAGCAGTGTCCAGAAGCCTCGCTGGCTTGCTTGTCTAGCCAGACAATTTTAGGCTTATTGAGCAGTCTCATTATGCAGTTGTTGTGGCTTTCCTGACTGTAATGATGTGTTATTCACCTATCCAGATTAACTAGCTTGCCCTGGGAATTGAGATGTGCTGAATTTAAATGGAATGACAAGGAATTTATTCCCCTTGTGGTTTTGTAATTTGTCCTTTAAAACTTGAACTTTTTGTTCCATGTATAAAAACCTGGGAAGGAGCACTGCAAGATAACTCTCTCCCAATCCTGTATTACTTGAGCCTGCAGATATTGCCGTATGGAGCAAGGCTGCTGGACAGAGCAGGGAGAGATGGCATTCTCTTAGAATGTCTTTGCATATAAACCACAGTTCCATGAACAGCCCTTGTGGTATTATGGGGACATTTTTATGTCTCATTTTTAGTGGGGGAAGAAAGGGTGACAAGCATACATGCTTTCTAAAGACTGTAACTCTTTCTCCTGCTTCCTTCCCTAGTACATGGAAGGAGTTTGTTTAACTGAAATGCAAATTTAATAAATCTGTGAGATGCTGTTATGTGAGACGTGAGAGTCAACTATATAGTGTGGGTTATTTTATAACTGGGAGAATAAATTCTTTACATTTTATTACTGCCATAACAGGGTCTGACAGACCTTCAGATTTTTCCTTGAGTCTCAGTGCTTCTGTACTTACGTCTGTAAGATAGAGGGAGAAGAGAGAAAGTGTGGCTTATGCTTATAGGTTCCCTGTCCATTGCAGCTAGTCAGAACTTCTTTCACACCCAAGTGATCTTCTAGAGAGTTCAACAGCATGTTTGTTAATGCAAAAACTCCCTGTAGGTTATTATCTTACGTGCATCTTTTGGCCATTAAGCCCTGTACCTAAATGCAGCCCACAAGGGCTGGATTCTCTCCTAGCTCTGTCGCTTTTGAGACTCCTGCAGTGTGTCATTAACTTCCTGCATTCAGCAGTCAGCTGGATTTTCACTTTATCACTGAGAAGTTTTTCAATTCTCTTGAAACACACACAGTCATGAAAAAGAGATGATACACTCCAGTTACTCCTTAACTCCAGCTGCCACCTTAACCATTCTTTCCAGCCTGTCCAGAGCACTGGGCAAGACACTGTTCCTCAGGATTACTCAGTGCCTCCCAGGATTCCCAGCTGATAGGCTATTTTGGCTACCATTGTTCCCTGTAATAAGACAGGCCATTACCAGCTTTGTGAATACTCTGGTTTCTATAAGAATGTGAAAATTTCTGCGAGGGGTAGTTCCTGATTTCCAGTGGACAGGATAGTATTGACATGGTACTACAGTAAGGTGAGAAAAAAAAAGTGTTCTGGTTGTGCAGAGTATATTGTGCCAAAAGTGCTGTTGTGGCATTTGGGAAGAATATGCTTGTCTGCTGTCATCTCTAAAGGGCTTTCACTCTTGCAGGACCAGAGAGAGATTTGTGTCTTTCTCATTCACACTTTATGGTGTTGCACAGGATTGCTAGAAAGCACAGGGCTGCACTTGAAATTCAGACACTTCTGTGCAAATACATCTGTATGAGGATTCACTGTAGCCATAGTGTAACAGCCAACAACAAGAGCTGCAAAATGGCCAATATTTCACTTAAGATTTTGTGTTTGTTTCTTTTTAAGCAAACAATCCTGTGAAAGCAGCACAGCTGTGGTAAGTGACTGCCCAAGTTCTCTCTGCCTCTTAGTTGCTGTTCTCTGGCTAAAAGGATTATGAAGACAATATCTGCTTTAGGATTTGTAGGAACAGATTCTCTGGTGTGGATGAATTGTTTTGACATGTCTCATTATGCATCACCAGATTCTTCTTGGGGCCTGCCTGCTTCCTTTGTTTAATCTACTTTTAAAGATTATTTTATATATGAAATGGGACTAAAGTAAAACTTTACTTTTTACTTTTTTACTCATTGCTCTTGTGCTAGCTTATCAAGCATAATTTGTTCATGTTTTTTAAATTTAAAGTGAAGAAAAAAATTTTACAACCCACCTTTCACAGGTTAGCTGCTGTGATGTATATCTTGGATAAAATAATGATGTCCTTAAGAATATGAATTTTATTTCTCTGTAGTACTTTCCTAAACTAAAAAACATTGTGATGTAGGTATGTATTGATGTGATATATTTATATAGAATGTATTGATTGCATAAAAGCAATTTTTTTTCTTTTAGTGCTAAAAATACTCCTGAAGTCCATAACTATCAGGTAAGAGCATATTAGAGGAAACATTACAGAGGAAAATGTGCTTGTTTTAATATTTTGTGGTAAATATTTTTGCTCTTTATAATTTGTACAGCTTTCCTTACTCTGGGATTAGGTTTTCTGATGTATCAGAAATAAACAGCACTGCATTTGGGTTATGGAAGAGGTGGAGGGACTATTTTCTCTTTTTCCCCTGTGTTCTTGGATGCTCTGTGAGCTGAGTACACTCCATTTGCCATCTTCTTTCTTTTCTGTGAAAGTTAAGGCCCTTTGGGACTGTGAATGTGATGGGCCCCAGGAGACTGCTCTGTGAGCAAGCTTTTGTCTAGAGCAGCCTCTCACAGTGGATAATCGTGACAATTTCGAAGTTGCAATTACCTCCCTCATCACAACACTTACAGAGTTCACTGCTGGTCAAATGCTTGTTGGGGTTTTTTTAATATGCTCCAGGGAAAACATTACCTGGTTGTCATCCTTGCTACTGACAGTCAGTGACTACTGAGAAAAAGCAAGCTTCCAAACCCTGTATGTGCATGAGAACTTAGTCTTAAGACATTTTATTAAAAACTCTCACTGGTGGTTTTGTTTTACTGTTTCTCTTCAAGATCTTGTGGATATGAGAGGGAAGTGCTGTCACCAAAGATAGGACACCTTCTGAAGCCTGCTCTTATAACCTTTCTTACTTTCTGCCTTTGATCAAAGTTGACATTTTTTTGATATGCTTTCTATGAGAAGCACTAGATGTGCCAGGTTGTCTGTCAAACAGGAGAGCAATTTTCATTGTCCCATGAGTGTGTCCTAATAAGCAGGCTCATCACCAAAAGGCTTCATGTATGTGCTCAGGTGACATGGGAGAAGGTCTGAAGCATTAGGGTTTCAAGGATTCACCTTTAATGTATTCCTCATGACCCCAGGAAAATAGAAGTTAAAAGTTAATTGGGAGCTTTTGTATGATTTCATTAACCAAGTTCAACATTTTAATTTGCAGCCACAGTATCATCCTAATATACATCCTGCTCAGCCACTCTGGCATCCACACACACCTGTGAATGTAAGGTAAGCAGTCTCCCCTTTGTGAAAAAAAGATGATTACTTCTTTCTTTATATTGCTTGGTGTGAAGCTTTGGTGGGTTTACTGGGCAGTTCTCTGCACATGATAAGCAAACAGAGGTTAGAAGTATGGAATATAGAGACAGTATTAAATAACTTCTAAGTTTTGCTTTGGAATACAGTTTTTTTTTTTTTTTTTAGTTGATTTCCAATTGAAAATTCAAAATAGAATGCTAGTGATTTCCTGTAAGGCAGTATGTTGGCTAGGGAGCTGCTCTGTAGCTTAATTGCAAATTGATCAGTATTTGTTTGCATTTAATTTCCTAAAACAGAAGCAACTCATTTTGGTGTAAAGTTCAGTTATATTCTTGCAGTGGAGCACTGTTTTCATCTTCTGTAGAAATGTATATGGGAAAATGACAAGTACATGGAACAATTTATCAAGAACTTTACAGATAATGAGTAAAATTATAGCACTGAGTTTTTGAGAACTGTCTCACAAAAATATTCCTGCATGTGCTGTCGTGCTATCTTCTCGCATACTTTTTTTTGTTTGTAGCTAATGATGAGAGACATTGTGTGAAAAGAAATTTTGGAAGAAATTCAGTGCAATTAAAAACCGCTTGGTGGAATGCACAATGGAGGCATGCACCTGCTGGTGAATGTGTCTATATGAGTACACATGATTTAAAAAGCCACTTTTTTATCCTAATAAAATGTAACCTTTTTAGATGAGTCCATTTTTTAGACAAATAATTACTGTCTTCAGTGAAGATTTTTCAGTGAAAAATTCCAATACTCTAATCTTTGTTTCTCCTTATCTAACATTTATATTCTTGCACCACAATAGGTATACTTTGGTTTTAGTGTGAGCAGGCTCTGGGGATGAGGCTGAGTTTACAATGAATGAAAAGACAATTTGGTGTGAATTTGAGTCTGAGAATGCAGGGAAAAGACAAGGACATTATTAGAAATACTAGCCTGAGTAGCAGACAGGCACTGTCATCTCAAAATTCCTAGTGCAGGACAGTAAAGCAGATACTAAATTTATGTTAGAGATGGGAGACTTGAAGTTGTGTAATGAGCTTTGCCTGTATTTCAGGCTCAGGAGTCTTCCTGATTTTAGGGTTTCTTTATCGTTTATTATGAGCACTTTAAAATGTACAATTTCACATTATGAAAGAGTGGTTGCCAAGAGAGCCTAATGATTTTATAAATCATTTGAGGTTTTGCTGAAATTTTTCTGAAGATTTCATCACGATACCAGTCTGTGACATTTTAAAGCCAAATAGTTCACCCTGGAGCAGAGTGATATTGAAGTAAGCACAATAATGTACTGTTGTGTGTGTAGACAACCTCCCCCTTCAGCCCCTCTACTGCCTGGGCAAAGACTAAGGTCAGTGAAATATGAACAATGGCTTTTTTATAGCAAGGCTAGTAAGGCTGAAAAAAACCCAACCCATACTTAAAAGCCCAGTCATAGAAGCTTGGTAGAAAAGGTGCTCAGAATTTTTGTCCCATTCATGTAGAACCATTTAAATTAAAGTGGTTAAAGTGGAAGTTTCAAGTTATTCTAACTTGGACTCAAAGTGAAAGAATTGGATATTTAAGAACTTGGATAGCTTGATTTGAAAAGGTTTATTCCGTTCAACTGCAAACTTGAGATCACAACTACAGATGCATAAAATTCTTTCTGCTAGGCATGAAAGTCTGGAATGGGCATGGGCTGAAATGAAATGACCTGTGTAATACATGTTATATATGGAGCTTTTGTTGAATAATTTGTGAAATAGTATGTGGAATTGTGTCTCCGTTTTCTTAGTAAAATACTTTCACTGAAATTGTTTGCAGATTCTTTCAGTGAAATTGTTTGCAGTTATCTTAATATTTAATCTTCTGAAAAAACAATTCCAGTTAACAGCTGTCATTATATAACTTTAGAATATATTGAAAAAAAAAAAAAAAAAAAAAAAGTAGAATCTAAACCTTGCCTGTGTTTCTGCTACTATAAAAAAACTTACCAGAATCATAGAATGTCTTGGGTTGGAAGAGACCTTAAAGATGATCTGGTTCCAACCCCCTGCCATGGGCAGGGACACCTTCCACTAGGCCAGGTGGCCCAAAGCCCCATTCAGCCTGGCTTTGAACACTTCCAGGGATGGAGCATCCACAGCTTCTCTGTGCAACCTGTTTCAGTGCCTCACCACCCTCACAGAAAAGAATTTCTTCCGTATATATAATAATTGCAACTTCAATTTGGTAATAAGGTAATGTTAAATGTCGTGGTTTCCTACATAGTGTTCAAAATTGTTGTTTTATTTATTCCCCACTCCACTGCAGTGATTCAGGGGGCACTGTAGGAATGGTTGAAGTTAGTATCTCTAAGCAGCAATAAATAATGAACAAGTAAGGAAAAAGATATTTTCCTTATCGTACTTTTGCAAGTCTCAGAGAATTACCTGTATTAGCTGTAGACTGGGGGTGTTGTTAAGAAAATGCAACTCTGTAAATTATGGGGTGCTTTTTTGTTAATTAACTGCACCAGAGCCAAAGGAATGGCAACAACTACAGAAGAGCAATTTTCATTCATAATAGTCTTAACCCTTTGCACTTTAAGGATGTACTTTCATGAGCTCAGACTTTTGCATGATATGTTTTGTTTTACTAGTTTGTTGTGCAAATTTAGTTTTCCTGTAGCCTCCTCCTCCCTCTTCCCCAGCACCCCTTTGGAATTCTGGAGCGTTGATGCTCTATGGTTGTCTATAACATTGCAGACAAGAGAGGGTTTGTAATGACTGAGCTCTGATTGAAAGCCTTTTGAAATCAGCTAAAAGATTCCCAGTTGCTTCAGCAGCTTCAGCATCAGACCTGTAGGTCTGTCCCCATTTCTTTCCCGTGCTGTAGCTCCGTGTGCATGCTTAGCACTTGCAGGACGAGCTCATGTTGTTGTGTAGCACTCCTAAGTTGACTTCCATTCCTCACTAACCAACAACTGTGCAAATGGTACAGGCCTCCCTATCATGATGACAGGCCCTATTGGAAACCCCCCACAAGTGGAGAGGACAGCAATTTACGGTATATCCAGGAACAGAACCAGAAGAATTTAGGAGGAGTCCAAAGCATGGTGTATCAAGATAAACTCATGACGACTCTCTGAAAAAGAGCCATCTTCATTTCACCTGCCATCTTAGACATCATTGCATTCCATGGTCCTTGTCTGTCTGCAGTATGTTCAAAGTGTATTGTGCATAAAGTGTGTGTCTTTTTATGTACATCCATCTTTGTTTAGTGTTCGTGGACATTCTTGGGAAAAGTGTTTTCCATATCTTTGTTTGAAAAAAAAAATCTTGAAAAACCTGTTTCAAATTCTGGTAAGAATTTTCAGTGCCCCAAGACCAGAAATACTTCTGGGAGTTTTCATTCTACCCTAGTTTCAAGTCTGTGACCCTCTGCCTGCTGTTGAAGATCAGACATTTGTGCCTTAGTTATTTTTATTACCTTTTCTCTTTTGAGTCAAATTGATACATGAAGTTTGAGAGCCTTATTTTTTAGTTGGTATGCAAATAGGATATTGGAGGGAGGAAAAAACAGAATTCATACTAGCAATCAAATTGGCTTGTGGGCCACCAACAAAGGGAGCCTACTGAGGCAGGCATAGGTTGGATGTCATTTGTTTCTAATTTTTGCGTTCTGCAGAAAAAAATAGAGGTGCTTACCTAACTTTGAAAACAAGTATAGGGAAAAAACACTGTAATAAATTTCACAGAGTATGCATTTTTTTTTTTTTTTTACTTACTGATTATATTGATAGCGTTCCCCAATACCATACTCGCTGCTATAAAGGCAAGAATGTTAAAAATTAATCCTTGCTAAAAGGGTGCTGCTGTCATCTTATTTTTAATGTGATTGTGAAAGTGAACTTTATAATTACATGAAACTACCTGCTAATAACTTTTCTCTGAGTGGGTTTGAAAACACAACATTTAATCAGTACATTAAAAAATGAGCACATTCCAGTGGAATAGCTCTATCTTTTTAAAGTTAGACATTTGTGAAGTTGAATGTATATTTTACAGACCTAGGACTTTGAATTGGACTGGCTGGTATTTTGATCACTTGCAGACTTTTTTGTTATCTCTAAACCAAAAATCTCAGTGCCATCTTCACTTGTGCATTTGTTTTAGTTAGGCCTTACATCTGTGGTCTCTCTGAAGTTATTGGAATGAATGAATCTTCATTTGGGATGTTTTCAAAATGAAGTAGTTTTTTAACTTGATTTTGATAAATACACATTTATAAATGGCTATAACAGATTTTTTCAGAGCAAATTTGATAGTTTATTACTTTTTGTGAAATACATTTGTTTACAAATGCTATCTTTTATTATTTGTTTTGATCTTTCCTGTATGTGCTAAGTACAAATAAATAATGTAAATCTTGTTGATCTGGTTATGATGCATTATTTATTTTTGAAAGATTTGGGGTGAGGGTGGCTAGATATGCTTGTACCAGATTTCCCTTGTAGTTACTAATGCTATGGTGGATCAATGTTTCCAGTACAGAGAGGGGAAGACAATAAAGCAATTGTGCACTGAGATGTGGAAATGCCAGAGTAAGCCTAAGGTGTGTAATCTCAGAGGCTGACTTCAGTTTCCCCAGACTAGTCTTCCTCTATTTCAGCAGCATTTTATTTAAGAAAGGAAGAAAGAGAAACTTTGTTGGAGCCACTGGAACAAAAGTCTAGTTTAGCTGCTGCTCTGAAAGCATTCTGGATGAGGGTTTTTTGAATACTCACATTAAAGTGTGGAGCAATGGTGCTTTACTATTTACACACCTACATTCATAATACAGTATCATTCTTGTCATCTAACCTTGTCAGCTTCCATGTGGTTTGTTGCCAGTGTTCCACCTCATCCTGTGTTATGTGTGCTGTGGTTTGTTGCTGAAGGTGCACTGAAGGAGGGATCCATTCCCTGACAGACTGCAAGAAAAGACAGCCCAAGGCCCAACTGGTCCTGTAAGTGTTAAAAAGCCTCAGGCACAGTGGTGAAGAACAGCCTTGTGTGTTCTGCAGCTTGTGTGTGTCGCCTCGAGGGAAGCACTTGTCATTCTGCTTCTCTGGAGAAGGAGCCCACACATCCTGCACTCCTTTCCACTTGTTCATCCCTCATCTTCCCTGCTGTCTGCAGAAATCTGAACCAGCCGAGTCACGGAGCGATCAGCTAGGTAAGAAGAGATCAGTGTCTCTGTCCTTCCTTCCTCTAGACATAGTTGGGAACAGGGAGCAGATCTGCCCCTTTCCTCTCTGACCCCTGCTCACCTGTGCAGCTTACAACCTGAACAAAAATGGATATGGGTGGTGTATCTGGCTGAACAGGGCAGTATGAAAGAGTTACTTAAATATTAGAAAGCGTATTGGCAGGTTCTTTTCCTAAAATTAGCACAGTTGTAACTCACAAATTTGTTTTTAACAAGTAATAGAGGTCTTGTGATGCTAAGATGACTTTTTTTTTTTTAAGCAGCACAAAACACTGTAGCTGAAACCAGATTACATGTAGAGAGGGGCGAGAGAAGAAAACTGAAAAATGTTTGGCTAAATCTGTTAAATGCAGTAGCAATTTTTATTTAAAACATTGGGAAAGCTCTGTCAAAGAAAATTGATACTACATCTTAATTTTGTGGTGCTAGGGTAATCCTCTGGTAGTTCCTAGGCACAAACTCAATATAGGAGCTTGATGGCCCTGGTATGTGAGTGTTTATACTCTGAATGACTGAATTACTTTACTTGTGAGTTCCTCATAAGGAAATGCTGCACAGTTTTTACCAAAGAGCATGTTACACAGTCATTCTAAGTCAACATATTTTTATTGTGTTCTAAATATACACAGGGAAGTTTGTTGTTTTTTATTAAAGCTTTGAAAATTCCTTAGGGGAGGTAACACCTTTTATTCCAAATGAAACATGTTCTCTGGGGTACCATTGAACTATACGTGCAAACTTTCTCCACCCTGTTCTGAAGTGTGTTTGTTGTCTGAAACCTTCTTTTTACAAGCCCAGCATAAACTTAGAAACTTCTGTAATTTGATTACAGGTGATAAACACTATCCTTGCATCAACTTAGGGGGGTCGGAGGAGGAGTTTGAGTATAGCAATAGGTGTTGGAGAAATTACACTCATCTGAAGTCCAGCATGGAATCACTTCTTCCATGTGCTGGAGAATTAATTGATACAAGCTGGCTGAGGGTATCTTTTGATCACCTCTCTGCATACCTTCCTCCTGTGCTTAATAAAGCTGGAAACCAGATCTTCCCTAGCAGGGCTCAAGCCTGGCTCTACACTCTGTGTGTTTGGATTTGCAGGGGGATTACCTTTGCCTTGTAATAACCATAATCCCATGTCTTCTCCCTCCAGGAACTGCTGGGGGAATTGAAAAGCTGATGCCACCACATCTGTAACACAAACTAATGTATATTGCTTTTCAGCCCCAGCCAGGCCCTGGCATGCAAACTAATGACTAATATTGAATACTGAAATATGATACTTGAAATACAGTACTGAAACTGTTGTAATTTTTTAGATATTGTTTTAGTGTGGGCTTTTTCTTCAAACTTCCATTTTCAGCTATTTTTCTCTATTTTTCTGATGTGAGTCACAGGCAAAGTGAACAAAGGGATCAGGTTTTATAATGCATTTCTGAAGCTGGCAGTCAGGGGTTTGCATATGTAAAGGAAAGAATTAAGTCCTTCTGGACCCTGTTATCATTGAACCCAGGTGCAAACTGACCAAGAGGAGGATTGTTTTCTCACACTGTGGATGGCAACAAAGTATATATTATGGCCTGGTGATGTAAAATCTGATTTTCTGTTCCTCTGGATGAGCACTGCAAAAGATGTCTCTTTAGCCTGCAAGAGTGTCAGAGCTTGCAAGTAATTTTGAAAATGGAACTTCAGATGCTGGCAAGGAATGAGCTGGGGAACATCAAAGGCGGCAGGGGAAAAATGGATGAGAATGAAAATGAAGCCAAGTATATCACCTGCTTCTCAGGCATCAAAGCTGGCGAGATGGGGCTCTCTGAAAGAGAGGAGGCAGTTCAGCCCTGCAATCATCTCTTTTCAGGGGAAGTATCTTTTCAGATTGTTTATCAAGCAGGCAGGCTTCTGCCTACCTCAAAGGAGAGAAGTTTTGATGTATATCCATCTCACCGAACATGCCAGATCTCTGGAAAGACTGTTGGCAATGAGAGGTTTTCCTATTAGTCTGCAACAGAGAACCAAGGAAAACAGACTTGCAGGGAAGTGCTGTCATTGCAGTATTGCTGATGGCAGCTAAAGACACTGCTGGTGCCAGAGCTGCTACAGACCAGCATTAATGGACATAAATTAGGAAATGTGGTTTTTTTAATTGGCCTCAGACCCTGTGTGTTGTGCTTTGAAAGGGCACTGATCCACCAGGACTAGCTTCTTCTGTTAAGATGGAAGTTTCATGTGCCAGCCATGAAGCCTTGAGAGCCAGCTTGAACTAACACTCTGCACCCTAACCAAACTTTTGCTACATTGTGAGGATGGAGATTTTGAACTGTTTTGGAATAAATACTTTTTTCCCATGTTATGGTCAAACTGCACATGCTTAGAAAATCACAGTACTCTTACGCTGCTCCCAAATTTTTGTGTGGAAGAGCCTGCAGGAAAATCAGTCCTCCTTTCCAGCAGGCACGTAGAAGGATGCAGCTTTTGGAAAAAAACAATCCTAGTCAAATCAGATCAGAAGAAACATGTAAAGAGGTGGACCACACTTTTCTGTCTACCTTCTGCAGTGCATGGCAAAGTAGTGTGTGGTGATCATAAAGACCTTGTTAAGCTTTCCTTGTTTTCTGTTGTACCTTGAAGTGACTGGCCAGAGTTTCCTTTCCTCAGCACATGTCCTGTTGTCCTTGTTGCCACTGCATCACTAGAAGAAGCCACAACAAACAAACAAAAAACTAAAAAAACCCCAACAGATAATTCAGTTGGAGTTCTTCCATTGGTATGAATCATTTCCAGTAATAAAGCTATAGAGTAAATGCTGTTCTCAAGCACTTACTAATGACTGTTTCATCACTGTGCTTTAAAGCAAAACAACTTACTTTCACAGAGCTGATTTCACAATTGGTAATCTGAATTTAATTGTAAAGTTCATGTGTCAGACCTCCCTGTGTGCTATCCACTGGCATATGAGTATCTTGCTACAGAAAGTACAAGCATGTCTGTAATAACTTGCATATTGCTTTTAATTTATGCATGTAATATACTTTCAGTTTTGAACAGGAAGAAGAGATTTTTAAAAAAACACCTTTATCTTCCATCCAGGTTTTCTAAAGATGATTTTTTTCCCCTTCAGTTAGAATCTTGGCAGACTTGGCACACAGATTGGTGGAGATACGAAGTTCCACCAGCCTGACCTAATGTTACTTCTTTGTTTTGTGTTTTTTTGCATAACAGCTTTCTGATGGCTGTGGGATATTCCTTTGGGTTTGGTGGCACCTTATCTTCTGTGATCTGTTGCCTCTATCTCTTCAGAAGAAATCTAGTTTGTCACTAGCAGAAGAAGCATTTATGATGACTGCCTTAATCATCACACCCTCTCAGAACTGAGGAATCTGCCAGTTTAAAATTAAGATAAATGTTGAGCTCTGGCTATGCAAACCAGTGGAAGTGCCCTAGGGTTCTGTTTTCAAATTGCCACCACAATTTTATTTCTGCCACGAATGTACTAACTTTGTAATGTGCTTGGGTTTTTTTTCTTTTCTATTTTCATCTTTCTTTTCCTCTTCCTTTTCCTTTCACAGCACTAGTAGTATGACCTTTTTCTTTAAAACTATCGAACAGCAAAATCTGCAGCTCATCATAGGAAAAGGATGCTTTGGATTACACAAGAACAGATGTTTCATACAGGAACAGTTTGGAAAACCTCCTGGCTTATCAATGTCTTACGTTGATGGATTGTAAAAAACACCATTTTTTTTTAAACTGAGGCAATGAAAAACATCTTCAACTTTCTGAAAATGGAAGATCTTCAACTAATTAGAAGTGAGTCTGATCTAATGAGAAACTCTGGATAAGAAGCTAATTATTTATAAGTTACTTTTTCCTCCCTAAACCCATAGCACTGTGCTGGAGTTATAATCACAGTAGCTTACCTGCCATTACCAACTTCTGCAATTTTGTCTTCCTTAGAGAAGTGGAAATACAAATCATTAATGAATCTTCAGTGCTCTCTTAATTGTGTAATTGCATAGTTATTAACTCAGTACCTAAACAGATGACAGAGGGGCTGCTTCTTTTCATCTCCAGGGGACAATATTCAGGATATTCAGACCTTGCTGGCGAGCAGCAGAGCCAGCATCACAGTGCCTCTGAGCTGAGTCTTCCTCATCAGTAGGAATATAGGAGTCAAACAGGAAGGAAGAACTCACAAAAAAAATGGGTCAGGCAAACAAAAAGCTCAAGTAGAGGGTTTAAGAGAAGCAGAGTTTTACAGTGTTACATGCAAAAGAAAGGAACTAGAAAATGAAAAGCAATGGATTCTGCTAGAGACTCTGAGAAAGGAGAAGAGGAATGAAAGCAGCAAGGGAGCTTTGTGATTTCAGCATCTGTGTCTTCAGTACCTGGGGCTCTCTGAATCAGTAGCAAGGCTGATTTGAAGCAAACTTCAAGGAACTTGAATGTAAAATTGGATGCTGCTTCTGTATCAAAATTTTAAGCCCAGGAGGCCTTTGTTTGTTATTATTCATTTTCAGTTTCAATGGTTGCATTTAATATGTGTGTCTCATTCTCAATTTCTCACTTAAAAAACAACTGTGAAAATGGCTTTAAAGGTAAAATGAACATTTTCCTGCTGTAAAGTCAGATGAGTTGCCCAAGTATTGAAGTGTGAACCTGCCCAGAGATAGGGCAGAGGTTGCAATATGTAATTAAGAGAGGCCTTGCTGTGCTGAGTGGTTTTGTACTACTTTTACCTGTTAATACTGTCTCTTAAAAAGGACAAAAATCTGTAACCCAAAAAGAAGTCATTTGTGTGGCAACGCAGTTGATTGTGTTCGCGCTGGACTTTAAAGTTATGGCAAATTACTGAAAGTTCACAAGACAGCATATTTTTTGTAAATCATTAGCAGAATTCAGAATCAAAATAATTCAGAAGCATGAAAATTACACAGCTTGGCTAATTCCTTTTAGAATAAGTTTTTTTCCCAAGGAATTTTAGTTTAGGATGAAGGATGGAGACAGAAAGGAGATTTTGTAAGGTGGGAACATATTGTTAAGGGAAGCCAAATCCAGTGGATTGGCTTCAAGGCTAAAGGGATTACACTTTTGTAATCTGCTAGATACAAGGCTGCTGTAGTTCCTGGCTTCACAGCCCAGGATGAGATGCTGAGCATTCATCCCAGAGATGCAAATGCTCACGGAGCACCCACTCAGCCAGCCTTGCTGAGGAGCAGAAGAGGTGAAGGGCAGCCCCTGGAGCAGCAGCTGCATTCACAAACAGCAGCTCACAAAGGTGGGGCAGCACAGAGAGCTCCATCCTCAGTGCCTACACCTCCACAGAAAATAGGACTGCAGAAGATGCCCTGTGCTGTGGTGGTGGGAGCTTGGCCAGCCAAGCTGTCTGACCAGCAGCTTGCTTACGTGGGGCTGGTCACTTTTCTCACCTTTCTCACATGCATCCTGAATGAAATCCATCCTGCACATGCATTCACCTATTCCCTTTTTCTTGTCTCCTTGTGGTTAGTCCTGCTTTTTCCTTGCATTGCTCCTGATTTTGCTAAGTCCATGCTCAAATGTCCCAAGGCTACCATGGTAGTTTGGACCTTACACAGACAGAGTTACTGATAGAGTTTCCTAGTCAGTGCTGGCTTTGCAAGGTTGTTCTCACCCAAGAGAACTGATTCTGCCCCTTCAGAGCTCTGTGATGTTTGGCCCATGCTCATATACCCCTACCATAGATACCTGTGAATTCCAGGAATCCTTCTGGGCGTGCTCCTATAGCATTTTTTTATGGTCTGTAGCATTTTTTATGCCTCTGCCTTCATCTTCTATGTCCAGAAACTTCTGTCACATCCTGTGATTTCATGTGTTCTCCTCTCTGAGCTAAGCCTCAGGCCTGTGCCTGCTTCTGTCTGCATCCTTTGTCAGCAGTGTGATACTGAGCACAGTAGGGATGAGACAGGGATGTGCTTAGCTCAGAAGACTTGAGTTATTTAATGGGTTAAGTGGTGAGAAGAGCTGTACCATGGCTAGATCAGCTGCAGGCTGCCTCAGAGCCAGGGTTTCTTGCTTGCCTTTGCTCCTCTTTTAACCTTGCTTGGATTAGCTACCCCAAGTTGTTTTATTCCTAAGGACAAGAGTACATTGCCTCTCTCTGAAATGGGAAGGCAGCAGACTTGAGGGAGGATCTTGTTGGTCTTAGGACATTTTATGTCTGCTTTTCAGAGTTTTCTCATCTACAAGGACATCTGGGACAATTTTTTTTTTGACAGGTGATTAAATATCATTAGCTATCATTAGTGTTAATTAAAGCATTTGTAAATGAAGAAAAACACTCTTAGTTCCCCAGTGGCCATATTTTGCATGACAGTTTTGCAAGACAGTATTTTTTTAATGATCTTTATGCAGATAAGGTGAAATCTATGAGGACAGTGTCTATTGAGTCAAGATTTGTTTCATGGTATTTTATTAGAACATGCCTTGCTGCAGGCTTTATTCTTCTTGTGGAGAATTCCAGATTAGTATTGCTTCAAAACTTAGTTCAGCATCTTGTATCCTACAGCAGGCTTCCATCACCATTGATTAATATACTTTTTCCCTATTATAATTTTCTCTTTAATTTCAAGATTGTCTGGGAGAAGGCTGCTGGCTGCCTCCTCTGCTTTCTGAGATGTCCCTAGGATTGGATGGAGCCTGTGCATCATCCCTGGAAGTAGGGAAAGAAATCTGCAACACGATTTTCCATGTCTTCCCTGAAGGAAACAGATGGGCCAGCTGTGATGTCCTGGTGTCAGAGCAGAGAATGGAAGTGTAACCACACTGTTAGCTTTACTTACACTTCACACAGCTCATGAAGCCAGTTCTGGCCAGCAGAGATCTTGGTTACATGGTGCAGGAAGAAAAAACAGCATAGGTTTGGTTTTAGTTTTCCTTTACTTAGGAACACTCATTGCTTTTATACATCCCAGTCCTTGGATGCAAACTGGAACTTCACCCTCTCTTCTGCTGTGGTCTGTGTTCCCTTCTGTAATGCTGGGTCAAGTCTTTTGCTTCTGTCCAATTGCCCTGGCCATTAAGTGGTACTCACATGTACTGCCTTCTTCCTATCCCCTCATTTCCTCTCCACAAGGACATTTTCAGAGAATGCAAAATTCCTTCTCTCTCTGTGCCACTTGCCATGCTTTACCAAAACAAGTGGTGTGTGAGATTCTAAATATGATTAAAGGAAGTTTAGCTAAAAGTTCATTGTGGTTTATTTTTTTTTAACTGCTTTTGAAGCATGGGCAGGGAATTAACCCAGAATCTACCCTCCTTCCTCCCAAAAAAGGAAGATACTAAAGCCAAAAATGAATGTTTGGCTTAGCATAGCTGTTAAGTCTCCTCCTCTGGCTGCCACACTGAAGTTTCACATGCAATGGCTGCTTTCATTACACACACATTATTACACATATATGTTAACAGGCACTGCAACACCTTCCCTGGCTGCCATTTGCAGCACATCTAACACCCATTTTGATGTTGAAGAAAGTATTGTAATGATGCAGCAATGGGTGATGCATCTCTCAGCACATTCAGCACAGTGTCAGCAGTGTGAATTTTTGCTGCCAAAACCTGTGCAAATCAGCACCAGGCTTGCTCTGAGCTACAGACGGGCGAGGATTGAGAGTGGTTCTAGAGATGTTTGTGGAAAGTGTGAGGATTTTTAAATACTGGAAAATTGCAGTGGTTTGGTGCAGGAGGAATGTTCAAAGCAAATAGAGGTGGGTGTGGTAATTCTTGAGGGTTATTTATCACAACCTGGCCTAGAAGCCTGGGATTTTTGGAAACCACTGTTCAGCTATAGTAGGGAAGGTCTAAACTCTTAGAGTCATCCACGAGGCACAATAGTTTGAGCCTTCTTTCTGCTGTTGCCTCTCCAGCCTCCCCATGGAGAGGAGAGAAGAAAGCCCCACCATTTATTATTATCCAAATGTAACTTCAGACAGGTGGAAGATGCCTAGAGGGGAAAGAGGGGCATGGGCAGGGTGCAGGAATGAGCCTGCTCTGGGACACAGTGGAAGATGTTTGTGCAGGGCTACACAGTTGTGTTCTACAGGGGACTGAGGATGGCAGCTGGGAGGGTGGCATGGAAAGGCAATTATGTTTTTTAAAAAACCCTTGTCACTCATGGGTTACACCAAAATGGGAGTCCTTGCATACTTGGCTTGTCATGGATGAGAGAAAAGTCCTGATCAGGTATTGATCTTAGCACATCAGAAAGATTAAGGCAAAGCTCAGGAGGAATGCCTGTGCTGTTAGGTAGGAGTAATGTGTCACAACTGAGGTTGTGGGGCTGGAAACCTGCCCAGTTTAAGAAAGGTCTGATGTTCTTGAGGATCACAAGTTAAACATGAGTCAACAATCTGTATAGACTGTATAGAAAAATGTCATGTTCTGGTGTATAAACAGGAGTAGATCCTGTAGGACATGGGAAGCAGCCCTTCCTCTTTGAAATGTGTTTGCAAAGCCTCAGCTGGAATGGGGTGTCCAGTTCTGAGCACCACATGTTGGAAGCAGAGCAGAGGCAGCTGGGTGGACAGGGTGGCAAGATGTCTCAGAGCTGTAGGGAATGTGTGACCTGTGAGGGGCAAGTGAGGAACTCAGAGCTCTTCAGATCCTGAGGGGAGATACAAAGGGACATTTTCAAGAACACAGTCTTCTGTAGCAAGAAGTAATCTTCTTACTGTGTCTGTGATGCATGGGAGAAAAATTAGTGGCTTAAATTGCAGTAAAGGAGACAGAATAAACAAGTAAGTGTAGACATGCTGAGACACTGAAATGGATTGCACAGGAGGGTCGTGGGGTCTGTGCTAGTGAAGGTGTCAGAGGTTCAGTTCAGGTAACACATGTCCACCTACTTTGGTTTTGAAGGTTTTCAAAAACTTCTGTTCCCCATTTTCCTCTGACCTCTTAACACTGTTGTGTTTGTGAAGTGTACACTAGAGACAATCTGGTAAAGCAGTAGGTGACTGGAGCACATGAAATCTAAGAATGTCAACTGAAAATTGCTTTTTGGGTGAAGTGTGAGGAGCATAAAACTGAGACAGAGGACTAGTAAATGAAAATTGTAAAATAGAAAAGGAAATTAGTAAATATGTGTTATTTGTCTTGTTCTCAATGTTCTATTCAATTTACTAATTGCAAGCAATAGAAAGCAAAGTTAACAAAAAGAGCAATGAGTGGAAAAGCGTCAAGTCACTATATTTAAGACAGTGGAAGAACAGGAAGGTGGAAAACTTGTGATGTAAGTTATTAATAATGATGTCACCTTGTAGAAACTGCAGTAAGATACTTAATATGCCCCTAAAATATATATGAGAGAGTGCACATAAAAGGGATGTGGACTACTTATGGTATTTTTATTTGGGTACTGTCAGCTTTTGTAGTTGGCAGGCTCTGGGGCTGCTGCAAGACCTGTTGTTGCTGGTTGTTCAGTAGCTCCTTGGTAGTAGGGTGTCTGTGCAAATGCCCAACTTCATATGCATCAGAATGCAGGAGTTGGCTGACCCTGAGATGAGTTTGCCTTGGCATCTAAGAGTTCTGTCAGCCCTGGAGGAGTGCAGATGACCACATGGGCCAGCAGTTTGAAGGTGGGATTTCACTCCAGAGCACCCTGCCTGGGCAGTGACCCGTCTGCAGCTTTGGGACCCGCTGTCCCCAAGGATTTCAGTGCACAGCTGCACATCAGCTCTGCTGGGCTAGCTCTTGACTCCTTTGATGTGATGGACTCCCTGCATTTTACATTTTACATGTTGCTCTCCTCTCTGGACAGTCAATAAATACATCCAGAGAATTTGGTGCACATTTGCCCTCATGCCAGAGGTCAGTTCACTTGGCTCGTTGAGTTGCTCAGCTCCTTCCCATTTCATCCTGGAAGATACTTTGGGTCCATAGCTGTATGAGGAGTCACTGTAGGAATTTGGTGTGATTCATTTTAAAGGACCAATTGAAAATCTGCTAAACCAGCCTGCCAGGGGGTGAAACTCCCAACACATGGGGGTTTGTGTCTTGAAAAAAATTGAATCAGATGGAAAAAAAAAGATGTGCTGAGGCTCCAGCCCCAAACTTATCTTATTTTACAGCAGGGTTTTAACCATTTGAACAAAACCACCTAGCCTCTCAATCAAAAAATGTCACTCCAATCCAAGGTCCTTGAAGGGAAAGTGCAGGAGAGCTGCTACAATTAGTGTGCAATCTCATTAGCCTGTACCATTTTCCCCCTGTAGGCACTTGCTTGATTTGATTATAGCAGTAAAGATACAGTGCAGTTTGAAAAGACAGACCAGTCCTGGATTATCTGAGCTTACAAAAGCTGTCCCCTGTGGATCAGACACCTATTTGTATTGTTTCCTTAAGGCAAAACAGGCATCAGAAGTGCCTTTATTGGCAGTGGTTGCTTCATGCCAGGAACCTGCCAAGATTAATATACACAGCGTTCCCCTCCCCGCCTCCTGCTTTCAAAAAGCAACCAGCGTAAAAGCATTATTCAAATTAGTACTCAGTCAGAAACCTCACCTTGTGTGAAGCTGTAACTAAGAAGACAGTGGTTGTTCATGATGTACCAAGCTGTGTGTTTCAGTATAACTTTGGAAGCGATACAGATGTGTTTATTTGCAGATGACTGGTTAATTTTGCTTTGAATCACTAAGTAATCTGCAGAGAACACATGTAGCAGGTATCTTAAGTATAATTTATTCATTGTTCCTTTAATTATTCGGTTTGCCTTCATTTCATATAGTCATGTTTTTGGCTGCTGTTATTAATAAAAGCAAAACTGAAAATCCATGCAGCTGAAGATATAATTTCTTTAGCATATTTCAAATAGGCAGGGGATTCATCTTCTGTTGAAATGGATTGATTTACTGAAATTACTGTCTAATGCATTACTATAGAGTAAGTTAGAACCTTATAAAATTTTAAGCACTCCTCTGAGGAAAGCACATTAAAGTTGTTAGCAGTATCTATGTAGAATTATCTCAATCTTTTTTGGTTGCTGGAACAGAGAGAAAATATCACTTCTAGAAATTCATCATAATTTTAAACAATGAACTGAAACAGCATCAGTTAAAGCTAATGAAGAAAAGCAGCAGTGTCATTTGTCAGTTCACAGTTAGAGATGATGAATTAAAATGTCAATGTGTCCCTGTTTTCCAGCTGTTATAGACTGATGATGGTTAATGTCCTAACTAAACACATGCAAAAAACCCCCACCAAAACCCAAACTAGTTATACCAGCACAGGTGCAATTCCTTTTTGACCAAGTGCTATTTTGTACGTTGTTATTTATAAAATGTTTTTATTTCTCAGTTTTTTCCCTAAGACAGAATTTCTTTATATGGCTATTTTGCACCATAAATTTAGAGACCTGAACATTCTCAGGAATGTAGTGTTACTCTGAGGCTGTTCCTTGGTCTGCTCTTCAGACAATTTCACTTTAAAGGAGTTATTGTTTTCTGCTTGATGACTTTCATATCCCAGGAAAGATTCTAGCAGAGATTGTGTAGTGTGCAAAATCAAAAATTGTTCTGATCTTAAGGTCATACCAACAAGCAGAGGCATCCTTTTTCCTCATCAGATAAATCTCACACAGATAGAAAACGGTAAGATTTGGAATATACCTCATTAAAATTTTTACTTACAAAAAAGCCATGCATTTTTTCCCAAGAAAGTTCTCACTCTGTCTCTCCAAAAGTGCAGTCGGTGCGCCTGTTGGCTGCTCTAATTCAGCTGGGTTTATTTTGTAGCTATCCGTTGAACAACAGCGACCTGCACCCGTTCAGCATCGAGGAGAACGGCGGCACTCCGTACAGCGCCAAGGTGGCAGCCAGGCACCACCACCACCACCGGCACCACCACCACCACGCCGGCTACGGCGCCCTCGCTCCCGACAGCAAGGACATGGCTCCTGCCCTTCCAAACCCGGCCAGTAAGTCACTGCACGGACTGCTTGGTCACCGGCTGGGCCGCCTTCGCGTTGGTCGCGCCAAGGTGGCAAAGGAAAGGTGCGGAAAGGAAAGGTGCAGAAAGGCGTGGAAAGGCAAGGCAAAGGCAAGGGAAAGGAAAGGGAAAGGGAAAGGGAAAGGGAAAGGGAAAGGGAAAGGGAAAGGGAAAGGGAAAGGGAAAGGGAAAGGGAAAGGGAAAGGGAAAGGGAAAGGGAAAGGGGGAAAGGGAAAGGGAAAGGGAAAGGGAAAGGGAAAGGGAAAGGGAAAGGGAAAGGGAAAGGGAAAGGAAAGGAAAGGAAAGGAAAGGAAAGGAAAAGGAAAGGAAAGGAAAGGAAAGGAAAGGAAAGGAAAGGAAAGGAAAGGAAAGGAAAGGAAAGGAAAGGAAAGGAAAGGAAAGGAAAGGAAAGGAAAGGGGCAAGGCAAGGACATTTTGGTTTTCCTCCTTGAAGAATGTGCTTCCTATTTATTTTCACTAGCTTTATAGCATGTGCAAATGGGACAAGGTTTGCAGTTTCCTCAGTTTGCTACACGGTTGTGGGATTTGGTGTTAGGTGGGTGTCATAGCTGAACAAGTACCCCATTAGTCACAGATACTGACTCTCTAACCACTTGGCACAGACTCCTTTTTGGTTGTTACTATTTGTTTGTATAGTTTCACAAACCTACCCTCCTCTTCTATTGTCTCTTGCTGATCTGTCCAGCTGGCCCTCAGCCCTCATTGTTTAGATCTTGTTTTCATGTCTGGGCACAGGCAGCAGAAATTTTGGAGCACTGGACACACAGCATCTTGCTCTTCTTTTGGATAATGGGAACAGTTGCTAGTTTAGCTACCAAGATTGGAATATTCTTGCTTCCTTAGTGGAGAGATTCTTGGTTTGTGGAAAGCAACGAGGAGAGATGCCTATCCATTCCTGATGCAGTCTTGGGAAGTTTGGGTGGAAGTCTTTGCTGCATTTTGAAGGGTACAGAGCTTGGCCAAATATTTGTAGGTTTATACAGGAACTGGAAGAGAAACATCCCTGTCATTGAGCAGTCCTACTTCTGCTCTCCAGATTTACAATCTCTGCACTCTGCAGTGTGTCAGATGCTGAAGCTGTGTAAGAATGTCAGATGCTGGGCAAAACAAGATATGATTTATTATATTCCTTGTCTCTAGGAAACAATGAGTGCTTCCCTTGCCCAGTTTTTGCCTTCATAACTGTAAATGACCCTGAGATAGCTATCCATTATGGAATCTTTCAGCCTGGCCAGTTACTCTGACAATTTTCAAATTCCTGAAACCAGGGTCTTGGACTGTACTGGGTCATCCTGACTGTAATCTCAGCAGTATTGCACAGACATCTATCTGGACAAGCACTTTAATCAGACTTTGTTTCAGAATTGTTTTCTTTCATTTTCTTTCCCCAAGAGAGTGCAAGAGTTTTTAGGAGAGAAGCTCAAGAAATAAAATGGAAGGCATTGAGACATTTAAGGAAGGAATCCTAAGCAGAAATACCACTTGCTTCCTGGGGCTTTCAATGAAGCTACTCCCTTAGGAGCAGCCTCCAGAAGATGTGTTGTTTTCCACTGACTGTACACTGCACTCCAGTGTCCTTCATGCTGGGAAGAACATGGGGCTGACATGGAGCATGGCCACCCCCTGCCTGGCACAGCCACACAGGCTCAGAGCAGGCTGCTGGATGCTCCTGTGCCACTGGCAGGTGTGTGCCCCTCTGCAGCCACCAGCACCATGCAGGAGGGGAGTGCAGGCTGTCCTGGAGTGGGGCTGCCCTGGCCCTGCACCTGCTGGGTCTCAGGGCTGCTCTGGGTGCTGGGCTGGGCACAGGTGGTGGGGGATGCTGGCAAGGCTGTGCTGGAAAGCCTCTCCTGGCTGGCAGCCTGGCACTGTGGAGGCAGTGACCTTTCTGGAGGGTGTGCCAGCCCATATTTTCCTTTCCCAAATTAGAGTTGAAGCATGCCAGGAAATTCATTCAGAGCCAGCTCTGCTGCTGCTGAGTGTCCTGACCCAGAGGCCAATGCTGGCCCTGCTTCCCTGACCCCCTCCTCGGGGCTCCCTGCATCCAGCCCACAGCTCCCTGTCTGACTCCTGGTGCCCCAGCTTCACCCCCGCAGTGCTGCTGGTCTCCAGCCCCCCACAGCCCTGCCATGGGCCCACCTGCACGACAGAAGGTCAATAAAGAAACAGCAAAACCCACACAGCACAGGGTGTTTACTCCAGCACTCTGTCTCCTCTCAGGTCACACAGCTTTCCTGCTTTTCCTTATTGCAGAAATAACCTTAGAGAAAGCCTGGAAGAGCACAAGGGCAAACATCAGGAGCAGTTCTCTTTGTGCCCAGTCAGTGTTACTGTGAGATGAAGCTGGGGGAGGAGGCTCCATGTCCTCCCCCAGCCATGGAGAGTGAGCCCTCTCCCCCAAACTTGCCCTGCTGGTGGGGGCAGCCTCCCTGGGGAGGGGAGCCACTGCCATGCCCTGAGTGGGGAACTCAAAAGCCAAGGTGTGTATGGCACCTGTTGGTGGAGACAGATTTACCTTTCTCTTCACTTTGTCTGCTGAAGACTGGTCCACACTATTTGGTGCAGAAGAAGAGAATCAGTGCTGGTTCCTGCCCAATGCCAGCAGCACCGAATGCCAATTCCCAGTTTCTCTAAGGGAGTGAAAGGGATGGGACACCTCCAGGGGGAGGCTGTGGGGCAGCCATGCTGACTGCTCCCAGCTGAGCTATTGAGGCAGCTGTGCATGCTGTGTGCTGGGTGCCAGTGCTGCTGTGTGCCCCACTGCAACCCATTGCTGATCCTCTGTTGCACCTGGCTGGAGGTGCAAGGCTGATTTCCCTCGAGAAGCCAGGCCATGGTGATATCTGGCATGTTTATGCTGTGAGAGCAGTGGCAGTCTGGGTAGGAGCACTTCCCTTGAAACAGAATCAGACTTTCTCATTTGCAGCTTGGGGTGATGGGTCTAAGTGCCTTTTCAAGGTTGGTGCTCAGGGGACTAGGGTTGGTTTGTTTTTAATGGTTTCATTAAAATGCTGCTCAAGCTATTTCAGCTGAGAAAACTCTTGTAGAGAGCCTGTGGGAAAGGTTCACAGTGCATGTACTGAAATGGTCAGGAGCATGCTGGCCATTGGCTGTTTATCAGGGACATGGCACAGAGTGTGGGATAAGAAAAATTCAGGCAGAGAGGAAACACTATCAGCAGTCTGCCTCAGGAGCATGAGGACGTGGGGAACTGATGTCTGGCTCCAGGCTGTATGGAAAGACCAGTGCTGGGAAAGTGTTTCTAGGAAGTAAGTGGTCACTAAACTGGGGACACTCTCAGGAAAGAAGGTGCTTGTGACCAAAATATCTCAAGTGGAAATGCCTGAAGAGCAAAAAGGTCTCATGGGGCAAATATGCTATCCTAGCAGAAACTTCCCCATAAGGCTGACAGAAGTGACACCAGCACTTAACCTACCTTGTGCTTTTCCATGGGACCACAGGTGTTTTGTGACTTGTTCCAGTTGCTAGGGACTGGACTCATCACTGAGCTCTGGGATGCTTTTGAATTCATCTGAAATGGAACATGGAGTGATCCACTGATATGTACCCACCATCAGGCTGAGAGAGGGAGAAAGCATCTGCCTTTCTTCCACTTACATCTATTCTGAGAAATGCCAAAATTCCAGTGCAATTAGCAGGACATGGGCATGAGAGAGGGAAACAACAATGTGCCCAGCCAGGGTTCCTTTAAATATTAGAGCAAGTTTCCCAGCAAACACACAGCACAGGGCTTTGTTACAGAAACAAACAGAAAACAAACCAGGGCCAGACCTCCCTGATTTTTCACATTCTAAGTAATTTGTCTGCTTCAATTACTGGAGGAAGTGAAATCCAGTGAAACAAATCTGACATGTGTGTTTATGAAGGCAGCTCAGCAGAAGATGTTGTTTCCCTGCATTCAGCCTGATTCTTGCACTCACGATGCTCCTCTTCACCTCAAAGCTAACCTACACAGACCACATCTTGTGGTGCAGCACATCTTCCCCCAGCATGTCCCAGAGCCCAGCCCCACTCTGTCAGCAGCAGCTGGCCCTGCAGGGAGGAGAGGGTGAGCTGCTTGCTGTGCCCATTGGCACGGCGAGGTGGTGCGTGGATTGCCAGGTGCACAGGAGCAGATTCACTGGCAGCAGCTGGGCTCTCGCTGCCAGCAGATGCTACACGTCGGCAGCGCAGCTCACAGCATCCTTGTGACACAAAATGAGGGGACCCAGGTTGCCTCTTGGACTCTGGGCTGAGCTTGCAGGTTATCACTTCAAGAAAAGGCATCCCTTTTTCCTGGGCAGCTCGCTACAAAAGACCTTGAATAACCTTAGCGGAGAATGGTCTAACACAGACCGAGTTTCAGGCTGAAAACAGCGCTTTAAAAACCACAGTGCTGCCAGATCCTTTCTTGGAATGAAAGCCTGGGTTTGCCAAGACTTACTGCTGACTAAGGAAATTTATGCCTTTTGTAGGAATTCCGTTTTTTGCCTTTTCATTTGTTTATTTTTGAGGTTGAGTTAAAAGGCTAAACTGGCCTGCTTGTTTTCCAGAACTCTCCCTTTAATCAACCATCCCCCCGCCCCCCCAAATCTTAAAAATCAGTTTTTAATAATAGAAAACTTGAATAATTTAAATAAGGGACTTCCCCCCTGCCCCCCCCCCCTTTATTTTCTTTCTTAGGAGGAAAATAGAATGTGTTTCTTAAAAAAAAACTCCCCATCATCATGTTTGATTTTATGGCTGTGGTAATTTATTCCCAGGGTATCAGGCAGTTTCACAGTCTTATGCACAGAAGCAGCTGTGATCTGAGAAATTCTGAACTCTGGCAACACTAACTTGTGATGAAAGACCACCAAGAGGAGGTCAATGCTGATATTGTAACCCTTCCTAGGACATTATTACCTCAGGGTCTGATAATGTTTCACTAATGCCAAAACCAGCTTTTTGCTTATATGCCTATAAGCTGGTTTTAGCAATTTGTCTCTAGTCAGCAAAGCCTTTAATGTATATTTAAACAGCTGTAGAATTAGATCTTGAGTGAGTAATATTTAATATTCTTAGGACAGCTTAAGAACCTGATCCAAACCAAACTGCAGTCAGTGCAAGGTTTTTATTGATTTCAGTAGGCTTTGAATCAGACTCCACAGAGCTGGATTGTTCCCAACTGTTATTATCTAGAATCCATGGCAAAAAGAAATACAGGAGGACACAGAGATTTGTTAAATCATCACATGATGGAGTTTATTTTTCTCAGAGTACTTGCAAATGTGTATATAGATGCCACACCATCCCCAAGATGATGACAGAGACCTTTTCAGGGCTGTCTGAAAAAGTATTTTTCCTTGTCTTTCAGTATCGGTGGCTTGCTCAAAATCTCTGTTGACAAAGCACAGCAAATTCCTGACAACAGTCTTAAAGAGGCTGGTATATAAATAAAGATGTCTGAGAGAAGCCAAAACCTATACTCTGATCTCTTTACACATCACATGTTTTGAGAGTGGCACCTTGGCTGCATAAATAATCCCTCTGGTGTCAACTAAGTTTTAGAATATAGAGGGAGTAGAGGCGGTGGGGAGGTAAGGAGAGAAATATCTAGCCCAAAGCTGGCAAAAGCTCTGCTGAAATGAAAGGATGGGTGAGAAGGAGGAGGGGGAGGAATTGTTTGCTAAATAGAAAAAGGGAAAGTGACCCAACAGGCATAATTATGAAACATTTTAGAAGGTCCTACAGAGAAGATGCTTTGCCGACCGCTGTCTCTTCGAATGCAGTTGAGTGTCTTGCTCTGCAGTTCTTCTGTAGCCTCCCTTCAGACTGTATGTTTTTCTTTCTTTCTTTTGGGCATCCTTTTAGAACTGAGCTCAGGACTTCCCCTTCTTTATGATGAAACTTCTCATCTGAAGAAAATAGAAACGGAGAGTGTGAAGGTAGTTGGACCATGGCCAGCCCTGCACGTCAGCATGAACAAGGTATAGCATGTACATATATACTTCTACATACATATGCCAGAGCACCTTTGTCACTGCATATCCAAAAGCTGCTGCTTTTTCACCTCCAAATCAACATTCATCTTCAAGTGTCTTGCTTTTTAATCACCTCTCACCATCTTCTTATGGGACTGGGATTTGGTTTTCAGATTTAGCATTTCAATCAGCTTTGCCTTTTAAAATTTCAGAAGCTGCTGCAACAATGTTATGATATAGTTTTAGTTCAGTTGTGAAGAGTTAGTCATCTAGGCAGCCCAGAGCTGTAAAAAAATAACAACACTTTAAGTGATAAAAAAAAAAATCTTGTTTTTCTACATGAAGAGTCCGTGTTATGCCATAAACTCCCGCTGGCATCTGATGTTAGTGGGTGTTTTATGAGACAGTTTTTGCAGGGGTGGCTAAATTGCCATGTCCTGCTGTTTCTGCCAGAGATCAGCAAGTCTGTGGCTCCTTGTATCCATGTGAGGCTAAATCCACAGTGCCTGAACTGTGGGATTCCTTGATCTGAATCTGGGCTAGGATCTCTGGTTTGCAACCACACAGGTCCTGAGCTGGACCCTGTGAAGGCAATGAGAGCATTGCCACTGTCTTCAAAAGAGGTGGGTCTGGGGCCCCAGTGACTCTGTACAGACCTATTAGAAGAAAAGTGGTATTTTGAGAGTTTTTTGAGAGTTTTTGAGAGTTTTTTGTCAGCTCCGGGAAGAACTCAACTAAATTCCTTTACCTTGGTTTTACAAACAAATAACAAATTTGTTATTGATATTATTTCAAAAAGTGTTAGGGAAATGAAAATCCAGGGGGACACAGCTAAGTGTATCAAAAAGACAAGCCCAAAGGGACTATATATCTATATAGCAGAATCTTTCTCTTTTCTGGATGAGAGATTCCAGGAGATGGATGTCAAGGCTGTTTCTAATGAGAAAAATAAATATAGGATTTTTTTTTTTTTACATTACAGTTAATTGAATTTATTCCATAATGCACTGGAATTACTATCATTAAAATTTCCTTGAACCATGTTCAGTGTTTGTCATAGGAATTGTGGTGCAGTTCGGATATAGACTGAGGTCCTTATGCCTTATTAATGTAGTCATGAGATAATGACCTGTGTCATGATTTTTGGAGATTTCTCAATGAAGAGAGGAAGATTGTATATTTTAGGCTTTCTCCCAAATCTATGTGGTTTTCACCTGTGAGGAGTTCTAATTTTGTCTAGCTCAAGTGGGAATTAAAAAGATAAATCATGAAGTCAACAAACTGAGGTGAAATGGGAAAGAAGTCACCTTCTATTCCTATGTATGTTTCTCAAGTTCATCTTCTAGAAATATTCTCAGCTGATAATAAATACAGCTTTTTATAGGCAAAGATTGTTAAGCACTGACATAGTTTGCCAAAAGAAAATTCTCCATCTCAGACTCATCCAATGAATACCCAGGTCTTGTGAGAGGACTTGTGTAGTTCAGATGTGGTTACTGATACTCTATCTGAACCCCAGCAGAGAACATTTGCTCAGGTGCAATGTCCAAAACATGCTTTAAAGGACTTCCCTACGCTCTTGAGCTCACTGAGAGCTGAGTTTGGCATATTTAAGAGGCCAAAGTGAAGAAATGGGAGGACTCCCTCCACACTGACCACAGTGCACAATTGGGTAAACCAATCTGATCCGTGAAGATTCAAAGATGTGATGTAATGGTAGCCCTGTGATTTCAAAATGAATAGATTTGTGGTCTATCTTATTTCTTAAACTGGAAGCTTAAAACACTTTGGTCCTGTATCCCACCATACTGTGCAATAATCCAAATATTGTACCTGCAACTTCTGCCTGATCTCTGATCCTCACTCGTTCATATTCACTGCAAGCCTGTGGAGGGAGGACTCAGCTCTTCTATAATTAAAGGTTTTCTTTGGCTTGTCCTGACAGCTCTAGAATCTTGTCCACAGTCAGATGGATTATTTGTTTAAGGACTAATTAGCAAAACCCAGTATCATAACAAGTCAGAGCTTCACAATAAATGCAGCTGCACACTAAATGCAGCCTGTGTCTGCTGTGATGAGTCTGCCATCAGTCAAAGTTTAGCTGATGAAAAAGTCTTGTAATGAGCATCAAGAGCTGCTAAATGCTTCTGTTTCTGGCAGAAGCTCAGCAAAAGGCAAGGCTAGAGACATGGGCTGTCTAATGAAAACCCTCCCCTGGCAGTCATAGAGGGTTTGGGTTTAAGAACTGGGCATCATTCCCATAAACAGCAGCTACCATGTGGATGGAAAAGAGGCCAGCCCTTCAAAATTTATTAAAATTACTGGTTTTAACAATCTGAAAATTGTACGTACTCTTGAAACTGGCCCAGAGTCACCACTGGAAATCATTTCAGTGATGCAGCCCTTACATGACAGGCTATGGGTTGTGACCAACAAATCATTCTGAAGTTCCTTTGGGCTTTTGCTTGTGGTTTCTTCTTCAAGCACCATTGTCTGACCTAGGTCCTGGTGAAATGTGTTTACAGAGCTCACAAAGCTAAAACAAACAAACCACAGGTCTCTGAGCTCTGAGCAGAGCCTGGAGTTGCCTCAGCAGATGACTTCTCCAGTGAAAGAGAGGGACATGCTGCAAAAGTTGGGCTAACCCTGGGCTGAAATGCCATAGAGCACTGCCCAGGAGAAAGGCAACAAGGCAGGTTAGACCAGATTGAACAACCCCAAATTGTGACAAAAATTTTTAACTGAGAGTGGAGCCTAAAAAGTTCCTTTGGCTATGGTAGTTAAATAGCTACTCAGTCCAGCAGCAAACAGATTTTAATGAGTGTTCGATGTGTCTGGTTTCTAGCAAAAAAATGAAGTGTTAACTCCTTTCCTGCACCACTCATTGATTTCTGGTCTAAGTGCTTTTTGTGGCTTACTCTTGCATCCTCCAAAATATTATGCTTAAGTAAAACCAATGAAGCTGTTACAAAGCTCTTTCATTTACTCTATTTCTGATTAAAAAAAAAAAACCCAAACATTTTCACATCTGTTGTGGAGTCCCAGTTTTCACTCTCTCCCTTCCTGTTGCTAATTGTTATTTTTTTCAAGCAAAGTGCTTTCAGGCTGGAATTTGTCAGGCTTAATAATCAACCCATAGGAGAATTAGCAAGAAATTGGGTAAATTAGATTCTGCAGTTAATTAATTTGATTGTCTGCTACAGCAAACTTTGTCTCATGGGAATGATGAATGGATGTGTCCAACCTCTTTTCCAGGGCTGTTCGGTATGGTGTATGTGTCTGTCCACCTACTGAATGATGAAAGTCTGTTTCAACTTGTGTTTCATGCCCTTTGGTGCTAGCAGACTCCTTAATCTCAAGACAGACAGTTCTAAGTGTTGTAGCTGTGAATGTTTTTCTGATTTTCTTCTTGGAATCTTTCATTAGAAAAATATGTTCTCCCATCCCCTGTTGCTGTGTGTGTATGTGTGTGTGTGTCTGTATAATATAAAGCCAAGAATGTATTGTTAGCATTTCTGAAATCTTGGGAGTCTAGTAATTATTAGCCCAGCTGTAATTATTGCATAAAAAGAAAGAATAATAATCATACATTTCAGATTGTTTCTACCTCTTTTCCTGGTGTTATGCTCACCCTTTTCCTACACCTGTGGGTCCTAAGGTTGGTGATTTCATTCTGGTGGGGTCAGAGGGGGAATTATGATGGTCATAAATCATGGAATCATTTAGTTGGAAAAGACCTTTCAGGCCATCATGTCCAGCTGTTAAGCCAGCAATGCCAAGTCCAACACTAAACCATGTCCCTCAGTGCCACATCTACACATCTTATAAATACTTCCAGGGATGGTGACTCAAAAACTTCCTTGGGCAGCCTGTTCCAATGTTCTGTCCAGTCACGTTCATGTTTTCTTCTTTCTCCTCACTCTACAATACACTGGGTTCTTTTGTATGTTTTCAGATAAGCCTTTATATCTTGCTCTTTCTTCATTGATCTACATCTTCGCATTTCACCCAAATTTACTGTACATGGTGACTTTTACATATATATGCTATATATGATGTCTTCATTGTCTTTATTGCCCTAAACCCAATTTTGTCTAGGTTCAGGTCTGCACTTTAACTGACCATTGGTGTGTTGTTTATAGCCATGGGTCCCCAGTGCCAGATTGTGCCCTTTGTGCTATCATTCCATATCAGAGCTCTTCTACACCATGTCCTGTGTCTTCCCTTGTCAAGGCCCCTGTTTTCATATCAGCCCTACATTGCTTTAAACTACATGTTTGTGTTAGAGTAATAAATACCTTATTCTACAGAGAGTACTGGTATTGTATTCTATATAAAATCATAGCTGCTATAGCTAAACTTAGTAGAACAAAGCTGCAGCCAGATTGAGAAAGGTTCAGACAGAGCCAGCCTGATGAGCCTCAATGTCTTTGCAAACTCTGCTCAGAACTTGGGGCTTTTTGTTAGCAGGGTAAAAGTCTATTAAAGGACTGCCCCGTTACACAGATTGTCTGCTTCCAAATGATACCACCTGCAAAAATCTGTGAAACAACCTGCTCCCTGAATAAGCAATGCCCAAAGCCACTGGGGTTTCAAAAACCATTTGTAGTTTAAGAAAACCCACAAAAAGAACCCACCTTCTTGGTGTACCTGAGACTCTTCTGTGTGATACACTGATCAGAGGGTTTATCCCAGGAAACATGGTTACCATACTCCACTAAGACTGTCATGAAGTTACAGTGACAGAGGGAGGATTTAATAATATCGAGCAATAGCATTTTATAAAATAAATTTGATGCCAAGAATTAAAGAGGTTTACTCCGAGGATATAAGCATAACAAGACTTATTTAGAGTTATATCTTTGATTAAACCAACTAATAGCTAACCTGAGGAAAATATCCTGTGTCTGACAGCTTAATGAGGGGTTTGTTTGTTTGTTTTTTGAATTGTACTTTTTTTCTAATAAAAATGATGCAGTTTCAGCTTGCAAACGTTGCCTCAAATAAGAATAACACATAATTGTACAGGTCATTGTGGTATCTGTTCATAATTGGTGTTAGCTGTCACGTGGTTAAAAGCAGTAAATTTCCTGGTGAAAAAATGGGAAAAGAGTCTATAGATTTCCATGTACATTTACAGATGTAGTTGAGTCCCATGAAACCTCACTTAGCTAATGTGCTTTCAGAACCTATATATTTGTGTTGCCTTTGTTAAAATTTTACCTCCCACTAGTAGTGATGACTTGTGACAAAAATAGACCTGCATCCCTAAAGAAAATATTCATTCTATTCTTCAGTTATCTCCAGTCAAATACATGTTTTAGACATGCTGTTTGTCTAAGAAGAGGCTATCAATAGATCCAGAGACACAAGATCATGAATCTTGCCCTTGGTACACAGTTCGATGTGGAACAAAGCATGAACCTTTTAAAGCAGAGTTTGGAAATGTTATGTACAAGAGTGGTGTTGCTGTGTTTCATGTAACTGTTTTTATATTCTGTATGTGTACTTCATATTCACTTAGCTTTGCAAACCAAAGTTAGTGTCATCATTATCTAACACTCTACAAATCTGCCTTCGGTTGTAGTATCAGCAAATGTAATCAAATTTAAAGTAAATGTTTGAGAAGAGAAAAAGCAAATGTGAAACCTCAATTACAAATAGAAAAAAATGCCTCTAATTTGATATGTGTATATATCTGACCTTGTTTGACTTATTCCATTTAAATGCAGTTCTCCAATGTTCTCCTTCTATGGAAAAACAAAATTCTGCATTAATGATGAAAAAAAATGCAAACAAATTGCTGTTATTGAGATCAGCAGAATTGGACATGGAAAACTGGAGTGTTATCAGATATCCTAATGGGGTTTTTCTTAACTTCTTACCCTTTTAGGATTACTTTAAATTGCAATTCTAAGCAAGAATATTATCTCTTTCAAATTCAAGTTAGACTCTAGGACTTTCATTTGAAAGGGACATCTAAGATTCTTTTGAATTGCATCATAAAAATTATAAAATAGGAGGTTTCATTAACATCTTTCCATGTTTAGCATTCCAATCACTTCCAAACAGAATACTCTTGAGTTTATAAATTAAAACAAAATGTTAATAACTGCCAGCCTGGCTCAGCAGATTAATACCTAGCTTCTGTCTTTATGCTGTGAGCAGTGAGGATTCTGGAAGTATAGAATTTCTTTATTATACAGCAAAATAAAGTAGAATACAGCTTTCATTCTTGTAGCAGTAGTATGTGGAGATTCCTAATGCAGATAGGTTTTAGATCTTATAAACTAGTGAAGTGAACCACAGAAGATTCTGCATGTGCTTTTCTGGTTGTGAAATATTTTATTTTCTTCTGCATTCTTGATGACAGTTATACTTTGGGAGTTAAACTGGAGGATGAACGAGTTGCATGTAAAGATTAGTGACATTAAGGAAAAATAGGAACTTTTATACAGATGCTTAGAAGAGCTAATAGTGTGCAATAAGGAGGTGCAGCTTTTGTTCTGTGATTAAAGTTTACTTTTCATCTGGATCCTCGGTGCCACTGACTGTGTGCAATAGTCTCAGCTGATCAGCTGTGGGAGAGCAGAATTCAGCAGTGCTTCAGCTGTGCTGCTCTGTGGCAGAGGAGACTGTCACTGCCAAGGCAGGCTGGCAGAGAAGGCTCTGACATGTTCAGGAGCTAGAGGAAGCCTGGGTCAGGCTGAGCACTGCCAAGCCCCGTGTGTGCTTTGTGTGCAGGTGGCATTTCCCCTGGGGCAGGGGATGTGGTGGCCTTTGGCTGCTGGCCCAGCAGGACGAGGCTGAGAGCCATTGCAGCAGTGTCTGCTCTTCATGTGTGACCAGTCACTAAAGGGGCTGCTGCTCCTGGCACAGTGCAAGCAAAGCAGGTTTTGCTTGCTTGAAGGGGAAACCCTTAAAGTGTGCCCCAAACAAGGACTAAAGCAGAAGTGAGCACCCAGGACTGGCTTCTAAGAAGTGTGCACCTTCTAGCAGCAGCTTCTCTTTCAGCCAGGTCAGCCACCATCACCTCAAGAATCTCAGTGTGAGACTTGCACATCAGATCTCACTCTGGGATCCATTAAATGGAGTCAGCTGCACAATACTGAATACAGCAGAGATTTAGATCTTTTGAGGAGTCCCAGCTATAGGGCAGCCCTGGGAGCTTTTCTCTTCCTCTTGGTCAATGTGGTAAAATTGGACAGTGGAGGAACAACAATAGGACTGAAAAATACCTATATCCATCTGAATAACAGAGGGATGGGACTTGGGAACATTTCTTGTTATGAGACAAGCTTGTCTCCTAAACAAGCCTTGATTGTCTTGCTATAACGAATAAAATACAATTGTTTAATCTTGCTTGACTGAAATGTTATTTAATTAGGGTACAGTGTTAAAACAAAGGTGGGATTTTGCATGGCCTTTAGAAATGCCACTGCATAGTGTGTTGTTTTTTCTGCTGTTATAAATCAATACACATGGAAGTTGGCAGTAATAACAACCTTTTAAAAATATGTTCACTTTGTCTACCAAGAATATCAGTGAAGTAAAAGCTGTGCTTTCTTTACAAATAATTTTCTCCTTTTGATTATCTCTACTCAGCTTCACAAGTATCCCAGAAAAGACACCTATGGCAATCAAATATTTCATGTTTGGGTTTGGTGGTTTGTTGTTTGTTTTTTTTCATATACTTGCCAAATTACTATTATATTCAAGACTGAATAGATGACTGCAGTTCCATAAGTTGCTCCAGCTAGGCACTGTCACTTTTCATTTTATGTATTTTCTTTTTCCCTTAGGAGGAGACTGGGAAAATGGGAAGTCCAAATATATCTTCCTCTAAAAAAAGTAAATGTAGCTTGACAAATAAACATGTAAGAATTATTAGAAATTTGGCAGAGAAAAAAAATCTCATGATGAGCAGTCCTTTAACAGACAGTTGTTCAAAATCATACCTGGCAGCTATGGCATTTTGGATGCAGAAGGCTTCTAGACCAACTTTGCTTACACATAAATTGCAGTCTCAACAGAGTTCTGCTAAGGTCTGGCTCTTTCCCTCCCCAGTTTTGCTGAACAGTTTCCTCAGGCAACACAATTGCTTTTGTGACTTGCTCCATTTACAGCAATTGTCCCCAAATCTTGATGTTCCCATTTGTCTGTGCTTACTCAAGGACCTGATAAAAGAGTCAGTAAGACTGTGGTTGCCATCAGCCAGTGGGATGCCATGGGGGAGTGCAGAAGGAAGGATAAAGGAGACAGATTTTGAAGTTAAAGGTCTAATCATATTGTAAGTTCAGTGGCAAAAAAATGATTGGTTCTGTCTTGAAATACGTGGCAGAGGTGAACCTCAAGGGTCACTGGACTGGTGTACTGATGCATTGTACCTGTTTTGGCTGAAATCTGAATGACAGCATCACATGTCTGTTCTGTCTGGGTATATACAACAATTCACCCTTCTCAGCCATGGGAGCAGAAAATGAAGGCACAATCTAGGCTTCTACTAATCTGTAATTCAGGTGTCACTTCCAGGAAGAATAGGGAAGTTTGCAATGGCTGTTATGCCATTGCCCAATTATTCTCTGAAAATATGTGACATATTACAGTTAAAAGTTCATGTTTACAATCCTGGTCTCATCATAAGTCTCTTTGTTGATACGTTAGTATTACAATGTCTTTGTTTTCCTTTTCTGCATGGTAAGTTTATAATGTGGCATTTCTGCTGAATATAGTTCGTTCAAGGCATAAAACCTTCAGGTCATGTTTGACCAGGGCACTACACTAGCTGTTCTGAGGCCAAAATTTTTGATTCAGATCACTGCCTAGGTAAAGGATTGATATCAAATGAAAACAGCATCAGCAATGTTTAAAGTTCCTTGATTTTTCTTCTCATTCTGATGAGGGAGATTTTGCTTGGCTTGCAATTAAGTGGAGATTCCTTCACATTTCTCTGGTTTAACTTGCAAAGCTTTGCATTTTAAGGGTGGTATAAAAAGCCAGTGTTCACTATAGTTGTGCTGTTTGCTCTTCTGCCTTCTGTGGGATATTTTGAGGCAATGTTTTGTTTTCTCAGTGTAATCACAGTTTTGAGCAATCACTCCAGGGCCTGGCTGGGCTTTTTTAATGTATCTTCATTTCTCATCATTTTCTTGCTTCTATTACTCAGGCTTCCCTGGGGCTATTCTTGTCTTGAACATAGTATCAAATCATTAAATATTTTGAAAACTTCTAAGATGTATCTATCAGGGTATGAATATGGAGTTTTAGCCAGTATTGCTGGAACAAACTATTACAAGTAAAAATTTAACCTTTGATGATTTTATGAACTTTATGAATCTTTCTAATGTATGTCACTGCTTTTTTAATAAATACAGGCTGAAGACAAGAAGGTACCAGAAAAGACTCTTCACGCCCCTGTGTCGCCTTCATCTGTCCCTGACCATTTGAAGTGCAACATCCTCAAAGCTCAAGTGGAAGCTGCTTTTAGAGTGGGTGCCCAGGTAATCTGTGTTTAATACTCTGCTTTTTTTTTAGTTTTGGCATAGCTTTCTCCAGTTTTCCCAAATCCCATCGTTCCTCCTGGGGAAGCACTTTATTTTTAGTCAGGTATGCACACTGACATAGCGTTCTCTAGCTGCCCTGCAGTTTGTTCAGGTAACTCAAAATGATTGATATGGTGGAAGTAGGAAATTTATCCTAACTGACATGATTAATATAGCCAAGAGAGGCTGGGAAAATAGGAAAGATGGCCTCGGGAAATCTCTGTTTTGTCACTGTAGCTTTTACTTACTTTGTAGCTTAGAAAAAGTAACCTCTGGAGTTTACTGAGGCTACCCACTACTCATGGAAACTGGGGTTTAGATTTTTCTAATCATAATAGATATATATTTAAATTCAAACTTTATTTCAGGGAATTAGCTTTAGATGTCTGAGTGTCAAGTATTAGCTAGTCTTTTGTTTTCCTACTTGTTCGTGTGTTTTCAACTAAATCTTAAGCTTCTATTTTCACTGCTTGGTTAATGTTTACATTAGATACATTCTGTTTCAAAAATACTCTTTTAAACATGACATACAACTAAAAACTGATGCTATAGCATGACTATAAAAAGTTATTTTCCCAGTCAGAGGCTGAAGCCTAAAATGTGTGATTCTTCTTAAGTGAAATTTGTGGACAAAAGCCAATGCCATTGGTGCCAAAACATAAAGCCAAATACAAAGTTTTAGGAACAAAAATAGAGGTAGAAAGGTTGTTAAATTGCTGTACCAAGATCCTGTGATATCCTTGAGCACACTATTCTCTTTGAACTCAAATTATGTTGGTGTTTCCATTGCTTTGTTTCTTTTCACAATAACATAACAGGTCGACTTGCCCTGCAAAGGACTTTGTTAACAATCAGCTTTGTGTATTTGTTGTTCCTTGGCAGATCTTTCATTTGAGAGCTACATTGCATCTGGTCTAGCTAGATCTAAGGAAGCATAAATATTTGGTTATTCTGTCTGCCTTAGATTTCAATAGCAGAAGCCATCAATCCGGCAGCATAAGGAGGAAGGAATTGTTTGAGTGGTTTTTTTTTTTTTTTTTTGTTTTTGCTTAAAGCAGTTCTCTCACCTCTCTGAATTCCATGTTGTATCAACTGTGTTTTATGCAGCATATTTTGCCTTTGAGTTTACCCTCTGTTTATCCTGTGTGTCTTTTCTACAAGATGTCATGGTATACTTCTCGTATTTGTACTTTTTTCTGAATATGCTTAATGGTCATGTTTGACTGGATAGTTAAAGGCTGGAAGCAGTGTGTGCTGCTGCATTCAGTATACAACATTATTAAGGCAAGATAGGAAATGTGCTTAATGTCTGCATATCTCAATTGACCTGTTCTGCCTTAATTTTTCAGTCTGAGGCTTTCCAAGAGAAAACATCCTGGTTTGCTGTTTCTGCCATAACCATATTCATTAGCTGCTGTGTTGTAAATAACTTTCAGAGCAAACTGAGCATTCCTCTTTTCCTTCTTTTCTGTGTTGTTATTCACAAGGATTTAAAAGTCAAATTGGATTAAGCAGATGTCTGTGGACTTGGCCTCAATGAGAAAAATCTTATTATTTCAGGGGAAGGAAGGTAAAGAAGACTGTTGCACTATGGCATATATTGTGGAAAAATAATGGCATAGGGTTCAGTTTGAAATCCCTGAAACTTTCATTGCTAGCAAAGTATGGCTTAAGATTTATAGCCAGTAAATTAGGAAGTCACCTTAATCTTAGAAATCCTCATTCAACTACCTGTTTAGCCACAAATTGCCTGTGTAACTAGAGATGAGCTCTGCACTTGAGCTCCCCTCCTGTCAATTATGAAAGATCACTCTTCTCAGGTACATTGCAGGAATAAGCAGGCAGAGACCAGGCAGTGATCAGCTATTACAGTAAGAAGCTGTGGCTACACGAGCACTGAAAAAGGCAGGAAAAATGGTCATGGAAGGAATCAGTGGAAACACATTCATCATCTAGAAGGTGGGAGAAGGGAAGGCAGCTACAGGAGGACCTGATAAACCACTGTATTAGATGCCATAAACCCACCCAGTTATCTTCTCTACCTACCCCCAGCCCCCAGACAACTAGCTGAATACCAACAGTGAAGCCATTTCCCAGTGGTAGTTCAGTCATATTCTGGGAAATGTGAGCTGGGGAGGAATTACACTGCTGAGACACACAGCATCCTTTCGAGGGAGCAGATGAGGAATAATTTTGCTCATGGAAGACAACTATTTAACTCCATGTATTCCCCCAGGGCTGTGGTCCTGCCCCTCTTTGACCCCATCTGACATATCTTGCTGCTCAGTATATCTGGACGACTAACAATGTTATCCTTTGCTCAGTTCTTTCTTTTGAGGCCAGTTCCATATTATATTCCTGAGAAGTCTTGCCTTCTGGCCTTATTTGTAACACTCCAATTTATCATCTCTTCTTTTTAGTACTGTCATACTTCAATTTACTAGGCAGCCAGAGCAAGAGGTTTTTCTAGAGTCTGTAAGGCACAGCCTGTATTCCCTGATTTGTTAAGCAAGGCAGCCTTGCTTTTCCTCATGGAGAGCACAGTTATTCCCATATTTCATGATAGCACAAAAAATTTTAAAGAAGAAGAAGGAAAAAAAAAAAAAAAAGAGAATTTGCTCCTCTAGTTTGTAAAAGGAGGAAGAAAGAAACACTCTGTCTTATGCACGTTGGTGTTTGAAAGGAGATGTTCTTCTAAGGACCCCAAAAAATCTATGGTCTAACTTGTTCTTTTTGAAACTTTGAGGGGCATCTTCATTGTATGGTTAGGTTTAAAAGCATGAGAAAAATATTGGTGCACTGTAGGATTGCATCCAAAATTAACAAACTGTTGCTTGAAGTATTTGTAACAGCTCTCCCTTCAAGTAGTAGGAATATTTTCAATACCATATGCTACTAACATCAGGATGTGACAAGTTTATGAAAGCACCTCCTGCATGTAGTAGAAGAAGCTGTTCCTTGTTAATTTGGAGAATGGAGTAAATGTTTGCAAATGGAAAATATAAGCTGGGACAGAAATTTTTTGTAGTTTACTTTTTTTTTTATGGCAGCTAGGCACCAATACAAGAGAGAGCCTTAGAAATGAATGATTCCAGTGCTTATGATTTAAAAAATGAAACCAGGGGAAATGTTGCTAGACATTAAAAAATATATCCTGGGATGTGATCTCTGTGCTTCTTTATTTCAGAATTATGCCTAAGAGCTGTTTCTCACATTCCTAGGGTACAATTCATCTCCCACAGTTAAAGCCCTGACTTAGAGACCAAAAATTTATAAGGTTATGATGCAAGCCCTGCTCGTGGTTTATAGAGCAGCAAAAAACTAACATGAGTGAGAGTTGGTTTTTTTTTGTTTTTGTTTTTTGTTTGTTTGATGAAGACTTGAGTATTTATGTGCTACTCATCTAAATGCAGAATCAAACTGCAGCGTGCCCAGGGATGCTGGCAGCTGGATCTAGGAGCTCACTGCCACGGACACCACAGGTGAGAAATGTGAGGAACCCACACACAGCTATGGGAACCTGTGGTTTGCTCAGGGCATGCCATGCAGTTACCTGTAGGGCGAGAGCAAGTGAGTAATGTTTCAAAACACACCTTTCAAATTGTCCCACAGGGATCTGCCACCTTTTACCTGACAGACTACATGTCACAGTTCCCACATAATTGAGCTCCAGGGGAGCCCTAAACACTGTGAAGCAACTGACATCCTTTTTTTTTCTTTTTTTTTTTTTTTTTTTTTCTTTTTTGCATATATTCCAGGCTCTTTATTTGAGAGATACTCATATAAAGCAGCAGTAAGGAGCTGTCAGAATACAAAAGACCAGCTCTCCCTAGCATTTAAAACCCCTTTGCAGCTGGCATGAGTCAGTTCTGATATGCTGTGATTGAGCAGACATGACTTGTTAGTATCACAAAGAGTCCCTTTTGCCAAAAAGTTCATGGCCCAAGTAATGAAGGAAAGATACCTGCAGGTTTCAGTTGCTATTTATATCCATTTTGGCTTTGGACAAATCCTAATCATCCTTAAAATTAAGCACAGGGTCCTGAGCAAATGTACAGCTATCTCAGCAGGGCTTTTTATTTTGGCAGGCAGTGTGTGCTGTGTTCTAGCAGCTTGTCATCCACAAGTGGTGTCTGTATTCTGCACCTGTTACCCAGTCTTTCCTAAACCCTTGGGTTGATGTGTGCCCAGCAGGTTAGCTCAGGGAAGGATCCCGTTTCTCACAGATTTCTACTGCAGCTGATTTTTGCATCCCTCACATCTTCCCCTGTCTGCAGACAAGGGAAGGCCAAGCTCATCCTGCAGGTATATTTTTGCAGTGCAGTTTATGGAAGACAAATAGAGGTGACAGTGCTACTGAGCTACATTATGGGTTGCTTGCTGAAAAAAAAAAAAAAAAAAAAGTGGTGAGAAAAGGTTTGGAGCTGCAGGATCCTTACAAAAGAGCATACAAAATCCCATTTATTTATCCCTTTTCAACTGCAATGGAAACTCCTGGCCAGGGAGAGGTATCTTCAATCAGCCAGGTTTGGGTTCTCAAGCCATTGATTCCCCTGCCTTGGTTCTCAGTAAACAAAGGGACATTTAGGCTGAACAAAGGGACGTTCTGTCCTAACTCCTTTCACACACTAACTTTCTTGACAAGCCTATACACATGTAAATTTTTAGGCCAGGTCGATAGCCATCTGTCTCCCTTTTCTCCCTTTCCTAGAAACAAGTAGGGGCAGATCATCCTGTAATTTTGCCTTAAGTATTACAAATATGTGAGTAAGTGCAGGTTGCCTGTGCTGTTTAGAGTTGTCTTGAGGAAAGGACTGGTACAGAAAATACCTCAGGTCATGCAGGATGCCGGTGTCATCCTGTGCTCTCTATGCAAGCCATGGCTGCAATGTAAATGAGACTGGCACCTATGCATTATTTATGGTAGAAAAGGTGCATAAGTGAGGTGATCCACAGTGCTAGTCTGTCATGGCTACATTTTTGACGATTCTTTGTCTCGTTTAGTGTTCTGCCTCCTTTAAAGAAAGATTCAAGTGTAAGGACTTGTCATCTTCAAAGTCCAGATGCTTTTGCCATGAATTTCTAGAAAAATTCACTGTCTTTATGTAAGCTGGGTCTTTGGAGCTTTACTCACTTAAGGAGATCTGGATTCAAATCCTAATCAGGTCATGAATGAAAATAGAGTAGGTGAAGGGAAGACACTTGAGGATTTATAATCATATGCAATCTTTCTTATAATAGGACTTAAACAAATCCTTCTGGATACCCAGAGGAACTCTCAGCTTTCACTGGATGTTGACTTAAGTACCTTGAAAGGATCAGCTTTTCCAACATTTCAGGCTTCTTCCATCATGAATTGGTTGCTGTTTGCTCCCCTCTCTTCCTTTCCTCCCTCCCTCCATCCATCCTTATTCACAGCACCCAGCTACTGCACAATTTGATAGTCTTTGCACAGAGATCAGAACTGAAATTTTGTGAGCATAACAGGTCACAGCTGAGGTGTTCAGGCTGTGGGGGAAGCTTCCACAGCTCCTCGTGTACACTGTGCCTTCCTTGCTAAAGCTGTTGCTGTTAGTCACCCACTTGGATGAGCAATAACCTCACTGTCAAGTTTCAGGCTAGGTAAAAAGAAGCAACTGCACTGGGACTCTCAACTGGAGCAGCAGCAAGTGCAACATCACATCAGTTATAATTGTTCATAACAATGGAATTTAAAAATGGCTCAGCTTCAAATTCTCTGTGTTCAGTTGCTATGTGGGAACAGGTTTGCTCAATTTAAAAAGTGAGACTACAGGAATTTGATGGTTCCACTGGTATAAAAATACAAGATTTTGATTGTGTGTGAGGAATATATGATACATGGCAGCCCATTAGAAGTGTGTCAGCAATGATGTCTCAAAATCAGGGAAGGAGCTGAGGAAATGATGTGGCAACCTTTCTGGAGGTGCAGACAGAGAGTGAAGATTTACATAAACAGAATGTGGGAACTGATGAGATCTTCACTTTATTCCCTGGGATAGTGGAGGCAAATGTGGCAGTGGTGTCACAAGACTCTGAGAGCTATGGGTATGTCAGCTCTGTCTCCTCTCTAGTGTGTCTCTAAGTGCCAGGACATGATGAGACAAGTACTGCTAATTGCCTTGATGTGTAAGAGCCCCACCACAGCCCTTGGTGCCAGGCCTCATTCAGAGGGAAAAAAACTGAGTAGTCTGCTCCCAAGAGACATAAACATCATGCTTTTCTGCCTGAAGACTTACATTTGACATATTAAATCACCAAGGTAGGTTTACCTTGGCAGAACATTCTTCCTGATGACATGTTCCTTAGCCTGTGTTATCTAATGAGATCAGCCAACATTTGGCATGGCTGACAAAAGATAAAAACGTTGATAAAGAGCTGAAAAATCAAATATGATTCAGGCCTCTTTAGCATCATTACAGATTCAGAAAGAGCCAAGATAGAGAAGTATTTCCATGCCATTGCAGTGAGAGTCATTCCTTCCTTACCTTTGAAGATCTCCAAACATGGAGAAAGCTGTGTTGCTGTCCCTTCCCTTCTGCAGCTGAGAACTTTGTGAAATTGCTAAATAAGAACCTACATGTGTTTTCTATGAGCCTTCTAGACCCTTGTCTTTCTCAGATGAGAGCCTGGCACTCTCCCTCAGCTGCAATGATCTGATTCTTCATGCAGTTTTTTGCTTATCCAAGGTATTCCTATTTTGGATCAGTAGAGGTGAGAGCTGCAGCAATGTCCCTTGTGGTGGAGGAGACACAGATGGCACTAGCTCCCCATGGTGCTTGCTTGAGGCATGAAGAGCACAGACTGCCTTGCACAGTGCCCCACTGGCAAAAATCACAGAAGGCTGCACCCAGAGTTCTGTCTTTACTGTATTTTTCCCTCTTGGTACATGCTTGGTGCAACCAATTCCCATTTTGAGGTTCTGTTCTCCATTATCCTGGGGCTAACTCTTTCTTCATAAGAAAATTGAAGCAGCTGCTGTTCACTAGGCAAATCCAGCCACCAGGACTTATGAATTCATGCATGGGATTACTCTCATGGGCTCAGCAGAGTCTGGCATAGCATCCCTGGAGCTTCCACCCCCTCTCTAAGGCTCCAAAGGACCTGGCTGCCAAGACAGCAGCAGGGATTAGCAGTGCTCAGGAGTTGACTGAAAAACAGTCTGAGAATTCCCAGGCTGCCCATGGGTAGATGGCTTAGGGACCTGTGAGCAAAATTTGATATTTCTTAGATACTTTTCTCCTCTTTTCATCCTTTGGTGAAACTATTTCTTGGCAGTCATCTGTACAATGACATTGCTGCCCAGTCATGTTTCTTGTCCCTAAACACTATAAAGTAATGCTTAAAATGATAAATTCCTTGTTTCTAATATCATCCAGAAAGTTAATGGCATATGAAATCAGAGCATTAATGATTTTTCTTTTCCTCTGGGCCTGATGCAGATTTAAAAAAAAAAGAGAATTGTGTGGATGGATTATATGGATGAACTTTTAATTTGGTTTGCAGTCTGGTAGCCAGAAGAGTAACTTGTTTTTCTTTGGGTAATTATTAAATGAATCTGCTTCTGTATAAATTGGGCTTCCAGGTCTGCTATGCCCTGAAATCTCTCCCTCAGAGCAGCAGCCTCTGTGGGAGGAGAGAATCTGCCTTAGTTAAGATCTAAGCACTTCCATGCTTTGCTTGTGCCTCTGTCTTTCTTGCACAGCTCAGTGCTGGGCTTTCAGTGAGTGAGAGCCTCTGCCCAGCTGTGTGTGTGTGTTCCCTACCAGGCACCTCCTGCTAGCCTTGGCTAAACCCCCCTGCCCCATTGCAATGGAAACCCAAACCCTGGCCCCAGCAGGTGCACTTGTTCCCAAATGAGGCCAAACCATCTGGGAATTACATTCTAAGGGTTGTCTACAGGCATAACCCCTGTTCTACAGCCATGTCTTTTCAGTAAGGCTGAGAAAGTCCTTCTGTGATTAGTGAATGTGATTTGCAGTGTTAAGAAGAACAATAAAAGCAACAGGCTGCCAGTTATGACTTACTGACCTCATCCTGAAACAAACAGCCCCAAAGCCAAGAAGCCCCAGGTGAGGCAAGGGTGGTTCACTGGCAGCTGAAGCCCTTTGCAGAATGGTTTGCAAGTATAACATTTTCCTGTATCTGTTCATCCACAGAGAGGGAGGAGAGGCATATGATAAGAACAATGAGCCCACCCTAGTTAATCTGTACCTGCCAATGCACCCCTATGGCACCCTGAGGGCAGGTCTCATCACCTTTCCCCCATTTCTGTGTATGCTCCCTCTCTCCTTACAGTTTGGAGTGGGATTACTTGCTCTCCAGTCTGCAGTGCTTACTTGTGGGTACAGGAGTATTTTCTGATCTCTAAAACATGAGTAATAATGGTGAAAAATTAGTACCAAGAGAAATTCCTCATTGGAGAATGTTGGTCATGCTGCTTAGGAATGTATGACTTCTTGAGATGCAGGCTTAGCCTTCCAATGCAGAGAAGATAAAAGAGAGAAATAATGTAGTCACAGAGCTGAGAAGCAACACAAGGGTCTAACACAGTGAAGCCTTCTCAGCTGGCTAATGAGATCCATGGCTTATAGCATTTAAGTAGGTGGAATTTTAATAATTTCATTACTGGTCACAACTCTTGCATTGCATTCTTGATCTCTGTAATCTCTTTTCTATTGTTGTATTCAAGTGCACCCTAAAATGCAGATCAATTAATTTGGTGAAAATTGGAATGAACTAAAATTCATAGTTTTAAAAAGTAACCAATTTGACACATAATAAGCAGCTAGCTTGACAGGCTTAACAATAAAATGCTGCTAAGACATCAGTGTGGAAGAAGAGACTTTGTATTGGGTTTCTGACAGCTGGATTCATGTTTACAGATTTCAGAAACTAAACAGGTTTATAAAAAGCATTATAATTTCTGTAGAACAAAGAAATATTGCTTCCATTGCTCATCTATGCCAACAAAGAATGATTTTCAATGCTTTCTCTCAAGTCCTTAAAAAGATTTTTTCTTTCCTTTCAAGAAAGAGATGGATTTTGAATAAACATTATGCTAGAGAGAGCTACTAGAAGACCAGCAAAAAAGTTTTCTAAAGCTGAGCTGAATTTCTTAAAGCTACAAATTTATTAAAATTTTAAAATTGCACTCCTGATCCCCAAACGGTTTATGATGTGACACTAATTCACTGAAAACCTTAGCAGCAAAACATTTGGTGGCTGAGTTACAATGATGATGTTGTGATTAGGTCCCACATTTATCTGATTCCTTAATTTCTGGAGTGTTTGTGCAGGACTGAGGAGATTAAACCCAAATGTATAAGGGCACTGCATTGGAGTGGGGCTTCTCCAGTAGCTACTGCTGATCCTGTTCTCCTCCAAGCAGCCCAGCTGCAAACCAGCTTGCTCTGTGCAAACTAGCCCCCTAGGAGAGGGATAAACCTTCTGATGAGGGTCAGAGGGTGACCTGCAGATGGGGGTTTGGTATCAATATACAAGGTTCAACAATTCTAATAGGAAGGGATGAACTTCCCACTAAAGGACTTGTCCCAGAGTGTCCTCTAACCCATCACCTCAGGTACTTGCTGGGCTGGAGAGGACCCAGAACAGAGTTCACTTTCTGTCAGGCTCCTGATGGTTCCACTTTAATTGTCCATACAGTTAATTGTGTGTGCAAGCTGAACAGTGTCTTCCCACCATGGCTGATGTGATAAATAATGGGTAATTAATGGGTAAATAATGAGCTGGGAAGTGATGATGAGGGTTCTGTTCCCTCTAGCACAAGGGGAAAACAAACCCAAAACTATCACAGCTTGAGTGATTTCCCCAAGCATTGAGTATCCCTACTGATATTTTTATTTTAGTTCATCACTAAGGTATACAAGAAACTCTGCTTTGATTTTGTTTCCTTTTCTTATGAGTACCCTCAAATGGAACATGTCAATTTTTATTGAATGGAAGGTCTTATGTAATGTTACAATATTTTTACATATCTGTAAAATCCTCTGATTTGGATTTGATGGATTTGAAGAAATCTGTTTCATCGTTTTTTAAGAGGATTAGACTGACACATTTAATTTAATTTGATCTGGACCTATGGCCTCAAATTACTGTGGTTCAGAGACTGAACACTGGAAAAAAAAAAAAATCACTCTGTTGTGGGACTATTTCAGTCCCCTTCTGTTCATGTAGTGAGGTGCAAACGTCACAGTCTGAGAAGTCCCTGGCTGATTTGGAGATTCTCTTGTCTTTGTAGTCAGTATTTTCTGTTTTGGGGGCAGTGTTGTCCTCACTAGTATTTACACATGGATTGAGAAATACTGCATCTCAGAGGAAAGGTATATCAACACCTGCCCAGACTGGGCATTTCCTAGGTGATAAAGCAATTTCCATGTAAGTTGTTTTGCAATACTAGTATTATCAACTCAACAGACAAATGGCATATGAGAGACAGGACTCTGTAATTTAGCAGAGAGCAGTAATGGGTGAGATTTTCTGTGAATTGTGCATACTGTGTGAATATATGTAGAAGATCACATTTTTCAGTTAGGTTTTCAAAGACTGAATGAAAAGTTGGCATTATTACTTCAGTTAGGCTACATAAATATTTATTCTACTCCAACTGAAAGGACAGCTCAACTACAGTGTGTTTGTCTGTGTAGATTTTGTGTGATTTCTGCTCAAGTGCTTTCTGGAAGAACCACAAATGTCAGAGCTCCTTTTTTCCCCTCCAGTACCAATCTCTTCCTTTCACTATTGCCCTGCACATTGTATATTGTTGCTCATCACAGTGAATCTTAGCTGTAGGAGATGAAAACCCAAAAAGATTGTGTCTTTTAAATCTGGGCAGAGTAGGCATTTTGGGTACTGCAGTTTTCTGAGGTGCTTACAGGAATATTTTTTAAATAAACTGTTGTATTATCCTAAGTGCATGGATGTTGTACTAAACTTTGGCTCCTTCTTTTAACAGGCTGTGAAAGAAGAGACCACTTTTGTAAATCCCAGTAAGACCTCCAGTCTGCAGGACCCTAATGTAAGGTCTGTTGCTTCTTGTCTGTAGGGGAAGCAAAAAATTAATGTATGATATAATGAGGCATTTCCCAAACATTATCTCAACCTGTTGTTACAGCTCAATTTGCTCATCTCCAGATTGCTGTGTAAAGTTCACCATGCAATGACCTGAGAAGAAGGTGACTGTCAGAGCAGTGCTTATTTTATACATATATATCAGATGCAGTTTAAGAATTCATAAAAGCTCAGCTTTAAAGATCAGACTGGGTGTATCTATTTGAATGAATGACAAAAGCTCTGGGTAAGAAATCAGGTCTATGGCAATCTTAGAAAAACTTACATTTTAAAAAAAAGTCAGTTTTCATAACTTTTCTATCAGAAACATGCTAGATGTCCAAACTGGAATATCCCTGTGTCTGCATTTTCCTGATTTGTGCAAGGTCTTTTCTTCGCAGAAGAAGAGGAATTTGGTATACAGCCTTCAGAAAAATTTGTGGACAGTAGTGACTGTTTTGATTGTACTTTTCTTCTGTTGATTGAAGATATTGTATTGGAGTGGCCATTTTGAAGAGGCATATTAATTGTAAACATTATTGGAGTGGCACAGTATGCTGTCTTCCAGCAGGTGATTAGAGAGGAGGTTACAGCAGGAAATTATTTGGAATTATTACATTAGGAAATCACCTGCCTCTATGTGTGTGGTAGTGCCATCACTTTGGACATCTTCAGTGTTGAAATCTGAGGGAAGAGTTTGAGGGAAAAAATATTACAGATTTACAGCTTTTTGTATATGTTCATGCATATCTAATATATCATGCACTGGAGCACTCATCATCTCATTATTTTATTTTATAATTTCAAGTGGTGATTCTTGCAACAGGAAGCAGACATTTAATCACCTTACAGAAAACTCTAGTTGAGGGGGGCAATGAATTATATTAGAAAAATTAAGTCATTCTGAACTCAAGAAAAAAGAAACATAGTTGGGAAGATTTTTTAACCTTTGTTTCAAATGTATGTATTTCCTACAATGTGATAAATCTGCCCTAGCCTTCAAAAGCCATTCAGAAATTCCTTTCTGCCCACATTGGGCTAGCAGAGTTGCTATGTTTGCCAAATAGAAGCAGTTACCTGGAGGAGGATGGTGGTGCTGAGGCAGGAGGAGACACGAGAGGTGATGCTGTTGCCTGCCATGGCAGAGCCTGGCTTGCTTGGAGTGCAGCTGTGATCCCACTTTCCCAGTCCCTTATCTCGGGATACCCTTTGGAGCTGAAATGTCTCACCTGATAGGCTATGATTTTCTCATTTGTTTGTCCAAGAGGCTGTAAAGGCTGCTGGTTATTTAGAATCACCCATTTTTCTTCTGTGCTGCTGCTGTTATTAGACCTCCACAAAACTTTCTTAAGAAAATTATTTTCTTAAGAAAATTCGTCACATTCATTGCACAGTGACCTATTTATTTGATTAATTGAAAAGGGTTTCATATGTTGTCTCTTCCACAACACCCTTTGCTGGTTTGCTGTCACTTCCAGAAGCAGTTCAGGAGGACCTAATTTGTATATCCCTATGTGACTGGGAATGTGGCTACAGACTTGTTTTCCTTAATCACTTTTGCTGAACTGCTGCATAACATCTGTAGAAAAGCCTTTTTACTTTACTCCACATTTTGGAATAGGTTCTCTCCTGCTGCATCATGTTGAACTGTAAATGAGTGGTGTGTTTTGTGATGTAAAGTACTATGAGGTAAGGTTGGTAACCTGGCTACAAAGCAAATTTCACTGTTTTCTTTTGCACACATCTAAGCTTCTGAAATTGTAAAAGTCACTTTGGAGTTCTTGGTATGCAGGGTTCTGGTGTATATTTGTCTAATATTTATTTTTATCTGTGTTGTTTCAAGCATCATTTCCTCTACAGTGGGTTGTGCCAAATGAAATGGTATTCTTTTATTGCTGTGTCCTGAAGGTGCACATATACAAGTAATCAATGCTCAGGGATAAACCAGTTGTAAGGGATAGACCAATTTTAACAGCGTGCATTCAAAACTCAAAGAAAAAATGAAAAATAAATCCAGTGTCTAACCATTCTCTTTCTCCTTCAAGCAGCTACCCTTTCTGCAGGGATATATGCACCTTTGCATTCAGCCAGCATGTGGCCTATTTGCCAATAACATCCTCTATGACTTCTATCCTGTGGAATTTGATGGACATAAGTGAGCCTTTGCTCTGCTAGGAATTGCATCTGAGTAGGGCCAAGGGTTAGTTCATAGTAGGAAACAAATTTTCTGGGAGCTTTTCTCTTCCCTTTAGCAGACACAAGCAAAAGAGCCCTTGGTAAAAAACCCTTCTGCATGGAATATATATTTTTTTCCCTGCAAGTACCCATGCAGACATTTCTGTAAACAGCACCTCTGTGAATCTTTGAGGGCTCTTTGTTTGTTAAAATATCTTGCTGGTTGCAACCGGTAGCTGTCACATCTTTTTAACAATACTCCACTCTTTTCATGCGAGGGATTTATAGCAGGGACAATGACTTTGTGTATTTTTCACACTGATGACTGTACAAAACACTATAAAATGCTTCATTTTTTCCAAACTCAAGACACAGGGAAATTTGTTCAGGCCAGCTAGTAAGCAAACATATGCAGTTTTGAGCAGTAACTGAAGCATGAATTGTTTATTCAAATAGGGGTGACAGAGGAGGGCAGTAGTGCTTGTTTGATTAAAAAACTGTGGTCTCCTTGCTACCATTTTGCCTGTTTTTCCATTGCCATTCTGAATATTACACTTCTAATGAATTAACTGCTTGGATATGGCCTGTAATCTCCCTGAGCAATTATTTCAGCATCTGCCACGACAGACTCAATTTGGCAAACAATTGCTATAGCTCTTTGTAGAATTAGTTCTGGTTCAACTAGTAATTACTCATATGTATGTGTGGTATAGCCACTTTCCCTACAAGCAGGTCTCCAGTCATTTTCTTGGGCATGGCCTCAGGATAATGTTGTACTTAGGCAAAGTTCTCATGTATCAGGCAGTTTATCCACCTGTTTTCCATGTCTTCTGGCAAACTGCAAACACTTCTTTATGTAAGTAATTTTAAATATGAGGAAGGGGGAATGAGAGCTGAAGCTGAAATAGCACTAATTTTTCAGCTTTCAGAAGGGGAAACCTTGTTAAATTTGCTCTGTCATTTAATGCACAGACTGGAAGTGCAAGGCTGACTCCTGATCTTGCTGTTAATAGCTAACCTGTACACACCAGATTAAGCTGCAGGAGCATGTGGGATCACAGCAGACTACAGTCCTCTCTCACTCCCTGCTTTTGGAGAGCAGTCCTGCATGTTTCTATAGGTTTACCTCCTCTGGTTAGGAGGCTTTTTTTTACCTCTCAAACTGTTTCAAGTGCTGTCTCTAACATTAATTGAGGAAAAAGCTGGTGACTCAGTAACCCAATACGAGATGCAGTGTTCTAGCTTGCATCCTCTTTAATCCCCAGTTTAGAGTGATGGAGTGCACTGTGAATTGGGACACAGTCATACACTCCCCCTGCTGACCCTGCTGCTTTGCTGATAACCTGTACCAGAGCTGCAGGTCTGCACAGTGGCTGCAGGGGAGCTGGGTGCCTGCCTCAGCTGGGTCCATCCGGGCTGCATGCGACAGAGCTCTCAGCTGGACAAAGTCAGATGGGAACAGCTCACAGGAGGGGAATTTCTCTAGCAGGTTAAATAGGAGAGCCATGATGAGACACAGGAATCCTCCAAGGAAGTCAGACTTTTCTTTATTACAGCTCTGTTGTGACAGATCTGAAAGCACACACATTTTCTTTGACACCAAAGTAATATGTACTCTATAGCTATATACTGGCAACTGTATAGCTGGGCTATATGCATTTTGGACAAGGCAGATGAGAACACTGGTTTTTGGAAGAAGAAATACCTGTGGAAAAACATGTTATTTATGTATTTGCTTGTGGGTTTTTTTTTAGTTTTTTTTTTTCCTTTTTATATTCTCTGTGTTGAATCTTGAATCAGGAAGAGATACAGTTAGTTTGCAGTTACCACTTCCTGTGGTGGGGCATGCTTTGTTAAGGCATGTAGTAAAAATATGTTTCTCTCAGTACTGTGTTAGTTTGGAATTTGTAGTGGCACTCAATTTGAAAGGATTTTTAATGGCACTTCTTTTGGGATGTAGACCCCACGTGTACAAGGGAAGCAGAGATCATTGTCAGTCCTTTGAAAGACCAACAGGAGGAATTCATCTCACAATAAAGCTGAAAAGCCTTTCTGATAGATCAGTTTCCTCTTTAATATTGTAAAAGAATCTTTCATGGTGGAAAATGATCCAGAAAGGATTATGAGGAAGCTGCAGAGGTATTTTCTCATCTGTTAGAGAATTCCTTACACTCAGGTATCTGTCTCTGTGTCCAGATGGAACTGTTGAGGAAGAAGTGTGTTAGCTGTATAGATAGCTAATTTAATTCAGGTTTGAGTATAGAGATTACTGAATGTTCTTAGGTATAGTTTTTATAAGGCTCTCACTCTCTGCCTCCACCAACTAGTTTTTTTGTATTTGATTCTTTTAGCCTTGAGAGATCAGGGTTCTAGCTGTTTGCCAGAAACAATGAAGGAAGTAAAGTGCATGCAAAACAGAAAAATTAAAAATGTAGTCAGCAGCTTTCCTATCACCTCTGGTCGCTCTCCTCTTGATCAGGGGCGTGTCCTGCAGTCTGATTTGGGACGTGGAGGTGTTTCTCCTGCAGCATTTCAAGGGAATGTGAATCACAAAGTCACCTTTTCACCTTTTTATAAACCTCACCCATTTCTCAGTAAAAGGGTGGATGCTAGAAAGATAAACTCGTGAACTTTCTTCGCAGAAATTTATTGCCTAATTGCCAGCCTGCTTAACTTGTTAAATATAAGGAATATATGGCTAACCACAGAACCCCATCAAGAGAATTTGTTTTCTTATTCAAAGCTTTTCCAGATAGAAGCACCATCTGTACAATTTCCCCAGTGCTATACATGAATTTCTCCTGAAAACCCTTTGAAGTATGTTTTGGCTTTGACCACTTGATAAGCCTATAGCATGTCTGTGTGCATGTGCATGCAGGTTCACACATACAGATTTGGGCTGTATTTAAGATAAGGGTCTGGAATGTTTAAAAAATTTGTTTGCTTCTTCAGACAGGTCTGAATGCAATTTTGCTGTACTGGCTTAAGGAATTCCAGAGTTAAGAATTTCACCAAAATAGTCCAGATGTTAGGAATTACTACTACTTAGAACAAAGAAAAATATGGTCTGTCTTTGGGCATAGACCTGTTTGCCAAACTAAATTTTAATCTTAGGATAAGTTCAACAATAGAAATGTTAGTAAAAATGCCCAAAATTAAACAAGTTGGGTAAGAAACTGAAGTAAAATTTGTAAGATAAGAATTACCTAGCAACAGGATTTGCTGATATGTTCACATGCTGCTCAGGAAAGCTTAGATATGATGTGTTTGGTACATGTAAACACTCACACCTTCTTCATCTGCTGCATGTTAGTCTTCATTCTATGAGGGCTCAAGGCAGGACTCTCAGCAACACTAGATCAAGTCAGCCATGGCTTTGTCTATCTGAATTTTGAAAACTCCAAACACAGGATGGAGGTTAGACAGCCTCTTCCTCAAAATAGTGATCAAAAGTGTAAACATAAGTTCAGTTGTCAGTGAGGAGCCCTCTTCAGCTGAAGCCCTCAAGTTGGCTGGTCAGTTATTACTGTTCTTGTTGCTGTTGCCACTTGCTGTCATGCACCATGTGGTACATTTATGCACTGCAATATTTATTTCCCTTAAAATATGCTTTTGGGTTACTGCCAGCTTTGGCAGGCTTCATATCCCACATGGTTCAGGATTTGTCTGTGGATTTCTTTCTGTTTAGACCAACTGCTGCATCACCCTTTGTTGATCCTTGTTATCCAAATTATCTCATCTTTCATAGGATTGCAAATAGCAATATTCTTCTTATGTGGGAGTAGGTATAAGCACCAGCTGGTGCTTTGTGCATTCATTTATTCTAATTTTCTTTGTAAATCTTCCCATCCAAAACCAAATTACACCATTACATTGAGACTAATTACATTAGGAGCTGCTCAACACGTAACATAAAATTAAATGTTATCTCATAGAGCTTGATGATGCTGCACACCAGAAAAGAAGGGTGGAAAACATTAAATTATATCAAGTTTTACAGGGTGCAGATGAATCAGGAGAAGTAATCTCAGGCACCCTTCTGAATGCCCACTGCAGAGTAAGCTTTGCTGATACAGATTGTGATTAACCTGCTGTGGCTTGTGCCTCTGAGGTGCACTGGCTTTGAGTCTGGCTGCCTTTCAATCTGTGGGGAAATGTCTGACACCTTTTGTGACAGAAGTGATGCTTCTAAAACATAACTTCCATGTATCATCAAGGAAGGAGTGTCTCTCAAAGTAATGTCTGCACTCTTGTGCTTTTCCCTCTCCGTTCCCACCTGTACAAACTATATTGACATTTAAATTGTCATTGTTTTGCTCTCTGAGATAACGTCCTGCTGACCTACCTGCTGCAGTCTGAACCTGAACCATGTTTTTCAGAGAATTCTGGCTCTCTGCAGGTGCCCTCAAAATATGACTGTATAAGTGAGGTGCAGAGTGTAGTGATGTTTGCCTAATCTGTACAAAATTTGATCTGAAACTAGCACCTCAATATCTGTTTTTATGCATATACTTCCACTGAATGTCAGGGTAGCTTTCATGCTGCCTGATATGTACCTGGATGATTATGGGCAGCTTGTTTCCTCAAGCTGAAGACTTCAGTTCCCTAGAAAACTAGGTATATCCAAAAGAACTTTCTGGAAGTTCAGAACTGATCTGATCAAAAATTATGTGCTTAGTCTTACCTGGCATGAACTTCAGTGAATTCAAGCAGGCTGCTTTTTCTTAAACTCAGAATGGAGTTAACTCTGTGAGGCAGAGTCTGAAATATTGCATTTAAAGATCTCCTTCTAAATACATTCTGAAATATTCTAGGTAAACTAAAATCATTATCTGTGTTGGCTTCTTCTGAACAAATTTGAGTTGCTTTTATAAAGCTCCCTTTTTCATCCAGTCTTTACCTTAAAATGATGATAAAGAATCATTCTCCAACCGAAAACATCAACTAACATTTCCAAAAATAAAGCAAATATCTAAATGCACATCACCTGGCCTCAGTCCATGGACAGGTTAATGGATCTAGTGCTCTAGCTTTGTGCAGGAACCTCACACAGTAATTTCTGCATCGAAGTCATAACTTCAAGCTGAACTCTTGAACAGCCTTTGCATGCCAGTGTGCGTTAAAGATTGCAGATAGCACACCTAGGTATGTTCTTTGACTTCATTCTGAGTCTTAAAAGACCTCTTTGACCTGCTGCCTGAAGCTAAATGCTGATGAATTGTTTGTAATTGTATTCTTAGCCTCCAAACTACAGAGAAAGGAGCAGTACTCAGCCCTTTCAGATGAGGTTAAGCTGATGAAATACCCCACTCGAGGTGCATTTCTTTGGCTCTGCCCTGTGTCCCCCAAACTGTGCCTGGCTCTTTGGAAAGCACAGAATTCCTCATGTCTGTCATGTTGCTGCGAGGAGGGGCTGGATTTGTAGCTCAGTTTGACTTTAGACACCAGGTGTTGACCTCCTACATTACCCTGAGCTGTGAGAGAAGAGCAGTTCCTGTACCATCATCATCATCATCATCATCATCTGTTGGACCACAGGAGCACTGTACTTTTGTCCAGGCTGCAGATACATTTTCATTGTAAGGGCAATAGAGAGAGGGAATTTTTTGCTTTACGAGAAACAGAACTCAATTTGTGAGTTAGAAAAGCACATAAGCTGTAGCAAGGATCTTTGTTATACATCTGCATTCTATAGGGAGGGGAGTATGGGAGGTAGAAAGAAGGAAAAACTATATTCAGAAAATTTGGTACAGGCAGTAGGTTTAAAATGTCCAAGCAATGTTTTGAAGAGCTAACCAGTCTTCTGAGAAAAGCTACCTTATCAAAGTGCAAAAAGAACATATTGTTTCCTAACTTCAGATGACCTTTGGAAAAGAAATGTGTGAAACCCTTAGAGCACAGGCTTAGGAAAGATGTGAGTGCTTGTCTGTGTTTGCTTAGCTTGTTAGGCTGTGTCTTCAATTTACAAGAGAATGCATCTATCAAATATTTTTCCTTTTCCCTCCTTTCCTTCTTGCTTATCCTTCCTAAGTTTTCACTATCATGTTCCCACTCAAAGTGAATTCTGAAGCCAAAATCAGCCTTTGAGCTTTTTTCTTTCCTTTTCCATGAGTCAGCACCTGAAAGCAGGTCAACTTTCATGCAGCTGGCTGTATCTTTGTAAATCATGGGGCTTTTATCCTCTATCTCTTGGCATCAGTTTGGGAAGGCACAGGGAGTGGGATTGTTCCGAATGACAAAACAGACATAAACAGAAAGAAGCAAAGAGGATAAAATCTGTTAAAGACAAATGCAGGATGTGTGTTCCCCCAGCAGACTTTGGTGGTTTTAAAATCCTGAACTGGATCCTCCAAGGTAAGAGAGGTTAATTAATGCCATCCAGTTTGGCATGAATTGCCTGGTGGACAGTCATTTGATCCCACACGGCCCAATTGCCACGTTTCAAACAAGTGTGGAGGTTTGTCCAGAGCCACCTAAGCAGAGGACAAGGAAGCCAGGGCACACAAGAGGTGGTGCAGGAGCAGTGCTGCCTCAGCCCTGCAAACTGAGCCAAGGTGGGGTAGGACACCCTGAGTCCCTCAGCATTCCACCCCCAAGGAAGCTTCAACCTAAACCAGCACACATCTGTGGTCATTTGAAATGTTCCACAGAGTAATTGAGTAATTATATACATATATATATATATATATGTGTGTGTGTATATATATATATATATCTATCTTTTTTTTTTTTTTTTTTTTTTTTTTTGGTGAGCAGTTTTGGTTTCAGTCACCTTTTTGGCTGCTGCTCTGAGAACAAAACAGATTCCTTGGGTTTGGGGGAGTTGATCTGTCTCTGGCTCTTGTTTGTGCTGCTGTGCAGGCTTGTGAAACAGGCTGAGGCTAGTTCAGGAGAGTGTGCTGGCTGTGGCTCAGGAGTGTGCTGGGGCTCTCAGTGCACAGGCAGTTTCTGATGACCTGCCACTGCATGCTGACATTCGTGGTTGTTATTGTCATTCTCACCAGGAAGTGACAGATTTTTATGTGAGGTGCCAGGTCATTAAGTAGCTCTGTCTTGGTTCAGTACCTTCATTTGTATGCAGTACTGGTTGGGTACTGTTACAGGAAAAGGTTTCTTATGAATTAATGACATTGAAAAAGGGCCTTCTAAAGGAACTGTAATACACTGTACGTTTTCTTTTTCATTTTAATTCTGAGTCCCACTGATCCTTTAGTACTTTTGATTTTCCTCAAGCAATATACTTTGTACAGAGCTGCAGTAGTTTATATAGCTATGTAATTTATATAGGACTACAGACTTGAAATGGTGATATCTGCACATAATCACTCTATTTAAATAATTGAAATAATTACAGGGCTTCTCTTCAAAAATAATATCTTTCCATATAAGAGTTCTGGCTATGGAAATCAAAGGATAATAACAGAAGTTATTCTGCTATTTTCTCTGGAATATCAATGAGATTTTTTTAAAGAGTTTCTATGATATTAAAGGCATGCCATTTTTAAAACACAGATTGGGTGCTGGGTTGATCCAGCTGAGCACTTCTTGCTTCTAGTTGCTGTTGGGAGAGTAGTAACAGTTTTGGGTAGGTTCAAGCTGAGGAAGAGTGTTTGCAGATGAAACAGGAGCTGTCGTGGAATTTTTAGTCTGGTGTGGAAAGAGGTAACCTAGAAAGGTTTTAATGAGGGCAAAAATCCAGCTTTGTAGGACTAATCTAACATTTCATCTTGTGCTAATGGCCTCTTCAGGTAGAGGCATTGCCACAGCTCCTTTTCATTCAGGGGGAACTTCAATTTACATCCTAGCTAACCTGCAGCTTCTCAAAATGTGCAATAAGTGGTGCATGTGTCTCCCCCAAAGGCCTGATAAATATCAGGGGAAAGGTAGTTGCTGCCACCAGCCTCTAACAAAAAATACGGCAAAATTTTATCATAATGGGAAAGAAGATTTTGCTTTTAAAATGGTATTGATTTTGCAACATAAGTGAGTGGAATACTTTACTGGTATGATACAAAACATAAGTAAAGTTTATCTGAGCATTTACAGTGACTGGAAAAGGAGTAGGTGTGTCTAATGTTTACTTGACTTTTTTTTCCTGCTTGAAAATCTGCAGCATTCAATGGAAAATAATAAGTTTTTCATATTTTTGTTGGATTAGAAAGAAGGTGCTGTTTGTATCTCAAACTTTTTATTTACAGTTGAGTGAAATTTTTCATGTTAAACATCTTTTTTCGCATTAATTCAGTCTTAGAATTTTAAAATTTTTCATATGTATAAGTGAGTTTTATAACTTGCTTTGAAATCGGTATAAACTGCTTTAGTTACAAAATTGCACAACATCTTTTCAAACAGAGATTTGATTGTGATGACTGAAATAACTGATTCAAAGGCCCTGCCCCTTTCTCTATTTTTTCTTTTAATTACAAGCCATGGTATTTCAAAAGAGATACACAGGCTTTCTAAAATGTAACATAATAAAATAGCTGAAATTATCACTCAAAATCTTCCTTTGTGTGAAAATATCTGACTTACATTGCAGGTTATAATGTTGTCCTGGGAAATTTGAAGTGCCAGTGAATGGAAATAGATTTGTTACCAGCTTTCCTGTTCTATACTTTGCTGTTTCTTGAACCTCTTTATTGCAGTAGTGCACTGCTTGCTATCATTTTGAGAAAATGTTACTCAACTCATGTAGTTCATACCACTATTTTTGTTTCCACTCTCACTGATTTGATGAAAAGGTTTAAAAATTATAAGGTACCCTCTTACAAAATTATTGGAAAGTTGTGAGGACCACTTGTACAGAGCAAGAATGTCAGCTAATATATTTGAGCTGAAAATAATGACATAATAATTACATTCATTTACACCCCTTCAGAATTTAACTGTTCATTGTTTAATGTGTCTTAACATATTTACCCAGATTATGTCAGACTTCAGCTGGAAATCACTTTGGGTAAATTTAACAAGTAATTTTTTTCAGTAGCCAAAATCTACCTTTGCTTCAGCAAAAGAAGAGCTAGTGTTGTCTTCCAGTCTGAAGTCTGACTTGATCAAAACAGTCTTGGGAGTTTTCATAATGATGTTGATTCACAGACTAAAACAGATGATTTAGGCTTTTTTTTTTTTTTTTTTTTTGCCTATCTTCCCCTTATCTACCAGCCTAATAGCCTTACAAACTCAGTAAAAGGTCTTCAGATCTGGCTGGCTTGTTCTACATTAATATAATTGAGAAATCTCTGTTATAAATGACTGACACTGAAATTTGAACTGGAGAAAGGAAATATATCTGATATAGATATCTTGCTGCTATCTATATTAATTTCTTGAAATTAATGGGAACAAATAGCAGGTAAATAATTGACAAAAATTGTTTCATGAGAGTGGAACTAGTAGTCAGGTTTATGATTTATTTACACCCTTTGTACTTTAATACTTTCCATTGTTCCATCTCACGCTCTGTGACCTCTCCTAAGACTAAAAACTTTTAGGAAAACTGGATGTATAACCTGAAGGCTGTGCCATCTCAGTAGGTTCTGTTGTAGCTCGACATCTGAAGTTATCAGAGAGAGTTGACCAAGCTTAAAACACACAGGGGCATCAGAGGGATCTGCAGCTGTGAAGATTAAACATGAGTATCTTATTAAGGCTTTAGAAGGTTAATACAATGCAAGTAGAATAGAAAAACTTTTGCCATTTGTGGAATGTGGCAGTGCAGGAGCAGTCCCATCAGCAATCAGTAGGGCTGCTCAAGTTACTAATTTAGAATCTGACTTCAGATTAGATGGCAGAATACCATTTCACAAATTGTTAATCAGGACTATCAAATTATTTTTTTAACGTTTGGCATATTTTTTGTGCTTATAGTACACATATAATGTATTTAATCATAAGCTGCTGCTTCAAATAAAAGAAGTGTTTAAGATATTTCATGTGTCTTCATGCCCCTCAAACTCATGGTTAAAATTGTTTCCTCTCAAAATCATGAGGACCTTTTATTTAGTATTTATGATTTTTATTTTTTAATTGAAGCTTGAGTTAATTCTACTGATAAGTGGTTAAGGAAAATATTCTTTCATGTGGACCTCCTCATTACAATATCTGTCCTTTGCTGGAACTCTGCAGATGTATTTCACATTAATGAGCATCTGAAACATGTCTGAGTTTTGCTTTTTTCTAACAAGTTGGAAAAAATTTGATCATTTTTCTTGGATCAAATCCATTAGTTCATTTCCCTTTAGCTGCTCTTTCAACTGTGGAAGGATGATGTTTAATTTCAAATAAAAACTATTTTAAACAGCACAGGTTTCACAATTCATAAAATGGTTTTTGTTAAACATATGTTTTGTAAAAATATTTCTGACGTGACTGAACTGCTGTTCTGTTATTAAAATGAGGTATTTTGGAAACAGTGACATTTCCACGTATTTCACATAGGCCCTGTGTTTGTAACCAGTGGCTGCTCCTGTAAATGGCATGCCCAGCACAGGAGGGTGAGCTCACACTTCCTTTTCTGTGCACACACACACACACTGGCCTGTGAACTATAAATGGAACAAAAGGATGAACTTCAATGGGTGCTTGCCACTTTGCAAGATAAATAAGTGTTGATGAGTTAGAACTTTGTTGGTATGCCTGAAGCAGTTTAAGTAGAGCCTGCATGACATATGTTTTTCTTGCTATTTTTAGAAGTCCAGCTCCAGTGAGACCCGAAGCTACACCGACAGCTGTCCCTGCAGAAAAGCAGGAGGTTAAAGCTCCTCGTGTGAGGAAGTTAACCAGGCAGTACAGTTTGTGAGTAACTTACAGCACTACCCTTGTGCTTTTGCCTACTACAGCTGAAAATGAAAGGGGATGCTAATTATTGCTCTAGCTATGCCTTCTGAAAGGCACGAGTGCAATTACATGATAATGATCTTATACGATACCATTCCTTTCATCACTGAGAATCTTCATGCTTTTAATGCAAAATGAGTGTGCCTTTCCTACGCAGTGGCTAACCCTTTGAATTGCAGGCCATCCACCTTTCCCCAAGCTCATGGGTTTGGAATTAAAAACCTCTTTACCACATGAAATGTCAAAGACCTGGTGTGAGCTGGAACAAGCTGCTCTGTTGGCTTCATTACAACCCCATTTGCAAGAGGAGGAAAACAGTCTTTAGTTGTTGGGGCATCAAGCTGTGCTGTGAGCCATTCTCTCTCAGAGTGCACCCTCCCTCCCTGTGGTTTGTCACATGAAGAAATTGCTGAGCCTGCTACAGCTGCAGCCAGCAAAACTAATTCTCTTAGTCCTGGAAAGAGGGATCTGTGCCTACAGGGCTTTGGCATCCCATTTACACATAATCCATTCCACTTGAAAGTCTCTAGAGATGTGAGGTACAGAGCAGAGGTGGAAGTCAGTGTTGATTTGTCCTCCCATGAAAAGACAGACAAGGCCACCAGAAATTAAGGGGAAAAAGGTTTAATGTCAGCATAAAGTACAAGAATACTAATGCCATAATAAATAAAAAATATGTATGCTTTCTGTGTGGAATGGCAGCTGTTAGTCCATCCAGGATTTCAAATATCAACATTAGGAAAACTTTTCTGTCTCTTCAAAAGGATTCTAATAAATATCAGTACCTTGTTATTTTTTGTTTCACTGTTAAGAACATTGTCTTTTTAACAATCTGCATTATCAAAATTAAAAAATTATTTGGGAAACAGAAGAACTAGTCAAACTGAAGCTAGGAGGAAAATGAGCCATTAGCCAAATTGGTATTTGTCCAAGAGGTCAAGACTGGCATGTGGAAGCACTTTTTGATTGATGAGGTTTTTGAGGAACAGTTTTGAACATGTCTTGCTCCCATGTGGATTTTCAGTTGTCCAGTGTTAGGTGTGAGGAACAGCAGATGAACACGTATAACCACAGGTGTCACCTATGCTGTGGCCATAACATTCCCTAGTTAAAAATAGGGGCCATAATATATTTTTCTTTTTCTAAACTCAAATTCTGTTCAATTTAAATTGTCTTGTATCTGGAATGCAAATATGGGAAATGTGAAGAAATAGAGAAGCATTATCATAAAAGTAAGACAGTGAAGGCCAATTCTCAGTCTTACAGTTAGTGTGCTGAGAGCTTGATTGCTGATAAATCAACCCTAACTCTTATTTTTCCACTTCCTTGCATAAACCAGAGTAGCCTTACCCAGCAAGGATGAGGAGGGTGCCAGTGAATTCATGCTGAAGGTGGGGAACAAGGATTGTGATAATGTCAGCTACATGCTCCTGAAAGAGAGATTAACTAGGTCAACAGCCCAGCTCTGGGCTTGTTACATTAATAAAATGTCTATTCAACAGTTCCAAAAGACTTCAGATTTTCTTTCCAGCATAAAACCTGTGTATTGTGCATGCTGTGGTGCTGAATTCTATCCTTACCCCGAAGAAATAAAAAATGAAGTTTGAAAAAGATAATATTAATCACCAAATTTTTATATCATAATTAAAAAATATTGCTAGGCAACCCAGCATTGTGTAACCTGTATGGCATGTAGTTTTGAGGTTTTTTGTGTTGCCCAGGCATGCTGCCTTCAAGTGGCACTAAATCAAGTGTAGTTCTGTTCTGGAAGTATCTGTCAAGCTGGCATGGCAGGCTTCTGTGCACTGTGAGTACCTAATTGGTAGTTAAAATTAGTGCTGTTTTATGAGCAGAAGTAATTTTTCTCATTATTTTTTGCTGTGCATTTAACTGTCAATCTGTAGTCTTTCCTTTTCACACATCATTCCCAGTAATAAGGCTTCTGTAGGCCAAACTATGACTCTCTTTACCTCCATCCAATTGCAGTTAACAATTGGAAACATCCTGACTCAGGGCTGACTGATCCCAGTAAACAGTAGTCAGTGGGGTTCTGCAAAAGTAAATGAAGGTATAATATTCTTTACAGGCTTTCATTTAGTAGTGACAGTAGGTGAGATGGAAAGAGCTCAGCTTGATGGCCCAAAGCCCAGGGGAAGTGTGCAACTTCATCTTAAATAAAGTGTTTTCTCTGTAAATAGAATAAATGGGACAGGAAAAAGATACTCTCACAAGAATGTTTTTAAAGAGATCCTTTTTGGAGTCAATCAAATTCCTTTGGAAAACAGTTTGAAAATAACAGCATAGACTAGCTCCATAATGGGTGTCAAATCCACCGTTGTCTGAAACCAATGGAGCAGTCAGATCCATGGATAGATGTCACCATATCTGTTCTTATCAATGCTGCCAGGCTCCATAGGAAAGAATAAACATTAAAGTGGAGTAGTATCTAGTCAGTTCATTTATGCATAAATACATAATCCATAGCAACACTACTTGCACCTAATAACCATAAGATTTCCATTTGCAGATGAGAAGTACCTAGCCAGCCCTATTTTAAGGAATCTTTAAAGCTTAAAAAAAAATCTAATTTACTTGAAAAGGTAGCTGCATTTCGGAGGGAAGAATAAATGCAGCTTCATTTCAAAGCCCTACAGCAGATACACACATTACCAGGGCCTCCTCTGACACAAGTGCAGTCAGAAGTCCAGTGGCATTTTCTAATGAGAAAATCTGTCTGTTTTATCAATGGCAGTGATGAAGATGACCTTCCTCCAGCACTGGCAGCAGCAGCAGCAGCATCAACACCTGTGTCTTCAGCATCTCCCGGGTCACAGAAAACGTGTACGCCACAAACATCAGAAGGACAGACACAGGTTTCACCTGGTGGCAAGGTAACACACAAAGAAATGAGCTTAGGTCACTTGGGACGGGGTTCAGGAAGGGTAGCAGAGAGCTGTGAGTAAAAGGTTTTCCCTAGATGGAGTAATTCTACATTTAAGAGTAGTTTTTAATGGAGAGTTGTAGTGATATGTTTAACTTGTGGCACAAGGAAGTATTTAGAGCCTGCTCCAAGACCCAGCTAAAATCCATAACAGTTTTTCATCAGCTTTAGTGGGCAGTGGATCAGGATTACTCACTTGGATCTTAAAGGTGCATAATTATGTTCTCTATCTTTTCCTGAGTAGCTGTACCTGAAAAACATGGTGTGAAATTTTAAATCTGTTTGGCAATCTGTGCTTTAAGGAATTAAGAAAACCCAACAAAACTAACCAACAAAATTACAGAAATTAAATAGTTCTTTATTGCAATGCTGGGTTTCTTTTTTGCCTTTAGAGTTCCACAGATGCTGGGAGTACATTTGCTTTGGAGCCAGGTGACCTCCTGATGGATTTCACAGAGGCCACACCAATGGTAAATAGTTTTAGTTTGTAACCAGGAAAATGTAGAGGTTTTCAATCATTTGTCTACAGCTTAAATGGATGGTGTACTATGAGTGTGTTAGAGAGTGCATGGGAATAAAGTCAGTTTCCTTCATATTCAGTGATCCTGATGCTCCGTCAAACTCAGCTCAGAATTTCTGAAAATCAGTCCACATCAACAAGTGTTATGGCTGATCTTCTGAATGCATTTATTGTTGGATAACTACTTATTTCTCTCTCCTATCTTTACACATTGCTGCACTGGTTTCACAAGCTTCTTTGTCCCTTTAACACAGATTCCTAATGTGATCATAACTTTGCTTTTGGGAGTTGTCTGAAAAGTCACTTCTTTTTGCCACGATTTTTTTTCAGAGCTTACCTAATGGCCAATCCCAAGATGTGTACCTGCACTTTCATGTTTCATTAGCAGAGTTCTCTTCCTCACTTTAGATAAAATTGCCTAAAATGTGTTGATTTTTTTTGGAGCTAAGTGATTTAAATTTTGCTTAAAAGCCAGGGAGAGATGCCAGTCCCACTGAAATCAAAATGCCTCTTGACTTCAGTGATCTCAACTCTTTCATCTCAGATTCTCAGCAGATTTCTTGCATAATCATAATATGATCCTTAACTTCCTCCAAGTCATCCTGCACTGCAAATAACTCTAATGCCAGGTAGCTCCTCTGCTGTCCAAAGGCATTTTTGCTGTCCTCTAGAAACCACAGTTAAAGTGTATAAACAGCATGACAAGGACAGCACTAAATTTTGGGCATAAATGTTTTTATATTAAAGTAATTCTGTCCTGGGTGTTGCTACCTACATAGTTAGGTCCTAGTTTACAGTAGTGGAAAGGTTGTGCCTTTTGGTTCAGTATTTGAGACAGTATTGTGTTGTCTGTAAATAACTGCTTGTGTCCTGTTCCCACTGGATGAGAGCTGTGGGGCTCAACAAGACACAGGCAGACTGAAACCAAAACTGCCAGAAAGGGAGGTTGTATCAAGGTAGGTATCAGTCTCTTCCCAAGTCAGAAGTGACAGGACAAGAAGAAACGGCCTCAAATTACTTTTAAAATTGCATATTAGTAACAATGTGTTCACTGAAAGGGTTATAAAGCATTGGCACAGTCTGCCCAGGGAAGTGGTTGAGTGGACAGCCCTGGAGGTATTTAAAAGACTTGTGGATGTTGCACTGAGGGACATGGTTTGAGGGAGGGCTTGGCAGTGCTGGGTTATGGTTGGACTTGATGATCTGGAGGGCCTTTTCCAACACAGGGGATTCCATTATTCTATCCTAGTTAGATTTTCCTTTTCTATATTAGTAGCACATTTGTGGCTAAATTGTAGTTATCTGTTGGAGTTTGCAAATAGATTTCTCATTCTAAAAAAACATATGATGTCTTACTGAATTAATCAGATTTTTTTAAAATGAGTCATGGAGACTTCAGCAACTGACCTACTCTAGATAACATAGGTTTGGTTTTATTTTTTTCCATTTAACAGAAGTCAGCATTACACATTTTTTCTTTTTCCAGCTGAGGATACAGGATTTTTGTCCTAAATATTTTACCAAATCATGCTTCCCCCTTCCCTCCCCCAACACCCACTGACATAATTTATCACACTGTATGTTCATGAACTAACCTTCCATTGACATTCTTGGTTTTAATATTTTGGAGAGCAGGTACTGCCCAGCATCAATCAACCCTTTTTGTTTTGTTTAACATCTATAAAGGTCAGCTTGCTCTCCACAGAGCAGGTATTGTTTACAGACCTTTCTCTGCAGTTTCACTGACTACAGGCTGCTCTCACTTGAGGTTTGAATGAAAAGTTTACTCTTCAGGGAGAGAGGCTCCAAGCAAAGACAAGCTAAGGGCAAATGTGTAGCTTTGAGACAGTCTGATCATTTAATAGTTCTGTTGTGATAGAATGTGCTGTCTGTTATTTGAGGGTCAAGGTAATGTACAGCTTAGCATCATGTTACTGTCAAGTCTGTGATCATGTGCTGGTTTTGCATGCTGTGACCTGGCCCCTGGGAATTTGTTTGTTAATTGCACCCATTTGTTTCACATTCAGTGACAGGTAAGGTATCTGAAGGGTCATTCGTGTTGTCTTATTTGGGGTATTTGCCTGAGGTGATAGAGATGGAAGTTCAGGTTCCTGTGTAGTCAAGATTTACTTGCAGAGGGACATTCAAATATATGCCCTCAAACTTTCCCAGTTCACTGGAGAGCTGTTAATTTGAAGAAGCTTTAGATATCCTCCCTTCTTTTCTCTAACATAACTGGTAGAGAGTGATTAACTGACTGAGCTGCATGGTCTTCATTGTTCAGTGTCTAAACATTTGTGTTTTGTGATGACCTTGGGCTTTATCCATGTTTTGCTGCTGTTGCCAGATACCAAGTACAGTGAAATACATACTGAGAATTACATTTGGAAGTGGAGCCCAGAAAGTAAAATTAACTTATAAAAATGTAAGGATTACTGAATGGAGTGAATTAATAGAAATCATCAAGGCAACTCATGCAGGGATGAGAGCAATCAAATTTGTCTACTTGGTCAGCCTGGAGGAGGTACTGTGACACATACAAGAACCAGCTGAGCTCTAATGGTCACTTAGTCATCAATGCTTAGACTGCCAGTAACAGCAGGGCAATTATGAAGCAGACTGATTTCAGGAAATCATTTTGCAGGAAAAATAATGTACATTTACTAATGCAGATTGCCTAGAGGGAAAGGTATCCTTTTGTGCTCTCTGGTCCTAAAACCCTGTGGTTTATGCACATTTCTATTAATTTTTCAATTAGATCATACAGTTAATTGACTACAGCATATTATTTGTTGTCCTTAAAATAACTATAACATGAGGAGAAGAAAATATTTTTCTTTTTTTGCCACTCCACTGTGACTTTTAGTATCCTTTTAACTTGTATGTAAACAAGATTCAATCCCTCCTGCTTTTGTGTTTGCAAATGGATTTAAAAAAAATGCAGCATCATATATGAAGAATTATATTATCACCTTAAGAGCATCCTTGATGAGGTATATCAGAGGTATATCAGTGTAGTAGACTGTTTCTCCTCCTGCAGTCCCTCCTTGTGTTTCTAGCTTTTCTGGAACTGGAAGTCAAAGCCTGAGCTTTAATCTATTCTCTTGTGGCTTATAATTGGTGTGATTTCAGACATATGTAGGAATGCAGAGCTTTTCTGGTTTAGTTACAGAAAGCTCAGTCTTAAGACCCTGAATGAATGCAACAGCTGCTGCACTGCACTGACAATGCCTTCTCAGCCAAGAGAGAAAGCCAGTGTGCACAAACTTCAGTTTGACCTAATGGAGTAGGACAAAAGAAATAAGAGCTTTACACACAACATGGAGCTATTCCTAAACTTAGACTAAGGTTTGTAGTGCAAGGTGGGTGGGCTAGGACTAAGTCATGGTCACATCTAAAGAGGTATCAGAGGGCAGTAATTTACAGCTAGCTGTGTACTTTCAAATTATAGGTTATCTCATGCTGTATCAAGTGAACAATTTTCTAGAGCTTCACCTGCCATCTATTGGTGGAAAACAGAAAGTAGAAAACTATTTGCCTATTTAAAGCTTGAGATACAACATTTAAAAAGTATAAATTACCAGTATGATAGTTTAAAAACAGAAAATAAATGTTTTCAGTATAACACAATATATTTTTATTTAGGATGAGTTGGAAACAAGCATGTCTATTTTAGTGATAGCATTACTAGGGAATGCAATCCTGTTCATTCAAAGAGATCTCAGTCTGAAAATGTACAGAATTTGATGCATTAGCATCTGCTACTTTGGAAATAAAGTAAAGGTAACCAGTCAAAAGTGAGTCAGCTCAGGTGGAAACTGGGAGAAGCTTTTGTATCCTGATGGAGGTGATAAAACATCCCTGCAAACTCTCAGCAGATAGTGGATAGTGAGCAAGAGGTAGTGAATAGAGAAAAATAAGTAATGTATCTTTTCATTCCACTGCCCTTTAATGTTTTTTATATGAATAAAGAGGAGTTAATTTAATTTTTAGTTGCTAAATTTTTATGATAGTTTGCAAGGTTGCAATAGGCCAAATAACAGAGTGGGAAGTGAGCTTAGTACTTCTTGACTTCATTTTGAATAACTTTTCAGTTTCTGTGCAAAGGAATTTTCCAGTGGAAGACAGGCAAGTGTATCAAGCTCTAATACCTCCATAACCAGTCCTTTTGAATTCTAAACAAGAGTGACTATAATGTAATTCAATACTGATATTTGATAAGAACATTAGCATGTATCTACTATCTAACTGGCTGAAAGTATAGATCAAGTATCTCTGCATGCCCCTGAGATCTTTAAAACAGCTCAGTCAGAGAAAAATTTATAAATGCTTTACTTATGGTGAACTAAATACTGAAGAAAAATTAGGACTCTTAAAGACTGGGTGATATATTTCAGAATTAGAAGCTTTCTACTTTTACTTCTTCATCACAAAAACAACAACAGGGATTTTCTTATACTAAGACTAATTGGATGCAATAACTATGCAATGGATTCAAAGGGGAATATAAAAAATGCTATTTCCTAAGCTGTCCTCTCAATTGATAGTATTTGCACACTCAAACATACATGCCATGGTCAATTATGAGCAAAGAATTTGCAAACAGCTTGTAACAGTTTATCTGTTACACATAGAAATAAGAAGTGAAAGCAGTAAGCAGGATTTCAAATGCATATTTATTCCCAGTTTCAAGTTCACGCCCTTTAACTCCATATTAAACCAAGAAGAAGAAAGGAAACAGCAATTGCTAAAGCAAACAACTTCAATACAAAAAACTTACAGCAATAGGCAATAAATCTAGTACCATGTGAACTCAAGGAATACTCTAAATTTACTCATGCTGCAAGAAAAGGGCATCAGCAGGATGAGAACACATTGCAAAGGGATGCACAGTAAGGCTCAGCCTAACTGAGCACAACACATTAGACTGGGGCTTTTTGCAGGAAGTGCTCAGGGGCCCATGCAGTGTAAGGCTTACAGCTAGAATCAAGCAAATGCAGGTTACCTGAGCATCATTTAGGTTATATAAGGCATGTCAGTAACTAGGGATGGGACTTAGAACATTTTAGAAGAATCATAATCTTTGGGCAACCAGATAAATGGGTGAATTCATAAAGCATTCTAAATAGGACTTGTGACTAATCTGCAGCTCTGCAAAGTACAGGGCTTTATTGGTGGATGCCAGTTTCATAAGCAGTCTGTTGAATTAGTAACAGGCAGGATAGCTGAGTGTCAGGTTCAGAGACAGCCCCTTGAATCTTAATTTAAAATTCACTAAAATGCCTAAAACTGCTACTGACTATTGACTGCTACTTAGCTATTTAGGGATTTGCTGCTACTCATCCATTATAGAAGTAGTCAGTGAAGAAACAAGAGAGAATTCTAAAAGATGAACTGTAATCTTCTACATTTGCTTTTTTTTTTTTCTCTGCTTTAAGTGATTTAAATTCTTTGGCTCAGTATATTTTTCCCCTTTATCTACATACTGAGCAGAACAACTTGGTGCCCTCTGTAGATACATGACAGGTGATTCAATACTTCTCTATTTCTTTAACTAATTGAGAGCAAATTCTCCATGAAATAAAAAGATCCACAAAGTGAAATCTATTGCTGACTTTGCACCTGTGGACCCTGTAAATTGGATATGATGTGTATATGAGCAAGAAAAGCCTTCCAAAAACTGGGAAAGGTGTTAAACAGAAGAAAGTTCAGGTATGTATCATCTAATTCAGTGCCTTTAAATAATCAACAGTCCACTGGCTAACATTTTATAAAACTTGAGATGAAGGTAATGTGCAATGTCAGAAGATGACTGGAGGATGCTGCACAACCTGTGTGCCTGCAGAGAGATAGATTCAGAAAAGTGCTCTGTATGGCATATAATGACTGTGAGATTGTTGCACAGGGATGTTTGTGTGCCTGTGCAATGGGTGGCTCAGTGGCCATCTCCAGACTTGCCTATGGAGCTGGGTTGTGGTGTCACAGCTGCTCATGTAGCTCCTTCTGTAGATGGGTGCAGGATGGTTTAATCTGTCCCAGCTTCCTTAGTGGGGCTGAACACTAACCCTACAAACAAAATTACTTAGCTGTAGGTCAGATCATCTATGAAACCCTGTGCTTTCACAGATGGCTCTCCTGAGGAGTGTAGGAGTGATAAAGTGCATTTGCAGGCAGTGTAGTTTCTGGAGTAGTATTCCAAAAGGAACTACAGTGGTTGTTGAAATTACTTTAAAGTTTGATCAATTTATGGGAGGGGGTATGGATGTGCTTGACTGCAGTAATGATAGCTGGAGGCCAATTGACAAGCAAGGTCCCAGGGAGTCTGCTCCCTGATGATGGAGAGCATCTGCCAAACACCACATCCAGGGCAGTGCAGGACTGTGTCTGTGTCTGTGTCTGTGTCTGTGTCTGTGTCTGTGTCTGTCTGTGTCTGTGTGCTTCCCCCTTTGTGCAATTAGCACACTAATCATTTTTAGTCCAGAGCTTTTCTCAGTACCTCTGAACTGATACAGATTGCCACCACTTCAGCACTGTTTAGGAAGGTCAGAAAACTTGAGGGTCATGAACATTATTGAAGTTAAAAAAAAAGAGAGGAGAGGAGAGGAGAGGAGAGGAGAGGAGAGGAGAGGAGAGGAGAGGAGAGGAGAGGAGAGGAGAGGAGGGAGGGAGAGGAGAGGAGGGAGGGAGAGGAGAGGAGAGGAGAGGAGAGGAGGAGGGAGAGGGAGAGGAGAGGAGAGGGAGAGGAGAGGAGAGGAGAGGAGAGGAGAGGAGAGGGAGAGGAGAGGAGGAGGAGAGGAGAGGAGAGAGGGGAGAGGGAGGAGAGGGGAGGGAGAGGAGAGGAGAGGAGGAGAGGAGAGGGAGAGGAGAGGGAGAGGGAGAGGAGAGGAGAGGAGAGGGAGAGGGAGAGGAGAGGAGAGGAGAGGAAGAAGAAAACTACCTGAAATCTGTTTCTCCTGCCTCCTCAGGAAAAAAAAAAAGATCATTCCATGGCAGTAGCAGCTTTCTCTTTTGCTTGAAATCAACATCAGAGTAAGTGAAAGGAATCAAGTAAATGCAAGCAAACAGATTTTAAACCAGCTGGCATCTACCTCCTACAGCAAGCAGAGAAGGCAAATCTTTAGCAGAGCTTTTATAACCTGTGTATTGTTGTAAATCAGGTCTGATATGTTCAATCATACTTTTGCTCAGCATCGTTTTTATTTAAGATTATTGTTTTGCTTTTCATGTGAATATGTTCTGAGCAGCAGTAAGCAGGTGTAACATCTGCCTAAGAAGAATAAAAGTGAACAATACATAGACAGGGCTTTTCAGACAGAGCATAAAGCATCATCTTTTTGTATTGGCTGAGTCTCCTCTTCCACTCTTCAATAATCAGTGTGACACAAAAATGCTCAGCTTCTGTGCAAAGGCCGAAGCTAGGTATGTCTTTCTACATTTGCTCTCAATTAGACAAGTACAGCAATGAAGCTATTATGTCACAAATACTTTTGATAAAGGCATATTGATCACCTTTATTTTGGCCTGAGAAGTACATTATTCCTTTTGTCTTAGCAGCTGCAAAGTTCCTAATTTCTCTTCCTCACTGTGACTAGTGACAATTGCATTTAGGCTTCAGTGAGTAACTATTGTGTGTTTGTTTTCTTCCCAACCATCTAATGAATTGATATATGTGTAATTCTAATTCACATTTTTCCAGTGTGATAACAAGCATGATACTAACAGCTTGGCTGTTCTGTGGAATTTCAATTGAATGTCTCCAAGCTTCAGCAGAAAATGGGAACATCTGCTTTCTGAACTGTTTTTTGACTGGCTGGGTGACTCAACTTGTAAAACCAGCAAAAAGATCAAGTAAACTTTCTTTTTATTTGCCACAAAATTGAATACTCAGAACTGATAGGAAATTTTTTTTTCTTCTTTGATTATAGTAAAATCTGGTTGCCTACATTTCCCTTTCAAACGCCTGTACTTCGGAAAGTAAGAAGGATAAATAGAAAGATCAAGCCAATTTGAAATTAAATAGTGGTTCATTTCCAAGTAATGTCGGGTTATTAATTTCAATGAACTCCTGTTTCCATCCAAAGTGTCATTTCTGAATTATGCACTAAAAACTGCACTGACAAAGTGTGATTGAAACCTTTTAAAGTGTAAAGAAAATTGAATCCGCACCATTTCTTTTGTAATACATTCAGTTTAAATAAATAGGCATTTTCTGATGTGAATTCCTAAGCAGTAGCAGTCCTTTTTGATGAACCACAAGTGTTACCTAAGTGACCAGAGATTTTCTCTTCTGGCCTTTTCTCATTTTTGCTGTTACTCTCAGCAGTGGGTAAATTCTCTACTGAAGCATAATATATATTTAATTTTCTGTAGTCTGTCTACTAGCAAGCAAAACCAAAACAGAAATACAGTCACTGACTTGTGAGATTTACATCCAGACAGATCTTTTGCTATGACTTTATACAGAGCCTAGTACAAGTCTTATAACTCAGATGAATGGTAGAATAATGGTAGAATAACCAGTAAGTCAAACTGATAAAATTGAAGTTTGCATAAACCTCAGCACATCTGTGGTAATTCCACAGTTCTGTGCTTTGTCCCAGACATTGTATATCATAGAAGAAAATTGTAATGTAATTATGAGAGAAAGAAAACAAGAGTTCACTAACTCTAGCTTATTATCTATCATGGTAACTGGATTGCAAACCAATGAACTCAGTAGGAAGGGCTCCCTTCTGTTCATTATCCTTCACATGACCCTTTGAAAAAAAAAAAAGCTAAAGTGTTTTGAGCTGAGGAAGAAAAATTCTACAGAGGTAGATATTCTATACAACCATTTTAAGCCTGATTAATAGAAAGCAGTTCTTGCATACTTCTTAGAATTATTCCTTGGAACTTGTCCACAAAACCGTCCCTGTGGAAGAGATATGGATTTATGGCTTGCTTTATGGTATGGCATTCTTCTCATTTTCAGCAAACCAAGACCAAATGCCCCTACTCTCCAGGAGATAAAGCCGGTGAGGTCAGGAAAGTGAATCTCTATAAAACTCTTTTATCAAGTTAATGACATTTATTGGTCCTTTGTCAAAATGTTGACTAGAATCTTGCAAGCGCTTGGTGCTGTGGAACGTCACCTGGGCTCTTCTGGCAGAGTACCAGATATTGCCAGGATGGATTGTGATGGAGGAGCTGTCCCTGCCATCTGGCACAGTCACCCAGCCATGTGCAGTGCTCTGCTGAGCCCTGTTGGCAGTGCTGGGGATGGGAAGTCATGTGCCAAGCACAGTGGGCTTCTCACCCCCTGAATCTGTGCATGGTTTGGCACTCACTCCATGCTGCATCCAAGTTGAGCAAACTGTCAAAATTCATAACCATGAAGCTCAAGTGCTACATACAGATAGAATCCGTGTGTTTGCATCAATGGCTGAGCTGCCCAGATTTCAGGCAAAGCTTGTTCTCTTCAGAAGTATCTGTGGTCAGGAGAGCCCATGTTTGTGTGTGCCTCTAAAGCAATTTTGGCCTTCAGATTTCTCCTGTCTTGCTCCTATTGTAAAAAGGATTGAAGAAACTGTACTTTCTCTTTTCTTCCTCACCAAGAGCAGGGCTGGTGAGGCAATGTGGGTAAAGGCTTTTCTTCACATCTGTAGTGCCGTTCAAGTTGGGTATATTCCTGCACCAGGAACAGTTAGTTCCCAAGCTCACAGAGAGCAGACTCAAAAAGTACCAGGCATAGGATTGCAAAAGAAACCCCAAAAACCAAACCAGCTCCAGTCTGGCTTGCCTGTGAACTCCTGTTAGGATGGACAGGAAGTCAGTGACTGGGGACCAAGATCTGCCTGTGTCATTTTATTCATAGTGTGTTTCTTCCCTTGAAGAGGGGCCACCTCTGGGGAGAAGACTGCCATTGTTTGGCCTCTCTCTCATTTCTGTTTTACTTTTCCTGCTCCATGCAACATTATAATGTTCTTCAGTTGCCTTCACAGAGATGTCTTTAATAATGAATCCTCTAAATTTTTTCCTCAATAAACAAAATATGGGGAAGCAGAGCTCTGCTCAAATGATAGAACAGCCTTCTGACATTGAAACTGCTGTAATTCCTGAGCCAAACAGAAAAGTTCTGTGCTTGTGCTCTTGATCCAAAGGAGATATTTATTTTGTAATTAAAGATGGGCAAGAGTGAGTTATGTCTTAATAGCCCAAATTGATTGGGATTATTCCTTGGCTGGGACTAATCTCTTTTGCCATGGGACCTTCCTGAGTGCAGTGTCTCAGACTGAGAGACTGGCTTTTAGGGTAACATCCCACAGACAGTGAGGCATCTTATGTGGTTCATGGCACTGAATTGGCAAAGTATTACAATACAGGTGTTTAAATCTGTATATGCCTAATGAGCACTTGTGTTTGAACACAGCTAGATTTTACTTGCAGTCAAGATAGAATTTTTGTGTTTATTTAATGCTTGATGGCTGGCAATATGAATGATTCATAGTCAAGGGTGTGACATTATGAATAAATTGGGTTTTATTTATAACATTTATCACAGAAGATTTACTAAATATGAGGTTGAATTTGTTCATGCACAAATCTTAAACCAAGCAACACATTGCTCCTTGTAGACTTTCAGCTTCTACTCCAGCTGGTCTTGTTGAAAGGATCAAATAGTTTGTATCTACTACATTTAAAAAAACAATGCTCTGCTTTCCATGTTGGAAAAGGTGACAAATTATGATAGAAAATTATTATTTTCTTATAGAAGCTTAATTCAGAGTAGACTTTTAGAGTAGTGAGACAGCTAGAGCACAGCACAGCAGTCAGCACTCTTATGTGTACTAGAGATCATAATTTGTGAGAGGTCACCAAAATTTGTAGGCACGTGCATAGATCAGGGCTGCGGTAGTCCCTGAGACTGGTCACATGCTGAAGTTGAAAATACACTCAAGTGTCCTTCTGTATAGATATATAAATAGTATACCAGTTTGTAATTTTAACACTCTCTCTGCAGCTCCACTGACTTTAATCTACCTGTGCTATTCTTTTCCTTTATAATAATGAACTGTATAAACTCCTGGGGATTTTATCAGAGCTCAATAGCCCAGAAAAATAGGACAGAAAATTAGTGCAAAGTATTTCTTACTATCCTGACATTCAAGAAGACTGTGATGGGTTGAGTTTCTGGATGCTTAAGGACTTTCAGCCAGGTTTTGCTCTTACACAAGTAGAGATTGATTACAGTAAAGAGACAAACTGTTTGTTTGTGTTGGACTGTGGTCAAGCAGTACACTGTTTGTGCCAATCTATCACAACTTTTCAAGAGAGGCATGTAGGATTTAGATACAGAATGTTCTCAAAAAGGGCAGGTGTGTTAGGTGGTTATTAGGCAGCCTTTGTGGGAATGTTCTTGTGTTCAAAGTCTCTGTGTTAATAAGTCTTGGTGAACTAACAGTTATTGGGTGATGAGCCATCAGTGTCTACACTTAGAAATAACCAGATGTGGTGAGGGGGTGACTTTTTCCATCTGGTACAAAATACAGTCTGCTTGCTGGCAATGAAATGGGGAAGTATATGGCTTACCTAGGGCACTCTCAACCAGCAGGAATCACAGCACTCATTTCCTCCTCTTCATGTCATCCATCTTTAGTGACTTTCTTCTGTGAAAACAGCCTCCATCTTCAGAGATGCCATTTGATTTTGTTGGCTGTGCATGTGGGGTAGGCACCTGCCACTGGATCACCGTTGATTTCATTGGTAAAAGCCAAGGGACAGAAAAGGTAACTTTGCATTAGCTGTCCCAGAAATGCAACAAATGCAGAAACTGTTGGAGAGCAACCATATACAGTGGGTACCTACTGCTTTCTGTTTGCTTCATTTCTGTGTTTTACACAAAGACCTGCAATCTTTTTAAACAAACGCTGCAATCTTTAGTCTACATTTTAGCCAACACACCACGGCTGTGACATCATTTTGCCTTGCCACATTTTCCTCAGGGGACGGTGACTGGGCTGACAGCCCATTCTGTGGTTATGTTCTGCCTAAGCTTGCTCACCTTCACAGCACCAGCAAAAGAGTACTGAAAATCCTGGAGACTTTGAGAGCACGGACACTGTCTTGTTTTGTCACATCTGAATTGTTCTTATTCTGTATTCTTTTGAAGAATGTCTTCTCAAAAATATTCACAAGGCAAGTGATGTTGTAAAAATGATGCAGGACATGCATTTTCTTCCAATGTGCTGTAGAGATGCTGGACTGATTTAATAACCCTATTACCATCATCCCTCATGCTCTCCCCGTGCCTCTGAAATCCCTTTGCTAGCAACCCATAATTACAATCCTTAGAGTGAAAACCTAGAGTACTTGATCCCTAAAGATAGCATAAAAAAGAAACTAGAACCAACAAAATTTGTAGGGCTGTCCTTGCAAATTGCTACAGAAGCTGACATGAAGATTCAGAATTATATCCAGGGCATCTTAACTACTGTGGTTTAGGTTTAGACCTGCTTGCAAATAGTGTACAGTTTATACTGCAACCACAAACTACTATGCATAAAGTACCTGTGAAATGCTACAACTGCAGCAAATCCAAGCTTTAGCAGAGACTGAACCTTCTACATCTTCTACTCCCATGAACTCCCTTGACATCCATTTGGGAGACAGCATCACTGGAGCACAGTCAGGAGCCACGTGGCCATCTCCTGACAATGCCTCTGCGTTAGGAAGGATGGCACAAAGTCCCTCTCAGAGGGAGGAATTACCTGATGGAGAGGAAGGTACCAGCAGCTGGTGAGACATCAAGAAAGCAGTGTATGCTGCCAGGTCATGTTCCAGGACAGGTGGACTCAGCCTGCAGCAAGGTCCAAAGAAGGGCTGGTGCACATCAGTGAGCAGAGGAACAGCAAGTTCACCCTTTGACGGGGCCCCAAGAGAACTCGTCACATCAAAGATAGCGTGGGATGAACGTGGAGCTTTCCAAGGGGAGCTTTTTCAGTTTAACAGAAGGAATTGAGTGGTACCTGTGGGGAAGATGACTTTGTACTGCAGTACAGCAGTTCTTTGGAATCTCACACCAAATCAGATGAGTTAAAGACTTGGATTCACTTATGCTGGTTCTTGGGAATCAGTGAATATTCTTGGAAGTATTTCCTTGCACTCCAGACTCCCCTAGATTTTTGCAAGATGAGTAAGGGAGACCCAAATACCAGATGGAACCATGAGGGAGATTTTCCAGCGTTGTCTCCTCAGGGAGAGTGACAGGGCAGGGAGGTTCTGAACATACAGCTTCTTCCTCCCTGGCTTAGTGGCTTGTGCAGAAACCCATCCTCTTAAGAAACTTCTCATTTGGTGCCTCAGGGTGTTTTCAATAGCACATTTCTGCAGAAGTGTCCTCTTCAATGAGTGTGAGCAAAATCTGCTGACACCAACACCTGGATATCAATTCAAAAACTAGAAAGAATCCTGCATCCCATGAAAAGAATGTGTTGTGTGGGATTTGCACCAAATATGATCAGGGCATTCAGTTCACACAGCTTTTTCCCAGACTAATTAGTCTGTACTATTGCTGATCTATGTTTCTGTCCTGTTGCAAGTTTGCTGCACTGTTTTGGTCTTGATTTTCACCCTGTGCATCCTGGCAGTGACTATGCCTACCTGTCATGCTGGTTATGTTGCCACACGAGAAGGGCATGAACTAGGGTTGATATAATCCAAATGTTCGATCATCTTGAGCCTGGAACTGTTCCCACCCTAAAGAATTTGTTTGTCCATGTAGATATTGCATGGTGAAAAATACCAGAAGCTCTTTGGGTTTACATTTTCTGCCTCAGTATTCATTTCAGCCACTGAAATGGTATGACAGCAATCAAGGAGCTTTACTGAAAAATTGCAGAGTTTAGAATCTTCACACTAGTTTTGGAAACCAGGCCTGATGGTTAACTGGTATTTTTAAAGTCATGTCATAGGACTGGGAAATGCTAGTGCAATATTCTCTAGATGTTTCAGCTGATGTCCTTTTCTAATTTGATGAGTAGAAGCAAGTCTCTGTGCTGTACAGATATGATGGTGTTCAACTTCCATTGTGTATTTTGAAATAAAGCATGACAGAACATTCCTCTGGCTCTGTGTATCCTGAGGGCCTTATTTATGACACTTATTTATGACACTGCTCCAGGTGTTACCAGCTCTGCCTCTTCTTGCTGCAGTGCATGGGAATCCAGTGAAGTGTTTGGCCTAAAGTCTATCTTCCATCTGGTAATAAACAAAGTGACAGTGCAAACCCACTGGGATCACACCTCTTCACCATAATGCTACAAATACCTCCAGTCAAGGTGCAGGGGATGGCAGTGAAGCAAAGTGTCAACACCAGAAAATGTTACTGGACCTTTGTGGAAGGACAGTTGTGCCAGGGCAGTGAATATACTATTCCAGAGGCAAGGGAACATATCCAAATTAAGTCCACATCCCCCAAAAGTAGTATTTTTTTGCCAGAGCAAGGACATTTTTAATATTCTCTTCTGATAGAAATACCAAAATAGCTGAATTTGTATCAATTTACTCAACAAAATTACTCTTTCTTTGTCTCCTTCCACTTCCATTTGTTTTTATAAGAAAGTAAAATTTTTTTTTCCTCCTGACTCATCTAAAAAGTGTTTCAGGAATGTGCAATTTTTTTACTGAGATTTGAAATTTCATCCAGAAGAACTCTTGCACAAATTGCACAAATGCAATGAAAAGGGGAATATTCTTGTCCTTTTGTCCTTTTTCTTTCCTTCACTCTTCTTCATTTTCCCTTGCTATATAAATATCAAGGAAAATCAGTGCTGTTCATTCTTTCTGGTTGTGGCAAAGATTCCTCCAAAATATGTTACTCCAATGGGCAGCAATAATGCAGAAAGAATCTTTGAGTACTAGCAGAACATTATCCACAGAGCAATACATTTTTGTTTTTTTCCCACAAAAATCAGTGACTGTTATATCTATCTGGTTTTCAGATTTTTCACCTTAAAGATTACTCAACCATTGGACTTCTCCTGAGACTATGCTGATCCTTTCTTTATTATTATTTTCTATTTTTTTCTTCTTTCTCTCTCTCTCTTTTATTTTTTTTTTCAGTATAAGAGTTGACTTCTCTTTTAAGCTTAATAAATTCTCAAATTGCCAGGCTAAATATTGCAGACAAGGAGCTACATGTCCAAAGTTGTTCTGCTATGGTAATGCACCCTGACCTTTCAAGCAAGGGGCATTTCAGGTTATGAAACAAGCCCTCAGCATGTGAGATGCTGCTGGAATGCCAGCCCTCTTCACTCCCCTTTCATGCCATGCCCCTGCAACCTGACAGTTCTCATGGAGCCTGCCTTAAAGGTTGTTTTCTGGCTCTCACTTTGGCTGCAAGACTGTTGGCACTCCTGCAGAGAGAGCAAGTGTGCTTGAAATCAAGTTTTGTACTTAAAAGCCTGTCTGTGCTGTTAAGGAGAGCACAGCTCTTAACCTCTTGTTGCTCATTTCTGTATATTTCTGTAGCCCCTGTGACACCAGTCAGTCCTTTTTGCTCCCATGGAAGAGCCTGACTGTACCAGAAAATACCCATCTGAGCTATGTGGATGAGATCTGACACAACAGGAATTGTGCCCAGCTGTAGAATTTAAAGATGTTACCTGTTTGGTTTCATACCAAAGCAGACAGCAAACCTCACTCTGGTCTATAGGCAATCCACACACTGGCAGCTGCTGCTGTGTTTTACTTCTCTGAGCAGCTGGAGTTCAGCTTCATGAGACCAACCTGCCCATGGAACTGCCCACCTCCTCTTCCCTCTTCCCTTTGCCCTTTGTGTGTGCCATCCCAGGTAAAGCCTGGAAGCTGCTGAGGGTCTCCAGATGCTGGAGGAACTGCAGCTTTGAAGCAGGTGGTGGAGTTGTCTGCCCTTCTTCTGTTCTCAATTCCCAGGTGGCATCTTTCAACTGATGCTGCCATGACAGGGAGAAGAAAGCACCCTGGAAAATTTAAGAGTCTGCATCTTCCATGTGAGTTAGGAGATATTTAAAGTGTGGTATGTTTTCCTCCTAGGGCAGGGAGAGAGGCTGTGTGGGGAAGGTGTAACATTTAGGTTCTGGTCAGGGCGTTGCTTTGCTTTCTGAGCTACTTTGAGGTTTTTGACTTCATGCAATAAACTCAATTCCAGTGCAAGGGTAAGGAAGAGACTCACCCATGACACTGCTCTCCTTTGTGTGGTGGGGTGGGAATCACAGGCTTTTCTTCCCCCTTCCAGGTCCTGGCAACTGCTGGCCATAGTGAACATGCAGGACAGTTAGGTCAAAGTAGGTGAAGTATCTTGCTGGCTGAAAAGACCTTTCAAATTTCCAAATCAAGTTTCACATAAACCAGTTTTTAAAGTGATGCTTTCCACTCTGCTTTCTCCCGTCCTGCATATCCTCTGCCTGAACAATATTCTTGAATGTATATTTTTTTCTGCTATTGTATGGATTAGGATGTTGTACCAGAAGAGCCAAACCATTAATAGTTAAGAACTTCTTGCCAATGCTGAAGAGGCAACAACAGTGTTGTCTCTCTGCCTTGCCTATGGAAGCTGGCGGCAATAATTTAATCAAGATCTGAGCCAAACCAATAAACTCTGTTGTGTCTTTTGAGTAATAGTGGTCTGTTCTCAGAGGCAAAAAAATATGGGGGGAAGAAAGAGTAAATACTAAAAGCTAAGCAGGATGGTTTCTGTTTGTCATTCTCAAACACAGGTATGGGTTTTTTCCTCTCTGTTCCCTAATTTTTCTTCCCACGTTGTTTAAAAGGCAGAAATTGAGGGGTTTATAATCCAGAGAGCCTTTCTTTTGTCGATATTGTCCTATTCTCAAGATTAAAATAGCACAGCTCCCCAAGAGAGGGACTCACACTGATAACTAAACCAGATTAACTATTTCTTGCCCTGTTAGATACATAGGCTGGTCTCATGCACATGCACAGATTCAAGTGCTGGTTTTGCAAGAGGGTATTCTGCATGGTTGTGGGTCACAGCATGTGATCAGGCCGACTCCTATTATGTGTCTCTGCTCCCAAATCTCACTGGACTCTCCAGTATTCTGCATAATTTTCATTTCTTGCATTCAGTAACTGTGCTTCATTTCCTTAATGAGACTAACCAGCAAAATTGGAGAGATTCTAGCTGTGGGATATCAAACTCATACTGCACAGGAGCAACCAGCTTCCCATTCGTTTGCCTTTGGCTCAAAGATTTTATTTGTAACTGAGTACACTTGTACTTTGTACTGTAACATCATATTGTAAACCCTTCATAACCTGAGAATGTCAGCCTGGGCTCATGGTTATTTGCTGTCTCTCAAAAGACTGAGGCATGCTACAGCTGTCCAGATTTGGCTCTGGGTATAATGTAACATAACAAACTTGTGAGGAGCTATTGTGTCAGTCTAATGAGTTAGATTCAATCTGCAACACTGCAGACATACATACACTTTGCTAACAGACATAATATAGGACTGCAAAAGGACTGTGAAGCTTCCTTTAATAAGTTTGCATAGAAAATTGTGATTTGAAGTAATTTCTCCTTTGCAGAGTTGTTAGCTCGTTTACACTTGTGTAATTGATTTACAAACACCTTTACTCTGTTAAAAAGTTATTTGCATGCTTGACAGTATCTTTGCTATCCATACTCCTCATGTGTAAAAAGCCTGACAATTAATGCTAAGCTTAATTCCAAATGTTTGCAGAAGCAAGTCCACAGATAGCTGTTAATTTCCCTTGGTACCCTTATAAATCAATATGTTTCTGCTATTTCATTTGTAAAATAAACACTATGCATTTACTTAATTATATTTGATGTCATAATTCCAGGTTTTTCTTTGGCCTACAGGGGCTCAGGGCCCTCAAGATAGCTTGCCTCATTATTAAACAACAGTTGTATAGCTGTAGTTAGTAAATTATGATTGAAGACATGCATAACAAACCAATGCACAGCAGTTTCTGTAATAAAGAGAAAAACACACCCTTACAGTGAAAAATGTAATTTTCCAAAGGGAAAGCATGAAGTGAAGTTCAAAACTTAAATGTTTATTTGCTATTTTTTCATCTCTGAATGAATGAATAATAATGTATGCATTCTAAAAAGGAAAGTAGTGAGAAACAGCATTCACAGTGAAGTGGGACAGAGATTGTTGCTGCTTTTAATGTATTTTTAATTTCAGCTAATGTTTGAAACTACTTTAAGGGCAGAAGTGACTTCCAGCAGGGTCTGGTCACACCAGTGACTATATCCTCATGGACCAAGCCCTTTCAGCAGATGGATATGTTGGTCTCTTTCCTCTTTGTCTCCATGCACTTTTCAAAAAACCTCCAAATGTCATCCTTTATCCACAGCCCTCAGCACAGGGCCTCCTAGCTGCCTGAAACAAACATTTGTCCCCATGTTTTTTTTAATATATGATTTTCTTTTGATCCCACCTTGGATGATTGTTTGTCTTCGGTAGCAACTGCGTAAGTGAAAATTTGGAAGTCTAAAATATTTAAAGCACAAGTTCTTTAGCCAAAGATCCTGTACAGCAAAATTTGCTCCTGCACTTCATATTGGACATCTTAAAATGTAGTGCTGGCTGAAAGAATCACATAGTAATTCTGGTGACAGAATTGGAAGATATATTGTATGCAACCAGCTCTGTATTTGCTCAACATATTTAATTACATGGTACAATTAATTTATCGAGTTTTCATATTATGCTTTGACTATTCATCATCAGGTTTCTGTATGCATTTTTGGAAGGGTCTTTTTTCGGTCTGGTCCAAGCACTGCTGAACTGCTCTAATTTGTTGGATATGTCACTACAGTTGCAATGCTTTGCTGCTTTTTCTTTTTTCTTTTGCATTTTTATGCTCTGAAAGTAACATCTTTTTCTTTATCTTTTTTTAAAGATAAAGACATTCCCTGCTGATACATCTAATCCCTTTTTCGATCCCTTTACAACAGTACCACAGTTTTCTGTAAGTAGAACATGCAACTAAAAAACTGTGTTTTAACACAATCCAACTGATTTTTTTAAGTGTCAGAAATCTATGCACTAAGCAGTCCTCAAAAAAAAAAAAAAAAAAAAAAAAAAAAAAAAAAAAGATAAATTCCAAGTAGAAATTAAGAGTATGAAGCAGTTAAATATTCCTATTATACAAAAGTTGTCTGCATTCAGACATTGCTGCTCACTAGACAGAGGACTGAAATTAAAGATCAAGGTTCACCACTAATGAAATTGGTCCCAAAATGTTGTTCATTTCAGGACTGCAGAGGACACTTGTGAAGCTCCATAACATCTTTGCAGGGAGCAGGAAGGGAATGGGAAGACTCAGTCCTCTGTCTAGCCATTGCATGGCCTCCTGCCTGAAACCACCTGCTGTGCCATCACAAAGAGGGCCCTGATTTTCATTGCATTTACAGCAGAACTTTAAAGAATTAGAGTGTGAATTACTAAAATGGTATCGTTGTACAAACTCTCATGTTTACCCAAGAACTTGAATCAAATATTGAACTTCATTCTTGTTAAATTTTCCCAGAAGATGTGACTTAGGGATTTTGGTGAGGTAAACTACATGCAAACAAGAGAACAATTATCTGACAACTTAAAAAGTAAGTATGATTGAAATCTTGCTTTGGTGGCAGAGGCATTATATAATAAATATGACAAAAAAATATGACAAAATTAACTACTCTTTAAGAAACACTCTGCTTATAAACGCCATGTAAAATGACTTACAATTTTAAAGTTTCATTTGCAAGATAAAGCACTTCAGACTTCGACCTTAAATTTTACTGGTTGCAGCAATCCATATCTGGCATATAATCCAAGATAAGTAACTTCATTCACTGTTGGGTCATGTGAAGTTTCTGTCTGTATTTAATGATTTAAAGAAAGAGGCTTTTCTTTCACAATAAACCTGATCATGGGCTTTTATGTAAATGAGTTTTTTCTCCAAGCAGGTACTTTAAAGCCAGAGTTAGTTAGCCTCCCCAAGCTGTGTAAGTGCCACAGTTTAGCTCTAATTAAGTGCATTTTAAAATGCACAGGAACATCACAGCAATGTTTCATCATGTCAGCCAAGTCCAGGCCATACAATTGTGATAAAAGCTAACCCAAAGTTACAGTGCATGTGTCTTTCACAGTTCTCCTTTATCTAAGCAAAATTATGTGCCCCCTAAAATTGCTTTCCCACTGAATAGTATTGATTGTCAGACATTATTTTTCTGCCTCTGACAGTTAAGATGGAAACAAAATTTAAGAGTGCTATATAGCATACATTTTCATAACTGGGGGGGGTCAGAACTCTAGCATAAAAACAGAGGGTATACTGATATATACTTACCCACAGAAATTTCCATATTGTAGAAAATGCTTTTTCATGGCAAATTCAAATGTGGAATTTTTGTTATGTTCAGTCAGGAGAAAAGAAGCAAAGTAAAATTCAAACTAATCTTTCTGAAATACCATCTTCTCCTGGGCAGGGTGGAAAGCAAAACTGAGATCACAAATATTTAAAATACCATTGCAATAAAACCCCGATGATGTATGATCCATCACATGATCCTGTGCATTGGTTTTAGTGAGCTACAAGCAAATATGTGCTGTGAACAAGCAGCTACCTATGGGACTGCACAGAAATGGGAAAACAGTTAGGAGCATTAGGTGGCTTTGGGCCCATGTTTCATGGCCCTGTGTCCCAGCCCAAAGGGAGGGATCTCTCAGCAGCAGCATTTCAGATCATCCTGATGCACTGCTGAGGGCTTGGAGAGAGCTGCACCACAGGCAGGAGCTGTAAGGGAAGGGTAGCTAGGACTTGCAGGAAGATCTAACTCTGAATGGTCTCCAGTCACACACAGACCCAGATTAATGGTAATGTTTGTTAATTGTTTCTTTCTTTGTAGTTGTTTCCTTTCCCTCTTTCCCTGCTTGCCCCAACCCCCCCCTTTTTTTTTTTTTTTTTTTTTTTTTTTTTTTTTTGTTGTTGTTGTTGTAAGAAAACATTGCAACATTATTTAGCAGGAAAAGGATTATGAATAGTGACATTTAGAAGGCTTTACCTTTCATGTACAGCTTCACTTTTGGTGGTCTATATACAGTTGTGTCGATTTGATCAGATGAAAAATTAAATGACTTGGTTACCTGGCATGTTTGAATATAAGCTACAAGCCAGGAACCATCTGAATTTCAGAGATTTCCACAGAAAAATGGCAGGCATGATGGTCATATTCTCAGACAGTTGTAAGTCATATAGATTTAAATTAATGAAATTATGTCTGTTTAGACCAGTTAAATATTTGGCTTAAGTGTGCCATGCAATCAGAAATATATACAAAAAGATGCTTTGGATATCTACTGAAAAATAATCATCCAGAGCAAACACACTATGGGATTCATGGGAATTTTTCAGCAAGTGTAGTTTATCATCACTCTGCTGATTTCAGTGAGGCTCAGAGAATTTATATGAGCTTCAGAGTCATGTCTTCTTCTCATGCCATAGAGTAAGATCTGGTAGTCCTTGGAGCACAGGGATCCCGTATGAGGAACATCAAATTTCATACCCCTGCAGTTTCTAAGGTTGTGTTTTAAAATTCCCTGAATGACAGGGAATTTTGAACAGACTCTATTACCCATTATTTACACAAAGGAGAGTTTCTTTAGTTGATTTCACATTTTTCCATTTCACTAATTTTGTGGAATTAATGGAATTCCTTTTACTTCAGAGGTTATTTTGGATCATTAGAGATGTTTTAGACATATTAAAAAAACAAGACAATAAGCAAGCAGACCTAACACAGCTAGTCTTTCCTGGGCTCAGATAGTTTTCCCTCTGTTTAAACTGAGTTTGTGAATCACTTGCAGAGGCTTGCAGAATTTGAGAAATAATTAGGGGAAAAAAAAAGGTTGCTCTTCAAATAGCTGCTTTCTTATGATGGTGGCTTTTCTTCTTCCCTGCCTTAGACTGCAGGACAGGACTGTTCGATTTTTATAAATCCTCCCCCTCTGGTTGTAAAAATAGCCCAGTCTTTGCTAAAGTATTGTTGTGTTAAAATACCTCACTGAAAAGACAGGAGATGGTTGCTTGTGTTTGTCTTAAATCTGCACTTTCAATAGTGCTTTAACATTGCTCTTCACTGGATACTGCAAGAATATCTCTCTTGAGGCATGTTCCAGTTAGCCAAAGTGGGAAAGGGATGGAGATTTGAAACCTGGACTCCTAAAAGCCCAGACTCCCAGCTGTTAACAAAAAACAGAGTAGTTAGAGGATCACCAGCAAATTGTATAGGATTCCTGAAGAATATTCCAGAAATCTCATGTTTTCAAGATTCTGCATAATTCTTTAGGGAAAATGTAGTAATGATAAGTAACATTCTCCAAAGCAATCATGTTTTTTTACCTGAATGCTGCCAGTCCCATCCATGCAGTGCCATCTCACTCAGAGCATGCTGCAATCAGGCTGGTCCCTCAGGCAGCAGAAGAGGTGACTGTCCAGCCTCTGCAGAGGCTGCCCTGAGGGGTTATAGCCACAGCCTCCCATTTGCTCTCACTCTTAGTTGCTGTTACTGCGTGCTTGGCAATGAATTGGATGGTGAAGGATGGTGAGACCAGTTGAAGCTAATCTACAATTTTTTCTTTCTCTGTGTGTGTATACTTTTTTTTTTTTTTTGTAGGCAGAATTTGCAGAGAGCAAATTGCAATGCTGTGGGGTGCAGTCATCTCCTAAGATTACTCTGGTGTCTCCATCACCTGTGCTGAGGTCTCTGGCAGACACTATTCCGACTCCAACAGTCCAGACAGTATACACGTCGCATAAGCCCATTTCGCTGGCAGACAGGTACTGTGCCATTCTTTCACAGAAATACTGCCATGTTTTCTGCATTGAAGGAGTCAGCTTGATTTCCCTTTTTCTGTCATAATTGCCATAAAGTGTAATTTTGTCTTTCTACTGAAAGATTATTGCTTGACTACTTCAGAATAGGTGGGTTATGTAAAGAAATATCTGTAACTCATGCTCTGAAATTAAGAAAAGCTTACCTTAATTAACTGCTGCAGCCAGCAGTATACCATTTCTGTGTCCAATGGCCTGGAGACAAGGGTTCTGCAGGTTTTCCTCAGGCAAGTCATTTTGTCTGAACCACAAAAGTTTTGTTTTAATAATTGCTGTTACAATTTGTTTTTGTGAAATTAGATGTCCATGAGGGAAAGCCTAGTTTGAGAAATGTCTGTTCTTCTAAATGAAAAACAGGCACTGGTTTTCTTTCTTGTTCCTTTTTCTCTTTTTTCTATTTTAGTAATGTCAAGCTACAGTGGTCTTGTAATTTCTCAGAGAAGCAACAAGCAATACCACCTTTCCACAGACAGACTCGTTTCAGTTTTCTATTCTTTTGTCCTACTGGTTTTGCATGCTGGCTTCTTATTCTATAATTTAATCAAAGCTGAGCTTCCCAAGCTGATATTTTACTAAATAAAATAAATAAATGCAGCAACAGATATAGTCAGTACTTCTGGAGTACAAATAGTCCAAGGCTTATGAAGAAAAAAGTATTTCTTTGACATCATAATGAATGAGTCTCTTATGCTTTTGGATTTACATTCAATTCCCATTTTTGGTTGTTAATTTTTTTGCAGATGTTGGTTAATTGCACCTGCACACTTGTTCAACATTGCTTACTCATCTAAAAACTTATAACTCCCAGGAAATATTAATTCTGAAGCTGTAGTGCTGAACTCAGCTTCTGTAAGATGTCTTGTGAACAAGTGGGTGATTCTAACCCTGCAGTGTCACAAATGTGAGATACATACCTTTCAGAACAGCAAGGTAAACGCTTTCAGAAATGGAATCACTAACCCAGGGCATTCCCAGGGTTTTGTAACTGGGCTCTGGAGTGAATCAGTGAGAACAACGACTTTAGGCTCTGATTATGGCATCCTGGTATGTGCAAGACTGTGGCAAATTCAGCATATCAATATATCTATGTATATAGATATCCCTCAATATCAGATCATACCCAGGAGCAGAAGGCTGTAACCGTAGTCTTTCATAATGGCATTTGCTGTAGCTGCTCCATTTTTAGAGTCCTTGTCCAGATTCCTTTGAAATCAGTAGCCTTTAATGGGGGGTTAGATGAAATTATAAACTGTATTGCTGTGTGGATCTTTTTATATCCTTCATCTTGCCTCTGTTTGCTCTTCAGAAATATCAAGCAGTACTTGTTTTTGAATCAGCCATCAGTTATCAGCTTTTTCACTGAATTGAGCCTGACCTTTTTTCCCCCTCCTTTGGTATTTTGAAAATGTTAATTATTTTAAATTGAAATCTGAGACTTATTGTTGTTCCCATAATTGGCTGTTTGTGCATTAATTACACAGTGCTGAGACTCTGAGGCGTGAACTCGAGAGAGAGAAAATGATGAAAAGACTCTTGATGACAGAATTATGAAACTCGCACTTCCATCAGATGGAGAATGGATTGGGGCCTTTCATGTGCCTTCTGTCTGTTTACATTCCTCTGCTTCTGTGTACTCAACATAATGCATTGGGAAAATGTGTGATATTCCTGGCTCGCCTGGATTCACCATGGCTGGCTAAAATTGCGTCTCGGCTAGACTTTAACTTGAAGGAGTTCCTTTATTCATTTGCTGCTGGGAAATAAACCTTCAATCCTTTATCTCTCCTGAGATTTTATACTGTTAACACAGTTAATTTCTGGTTTGGTTTTGGTAAATCTAGGGCAAAGAGGATCAGCAAGGAGCATACTGATTTCTATTGGGAAACACTGTTCTGTACATATGTTAATAAGTGCACAGAAATTAATGTTATGCAGAATATTTTGATAGTAACATAGAAAAATATGTCATTTTGTACAACTGAAAATTGCAATGAGCTACTGCTATTTGTTAAGAGAACCATTTTTAAAGCAGAAGAACGATTATTACATCCTAACCCCAGGACTGTTAGTCTCCACAGAATAAATGGCTGTCTTATTAAATTCCTAACCTTAACCTTCACTCAGAGATATAAATAGCTGCAAGGGGGAGAGACACCCCACCATACAGATATACACACCCAATACTCCCTATAGCTTGTCACCTTGACCTAAACCTTCAACTAAATCTTACCGTATTTCCATTACTGGATGAAAAAAATCTGTTGTTTAAAGTAATTTGCTACTGACTTTCTAGCTTGATACTGACTTTTTTAAAGTAAGTGAGGAGTTTTACCTTCTCCAGTTTGCCTAGGCTTTAAGGCTAGCCCACGCTCAGACATCTTTTGCCCCAGCACTGAAGGTTGCAGAGCCTCAGCAGTGTGGACACAGCTCACCTAAGGAGAATTTTTTCCTTCCTGGGTAAATAAACCACCTTCCAGACTGACATGAATTGACTGGTCCCTTGCAAGAGCAAGAACAATGGTAGTTTATGGCATAGCTGTGCCTATACCCATATTTTTAACTCTGCTAACCAGCACGTATGCCCCAGCAAACCTGGCTATACATCCTGTTCACCTCCAGCACCCAGGCAGCCTCTGCATCCAGTGGAGCTATCTCAGGCATGGGGTGGGGTGGGTGTCCAGCACTAGCAGAGCTGCAGCCACAGGGAGGGAATTAATGGTATACAGGTAATGCTACCAACTATCTAGGGGAAAAAAAAGGTCTCTGTTTCCTCTTGTTCAATAGTGCAGGGTCATTGAGAAAGTGAACATCTGACTGTCAGCTACAGGGTACTCTTTCAACAGGAAAGCTTTTGTGCGTTTTGTATGGCTGAAGATGTATATTTTTCTGTTACTCTGTACACTACGTCCTCTTATTTGTATTAAGATAAAAGATTGTCCTTCATTTGGCACTGATTATGATGGTTTTATCTCAGCTTAAGCAGTTTGTTTGTGTGGAGGCTGGGAAGTAAGTGATTGCTGTGAGACTGGCTTTCCTTCAGAGTTAGCTTCTGCTGTTTCTCTAAAATGAGAGTTCTGGAGAGCTTTGTAAGACTGTGGATTGCAGTGTGAAGGTATAAAATGACTTGCTTATTTTTTATTTCCTGGGAGAAAAAAAAATAGCATTAGGCTTCCCATTTAAATCCACCAACCCCAAAACTTTCTGGTTGCCATAAATTGGGTCAAAATACACAGCACATTATTAGGTAGAAAATCACATTATAAAATTTAATCAAGTGGCTCAACAAGAGCAGTGGGCACAAGGAGCCACAAAATCACACCTGGACTGTAGACTTAAGAGCATTCCAGGGACTTTTCTGGGTAATCAGATATGCCTTGTATGCTGTCCACCCTCGAGCTGCAGTGCCCGGACACTTCTGTTCCTTATGTTTTAATGCCCCTCTCCATCAATCCAGGGCTCTTAAAAATTTATTAGGAATATTAAATCCCTGTGAGGAAATCAGAAAGGAGGGGAAAATGCACAGACACAAAAGATTGCAATTTTCTATTACTCTTTACTACTTCCCAGAGGATATTGGTGAGGGAGAAGCAGCAGCACGTTTTGCCTGTGTCCAAGTGAGAGTGAGCATTCTAAAGAACAAATAAAAGAAAATTGTAACTATAAAGGCTGGTTTGGGAGAGGAAACAAAGTAAGGTTGAGAATGGCACAGTGCTGACTAACTGAATCTGGTTTTCTGCCTGTTAAGTAACTCCCAATTGTGTTTGAACTGGCAACAGTTTCACAAAGTCACTGTCAAGGAAAACCCGGAACAAAAAAGAAAAAAACAAGCAGAAAAAAATCTGAACACACCCTTCAGTCATACTGGTTGCCATGGAGTGGATTTTAGGAACTCCACAATATGCTTTCAGGTTTGGGGGCAAAATAGATCCATGTTATGACAGTTTGGTCACTTAAGCAAAAGCCTTTAGCAAAACTGAATGCCTGAGTCAGACTAGCCCATAAGATGTTCTGGCTCATAAACAGTCTATTAGTTTATTGTTTTTGATGCATCATTTTTGCTCCCATTGTATAAAATTTCTTCAGCTGAAATAGTTAGAACTGGAAAACAAGTAATATGAACCAAGGTTGCTTTATATGGCCAAGTCCTTATAGCTGAGGCATGCTCTGGGATAGCTGAAGAAGGGCAGAGATTCCTCCTTCTTTGGTTCCCACCAGGAGAAGAGGGGAAAGTTTATATGGCTGCTTAGTTTCTGTAGGACATTTTCTACAGAACAACTCCAAGTATGTTGCCTTGTCGTGTTTCAGTGTCTTATCCACTGGCTGCCACCGTTTCCTATCCTGCAGTCTAATGGAGCTTTATTAAAACTGTTTTACTGATATCAAACTAAAGTTTTAACTGTGGAATGTCATCATCTTGTTCTTTCTTACTGCGTACCTTCTTCAGCCATGCTTCAGCATCTCAGTTTTCACATCCTCTGAAGAAACACTTCTGCCTCACTTCTGGTTGGGAATTACAGTGTTAGGACACCTGTTACCCAAAACTACTGTGAACAAGACAGTGTCAACACAAACATATTGCAGAGGGGCAGATATTGCAGATTTGCCCCTACAATTTAACTTTACAGGTGTTAAAGGATACTCTGCCTGAAGGTATGTCTATATAATAGTGCAGAAGTATCTGAGCTAGCTTTAAGCTTGCATATGTAGTTGTGGCAGCATGAAGCCCAGCACAGGCTATCATTATCATGTACATTGACATATGTAAAGATAATGCATTTGAACAGCAGCCTTCTGAAGCATGGTCTCCAGAACTGGTGACAGGAAAGGATGGCTGAAAGGATTTTGTCTCTTCAGCTCTCCTGGGGAAGGATTCATCTCATCTAACGTTAAAATGCTCAGCTCTCACCTGATGAGAGATCAAAGGAACTGTCTTCCGGAGGTGCCTCTGACCTAAGTGTCTGCCTTTACACTGATTAAAGTTAAGTGAGATGAATCCTGCTTTCCTTCCCTCTGGCCAGGTCTACATTGCAAACCCTTGCTGACTGAGCTGCATCATCCAGGGTTCAGCTTCCAGGTACGATTTGTGATGGGCGCAGCTCTGCCAGCGAAAGCCCTGCGCATTAGGTGTACATAAACTGCCAGAAATGCCCTTTTGTCAGAACAGCTTCTATCCCCTGTGGAAGAGCAGAGAGCTGGGCTAACAGCTTACAGTGACATCAGCACAGAGGCTTTGCTACAGTCGTGCTCCATCTGGAGTGGCTGGTTGATGAAAGCTCCTGCTGTAGCCACGCTGGCAAAGCTCATCAAGGGTGGCCCCGCTTTCCGCAGCGCCTCGAGGGATGCTCTGACCCTGTCAGCAGGTCCCTGCCTTTCAGCGTGGGGTCTCTAGGCAGCGGGATGCAATGTTGTCATGTTTGGGTAATTCCAGCAGAATTTATTGGCCATTTAAATAGCTATGCAAGGAGTTAAATATTTTCTCATTTTGCAGCCTCTTATGGAAGCCAACCAATTGTGCTTTGTTTTTGTGTGGCTCAGCTCCTTCCACTATTTTAAGAGGAATAACTGAGTTTTCTTTAGAAACATTGGTTGAGATTCCAAACTCTCTCAGATCCCACTGTGTGTGCAGACTTTTCATGTTTCACAGACCCTGGAAGTGCAAAATTTGAAAATTAACTCCTCCAAAGTTTCACTTCATGGCTTCACTCTCTTGCAACAGGATGCCTATGTGCCCATTTGAAACAGAGCTGGAAATGCAGTGAGATGTTTCATTGGAGGCAGCATCATGTTTTGTTTGAACTGTTTACAAATAACCTTTGCTTTTATTTATTTATTTTTTTTCTGAATACATTTCTGGTTCATTTGCTACAAAAAATCTACTTGTAATTATGCAATGGAATATTTTTTTCTTTTTTTTTTCTTTTTCATTTTTTTAAATGTCCTGATGTTCAAGGAGTTTGCAATAAATATACTGAGACTGATCTGTAATTGCATGTAAGATTAGCCTCACAACTGTGTTTTGTAAAGCTACGTGCCGTAAAAGAAGCTGTAGACAACGTGGAGAAGGAGGGAAGATAGAGAGTAAGTGGAGGAGAAGGCTTCCTTGGCAGCTGCAGCATTGAATGGTGGGTGACAGCTTTAAAGCAAGACTGCTCACACCATTTAGTTTCACCTGAGTAGCAGCGTGTATCATCAGACAGTGTATGATGGCATTTTGTTGAAAACATGCCTAAAGAGAAACTTTTACGGCTCAGCTGTTTACCTGTTCCTGTATTCATGCCTGCAATAAAAGAGATGAAAAATAAATCACAGAGTCTGAGCAATTTGTAGTCAAACCAGTCATCTAGGAGGCAAGAGGCGATGTGCCAATTAAAGGAAACATCTGCTTGCTAGTAAAGTGGATCTACCATCATTTAAAAAAAAAATACAACACAAAGAAAAAATGGGGAGATAATTACTTCATAAAATTCAGCGGGTTTCCTCCTGCTTAAAGTTATAGTCTAGTGTTGTAGGATGCCAGTTATCTGTGGGTTCATTAGGTGGGGCACACTTTGCTGAATACTAGAGCCAGAAAAACACTTGCAGGATCGAGGTAGACAAACAGAAAACTTGACAGGTTTTTGGGTTTTCATCCAGAGCTCAAAGGGCAGCAAAAAGTATTACTAGAGCTGAAGTGGTGGGGAGGGATGTTCCTGAGAGACACCAGGTTGTTAAACTGTTCCATCGAGGAAAATTTAAAAATATACCTTCCAAAAAAACTCAAACAAACAAAGCCTGTTCACTGTAATTTTTTTCAAACACAATTAAAACATTTCATTGAGATTTTTGCCCTTGATTTTGCCTTTCTTTCAATGTCTAAATGAAAAGTTGCTTCAGAAGGAAACATTTCCCTTTCTTTCAAAGATCTCTAAATCAGGATGTTTTGGTATTAACTTTCCCAGTGCACTTAAGAAATTAAATCCCAGCAATGTTCACCCTGTTTTCTGAGGTTGCCAAAACTCTGTATTCAGAGGGAATCTGATCCCAGCCCAACTTCTCCATCTGGATCTTCTTCTATTTTTATTCTCTATGTGGGGAAATCAGAGGAGCAACAAATCAGCATTCTTCCAACTCTACTCAATTTATACCAAGAAAATTGATTATACAGCAAACCTAGTTAATTAATTCTCCTTGATAAAGACCTTTGCTAAAGAAGGGTGTTCTGAGGTGCAGTGTAATGAGAAGCTGTGCACTAAAAGGTGGGCAAATGCTCCTGTGCAATTCGGCTGCAGTTGAGAAGCGTGGGGACTTCAGAGATGTAAATCTGAACCACCTTTTGGTTCATTATCAGATGACTGATCTATGAGACTGAGTGTGAAATTGTTGAGATTAATCCTGTATCTCTGGGGACATGCTTTCTCAAGACTTTGCATACAGGCACTGTTAAGCTGGGCCAGGGGGACAATAAGGCAATGGTTTCAGCCTGGCTGTGGTGCCAAAATCCTGTGGCAGCAAAGGGTAGGAAGGCACCCATCAGGGTGCAGACACAGGCAAGTGGAGGGAGCCCCAAGCCTCATGAAGGCAATGGCCATGCCTTTGCCAAGCACAGTGAAGCCTTTGGGGCTGGTCAGCAATGGGATCCTCATGCCCAAGTCAACTTGACCTGAAGGGCAACCCTGCAGAGTCAGGTCTGGTTGGGACCAGATGTGCAGGAGGATGCACCAGGGAATGAGGGAAATACAAGATCAACTATTGCCCTTTCCCAGCCACCCCAGGACAGGTTCATGGCAGCATCCCAGCTTCTGGTGCCAGATGAGGAGAGCAGGCTTGCCCTTTTTGTGAGAAGCTGGAAATAGGAGTGGTTTAGCTGTGGCATCTGAAGTGTTTGATAGCCCTGACCATTGCAACTACATCTTATGTGCTGCCAGTAGCACATATGGTCTGTGAGGTGTCTGTAGTCTGTCACCAGTCTTTAGGGTCTAGGATGGTCAGGAGAATTGGGGAAAACAGCAGCAAAAAAGAGAGCAGCAAACAACCCACACTGTCACCTGCTGTGCAGAGTGATGGCAAAGTACTGCCTGAAATGTTATTTGCCTTTTTACTTTATTTTAAAATTACAAATATAAAATTGTCTCATTACCTAAGCAATATGTAATCGATACTAATTATGTTATTTTTTAATGAGCATTTCTACAATGTATGTGTTTGCTATATAATGCCAGTGAGCGCTCAGCTGTGTCATCAGAGTGGCATAAAAGCCACATGGATCTTTATTGTTTCATGCAGTGATTATTCCTTTTTTCAAGCAGGGAGCAAGTTAACCTTGATGCATTGTTCTTCCTCTGCCTTTTATTAACAAACTCTTCTGGAAATCCAAGAGAACCACAGCAAAAATTATTTTCTTAGAAGATATTTGGTCAGTCAGTTAGCATCCCAGGGACTCCATGATGTGAAGAACTCAAATATCTTTTTTTTTTTTTTTTTTTTTATTTGCCTTGCTGCTCTCAAAAACAACAACAGAAAAACCCCATGATTTCTGTTCTAATTGTCTCAAGCTCTGCTCTGGCTGCTGGCCCCCTTCCAGCAATGCCAGGCTTGGCAAGGGCACAAGATGGTTTGGCATGAGACAACAAAGATTGGGTGGGTTTTTGGAGGGAGGAGTGCTAATAGCACACAGCACTTCTGTCCTTCTTGGGGTACATATCTTGCTGTGGCTGTCTCAACCTCTTCATTCTCCACAGTGGGATGTGCACTGCCTTGCTGGGAGCTGAGATATTTGCAGTTCCATGGCCACCCAGTGAGGGTTTGGGGCTGTTGATGCTGAGAGCTGTGGTGCTTGTGTATGTAAGAGGTACCTATAAGAGCTGAGGCTCTGAGATTTTGGAGGCTGCCCTGTGTCCATGTGTGAGGCCATGAGTAGATATGGGAGGCTCTGGGGAGAAAGGTCAGCGTGAGCTGCTCTCTACCTGAGCGTGCAAAATTAGGGATTGAGTGATAGAGGCATCACTGTGAGACTGGTGCAAAGACAGTCTCCTGCAAAGACATTTCAGACTTGTGCCCCAGAGCTGGCTAAACCCCCAGGAGCAGTCTGTGCTCCAGGTGCAGAGCAAGGTGCACAGCAGAGCCCTTGGCAGTACACGTGCTCGCTCCGCATGGGCGGCGGTGCCCTTGTCACGCTGGCTCACAGCTCCTGGGTGGCACTGTGAGGGTGACAGCCCCTCAGAGGCACCTCTGCCAAGGCTGCCAGCCTAGGAAGATGGGGACAGGAAGTGCTGGAGCTGACTGAGCTCTGCAGCCCAGGAGCACTGCCATTTTTCACTTCCAGCTCGACATGCCAAGGCTCAGTGTGGGCTCCTGACAACCTGCCCTGGTTACTGTGAGCCACTGGGAACAGAAGGTGCCTCCTCTAATGACCTGCCTCACAGCCCCTCAGTGCCCTTCTGTGCCACCCTGCTGGTTCTCCTCCTCTTCTGCCTGGCACTCACTCACACACTGGTTCTTGGGTGCCTGCATCTTTTACCCTTGTGAGCACCCCTCCCACACAAGCAGCTCTGGCTCTGTTGACTTTCCAGTTGAAAATCTTTTGCCTTTTTGAAGGCCCTTGCCAGCTCGCACTGTCCCTGACCCTCAGAAGGTGCTCCTCCATCTGCACTTTTCCACCTTTCCTGTGTGTCCCACTCATCTCTCATCTCCTCCACTGTCCTGGGTCCAGTGTCTAACAGGCATTACAGCACAACAGGTTTTCTTGCCAACCAGGAAACCTCCACGAGATGATCTCTCATTAGAGACCAGCTGCCTAGTGAGGATCTGCCATCAGCATAGTTGCAGGAGCTCCCATCAAGCCCAGTAAATATCAGTGGGTACACTGCTCAGCCTCAGTGCCTCTCCTGCCTCTTCCATGGCACCAGAGAAGGACAGAGAGAAGCACTGTTAAAGGGAGGATATTATCATTTACCCTAAGCTTGAAGTGAGTGATTTTGCTCTCATATTTTGGATGGTTAATTTCCATTTTATCAGTGAGGCCTTAGTGAATGAAGGTACCCAAAGTAGTGTGACAAAAGTCACCTTCCTTCCCTAGCTCCCTCCCTCTCTTTCTCCTTCCCTCCTTCTCTTTCTCATTCCCTTCCTCCCACACTTCCTTCTTTCTTCTCTCCTTTCTTTTTTCTTTCTTCAGACAGGATATTTTAGCAGCCTCCCTGTACTCACCATAATCCCACATGGTAGCAATGACCACCCTTTTATCCGTTCCTACCACTGAGGTCTTTGGCTATGCTGCTCCATATTGCTGTGCTAAACTTTGAAGCACTTGAAAGAAATGGGGGATGTGGTAGAAGAGGGAAAGGTCTCATTTCTCCACCCTCATTCTCCCCTTGTGGGATTCGTATCTCCCATCCTTCTCCAGCAAGATGGTTTAGGTTCCCTCTCTGGAAAAACTGGATTACAGTGGCTTCAATCTCTGCACTGCCAGTCCTGTGGTGCATCCTTGGTGCCTTGAAACATCTTCCCACACATGAGTGGTCCCCAGCATGGCTGGGCACAGCCTGCCCAGCCCAGCAGACCCAGACACTGACCCTGCACTGGACCCAATGGATCCCATCACTGTGGGGAGCTGAGCAATAAGTTTGGCAGAGGAGAACGTGCCATGGTGGGGCTCAGCAGCCTGCTCCTCAGAGGTGACACATCTCCTACCTGTGTGCATTACCTACAAACTCAATGGCAAAAGGGCCAGGCTCCACTTTCTAGGGACACCCTCCTCCTGAATGAAACCTTTGTGCAGCACTGAGTGTCTCAGTTGTGTCCAAGGGCCACCTCTGCCAATCTCAAACCACTGTTCCCACCAGCCTATTCACCCCTGCTTGCACAGCCCTGGCTGCACTGTGGTCTCCACTTGAACAAACCTCCTGCAGGACAGCTCTGCTTGCTTGGAAACCCTTCCAAATCACTGCATCCAAGCCTCAGAGAGGAGCTTTAAGGCATGCAGGACTTGCTCCCTGCAGCTGTGGGTCAGCTCAGGGCAGCTTCCATCTCCCTCAGTGGCCCTTGGACATCCCTGTTCTGGCACTGCTCTCTCCAGTGGGGGCAGCCTGGAACAGCTCCAGGTCTCCTTTGTCACATTTAGCTCTAAAGTCCAATTAGTGTTGTTTATGCTCGTGTTGTAACTGAAAGAAAAAAAAAAAAAGTGACGCTTCAGTAGGTCAAAGGGTGTGAAGAGATAAATGTAATTGCAATAAATGTAATTGCAGTAAATTCAATATATTGAAAGATGTTACCATTTAATTAAAAGTATATTAATTATGCATGTATCTCTTCCACAGCCTTACTGCGTGGGCTTGAGCAGTAACTGAGTACATTCAGCTCTAGCTGCCACATGAAACCCACGGCTGCTTAATTTCTCCATCACACACCTAACACTGCCTGCTGAACTTTTGCTAGGAGTAAACAATGACATATATGGGGTTTAATTGGAGTCACCTTTACCTTTCTCTATTCTTGAGAAGGGACATAATCTTGCCCCACCTGTTTCCCCCCTAAAGAATGGAAACTGCCTGGGCAAATTTTACAATATCAGGTTTAAAAATCACATTATTTAGGGATGCGGAATCACTGTGAAGGAAAGCAATGGATTGGATTACCCATACTATGGGGCTATGCAGGCAGCAGCATCCTGCAGTCTTGGGGCATAAAATGTGGGGCTGGCTGAGAACTCCAGCCAGCTGGCAAGGATGGGACAGGAGAACAGGGCTTGGTGGTGGAAAAATCGCAGCACCTGCAGCTCCCCAGAGCATCCCATGGATGGCACTGCCACCCCCAGCCTCAGGTGCTTAATGCCACCATCAGGTGCCTGCTGCTCAGCTCAGCTATACGCCCACTTAGTGCTAGCCATTTCATTAATATGGAAGAGGGACTTTTTATAAATGCTGTGCTGTCTTTCTGGGTACAGAAAATCTTCCCCATCAGGGCAGACTTGCCCTTTGCAGCACTGGCGAGTCCATCCTGGCAGACTGTGCCCAGGGCTGTGCTAACAATCCTCTGCTAAAGGCTGCTACCTTGTCATATCTTTGATTATCCAAGGAGATGGAGTGAACTCTCATGAGGGAAAACAAATCCCATTAATGTTTGTGGAAATTTCAAACTGGCTATTATGAAATTAAAACAGGAAACAAAGTGATTGGGGGAGGAGAGAGACAGCTCTCCCTAATCACTTAATAGAAGCCCATACATCTTCTTAGAGCTTGCAATAAATCAGGCCTCATTTTAACCAGATGTGCAAGTTAATGAAATCTGAATCCAAGTGTTCATCTCTAGTTAACTTACAGTAGATTTTTTTCCTTGTTTCCATGCCTTATGGAAGTGAGAGTAAAGATTTTTTTGTTGTTGTTGATGTTCATGCTTATACAAGCTCTGCCTTTTTTCTTCTAGGGAAATTTTGGCCCTGGTTCAGCAAGACACTCACACATGAGCAGCTTCAGAGTGAGACTGGTCACCCTGGCCTCCCTCCAAAATAGCCAGGAAAACTCAAACAGTTGCAGAGGAAGCACTTGCCTGTGCTGTGGGCTGTGCCAAGGCTTTAACCACAAGATATTCTTACCAGGCACATTTGATAAGCTAGGCTTGGCTGTTTTCCTGCATGCTTCTTGGCTGATGACAAGAGCAATACATAACGAAGGCACGAAGCTGCAGCCTGCTCCGAAAAAGATAGCAGAGTTATTTTCTTCCCTGTGCCTGGCATGGCCAGGGTTTGACAGATGCTCAGGGCTGAGCTCTGCCTGTTGGGCTGCAGTGACCCAGGAGGTGCACAGCCCTCATCCGTGTGCCAGGGCACAGGCGGGACGTGGGGACGAGCCCTGGGGAAGAGGCTTGTCCAGCAGCACGGGGAAGGACAGCTCAGCTGGAGGACAAGAGGAGCCCAGTGCTGTTCAGGCCTAGGGATGGAGGGATGGCTGGGGGAGTTAGGTGTCTTCAGGGACCAGGCTTTGGGACAAGGAAGAGCCAAAAGCAGCTAAAGCCCAAAAGAGATTGTTTCACTTTGACCTTTTGCTAGGGTGTGCTCTAGGGTGTGTGCCCTGTTCTCTGCACTCTGAAGGCAGATAAAGCTGCAGAAAGGCAGAGAAGTACTGGAACCTGTGATGGAGCTGTTGTTTTTATTTGGTGTGTCCCTCTCCTGGTTACATCTGTGTCTCGTGCCAGTACCAGCCTGGGTCCACTGTGAGTTCTGGCTGTTCTACGTTTGAGGCTGCCTGCAGGTTGCATCTGGCCTGGATACATGGCAAGAGGCTTTTAAGTATAGTCTGGGCTAGCTTTTTTGAGCATTAAATAGATAATCAAGATCAAGGATCAGGATCTTCCTCGGGTGAGGAAGAGGAGATATGAAGAGAAGTCTGAGTAGAGGATGTATTTCACAAACTGATTAGGTTATTCCTATGCAAATGTGAGCCCCATGAAAATATATCTGTGGTTGCTGGCCTGAAGAGACTGGGGTGATCCAGTTGTTTTCATTGCCTTTTCTCCTTGGAGCAGGAGCTATAGCATAGTAGCTGTGTCTGCTTTTCAGCAAGGAACAGTGGGGAATGGTTGAGTGGGGAGTGGTTGAGAGCTATCTTGAAATGTCTCGAGGAGACTAGAGCCACTAAAATTGAGAATTTCTGAGTGGCAATAAGAGAGTCAAATAAAACCCTCAGCAATGGCTGAGAAAAACCCCACAGTCAGGGCAGCCCTACTGAATGGGCTTTTCTTGCCTTTGGGCTCTTGAGAGGCAGGGAGGGGGTTTATGACTGAAAACACTCTAAAATAAACAGAAACTGTTGGTAGCATGGAAACTACATAGGAACCTTCTATCTTTGGAGGGTTGAGCTGTCTCAGCTGAAAAGTTCCAGGGGCATGGAGGCTGATTTAAATCCCTCTGCTGTGAGCACAAGATACCTCAAGCTTGTTCAGGGTCTGAGAGGAATAAAGCATTGCCTCTGAAGAAGCTCCACCACTCAATACTGACAAAGTTCTCTCTTCTCCTTAGAAAAAAGACCTGAGGGCTGGCAAATCTTGAATAATGAGGGAGACCCCACAGCCTGTCTGGGCACCCTGTTCCAGTGCTCAGTCATCTGCACAGTAAAGAAGTTCTTCCTCACATTCAGGGGAACTTCCTGCACATCAGTTTCTGCCCATTGCCTCTTGTCCTATTGCTCAGCACCACCAGGAAGAGCCTGGACCCATCCTCTTGGCACCCTCCCTTTAGATACTCACATTAATGAGGTTTCCTGTCAGTTATCTTTTCTCCAGGCCAAACAACAAGACTCAGAACAGAGTTAGTGAGAAGGCAGTAAGGCCTCTCTATAGCTTGAGTAGTTTCCTTACTCTGAGAAGTCTGAAGTGATAGTGGTGATGGGAATTTTGATGTTAAAATCCGTTCTAATTCAAAAGTGGTGTTTGAAGAAATGTGTTTTTTAATGACAACAAGGCCTCTCTGCTTTAGCACTGGTTGATGTGCCAGCCAGGCCATAGGTTAGTAGAGAAAGAGTGTCAGTTGATGCTCATTACTGTAGTGCTACAGCTCATTTCTTACAATCTTCTATAACAAAGAAACACAAAAAAACCTTAATCTGCTTTTTACAAACCGTCAAAAAAGCCATTCTTCCTGTTTTGTTTGACTTTGGGTTTGTTTTTTTTTTTGGTTTGGTTTGGTTTGTTGGTTTTTTTTGTTTTATTGTTTGGTTGGTTGGTTGGTTGGTTTTGGTTTTTGTTTGTTTGGTTGGTTGGTTTTGGTTTTGGTTTTGGTTTATTTTGTTTTTCTTTTTTTTGTCTTTGTTTTGTTTTTTGTTTTTTGGGGTTTTTTGGGTTTTTTTGGGTTTTTTTTGTGAAAGCCCAGAAGTATTTCTTGCCTCTAAAACATGTACTCAGAGAAAGAGAAGAAATGTGCTGGTGGAATGGCTGTCCCGCTGTGATCTGTGACAGTTTCAGGCATCCTGGAGGAAGGGTGAAAAAGCTGAGGGCATCCCACAGGGTGTCCTGGCCAGCAAAGAGAGAAACCAGGACTGCTGATGCATGCTGGATGACAACTGCCTGCCTCTGTGTGGTTTAACTAAAACAAGTTCAGAAATACGGGCCATGGTAAGCTTAAAGGCACCAGCACAAGGCTGCAGGACAGAGCTACAGCTGGACAGCAGGCACAGTCCCCAGGAGCTGAACAAGAAGAATGGGCATCTTGGACACACAGACAGGACAGGTCTTTTCACCAGGCAAGGATTTTTTCATCCTGTTTTCTCAATGCACTTGGAAAGGACTATAATAAAATAAAAATGGGACCAGGAGAGATTAATTTAGGAGAAATAATCTTTTTTAGGGCATTTATATGATTCTGAGTACCAACTGGCTGAACCCAAATGACTTAATATTGTTTTTTCTCAGCATCATCTGATCAGGTCATGTGCAGCATTTCATTTGGCACTGCTAAAAAAAAATGCAGATTCTAACAAGCTCATATTTTGTTCTGAAAATCAGCACCACAAACAGCTCTCAGTTTCCAGTTCTGTTCCTTTTGAGTCCATTATAGCCATGATGAATGGTGCACAGCCATTTGTATGAACCTTGACAGGGGAGGGGGTGACTCACAGCAATTTTATGCCACAATGTCATATCACAGCAACAGAATTGGATGAGTAATCTCAGATCTTCCCTTCAGGCAGCTTACTGGTTTATCTCACAGATCTCACTGCAACAAAATGTCAATGTTTTAATACCTTTGACATTTCTTTAGGCTCAAGAGACAATAATGAATCTTTCTTGGTTACTTACTAAGAGGAGATTATATCAGCAAAAGCAGCTAATTCTTCTTATCCAAAGAGACAACATTTGAAATAATCTTTTTTTTCCCCACTAAATGTAAAAGTAACCAGCATTAAGTAAGAGCCTTTTAATTAACTAAAGTCATCAAACATCCCTCAAATAGATTTAGTTTCAAGCAGTGACTAAATAGATTTAATGCCTAGGAACCATCAAAGCACCTCAGGTGGATCCTTCCTTTTCTGCTCCTCCAGAGATGTACGCTCAAGGAAAGGCTGCCTGTAATGCACAAGGCAGAGCATGGCAGTGCCAAGGCTTGCTAAGCAAGTCTTACCACAGCTGATGCCTGCTGCCAGAAGCTGGCACAGCCCTGTTGAGCTTGTGGCCTGCACAGACACCTTCTAAGGAACAGGAACAAATAGAGCCTGGTGGAAATTAGCATATTTCATCAAGTTTCTGAAGGGTGAAGGTAGAGGACTAAGCTGCCAAGGAAAGGAAGATGAGGTCTATGATTTAGACCTGCTTGGAAAAGCTGATATGAAGTTTATATTATAAATAGCTATGGTGATGCAGATGCTCTTTACTTGTAAAAAGATAGATGCTGCTCTGAACCCATACAGACAAAATATAGGACAAAATAGATGTATCTAATACTTTTAGTGAAGGGTGATCTTGATCTTTGAAGAGCAATGTCAGGCAGCAATCTCATATGGTAGTTGCCATTCAGCATATGTTCTCTGGCTCAGACAGGGCACCCACACCAGGGCTGTACAGACGGGTGCTTGCATGGGGATGTTCCACCTTATCAAGCAGATGCTGGGTTATGAAGCTGCTTCAGCATTTTCAGTTCAGGTAAGGAGATATTTGATCACTTTCAACACCATGAGAAGGTAAGATGCTCTTTGAAATTGCACTGCTCAAGACATCATGAAGAAAATGGGGTATTTTCAAAATTGTTTTCAAGTTTTGCAGTCCTACAAAAGGCTTTTTGCAGAAGCTGGCCAGCCAAGTTCCAGGGACAATACAATGGAGCTGGGTTAGCACACAGCTGTGCTATAAATCAGAGGTAGCACTTAGCTGATGATATATTTTGATATATGCTCCTTCTGGATCTTCCAGTTTAGTCAGTATCAGTTTGAAATGAAGAAGGATTCACAGTAAAGACATTTTCTAAAAATCTGAGTGCAAAGCAATAGGAACATGACAAGCAAAGGACCCTGTAGCAACTTTGGGTCTAGAAGGATCAACAGGATACATCCTCAGATTCACCACAGCTGTACCACTGAACAGCTTCTCAGCTTGTGAGAAATGCTGCTTCACACTGGCAAAGCTCTGTCAGATGGTGATATTTTCCCTGCCCAGGATTAGGTTCTTATCTAGCTGGCTTAGTGCTGTGTGGGAGGCTCAGTGAGGTTTCACGCATGTCCCATATGCTGCTCTTCCTCTGTAACCACTCAGGTCTGCAAATCTGCCTGAAAACAAAGTGAACAGCAACCCTTGTCCTGCTAAGGACTGCCTGCTTCCATTCAGATGCCAGGTCTCTCTGTGAAGCATCACTGCTGTGGCTGCTTTGTGAAAGTTTCTCTGGTCCTATTAATTTTTCGTCTATTCTTCATCATTGTGAGCTAAATAGTCAACAGCTATCTTAGAGGGAAGAGGGGATTCCACAGCAGACAGGACTTAGAGTTCCTAAATTAGGAAAGGAGAGAGCTACATTCTGTAGCTCCTGAAGTGTCATCTTCCCTTTTTGGTGCTCACTTAAAAGCTTTGCTGAATACAAGTGCATGGTATTCTTCTGTCTGCTTTGCCTTCTGCAAAGTAGGCAGACTTCTTTTAATGTGTTTTACTTCCAAATGCACACAAAAAAACCCCAAAAAACTCAAGAAAAGAGAAAGTGGCTTTTTCTGCATGAGCTGGCCTTGTTTTCTACAGCATCTTCTGAGATATCAGGAAATACGTGAGAAGAAAAATTTTCCTTTTAAGTAGTCTCACTGTTGCTTATGGTCAGAAAATGAAACACTTGGGAAGTAAAAATGTAGGTTTTCTACCTTTTTTTTGTTGAAATATGAGTGCAACAGTTCACTGCAAGCTAAAATATGAGCAACATAATAGATTAAATGGATCTTCTCTCAAAGATAATTTTAATGACAATGTGATTCTCTGAAAGGAAAAAATGTTTTTGCTGTTCTTTTATAAGGGATTGAAATAGAAAAATAAATTACATTTTGTATCACTTTCCCTTTAAAGTGATTGAATAGGAGGATGTTTTTAATTACAACAAAAATCTCCATGTTAATAGTCTTGATTAAAGCGGCTCTTAAATAGCTTATCTGCCTGGCTACATTCCATCCTAAAGCTCTGCAGAAGAAGATGTCTTTCATGTTGAATTTGAATGCTTATTATCCCTTTGAACTCTGCCAGTCCACTCATTTGAAATATTATTCTTCCCTCCCAGCCTGTGGAGTCAGCTCACCAGGAGATCTTGGTAATGTCACTCTCTGGGGAACTGCGCTGGTTAATCTGAACCTTGAGGCAACAGCTGGGGCTGGTATTTCAAAGCTTTCTGTGACCTGCTGCCTCATTTCAGGGGCAGCCCTACAGCAGGGACCTGTGACATCTTTATGGATCCATCATCTGGAAAAATGAAGCCTTGATCTCACCTGTGAGCCTCCAATGTCAATAACCACTGATAGCTAATGAATAAAGGTCTCAGTTAAAGACTGCTTTACCCCTGTGGTACCTACTGAGCAGAAATCTGTGGTGGGGGGAAAGGCAGGAAAGATGGGCAGGTCCCTGAGAAAACATGCTTAGATGTGAATGTGAATAATACCTGGAGAAGGGATTTTTATAAAGGCTACCACTCTTTTCCCCACTGTTAACTACTGTAACTGTTGTGTTCACTTTCTACTTTTGCCTCATGCTGAAAGCAGAGCAGTGTGCAGTGCAGCTGAAGTCACTGCATATGGCTGCATCCAGAAATGTTTTCCTTTTTACTCACCTGCAACACAGTTCAGGCATTTGACAACGTCAGGTTAGGTAAGCAGCTCCCCTGGGGCTGTACAAATAGGGACTGCAGGTGCTTGTGTGTGTTAGGAAGTGATCCATCCTGCTCACCCCTCATGCCAGGGAAAGCAATGACTCTGCTCATGGACAAGGAATGATACAGTCCCCTGTGGCAAATTGCTCCTCTACTGCCAGGTCATGGAGGTTTGAGGAACTAATCTGTAAAAAGGGACTGATGTAAGCAGGTGAGAATCATTTTTCCAGAGCACACAAAGCCAAAGATTTGGTCTCCTGCACAGCCCCTGAGTAGCCATCCTATTTGTTCCTCCTGATAAATGGAGAAGTGAAAGCACTTGACAAATGGATCAAAATACTCATGCTCTTGTCTGTGCGAGCATCATACTTAGCAAAGGTTTCACTGTAGGTTTCTCACACTGGAAGGGTATGGACTTTGGTATTTCTGCTGGCCAAGCACACCCGATGAGCTGGGGCTGGCAGACAGGTGAGCTGCTGCCTGCGGTGGCTGTGCACACACAGAGGAAATTCTTCTCTCTGCATATGTCCAGTGGCAGTGAGTGGGTTTCCAGGGGAAGAGAAGCCAGGTCTGAAGAGGAAAGTTTGGGGCAAGAGAAGGTGCTGACAGTTTACATTGGTTCAGGCTCTCTGCCAGCCCCTTCTTTGGTCAGGTACCTGCCAAACCCTCCCAGTATGGGAACAGATAGAAGGAAAACAGCACAAGGAAATCCGACTCCTGATGATAGAAGACAACCACTGAAGAAAAGGGAAAGTGATGTGAGCATCAATTGTTTAAATAAGGATCAAGAAAGCACAATAAATATTTATTTTTGCAGTTGTGCCTACATGCTTGCTAAGCTAGTGCTTGTTGACACAGCTTGCATTGTCCATGTGAGCATCCCTCAGGCCCATGGCCAGCTGCCTCTCTAAATGTCTTACATGCAATACCTGTAATAGCATTCCTGTGTGGAATGGGGCAGGATGACTCTCTCTGTTAAAACTACATTGCTGTGGAAGAGCTGGAAGAGCTCCATTTTCCCCCCAAAGTGAAATTCCGTTATGAGAAACTCAAAATGCTACTAGGTCTCTTCTTTAATCAGAAAAGTAATGTAAAATAGTCTTCTGCTAAGAAATTGTGACTTTGCTTAGCTGTAGTTCTGAAGGTCAATTTCATAAGCACGGGGATGCAACTTTCAGTTGCATGCAAGTCTTTAAAAGTAAGTGGTTAAATATGCTTTTGACAGTTGTCCCCAAAGCAGAACTCAAATAGAAAAGAGAAGATAAAAATAAACATTGCTCAACCCTTTCATTCATTACAGGCTGTCAAATGGGACAGGTGCAGTGGAAAAACCCATGTGTGACTGTGTCATTAGAAGTTGAGTCATCATGCGAGGGCAGGGAGAGGGTGGAGGGGCTGGGGTGACTGCAACAACCTTAACTTAACATGGACTGATCTTCAGAGAACAGAGGTCAGGAGCAGGAGTTTCTTGTGTTTTGAGAACTTTCTTCAAACTAAGAACCAAAAGTAAAACTTTCCCATGGATAAACACTAATCAAAGTATCCAATCTCCCCTTTCTGATGCTGTTAAATTCTTTTTGGCACATAAAGTAAATATGAATACAATAAGCAACAGTATGATGTCATGAGTTTGAACAAAATGGTAGAAACAAATAAGAGCTCTGATTCCCAAAAAAGATTAGAAAACCAAAACCTTGTTCTTGACTTTCACTTTGAAAATACTATCAATATTAATACTTCACTACAAATGGAGTTCTGATGAATTTGAGGTTTTTTTTTCTTTGTGTTGTTCTAGCAAACATGAATGCTTCTAAATATACTTCAACTAAATGCTGAGACATTTCATGAGAAGAAGCATTGTTTACTATGGACGGAAAAAGATGTGCTGTTTTGCAATCCCTAGTGCCACACACCACTAACTCTGTCCTTGAGGGATGCCTGGAGCTGGGACTATAGCAGAATCCAGATGCCTGACAGTTACCATTTTGCCTGGAGCCCACACAATTAAATCACAGCACCTCCACAGCCAGTTGCACACTCTATCCACCTGCAATGTCTTCCTTCAGCATGTGGCCAGGGCACAAAAGGCCCGAGGGAGTGGAAAAGCTAATTCCTCAGGGTGCAAAAGAATGCTTAGAGGGCAGATTTAAACTGCCTATGTCACACAGTAAATACTGTTTAACTGCTCTTTCCATGTCTGGGTTCAGGCTTTGTGTTCATCAACTCTTATGGAGAAAAATGTTGTTGTCCCAGTGTGGCCTGAGCTTGGTAAAGCTGTTGGGTGTCAACTCAGCAGCACTGTGACTGCCTGTGAGGAGTGGCAAGAAAGCCTCTGTTTAGTGCTCCTTTGCTCTCCACTGCTACATTTTTGGGTGGTTGACATATGTGAATATTTCCCAATGGCAGGGAGAGGGCTCTGTGTACATGTGGGAGAACCGGCTGCCAGAACAGGGGAGCTTGTGTTTCTCTTCAAGTACCAGATTGATGTCTGGATTTTTTCCCCGCTTTCTTTTTCTCCAGTTGCTGAGCAATGTTTTCAGCAAATGCTTAGAGACTGTTTTCCTGTCTCAAATTGGCATAGCAACAGCATCAGAACAAAACTCAAAAGCATCAGCTTAATGACATACTGAAATGGCTTCAGAATTCATAACATGTTCTCATTTTTTTTGACATGTAAGGGAAGGGACTATTGCACAGCATGGGGAAGTGGGTACTGCACAGCATGGGCTGTTGGAAACCTTTCTTCCAGGCACATGTTGAATATCAAATGAAGATAGGCCAGTTAAATACTTATTTTTAATCAGTTTTACCTTTGTAAACTTCGGTATGAAAAACAATGCACTAACCCTAGGATATATTACATATCTGCACAGTAGAAACAAGAAAACAAGTTCAGTATTCTTTATGGCTTGGGTCACATTAAGAACTTAACTAGAAAATCCAGATCATCTAACAATGCTAAAATTTTTCTGTTAGTAGAAAAAAGAGGTGTAAGAGTGGCTAGAGATCCCCAAGTCTGCCTCAACAAACCATCAAATAAGATGTTTTTATCCCCACATTAAATGGTATAAGTGTTTCTTATCTTTTGCAAAATGTTTTGCTCTGTTCAATAGCACTGTTTCATTAACATTCCTGTATTCTAGAATGTTTGGATAAATAAACCACGCTGAACTTCAGAAAGTCAGTTCATTGATTTTCTGAGGAGTAAACCTGACTTTGCTAATTTAAATATTAGTAGCAACTTACAAACATGACAATGTTTAAAATGTCTCTCTTTTTAATAGATTTTACAAGCATATCAAAACAATATATCCAGGCTCTCTAAAGTTGTTTGTTGTTATACTACTAGCAGATGTATGGGATCTTTTCTATAGAAGAGGAGCTTATTCTATGTTTAGTTTGTCTCTGCATCCATGGTTCAAAGACTCCTATGCACCTTGTGGATATTACCAAAGCCTGCAGTGAGGTTTTTGAGAGGTATAACTCTTTTTCATTAGTTGAATAACAAAAGAACAGATTTATTTTTTTCTAAAGTCAGTGAAGCCACTTGTGCCCCGGAATGACTCCACCATCTACGGACATGCCTGTAGATAGTGACATGCAAGGAGGGAAGCTTGAGACAAAAGCTGGAATTCGAACTGGAATTTCCCTTCCTCGCTGTGTAACTCACCCTATCTCTCCAGAAACCTTTTCCTTGCTATTGCTTAAGAACTGAGAAGTCTGACTTGCAGCCCGGCTAGTTTTCCAGTCATTTCGTGCGCGCCTTGCTCAGGATGACCTTACTCAGGGATGATCCCGGCTGCCTCAAGCTCCCCGGACCGGCTCGAAGGGGCTCTTCAGGCAGCGTCCCCTCCCATCCCCCTGCTGGCAGAGAGGTAAAAGCCCCGTTTCCCATCTGTTTTCCGGGCCTTGGCCGTCCCTCGGTGCCTTGGTGCCGCTCGGCGGCGGGCGGGTGCCACTGCCAGCCCGGCTCTGCCGGGACCCTGCCGGCGGAGCGGGGAGCGCGGGTGCGGCAGGGATGCTCCGGCAGGGATGCTCCGGCACAGGGAGCACAGGGAGCACAGGGAGCACAGGGAGCACAGGGAGCGGGCGGGTGCCACTGCCAGCCCGGCTCTGCCGGGACCCGGCCAGCGGCGGAGCGCGGGTGCGGCAGGGATGCTCCGGCAGGGATGCTCCGGCACAGGGAGCACAGGGAAGTGCCCGGCACCATCTCTGCCGGCCACATCGCCCCAGCGCAAACCGGCTGTATCCTGGGGACGCTCACATCTGTCTCCTCGAGTTCTTTTCTCTTGTTTGCCCCCTCTCATCAAAAACTCCAGAAAGCTGCGCTTGCGGCTGTAACGCAACGCGTTATTGCATTTGCGGGAGAGAGACAAAGCACTTGTTCCGCAGCCCGAGCTCAAAAGTTAGTGTAGAGAGCGCTGCGTGTATTTGGACCAGCAGCACCAGGAGCAGCAGGGAGTGACCGGGATGCTCCATCCCTAAGCCAGAGATGGAACATGTTCCTGGAGTCTGGGGACTCCAAGAGAAAGAGAAAACTGCCCCAATCCTGGCATTTATCCATGGGTTGTTCGAAACAAAGCATACCCTGCAGTAGCCTCCATCCAGGAGGTGCCAAGATCTATGTCCCTCAGATCCCCTGGGTGAAAATGCCTTGGTCAGGACATATGGAAAGCACCTTCACTGCAGAGGAGTGATTCAAAATGAGCTCCTCTGTTGCTGCTTTCTCTCACCCACTTATATTCACCTAGAAGATAAGGGCATTATTATTATTATTATTATTATTAATTTTGACTCAGAGACATCTGTACTTGGACTGCGGAGAGGCTGTTTTAAATGGTTACATTTCAACAGGCAAACTTACAGAACTTTCATTGTAACTCTTCAGATGAAGCCTCATGAAAGAACAGTTTCCCTTCCCCCATTTCTGAATTCTTAAATAATTAAGATAAAATGACATTGTCACATGTGGAATTAATTGAATTAATGCTGCTTAAACTCTTTAAAACATTCTTACCTAAATGAACTCTTTGCTAATACAAGCTGAATTTTTCTGCACTCCAGGCCAACCTTTGCACAGTAAGTAAGTGGTATTTGTGCACAGGGAGGCCTCAGTGTAATGCCCTTTATTGTAAGTTCTAATAAAAGGCTGCTCTGTTTTGGCTCCTTATTAGTATAGCACTATAAATAACCTCTTTGTAATGAGGACTTTTTTTAAAAAGTGAAACATTTTGCTCCAGAATCTCCTGGTGCAGATTGTGCCACCATCTGGTAGATCTGGCTTTCAGGGTAGATATACCTCCCAGAACTGCATTCCAGCTGGGGTAGCAAAGACTGCCAGAAGGTAAAAAAAATGCAGTCTTGGGAGAAAAGTTATAAACTACCTCATGTAAACCAACACACACACACACATAAACATACACAAACAAACAAACAAAAGCTGCTGTTTTAATATACCTTGGGAAGGGTCCATAGTGCTTAATGAAGCAAAACTCATGCTGATTTAATTCTGGAGTTAGTCTTTAGATTGGTGTATGTTATGCTTGTGGAAAAGAGCTTGGAGATGTTTTTTCTTCCTGCATTAGATTAATTTTACAGAAAGAGTGCTGTTGTGGGCAGTAATGGCTGCAAAGGCATGATCACTCTTGAAGCAAGACCAGATACATAACCAGTGACAGCAGAAAACAAAAAATTTACCAGTGCTGAGTAAAAGATGATCTAAGGATCTAATGCAGTTTCTATTTGGATGATAGCATATTTAGAGTTTATATTTCCTTGCCTTTCTCCAGAAGATCTCAAGCAATATCATGCCTCCAGAAAGCTCACTCATCTCTTTTGTGAACTGCTTTCAGAAAATAGCACACATCTTTTTCCTCTGTAGTGCTTTGGTTTCTCTAAGGCAGTCACTTAGTTTTCACTTTTCTCATAGGAGATGTATTTCATCTATTGGCATTTGACATATTTTCCATCACCATTCTGTTTTGTCCACGGTGAAAAAGCTCTGCTTGCAAGAAATTCCTACCATTTTTTCTCCCGTGTCTGAGTCTGAGTAACTAACATCACAAGCATGTTTCTGTAGAGTTCCAGGTGGTTAATTAGAGCATGGGATAAATGACTACTGATGAGAACTTATGATTCAACAATTTTTCAATTTATTGTTGTTTAATAAAGGAAAGCCCAAGATAAATTATTTGTAGAGTAGATACATTCCCCACATTGAACAAGAGCATTTTAAGAGTTTGAGAAAATTGCATATGAATTACAAACTCTGGTTCAGGTTACTACAGATTTACTGTAAGAAAAATGCTGTCTCAGGAGTTATTTTCTCAGTCAGCACTGATGGATATGTACTAATTTTTCAGTATGTATTGATTGGATGGAAATGATCAGGAGAACTAAACAAGATTTTTTTTTTCCTGAATGTCTGTTATATAAACTATGACCTATCCCTGAAACTTTAATCTCTAGTCCAAAGCCCCCAAAAAGCATGAGCCTCCAGGGGAAAGGTATACTTTGAATAACAAAAACAGCCAAGAAAGAAGGCACAGTGAGCCTCAAGGATAGGCTGGGGATAAATCTGGTCTCCAGTCCTGGGAAGACACCCACAGACGGAGTGCTAGCACCACAGAATTGCCCCAGCCAGAACAATTAATCGTCCAAAGAATTTGACTGCTATATTCCCCAGAGGCAGGAGGCAATGGTGCAAGAAGGGGGGGAAATGCTGACATCTCTAATTCAGCAAAGGCAAGGGGACCCCTGCTGCCAGAGGATGGCAATGCCTCCCAACCTGTGGTTCTCACACTGCTTGCGTGTCTCCTCTAAGAAAGGTGTTACAAGCTCGTGCAAACTGAGAAATATGGCATTCAGACTGTTCAGGCATTTGAGGGTTAAGGCTGCTCATGCAATTGCAGTTTGGCCTCCTTCTGCTAATGCTTTTTTTGATGACAACCTCCATTACTTAATCAGATAAGGATTTTTCCTGCAGTACTGCTGGCAGTGCTGTTAGTTGCAGTGTAGATCTTTCTGTCTGGTAAAAATTGAAGGTATTTATTAGAGCTTCACCTGTCTCAATGTGATGTTGCTTCCCACGAGCAACCCATTTCTGAGATAGGGACAACCTTCAGGCAAGCACAAGAGGTCCTACTAAGCGACAAAAAATTCAGGCATATTTTACTTTTAATTTTTAAGGATTTAGGAGGAAGGTCAGCCTCTTAGCCATATCTTCACTTTAGAAAATCAGTGCAGCTCCACTGTAATCACAGCTATCCCAGCTGCCAGATTTAAAATGATAGGTGTCATGTAGGCACAAACAATACATGACAAATATCCTAAGTGTTTATGATAACTGTGAAGCATTGCCCATATCACAGTGTGCTACAGCCTGTTTCCAGGGAGGAAAAACCAGCATGCAGCTGACAGCTGCTCCCTTGCTGAGCAAATGCTTCTTTACAGGCATCACAACCCTCAGCTAGCTATTTCTAAAAGGGAGATGGGGGGCCTTCATCAGAGTTAATTCTTGCCAGAAAAAATAAGCTACAGCCTTACTTTCCTGTTAGCCTGATTTATAAGGGCTTTTCTATTGCCATTTGTTTGCTTGTTTTCCACTAGCCTGCTAAAGTTGGCCAAGCTCAGTGAGGTAGGAAGAAGAGACTCAGCATTTTGCAGTTGAGCTTGCTGCTGCTTTCCTATAGCTTTTTTCATATGCTACTGTAGAACGTGTTGAATTTTATGTAACTGGTATTATTTTGGTATTATTATTATTATTATTTAATTTTTTTCCTCTGTGTGGCTATTCCTCTATTTGCAGTGAGAAATAGAATGCTTCTCCACCAGACTAAACCATGGACATGTGAATTAACATCCTCCACTTGCTGCAGCTGACCACACTCCGGTAGGACAAGCAACTGCTCAGCCCAAGGGAATGAACTTTTCCCTAATGCAGCCTAGGTCTTGGGCAGTCTCAGTGCCCCACCAAAAAGTAACTCAGTAGAGTCATTGATGCTAAAAATAAAAAAAAAAAAAAAAAAAAATTTAAAAAAAAAAAAAATTGAGGGTTATTTCAATTTCCAGAATATTACTGACTGTCGTGCTGCCTTCTTTCTCCCTCCCTCTCCCCTGATGTTTTGCTGAATTTTATTCCAGACTCTTGGAGGAGGAAGTGTGACCATGAATCATAATATAAAAATGAAATTATAGTTATAACCAAAAGATAGCAATCCAAACGCAAGGAAAAAAAAAATCTATTTTTACAAATACAAGGGATGAAAGGCCATGGTTCATCCATCAACTCATGGATACCAGAGCACAGCAAGAATGCAGTCGCATGCTTAATGCCTAATTTCAAGTCCAGCATCAGATACCAGAGCCCAAGAAAACTTTGGGGGCAACCTGGGATTTCCTTCAGCCCTGCCAAGTTTGGAGTATATTGGTATTTCTGCAGTTACATTGTATAAAATACAAAGCCAGAACATGCAATCAGATAGTGAACGCTCACTGCCATGGGGTTTTACCTGAAAAGAATGTTAAGTCGCGCCGCGTCTCCAGTCCCATCCCAGAAGTCATTAAAAATAACAATAATAAAATAAATTAAAGAAAAATAGGAAAACGGCTAAGTTTGCCCGGCAATTACTGAGCAGGATTTATCACGTCCTCTTGAAGCACATGCCAAGAGGCTTTAGTGAATCGAGGCCACGGGGGCAGCCAGGGATGGCTGGGTACAGCCCCTCGACAGCTGTGCCCGGCCGGTGGGAGACGGCCCCGCGGCGGTGTTTCTGCTGGGTGGAGCGCTGTGGGATGCGGGAAATCAGAGATCCGGGGAAGGCCACCGTGCAACCCTTCGGCATAAGTCCCTGCGGGAGTGCCCGGTGCTGCCAGGGCTGTGCCTGTGACCGCCCGCGCATTCCTCTCCCGGCGCATCCCTCTCTCGACGCATCCCTCTCCCGGCGCATCCCGCTCCCAGAGCATCCCTCTCCCGGCGCATCCCACTCCCAGCGCATCCATCTCCCGGCGCATCCCTCTCCCGGCGCATCCCGCTCCCGGCGCATCCCGCTCCCAGCGCATTCCTCTCCCGGCGCATCCCGGTCCCAGGGCAGTACATCCCTCTCCCAGTGCATCCCTCTCCCAGCACATCCCGCTCCCAGACCATCCCGGTCCCAGTCCAGTGCATCCGTCTCCCGGCGCATCCTGCTCCGCATCCGCTCCCGGCGCATCCCTCTCCCGGCGCATCCCTCTCCCAGCGCATCCCGCTCCCGCGCACGCCGCTCCCAGCGCGCCCCCGCGCACACGCCGCCCCGACCCCTCTTCCCCCGACACGCTCCCAGGCCGTCCCCTGGCCCAGCCCCGCGGTCCCTCCGGCGCCGCCCGTCCCCGGGGCTGGATCCCGCCGGCCGCCGCCCCCTCCCCCGGCGGAGCCTGCTCAGGCGCCGCCGCCTCCCCGCCCCGCCGCCGCCATGGCGGAGCGGAGCCGCGGCGCTCGGCGGCGGCTGCTGCTGCTGCTGCTGCTGCTCCTGGCCGGCTCCGCCGCCAGCCCCGCCGAGGAGGGCGGCGGGCGGCGGAGGCGGGCGGCGGGGAGCACGGCGAGGAGGCGGCGCGGCACCACGACTCCTCGTACGGCACCTTCGCCAGCGAGTTCTACGACCTGCGCTACCTCTCCGAAGAGGGTGCGGCGGCGGCCGGGCCGGGCGGCGGGGCCGGGCGGGGCGCGGCGGGCGCGGGGCACGGCGGCCGGGGCCGGGGAGCCCGGGCCGGGGGCGCGGGCGGCGGGCGGGAGGCTGTGGCAGCGCCGTTCAGCACGAAGGCCAGCGCCCGCCGCCATCTTCCGCCGGCCCGGCGGCCTCAGCCAGCGCTGCGCTCGGCAGCGGGGCCGCGGGGGAACCGGGTGCCCTGGCCCGCTCTCCGGAGCCGCCGCCTCGCTCCACCGGCAACTCCGGTCACGGCATCCCCGGTCACGGCATCCCCCCGGGCGGGAGCTCAGGCCGGGGGGTGCCGCCTTCCCGCAGAGCGGGGCCTCGCCTTCCCTCTGCAAAGCTTTCCGGGCTGGTAGCGTAAAAAGGAGTCCTGTGCTGTGTGGGCTTCCGAAGGACGCGTGATGCCCTAATGTGTCAAGAAAGAGCGTGGTCGTGGGTTGTGGTGTGGGGTTTTTTCTTTTTGAATTTACAAATGGCGGAATGTTAAAATTCTTCTTTTCCGGCTAGGCTGCGTTGAAAACCATTTGTTCAATTGATTTGAAAATAAGTAAGGAGTAAGAAAATTGCATGTTCCGTGACCTGTGTTTCAGTAATGCGCTGCTACACGCTGCTGTGAAATTCTTCAAACTTACTTATGCAGGGTAGTTTACCGGTCCCTTGATACACTTTGTGCAACTGTGGTTTGCAGCTTACAGCATACTTTCTCCATCGCTGTTGTCAGAAA